>CM036616.1:11724222-12324222 GCA_020745705.1 Hemiprocne comata | reverse complement strand
ATCCGTGCAAAAGAAAAATGGAAAGCCTGAGTAAAGATACTGTCTTAAATGTATGTAAATCCTTAATCTTTTATTTTGCAAACCATAGATCACCATCTATCGAAAAAGTAGCATTTCATTGTAAAATGCATTTTACTCAGATGGGCTTCACACTGAGATAATCCTAGTCTGGTACTGATTACCTGAGTGACTAAAAACTACCCTAGTGCCCGAGTACCTACATTAGGAGGGTAATCTGAACTTTATACAACAAAGTTTGCCAAATATGCTCATTGAGATAGGTCGGGTTATCCCCACCTTAAAATACCGTCTTATGTAAGACAATTGGGGTGGGTGGACCTTGGCTGGCTGCCAAATGCCCACCCAGTTGCTCTCTCACTCCCCCTCCTCAGCAGGAGAGAAGGCAATTTAATAAGAAAAGCAAAAAGCTGTGCATGCCAGCAAAGCAAGAGGAGGAATTTACTCACTACTTCCCATCAGCAGGCAGACAGATGTCCAGCCATTTCCCGAAAAGCAGTGCCTCAGCACCCGTAATGGTTGCTTGGGAAAAAAAATGCCAGAAAAAGGAATGCCCCTGCATCCTCCTCTTTTCCTTCAGCTTTTATTGCTGAGCATGACATCATATGGTATGGAAATGTCCCTTTGATCAGTTGGGGTCAACTGTCTTGGCTGGGTCTGCTCCCAACCTCTTGCCTACCCTCAGCCTACTGGCCTTGCAGGTGGAGAGGTGGTTTGGAGAGAAAGCCTTGACGCTGTGTGAGCACTGCTCAGCAAAAGCCAAAACACTGGAGTGTTACTGCCGGTGTGTTATCAGCCCTATCTAGCCACAAATGCAAAGCACAGCTCTATAGAGGCTGCTAGGAGCTTCACCCTGGCCAGACTCAGTACAGAAGTACACCAGTTAACTGAAATGAGAACACATGTAGATAATGTCACTAAACCAACAGAAATTATATTACTTGTTTCCATCATTACTTTTCCACATTTTTTTCCTGGTCTACTATATTTCTGTGGTTAGAGAAACCAACTGGAACTGGCTTCAAGATGAACTTTGCTAAAATACCCACAGCTTCTGAGCCATTAAAAATCAGTAGGAAATGGACTGCAGCAAAGGAAACACCAGAGCATTGTGAAGTTAAAAATCTAAATGAGAAAATATTTTATATTCTCATGCTCCTGAGTTCTTACAAGGGTTGGGGAAAGGGTCAGTGTTCTGTTAACCTCCTTGCTGCTCTTTTCAATATGGTCTAATGCTCAGGAGCTGGGTGGGAGATTTCACATACTGATGTGAAAAGTCTTCCAGTGGCATTAGATATTACCAAAATAGGCCCCACACATTTGTCAGGAGGTGTTTCTATTCACATCCAGGTATTAAACAACAACACTCATGATAAGTTGGTTTACATGTAACTTGTTTTTCTCCTACCAGTGTGTCTGAGTCAGCATGTCTCTGCTACTCAGAAGAGATAAAAGAAAATTGAAAACTTCAAATTGTTCATGGAAGTAGCAAAATAAGGATAATAAAATCTCTTCTATTGGCATAAATGGATCAATCACTCCTGAAAGGTATCAGTTAAATAGAGACAACAGCAGCTGTCTTTTGAAATTAAAAGAGGAATTGTATCTGCTAATGATGACTGGAATCAATAATCAAATCTGGAATGCCAAGCCATATGGTCTTATATTTCCAAGGCAATGCTATCTTTTAAAGCTGCTCATATGTTTATGTTTACAATATTATATCCTAGGTACTAAATAAGAAATAACTTTTTTCTGGGAAGTCTTTTGGCAATCTAAAGTTTTAGGTATATATTACATTAATTATAAATAGTCCTGTTCTCCCAAACTACCACAGCAGTCACACTTGTACATGACCACCAGAATTACGTAATTTTTTAAAATTATGTAGAAACTAGAATATATTCAGATGTCCTGATAAGCTTTCATGACTTCCAAGAGCCTTAATGAAAACTGACATATCTTCTTAGTGAAGAATATGTAATTGTTTCAGCCCTTCATCCATTTTATTTTGTTTGTGGGCTGTATGTACAAGAAACAGAACCTGTGCTTCTGGTTGCAATACAAAATATTTATTGATGATTTATTGATCCAGATGTAATGAAAAAAGTAATTCAGATGAGCATTAAAACTGGACTCTGTGCAGAACCAGGTATCGAGTTTTGTGTTACAAAAATGCCTCTGCTAGACTAGCACATGGAAAATGCTGTCTCACTGTTGGATAGTCATTGCCTGGATTTGATGTGTGTCAGCCTAACATCTGGCTCTCTGTTTATTCAATGTCTTAGTCACCGTGATCCGCTGCTAATCCTGTTAGCCCCACACTGATGCAGGTGCAGGCACCAGTCCTCCTTCTCTCCATGACCCTTCTACATTGCACTGGCAACATAAAGAGCTTTGATAATATAGAAGCTGTAAATGTAACTTGACAGGACTTAAATGCATCTTTTGCTACCTTTTCTATGCTGCAGTGATATAAGGTAACCTTCTTGTCAGTGAGTATTGGTTACTATGCAACCTCTATGCTTGTGGGTAAGACATAAATAATAAGAGCTGAAAAAAGTTGCCCACAGAGACAAGCCAATATCCAGAACACAAGGCTAATCATGCCTTTTTGTTAAGACACATTACAAATATGAATGTTATTAGATCAAGAGTCACTGCAGGAACTCAATTCTATGTGGAAAAAGAACAGTACAAAACCTGACGGAGAATCTGGGGCATTGTGCTGGCACTGCCATGCATAAAATTTCATTATTTCATCGAGTTACTGTGCAGACCTATGACCCACTTCTTTTCCCACTGAAATCAGTGGCAGATTTAATAGGTGCTCTATTTTTTAGTTTTAATAGGCAAACTATTTATAGAAAAATGTGCAACTTAAAACTGTGCGGATTCTAGTCTTGCTTCACCTTCTCCTCCTGAAGGGATAGTCCTTACTGAAGAAATAAAAGCTATTCCACAGTAGTAACTGTGAAAGGAACACACTACATTGTGCCTAAAACGCCTGTCATAGTATGTTTAGCAGATCATCCTACACTGGAGAACAGACTTTTTCCTGACAATTAAGGTACCATAATTACAGTTCACCAATAAGATTGTGTCTGGTTTTGTCAAACCACCCCTCAAAACAAAATGGAATTATGTTATACTTACTTATCTTTGACTTCAACCAATCAGTATTTGTCAAAAGTTTAAGGCTATCAGAAAGGCACCAGTGAGGCATGAAAGCTGGAAAATATGAAGCTGCTTCCCATTAGTCGATCTTCTATCCTCTTTTGTAATGTTGTATGTTAAAAGTCGATAGTTTTACACACTCCACTTCTTTTTAATTTTTTTTAAGGCGATCTTAGAAAAAAACCTTTCCTGCTAACACATGTCTGTTCAAAAGATTTCACTCTCTGATACCACTTCACTTGAGGTTAAGTTTCTTTGATGCGTCTAATACAGCTTTCGGGACTTCACACAGGAAAAGGAACATGAGGGAAAAAAACACGTATCTGTTTCATAAAATTAAGTATGTGTGTGTGTATACATATGTGTTTATATATACAAAGTAACATACAGGTACTGCCAAGATATTGTGGTGGTACTTGAGCTTAGATTTCAGGTACTCCCTTTTGTTGCAAATCAGTGCCTGAATCCAATCTGAGCCAGACTGGGGCTTAGAAGCAGTGCCCACACCTTAGTTACGATGTGCCTCAGGAGGGGCTTAGTCATTTGATGTTGAGCTATACAGGCATGCTCAAAGGGTGGTAGTGTGGGGAGATGGTTGTAAAGGCAGCACGGTGAAAATGAGTGCTGCCACTGAAATGAGTGGTCTTGTCCCCTTCTCCCTGGCCACAGCCACTTGCCTTCTCATGCCAGCACTGTCACTCCCATGTCCATACAGTGAGCTGGATCCAGGCAGCTGCTCAGCTGAAAGCTAGCAGCAGTGAAATGACTGGGGTTTAGCCAGGCTGGTCCACCAGCCCGGTTCTCCATGTTGCTGCATATAACTCTTACTTGCAATGTGAAGCCATGGGGATGAGCAGTCAAGCAGAGGCAGGCACGGTGCCATCTCTTTCGGAGCTGCCCGGACTGCAGCTGATTAAGCAGTCAGAGAGCTGCTAGTGAGTAAAACTGTCCTGCAGGTTAGGTGTGCCTGCAAGGCCTGCACTGGGCAAGGCTGGCACAGCAGTATCTCAGTGTTATGTGTTAACCTGCTTTTTTAAGTACAAGCTTTTAACCTTCCTTTTTACCTGCCCGTAAAAGTATTTGAAAGACTCAGTCCACAAGTAATTTAAGCCTGCTTAATTTTGTTTAAAAGAACGCCAGAGCATGCTATTTCCTTTTCTGAACTTCAGTGTTACAAGGCTTATCCAGCCTTGGGACTCTGGTAAGCTCTTATGGGAGGTTATATAAATGAGTTACAACAAGCAGGTATGAGCTCCCTTTGTCTGCACACCAATCTAATGGCTTCCAGACAGCTCAAAACTGAAAACCCTTGTGACCTTGTTAGGGTGACACCGTGCCTGAGCTAATAAGCTGTGTTCAGAGGCAGAGCGATCTGGGCTGGGCTTCACAAACACGCTTTTTGAACTGGAGCTGGCTTCTCTCCAGCCAGCTGAACACACATGCAGAAGGAATTCATGCATGAGTGCAACCAACCATGTAGATACATTCACAGTAACATCAGATGGAAGGCTACAGCTTCCCTCCAGAAGATATGAATACCTGCAAAGCCTCTATTGTAGATTTTGGCATATATTGACTGTATTTTACTTAACCTTCCCTTCTGAGCCAATGGAAGCCTTCTGCATTTTACAAGCTATCCAGTCATCTTCTGGCATTGTTTATTCCAAATAAATCCTAGAATGGACTTGGCTGTCCTATGTTGGATGAATCACCCCTTTCCATATGGTTGGAGAAATATTCCCGTAATTATCTTGGTTTTCCAAGGCATATGACATAACATTATGTGTCTTGCAGTCTTGTAACCGGCCGTGTTTCACAAAGCAAAAGTTTGGTTCCCTTTCTTGGTCAAGAAACCTATGCACTGTGGGACTCCTGTTCAGTTAAGCTTGTCTTTTCAAGGTATCAAGAAACCTATAAATATTTTGACTACATAACATAGTTAACAAGTGTTGTAAGTTTACCTTGCTCCCATCATGTTTCACCACAAATAAAGGTTAATATAGTTTCTGACTTGGCCATTACTGGTTTTACCCAGTTCTTACTATGTAGTTCAGCTTGGCTGTTGCAGTTATTTACCACACCAGCACTGACACAAAAGCAAGTGTTTTTGGATTGTTTTATGTGTGTATGTAAAAATGGATCTTAACTCTGATCTTTAACTCTCTCTCCACCTCTTTTTCTCTCTTTTCTAAGACTGTTGACAAAGCTGAATGCCCTAATGCTCCATATCTCTGAAAACATGTAAGGTTATGCAAACAGAAAGCAAGTAAGTGTAGAAAAACAAATTGAAAAGCAAGAGCATGCTCTGACTATACACAAGAATAATAGACCATACAAAGTGCAGAGCAGAAAATGATAGCTGTTATTAGGTGTTAGAGAGTACTTACAGCAGGAAAGAGAAATCTAAAACTCCACACAGGAGGAGGAGGGAGAATTAGGCCCACTATGTGTAAGTCAGGTAGAAATCGAAACACAGTATTTCACATGGGGTATAGGCACTTAAATTGTGTTTGGCAAAAACTTGCATTCTACCTCAATGTTGAATTTTCCTTTGAGAAGTAAGCGTGTGCAACTAATACATGTAATACCTCAAAAAGAAATTAAAATACTTTCCTAAGTTATGAAATAATTCTGTGCCTTTGCTGTGTAGCCTAAGGTTAAGAGAGCTACCTAATGTTAAGAGAGCTCAGCTTTAAGATATGATGCTAGGACCTACTTAATTTCACAAATACTTTGTCATGAGCAGTTGCTTCTTTCTTTTTGAAATTGCCTATATTATTTGGCATTACATATCTTGCAGTTTTCTCACTATTCATAACAACTTATTTAAAATTTAATTAAGAAGTGTGTTTCATAAGCTGGACACTGTGAAAGCAAAACTCAATTAAAAGGTATTAGTATTTATGTCTTTAAACAGCTGGAAAAACTTCACTCTCAAAAAAGAAAAATATTTACGCATATCAACTGGCACAATGAAATTAGAAACTTTAAAATTGTTTAATTAAGCAACTGAAGGTAATGGCTTGTCTGCAGTAAAGGAAACAGCTCAGCTACCCAAAAACCAATGGCAAAAAAAGAAACAATATTTTTCCCCTCTGGGAATGGAAACAAGTACCAGCTGCCACACTGTATACATAATTGAGATCTGTCTCAAGCACCAGTCTTCAGATTTTCATTAGGAGTGTTTTTAAACTGCCTGTGTGACTCAGGAACCTAAGTGCCTGTAGTCAAACAAGCAACCTAAACCTGGTATTTTAAACTCCCCCTGAGGTATCTTCAACAGGAACAGAGTGAAATCTGAGAACATTAAACAGCCCACTACATAGAGGGATTTCCACAACCTCCAAGGAGGGCAAGAGCTCGGTGTAAATGCACACATAAGCCACTTCATCATTTTTGCAAGATTTGCACAGTTTTGCTGTATTTGATGGTAAGAAATTCATGCTAATGTAACTTCGGTTATAGCAGTGTGGCACATTGCATTAGTGAAAAATAGCTGCTGAGCATGTTTTTAATATGCAGTACAGCTAATCTGGTCCATATGGGAATGTGCACCAGCGCTTTATAAGCTACAAGTTGTACTACTCAGAGAGAAAAGTTCTTAACTGCTGCTACCACAGATGTCCTGCCCCGACTTTGGGAAGGTTGCTTAATCTCTTTTGCCTTGAGATCCCTCAGCCTGTAAAGCTGAGGTACCAGAACATCCCACCTCCCATCACTGCCCTGATGGGAAATGCATTAGAGGCTGTGAGCTATGATATAGGCCATGACTGATCAATGCAGTTACACCATTATCCTCAATCTAGGCCATTATGAGTAAATGAAGGCTCTTCTGCATCTTCAGTGTTTCAAGAAACAAGGCTGGAGAACTATTTCTTAATTAATACGTTGCCTTCAACATTGTATGCTTTTCAAACTTATATTGTGTGCTTTTAAATGCTTAAATAATAAGACAACAATAAAAAATCAAAATAAGACAAATTCTGGCTAAGCAGTACAGGTGAGAAACATCAATTCAACTGAACCACTGTACCAGTTAGAAATGGCAACAAATATACTGAAATAACACTGAAACACAAATTCATTTTAAAACTGTCTCAGATCAGTGTTTCTGTAGTATAAAAATGCATTCAACTATCCTACTGCACTGGATGTTAATATGTAGGTCTTTTTTAAACTCAAATTAGATTACAATGTTAGTAGGTCATAATGGAGCTATTGTTCTCCTCCCATGTACCTTTCTGTGCAATTCTGCTGCTGATAACAATTCAAATCAGGGAATTTAGGGGGAAGGAGAATGCTATACCTTTATGTCAAGCCATCTAATGAATGTGAGTGTAAAGAAACGATACACTTTAAAACAGCAAGTGCGCAGGTCAGTGTTTACTTCTTACATTAACACTGAAGACAACAACTCCAGGGATCTTTCTGGTGAGGTAAACTCTATAAAAACTTACCCAGTCTGGCCTTTTAAATTGGAGGCATGAGGTTCCCCATGGAAAAAGAGAACAGGGGAGACTTTTCTGCAGAAGTGAATTTGGCTGCATATGCAGTATTACCATGTTGCCCTGCACACCGTTTGGGATGCTCACATTTCAGTGACAGAAGTCTTGCCTTCACACATGAACTTGCCAGAGCAGAGAGATATTTGCCAGCTTTCAGCCTGTGACCTGGTGCAGTGGTGAATTGCACTACAGGACTGTATCTACTACCGCATGGATCAACCACTTGAAAATAGTTGGTCCCTAGTACAGAGGTAGCTGTCATTTAACTTTGTTACCGCTCTGTAATCTGCAAGTGCAAAACTATTATTTAATGGAAAAATCTGCCTTGAAAACAGATACGGGGCAGGGGTAGGAGCATGGGAGGGGTCTGGCTCATTTCCCTGGAACGGGGCTGGAGGCTGGATTGGGGCAAGTGTGAAGACAGGCCTCCCTGCCTGTGCACACGGGAAAGGGAGCAAGCTGCTGGCTGCCATCCCGCTCTCTGCCTCTGCCCACTGGCTAGCAGAGGGTAGATTTCATCATCTGCCTGCACCATGATATTTATGTGCAAGGAGCCCAGCCAGCAGTGTGTACACTGGGTGTTTTAGTCACAGGAGTCAGATTCTTTGACTTCTGGTGTGACATTTTTTGCCTGGTCACATTCAGATCAATACATAAGGTGAATTTGTGCATAACCCTAGGACTGCTTCTGCCTCACAGAACAGCTGCAATCGAAGTTTTCCCCTCTGCTAAGTGTCCTTGAAAATTTCTTGATATTAGATAAGCATGCTCTAAGTATCTGGCTTGTTTAACTAAGAATAAAACTATGTAATTCAAATTTACAAAGATACACCCACAACCTCTTGTTCCTTTCCAAATCATAAGATAAATGTAGCATCCTTAGCATACTGTTAACTTCCTCCCAATAAAGCTTAATGTATCTTAAATATCAGGAGGAAAGCTGCAGATAACAAACTGAAGAGTCAACAATGTCTCGCTGTTGCAGAAAACAGCCTGGACTCTCCATTCTTGGAAGGCTTTAAAAACACATTAGACAAACATCTGTCAAGGATAGGATAGGAATATCTGAGCCTTCCCTATGGGCATGAGCTGGATCAGATGACTCTCTATGGGCTTTTCCAGCCCAGTTTTTCTGTAGCCCTGCCTTTAACTACTTACCCCCAGCAGCACTTAGCCAGATGCCAACTTAGAAAAGCAAATGCTAACATTAGTCTTTGCTCACCCCCAAGTCCGATAAGAGTCTCACTGAACCCCCCCTAAAAACTAGATGGAGACTTTATGATTTTATTTACTACTATTATCTGTAGTATAGGATTAATAATAATTCATAATTATTAACAATGATGAAAACAGCTATAAAATAATAAAAAATAGTAAGAGTTAACCATGTCACAGCAGTAAGACAATTCCTTGCCCATTTACATCATTATACTTTAGGTTTCCAAGGAGCAGCTACACTGCACCTTTACAAATATTTTGAAGGAAGTATTTTTATGTGGGGTCATCCACCTCCAGATTATGCAACTCACACAGCATTATAAACCCTCCCTGCACAGGAAGATATATAATTACTTACCAACATATGTTCGCAAAACCAATGGAATATTTCAGTTCATGGATATTATAAATGCTTTTTTCAAGTAATGGACTGAAATATTAGTAAACTCTTCAAAAATAAGAGTGAAACTAATTAGCAAAGTGACCACATAAGTACTTTACCAGCTGCTAATGAAAAGCTAAATAATATAATATCCTTGTCCAAAATTGAAGTCTGGGAAGAAAGTCTGTTAACTTCCTTTATATCCATACCAAAAAGCAGAATCATAACACCTAGCAATACCCAGGAAGCTGCCAGGTGTGCATTTGGCAAGATGCTGCTCTGAGAATTGTTACTGCTCACAATTACGCAAGAGTGGAAAGCAAAACAGCCACACATTTACTGAACCAGTGGCCTGCAGTTACACACATATAACTCCTTAACTTTCAGAGACAGCTGCAAGATGCTTCTACTTAGGGTCCAAATATAGAATCTGGATGCTGATGTTAATCACAGATCTATAAAAATACTGACTTCATTGAAGAATTTGTATTCAAATTGAACTAATGGGGAAAAGCACTTGGGAGACCACCCAGAAAATACTCATATTGACATTTTCTTAAAAAGGTTGAAACTCAGATCCAGGGCAAGCGTAGACAGGAGCTGAGTTGGAAAGTGTTAATCCAGCTGACCCAGGAGAAATTCATTACTCTTTCCTTCACTACCCAGGGTGTCCAGTGCTCCCAAGAACACTGAGATGCTCCAGTTTGACATGTCTCATAGTGTCTGCGAAGATTTAGGTGCTAAAGCCCATCTCTTTTTTAGCCCCAAAGCTTTCTCCCTCAGATGTGTGGGTCCTAGGGATCACTTGTCCAGAACCACCTTCTGAGACAGTAACTGCATTCAGAAGTGGAAACAAATCAAAACAGCATTAGGGACTCCATGGCACAGCGAGGCAGCAAAAGTGGGTAAACAACCAGGACAGCTTAACCTGGCAATTGCCTTCCTGCTCAACCAGTCCTGTGGCTGTCCCTCAGGCTCACCTGCACGAGTTCTTTCACACAACTGTCGCAAAGCTTGAATTATTGATATCTGTGGAGCACGACATGTCAGTAAGTACCAAAGAACTCTCTCCCTGCAAAATATGTAAGAAACAGAGCAGATTCCACAGCCACTAACAGCCTGCTGACACAGGGCTGAATCTTGCTCTGACCTTAACCCTGCAGATAGGCCTTACAGCTCCAGGTGTAGAGCAGTATGCAGCACCAAAGCTGGTCACATTCCCGTTTTGTAGTTTAACAGCCACATTCCCAGGTTGCAGCTTTTCAATGGGGCTGTTTATTTGGAGCCTTCCATCCTCTCTAAGCTAACACTCAGGTTAAACGCAAGGAGTCTGTGTACTTGTTACTCATTCAGAGTAGTACCACAATCACAAAGAACAAGAGCGAACTACCAAGTACCAGTCTCTTGGTGACACCCATGGACAGCATGGAGACCAGTGCATGACATGTGAGACCCTGGTAACTCACTCACATTGAAACATGCATTTCCTGGCTTTTTCCCATCACACGAATTACTACCTAGAAAAAACATAACAGATAAAGAAGGGGTGGAGGTTCCTGGTTATTTGCACTAATGAGGACCTAGAAAAGCTATTACACTTTTATAATTTCTAACAGGAGAAGAGAAAGGATACAGGAATTTTCCCGTGGTTATTTATTTATTTATTTTTAGCTGCAATGTTGTAACACCACAAGGGTTTCTGTCATAGCTAAATGCAAGTAGGCCATGATCCTCTTTTTCCTCCCTTTTTTTTTTTTTTCTCTGAGGAACCCATGTAAAGCCTAGATAAACCACATGGCTGTATACACCTGCTGGAATTAGTCAGAAAAAGATGGTGTCACTAATCTAGCAACAAATGGAGTGACACATATAGGAAGAGGAAACAGGATAGGGTCCTTCTGGACTTTTTTGGGGTGCTGGTTTCAACCACTGCATATAGCTGAAATACCAGAACAAGTCATACTTTTTATTTAATCTTTTTCTTAACTGAAGGGGGTCCTTTGGCAACTTGCCACCAGCACCACTGTTGCTTACACTTAGGATAAGCAGTACACTTGAACAGGACAATAAAGAGGATAAAGAGAACCTACTCACAAAGGGCTGAGTAAATAGCAGTCAAAGAGAGGCAGGACATGCTGGGAAAACCAGAGCAGAAAACCCACTTAATTTCAATGGAAAATGCAATGAGATTGACCCTCATCTCACTGAAGCTGCTGGGACTCTCGATCCTGGCTGCAAAGACGATCTCAGTACAATACCCTACTTGAAGAATGTGACTGGCAGCGTTAGAAGGATGTGGGATTTTATGAAGACAATGTAGAGAAACAAACTGACTTTTGTAAGCTCTTGAAATTACCAGCAGCTGGAGAAGCTCATCTACATCACCTAATCTGGCCAGCTCCACTTTGCAGGAATGCCCGTGGCCTCAGTAGCCTGTCTGCAGTGATGCTGCACTGTCCTCTCATTCACCGCCCAATTACTCTCATCGTGAGAAACACTTTCTTATTGACTTGAGATTTTCCTATTTCAGCTTCAGGCCATTGCACTTCGTCTTTCCTTCTTCTGAGAACGTGGGTAATTCCCTTTTTTCATTTATACTCTTATCTCTGCAATTATTTATAGTCTGTAACTGTAAATCTCCCGAGTCCTCCATTTAATACAGTTATTTCTGTGTCCTTTTCTGCAGTTTGTCTAACTTCCGTATCATCATCCATTACTGTCTTTGTTTCTACTCTATTTTTAAAATACTTTTTACATTATGGGGACTTACTGCATTCACCATTCAAAATGTCACAAAATCACAGCTATATGAACCAGAGTCTCACTATTTAAATACTATCTCCTGGGAAAAGGTGGATAAGTTTTATGTGACAGTGAAAGATAGAATCAAAAGGCAGAGGCAATGTCATTTTCAAAGGGCAAATCACACTTGCAAGTCTGGCAGCAAAGCTCTGAGTATTCTCAGCATGTCCAAAATACTGCAGTTTTCTTCAATCATGTGCTAAGAAACACAACAGTAGGCAGTCCTTGTTAAATTAATGAGATCATCAGTCTGAAAGCAAGATCTCATAATAAAAAGCATTGACCAAAGCTTTACTCTTGGTGACAGTGATTCCCTTTTATATAAATCAACATAAATTTAAAATTTAAATAATGGAGGATATTAATTTAAATAATGGAGGATATTAACCTGAAAAAAGGCCAAAAGCTCCAATAATAACAAGTATTAGGAAAGGCATGAATAGTTTATTGTACAAAATCACTGGCTTATTTTTATTTTTTTTTCTAAGTTCTTGGGTTTTTTTTTTAAATCTGACCATCTATTAACTGACAGTCTGGAGATTCAACCATTCAGCCACTTGAGGATGTATTGCAGGCCACAGACTGTCTCTGTTTCCACAGTATTTGCCATTAAATTACCTGAGCACTTGCTAATCATTACTAAGTATACCACCTGGAAATTACTTATGACATTTTACTGGGCAAAGAGGCATAGAAAAACTGAGCTGCATATGAACATTTGAGCAACCTAGAACTCCTGAGCTGCTGCTCAATATCTTCACAACAACATTAAGAAAAAACAGACAAGGCAGCTGCAGTTGAAAGGCCAAATGCAAATAATATTTACTTTTTTGTATCAGGAGATGCTATGCTGTATTGGCACTGAAATGACTACTGCTAACTACGGAGATCAAGATAAAATGGATCTCCAGTGAAAAACAAGGAATCATGACAGAATAGCAATTATGACAAAAACACAGCTTTGACAGGGTACTTGCCTGTTTTTGTAAAGCATTTGGTTAAAGTGAAATAAAGGTTATGACAGTGTAGCAATTTTGCATATTGATGATGTAACAGACTTCAGGAAAAAAAAAGAGCTCAAGATCAGTCTGGAAAAGGAGGGTTCAAATGGGATACAGTTGGAGTCTACTATGGGCCACCAGATAAGGCAACAGGCAACACACAGCTCTACAGTGTTGCAAGAGAGAAAGACGAGTCAGGACACTGTATTACTACGGAAGACCTGAACTTCCCATATACAGAGAACGAATACTCCTGATAGCTGTCAGTTCTGGCTACTTCCAGACATGAGTGATGGGTGTATCTTCACCAAGTAGCCAATTAACCCATACTTCTGTGGTTGACTTTATTTACCATCAAGTTTTCTACATCCGAATGATCACGGGCCGACTCATTTTAAATCAAACGAAATGGTACACAAAATTCAGTTCTCTACTGTAATAGTTCAAATTTTAAAATTTCAGGGAACTAGATAATTAAAAATTTAGAATTTCTTCAAATGTTCATTAAATGTATTAATAAAGAAAAAAGTAAGTGCACTGCATATGTACTGAATATGACACTGAGACTAAAGATCCTCTAAGTGTAACTCTATAATTAGATTAACACTTGATTTGCTTTTCAACAGAAACAACGATTTAACAGTCATGAGTAGGATTGTTCAAGGAAAAAAAGGATACAGAACAAGAATTACCAAAATTAAACAGGGGTGCAATTCCAAAGATCTTGCAGTGGAGTAAACAATCTCCGTCTTAGAACACATGGTATGGGAGAACAGAAGGAACACTGTATTTAAGGAAAAGCAGGGGAGAAGTTTCTCAGACTGCTCAGCCAGTCAGACCTCTAGTCTGACTTCAATAATACTAAAAGTTTTAGTACAAATATGGAAAAGAAGACACCATAAACTTCAATGTGCTTGGAAAATGGGAGAAAACACCATGTGGGTTTATCAGAATTAGATTGTGCCCAGCTAACTCGAGTCCTTCTTTCCATAAGTCATCTGGATTTTTTGACAAACTATCTAGACCAAGTCCACATGGGACTCAGTAAAGCATCTGACTGAGTCCAGCACAGGGAATCATTAGTTAACCTGCAAATCCTTGCAGTTAGTACAAGAGTTGCCAGACAGGTAACAGATACTTTAGAGAGAACATGAGGAGTAACGCTGAAAAGAAAGCATTAGGATAAAGGAGGGTTTTAAGAGAGTTCATTGCCAATCAGCCATGGGATCAGTCTTATTTAGTATCTTCAACAACAATCTAGCCACAGAAATTAGGAATGTGTTAACAAAATTAAGGACATGAAGTTGGAGAGCACATTTATTAAAACAACTGACATATTGAACTAAGTAATAGAAACTGCCTAAATATCTGTGAATGACCATGCAGAAATGTCCATCTCAGACAGCAGCTGATGATCCCAAGCACAATGATCAGAGGCATGGTCTATCAACAGTGAACTGCCCAAAAAAGCTTGGCTAGTTTAGCTTGGAAGAAAGGGGGCTAAGAGGACAGGGAATAACATCAAGTATAGCCAGTGAAAGTGAATGTCAGCCTCAGAAGAAACAGAAACAAAATGAACAGAAATAAAATCTGTGTTTAAATTTGAAAATAACTGGGAACAAGACAGCAGGGTACTCAAGTAATTCAAGGTCACACTTGATGCAGTATGTTCTAGCTGAAGATGTCCCTGCTTATTTTAAGGGGGGTTGGATTAGATGACCTTTATAGGTCCCTTCCAGCCCAAGACATTCTGTGATTCTATGATTCTGCTCTTGAGAAGGTTTACAGCAGATGATGTCGTTGCAAAAAGAAAGAGGAAAAGAAAATAAATCAAGAAACCCCCCACAAACAAACCTCTAAAGCATTGCAACTTGATGCATTATCAATTTATGGCTTAGCTTTCCACAACACAAGACTAGATTAGACTTAGCCTTCCATTCCAGTCTTCTGTTCATTATTATAAAAACATACTTTTGCTTTTGAAAACAACTGTAATAAGGAAATAACTGACCTTGCAAGACTAAAACTATTTATAGCTATCCTATCCAGGTATGTCTTAAGATAGTCCAGGTCTAAGAAAGCTGATTTTCAATCAGCAGAATGAAAGTTAGAGTCTATGTATTGCTATAAACAGATATATTTATATTATATTATTGAAATACAGAAACTGTATTTCATGCCATCATTTGATCTCACAAAAGCAATTTCCTTGTACATAAAATCTAACAATATTTCAGGATGCAGAACAATATTATCTTGCATATAAATGCAACGACATCAGTACTGATCAATTTCAATGTAATTTAAAATTTAAACAAAGTGCTGTTTTACTGCATTTGCTTGTTTTGTACATCTGTCTACCACTTCTTGCAAAACACAATCTGCATCAGTGAAGAGCTTGACCAATTAACCTGTCAAATGTTCCACCTCCTCCAAAATGACAGTACCAAAAAAAAAAGACTGAGAAACTCAAACAAATGAGAAGGACAAGTTAATGACAATGGCAAGACTTAGAACAAGTAGAGATGAAAAATAGAATTTGCATTTAAATTATGAGTAGGCAATGCAGAGTGTGACAACAGATCCTTTTTGCAGCAACTATGGAAAACACATGGAAAACACAACCCACCCTTACTCCAAAAAAACAATGAGCCAAGGGCAGCATTCTCACCATGTCCTTAGCTTACTCTTTTCTCCACCACCAAGTGCCTAAGCCTCTCTGCCCAGAGCAGGGAGAACTCCCCCAACATGGTTCTCTGCTGCCTACCCTTCTACAGAGGTACACTTTTCTGCCACATTTGTTACCTTTCTAGTAAATCAAGCACGTATTCAGAAATTTCTATATTAAGGGTAATACACTGTACTCTCTTTACATATTATCTTGCAAATTTGAACATTTCAAAAACGTTCCAGATAATCTGCACACATGTTCATGTAAAGGGAAAGCAATATTTCTTTTCACACATCTGCCGTGGCACCCTCAGCATTTCAATATCCAATTAAAAACTTATCTGCTTCATAAAGAAAATTATGGCCCACTCCAAGCTTCCCAGTAACATTTCCTTTTGTATCCCATCCTCTTTCATATGTTTTATAAGCACAACACCACAATCTGAAGTTCTGATCCATTTAATTAAGCATCTTCCTTATTTTTTACACACACTGCCATTTTTCATCCTTTGCAAAGAACACAAATATGAATACACTCCTCCACTTAATATTCCAAGTTTTTGGAACACAAATGTCAGATTTCCTAATACGCATATGCAAGGTGAACATATACACTGTTAATCATGATACTATATTTAAAAAAAGAAAAAAAAAGAAAAAAAAAGAAAAAAAAAAGAAAAAAGAAAAAAGAAAAAAGAAAAAAAAGAAAAAAAGAAAAAAGAAAAAAGAAAAAAGAAAAAAGAAAAAAGAAAAAAGAAAAAAGAAAAAAGAAAAAAGAAAAAAGAAAAAAGAAAAAAAGAAAAAAGAAAAAAGAAAAAAGAAAAAAGAAAAGAAAAGAAAAGAAAAGAAAAGAAAAGAAAAGAAAAGAAAAGAAAAGAAAAGAAAAGAAAAGAAAAGAAAAGAAAAGAAAAGAAAAGAAAAGAAAAGAAAAGAAAAGAAAAGAAAAGAAAAGAAGAAAAACAACCCTTCAAATTCCTTTTTAATTGGAAAACTTTACAAACATGTACTTCCAGAGCAATTTTAACAGATGTTTGTATTAACAGCTGTAAGACTCATACAAAAAACTCATCAGAATATACTCCAGCCTATGTATACTGAAAATAAATCCTAAGGTATCAGCAGGATCAATTTAATTTTGGTTTATTGCTAAACATAGAGAATTCATGTCACATGAGGATATGATATTCTAAAGAGTATCTGATTTCTAAAGATAAACACAAAGTCAAGTTTATGCCATGTATGCACAGCACAGTACAACCAATGAAACATAGATTTGGGGTTTGAAAACAAATTAAATACTCCCAGGCTCTGATTCTAATATGACTTCAAATATTGTGATGTCCTCCAATTCTGTAACATTAAATAAAATGTGTTAATGCCCACATCACACATACTAGATCCTCACAAACAGGAGAAACCTACCAGTGAGTGACTATACAAAGAAAATCTACTAATTTGTAGCACAGAGGAGGAAATCCTGTCCTCACAGAAACCAGCAGCAAATTCCAGTTGATGTGGGCAGGTCAAGAACTGTATCCCATGTTTTTCCATTGTGCAGAATATATCCAAAAGACACAAGCATTTTCTAACCCCCTTCAGAGATGAAATATCCATGTTTCTTGTACCACTAATGATTAAAAAAAAAAAAAAAAATCTGTATAAAAATCACAAACAGGACATCAGTTCCCTCTGTCTCATTTTTATGACTCATGATTATGATGGGAAGGGTAAGCGAGACTTCTTTTTCATCAGTCATCATTTACAGTTTTTTAGGTATCCTGAGAAGAACACAGGAAATGCACTTTATTAGAGCAAAATTGTTTTTTCTCCTTTTTTCCCCTAAAGCTGAAGGCAAAGCACAGAACATGGACGTGAGTACCACTTCTAACAACAAGATAAACCTTGACATAATTGGCAGAGAAGCCGCATTAGAAAACAACAACAAAAAGCCAATTTGTCCTTTAGATACAGCCATACAATCACATGGATCAGGAGGATTCATGCACATACCTATTTTCAATTACTCCCAAAGGATGCATTTTGTGTCTTTCATACAACTTCTCTGAAGCCAGTAATACAGATCCTTGCTCTGCACTTCCAAAATACAGCCATGAATATACTTCCTTCGATTACTGTCAGTTCAGGCATGCAATTATCTCATGAGCAGTTAATTTTTTTGATGGCAGCACACAAATATTTTTGCAAGTGATCCTAAGGTAGGATGCTATCCCATTATATGTAGCTGCTGCTTTTTCTACCCACAAGGCTTTCCTTTGCTTTATTAGATTAGGTTGCATACTGTAGACACATCCTCACTTCATGTCCTTCAGCAGAAGAGCTGGAGGCAAAAATCCCACTGATTTAAGACCTGAGGGTGAATTAGTAATCCCAGTGCTTCAGGAATTCATTTAGAAATGGAGGCTATAGGGTTTGGAGGTATGGAGGTTATAAGGTGAAAAGAGAAAGAAACACAAAACACACTGAATTAGTATTATGTATACTCCAGAAGGTTCTTTCTCTTCTTTATTTTCTCTTATAAGTTGACTTTACACTCTATAACAAACTGGGTAAATCAGTTATCCCAAAGGATCCAAAAATATTATAAACCCAAATGGATTATCAAGCGAAGTGATGTTGGAAAGTCTCTGAGGCCCCCACATCCACCGCAATTCCCAAAGGAAAGATAATACAATGCCATTTCTTGTTACTCAGCTCATCCTTCAAGGCAAAGGCAATACATAACTGGTTCACTTAGCTTCTTGGCAGTATCTTCCAGCTTTTTTCCAGGGAACATCAGCAGACGTTCAAGAATATTCACCAGCTATGGGTCAGAAAACAGGATGGAGACTTGGAGACTTCTCTAAAAACAATTAGCTGCAATAAAACTATTATGTATAACATTTAATACCATATACCACTTGACATTTTACAGTTCTCTGTACACACACAGATTGTTCTGTACAATATCCCCATGAATATGGCATGTCCTGTTATCACAAATGAGAAATCTGCAACAAATGTACATACCCAGTGAAACTCCAATGAATCCAAGTGTCTGCTCAGTACACGAGAGAAAGCCACTGTTAGAAACATAGTTTAGTACTGCTTTTCTCTGTTGTCTCAGCCAGTCTGGTTAGTTAGGAACTACTCCTGCATAAGGCCTAAGTGGTTTTGGAAACATCATCCCTGTACTCTCTGCACATCATATATATTTATAGTGCATATTTAATAACACTACTAATATATATTAATGCAAATAATAACAGAAGATGGACCTAGACCAGTTCTGAGAGCACGACAGGAGCAGAGCACTCAATGAGATTGTTCTTGACTTGCTTAACTGAGGTGGCAATACCAGCTTTCCCTTTGCACTCACCCTGTGCACTCCCTGAGGCTGGTCACTTTCTCATCCACTCTCTGTCTCTAGCTTTCTGACTTCTCAACAGCAGAAGTTCAACTCAAAGAGACATGGCAAAAACCAAAGGAGACTGAGGGTCACACATGGAAACAAAGCAAACATTAGTGCATTTTCCAGACTTACAGTTACAAAAGCCAGCTCACATTCCCTACAAAATTCAGTACCTTCCCTAAACCTTAGAACCTCCTGGGCACTTTGCTTGTACATTATTAGCCTAGCATAGTAGCACCACTATTCTCCTAAGTGTGTATA
This sequence comes from Hemiprocne comata, assembly GCA_020745705.1. NCBI lineage: Eukaryota > Metazoa > Chordata > Aves > Apodiformes > Apodidae > Hemiprocne > Hemiprocne comata. The sequence goes on along the minus strand of CM036616.1, from coordinate 12,304,779 downwards.
TCCCCAACACAAGCTCACAATTTTTTTCCAGTTCTCCCAACTGGAGAACTGACTCTACCTCCTACAGATCTATTCTGGCCCATATCCCTTTGTATATGAACAAAGTAACACTTAAATTCGTTACACACTCTACAGATCTCCCCAGCCACCTTCCCATGCCCACATGAAGCAAGCCCTTGGAAGACTACAGCTGCCACAAACACATGAAACTTCAGTGGAGGCGGCTCCCAGCTCCCATAGATCTCATGGATTTCCCTCCTGGAGCTGGCAGGCTACTTGCCGTTTTCTTGAAGAGTTCCTGTAAGGATGGTGCTGTGGAAGGAAAAGACCTTTTCTGTTTGAGATCCTTTCCTGGAGATTCCACCAGAGCCTGTGGATGATCAGACTCACGCACTTACTCACTCATGCATTTTAACTTAGTTGAAATGCCAAAAATTATTTTACAGCAAGTTCTGCTTTGGAGTCCAAACCCTCAGGTGTGCAAAGAGCTCGGGTACATCCAAGATAGAAAGTTGCTTCCCCATCACAAAGCCAGGTGCAGGTGCTAACGGAGCAGCAATAATGCATGGGATAAAGGCTAGTTTTCCTCCCTCCAGTAAATTTTATCTTCCATAGATGAACAAGGAAGACCATCAGCTACCAGTATACACTAAGTTACATCCAGCTCTGTATTTCTGCATGACTGGAATCATCTTGTGTATTGTTGCACTCAAGGCATGGCTTATAAAATTTCTGTAATGGTAACAGGACATTTGTGAAAATGCTGCTCAGCCCAAAGCACAGCAGACCATGCAACAGTGAGCACCCAACAGAAGACAATATATCATGCTCAAGATCTGCAAGGAGAATGTTGTTTTCAGTGTACCACTTGCACTAAGCCATCTTTCTGAGAACCTCAGTCAACTCCCCTTGTACATAGTAGATTTTTCTTGCTTGCAGCAGCTTGTGTTTACAAGAACAATGCTGTAGCACCTAATGCCACATAGCAGGCAACCTGGGAAAGCAGAGTCTTTCTCTTGCTGCCCCTGAGGTCATGAGGTAGAGGAACTGTAGGGAGGCAAACACTAGGAACACATACTAGAAATATCATTCCCAGATGTATTTTGGTTACATTAAATCAAATCTTGATGTCTTTAACAAGTCTGTGATACGTCAACTATTTGCCCATTTGGATGACCTGGATACTTGTTTGTGGTATGAACAGCAAGACATCGTCCATTCTGAAGTTATTCTCACAATGGTACACTTTGTCTTCAGTGGAGTCATGATGCAGCCAGAAGCAATTCAAAGAGGGCTTCACTCTGCAAATAACACATAAAGAAATATGTTATTACAACTAGGATATACAGAGCCTCAAAGCTACTTGCTCCATTGAAGGAATAATCTGCATTACTGAAAAAGACTTAAAATGCTAGGCTAATAACTCAAGACTTTATTTCCAAGGAAGGAAACGGCAACCGGCTTTTCCACCATTTTTAGATGGAGCAGCTTGGAGAGCTCTTTTCTCCACTACAATATTAATAGCACAGCACACAATATCACCATAAAAACAGCAAGTCTATCAAAATTAATGAAAAAAAGCAGAAATGACAAAACCCCAATTTCTAGGAGTGCCATGAGCAAAACCAAATCTGCATTTTGCCAACCCTTCTTTCCTTTATCTCACCAAGACATAATTGGATGTTCAAAAACCTAGAAATGTGGAATAAAAGTACCAATACTCCTCCTTAAAATTAAATGTTAAGCTTCTAATTATATGACTTTGGCATACCGTTTTGTGCAATTACTAATTAACTACGAACTCTGAACGGAGAAAGCAGAAGTAGTTCTTTTTCCTCCTCAGGAGCAGCGCTTGCTTCGTTTTAAGTCAAGTTCTGCTACGGGAGGAGGGAAAAACCCGCAGGCATGTGCGCGTCGAGCGGCGGGGGGGGGGACGACACACCTGAAGGAAGAAACGCTTCTTTGGAGAAAACCGTCCGGCAAGGCAGATGTCGGCACGGCTCGCTGTGCCGCCCAGCACGGGGGGCCTCGCGACGCCCCCTCCCCGCGGCGGGGCGCGGATGGCGGCACCGGCGCTTTAGGAAAGCAGGAGAAACAAAGCGACCGCCTCCCCCCCTACCCGGCGCCCTCCCTGCCGCCGAAGCTCCCTCCCGCCGGCGCTGACCCACACCTCCGTCCCGGGTGCAGGGGCTGGCAGCGGGGTCGCGCCGCCCTGCGGAAGGAAGGCCGGTAGGGGGGGAGTGCGGGGGGTTCTGCCCGCGGCACGGCACCGCGTCGCCTCGCGTCGCCTCGCCTCGCCGCAGCGCCACTCACCGCGCCGAGCGGCGCCGGGCCGGGCCGAACTGAGCCGAGCCGAACCGAACCGAGCCGAGCCGAGCCGAGCCGAGCCGAGCCACGTCGAGCCGCGCTGAGCCGAGCCCAGCCGACCGGTGTGCTGGCGCTGCGCGGCGGCTGCCGCAGGTGCGGCGGAGGAGGAAGCGGGGGCGGGCAGTGCTGGTGAGCCAACCGGGGCCCGGCGCGGCGTCGTGAGTCACCAGCAGCCGCGCAGGGCGGCCGGGCTACTCCTATAAGAGCGCTGCGGGGACACTCTTCCCCCGTCCATGTCTTCGTCCTCCTGCTCTCCTCGTCGCCTCTCCGGCCGCGGCGCCTGCCTGCCCGCCCGCCCTCCCCGCCTCTCCGCCCTCCCTCTCTCTGTCCCCGGCGTGGCGATGCGGTCGGACCGGCAGCGCGGAGACCCGAACGGCGCGGCTAGCGGCAGCCCCGGGCGCAGTGCGGGGCGGCGGGCGGTCCCGTGCCGCTGGGCGCTATGCCTGCTCGCCCTTAGCTGCCTGCGCGTCGCCGCCGACGGTGAGTGCGGGGCCCCGGGGGACTGGGGCGGGCCCCGCCAGGGCTGCTCCCGCCGCCAGCCCCCGCAATAATTTATTCTCCCACCACCCTTTCTTTTCTTTTTTTTTTTTTTTTCATTTTTTATTTTATTTTATTTTTTGTTCTGGGTTTCTCAGGCTGCTTGCCCGCTGCGCCGGGGGGAGAGGGGGAGCTCCGCGAAGGGACCGCCTGGTGGGCCCGGATTCTGAGGGGGAACAGAGGGGCGCTGCCGCCTGGGTCTGCCCCGCCGTCCGTCTTTGTTGGGGGAGGTGGGGAGGAGCCGTCTTCCCCGCCGGGCCCCAGGCGGCTGTCACCCCGGGCAGGGTCGGTGAGGGTTGGCCTGAACCCTTGCCCCGCTGGCCCTCCCCTCCCTGGGGTGCACTTCTCCCGGGAGGCACCCAGGTGCCGCGGGTTTGATTTCCTGGGCGATGCCTGTTGCTGAAGGGAGGGTCTGCATACCTGGGGCTAACCGGGCAGGGGGGTGCGGGAGAAGATCGGGGAGGATTGGGGCTTTGTGGCGTAGGAAGGAAGAGGAGCCCTTGTAAAGCCTGAGGCGTTAAGGGTGCTGTCAAACTACTGTGCAACTTCGGCTTTGTGGCATGCAGCGGCACTGGCATGGCTTTGGTTTAGGGCCCACGGTAACCACCATGAGGGATCTCCACCTGGTGGTAAGGTTGAGTCTTGCCAGCGCCGGATCCTTTCTTGCGGGCTGGGCTCTCTGGAGTAGCGCTGCTGGTGGCGAGCTCCAAGGTTGCCTCCCAGCGTAGAAGCTGGTTAGTTCTGTGGGAGAGAGGCCTGCGCATTAAGCCAATTGGATGTCGATTCAAAATATTTGTCTGATGTCTGTGTTGCTCTATGACTCTTAATCTCCTGGCTAGTGCCCTAAAGTAGGCCTAATGGTAAGATCTTGGCAGTGTTGGTCAAGTGTGCTTAAAGGTAGTTGGACCTTGTAGTCCTGCCTGTGCATGGAAGTTCAGATGCTAGGTCTGTCAGGTAGAGCCTAGCCAGGGGATTGCAGCCAGTTGCATCCAGTCCTTGTACAGGGAGGAAGAGGGCAACTGTCTGCCTAGTAACTCTGCAATTCCTAGTCATGTGGGTTGCTCCCATGTCCTGTCTACAATAGACATGATTAAATAACTGTAGTATGAAGGACCAAGCTGGCTGTCAATGAAGCTGCTAGTGCACTGTTGTCAGAAATCCTAACAAGAGAGCTGCAGTAGACAGCAACTGTAGTCCACCAAGTTGGTCTGATCCTTGACTTAATTTGAGTTAGCAGCCCTCCCCAGCTCTCTCCTACTAGTAGTTGCAGATGCTAGGGTCTGGGGTGAGTCTCAGCTAATTCCTGCATGAGTTCTCACAGGGTTTCCCAATCGCTTTTGCAAACTTTTCTGAGATTTGGTATCAGATGAAAGCGCACAAGTGTCACGTGTTTGAGGCTGCCCAGAGGAGTCATTTGATGACTTGCTTAAGGGGTTGAGACAAACAGTGACAGCAGAGGCATGGAGAAAAGCTAGTTTGACTTGGGTAGTCACTGTAACTGTGCTCCTTCAACCCGTGCACATCACTGCTTATGAGCCAACTTCTAGTAAGTAGTTACCTGGGGATCAGTAAAATAATGTGTTAGTAGTCACAAGCTGGTAAGTTACTAGTTCTCTGCTTTTTTTGCCTAAGCCTTATCCCAAGGAGGAGAAAGGTGTGGTGGTGCTTCTGGTGTATGAGTAGCACATGAAAAGAAGCTTTGAATTAGTGGCTAATTGGTGCTGATCATTGAGTGTCTAGTGAAACTTATACCTTTCTGTACCTGTGTGGGTGTTAGATGCTGTAATATCTTGCTTGTGGGATAGCAAAAGTAGTTGCTCTGACACTTCACTTGGTCTGAGCTGCAGAAGTGATGATACCCTCTTGGAATGGCTTGGTGTGAGGGTTGTAATTGTGAGGTTGTAGCTGTTACACTGAGCTCAGTTGCTGTTCCACTTAGCCTTGTGTGCAGCTTCCCAGTGGCATTTGGTTAGAGTGATGTTATGTTTGTAAGTTACGATGTACTAGGCAGTCTTAGCAAGCCTTTTCTGGTTGTTGTAGCTTGAAGTAGAGTAACTAAGGTCTGTAGAGTTATTTTGGGATACCCTGAGTGGCAGACTTGGTGTCTGCTATCTCTAGCATGCTATTTTGGGAAAGGCTGACTGTTCTCACTCTGAAAGGCTGGATAAGAATGTCCCCAAACTAGCAGGAGTCAGTTGTTGCATATTTTAGGTGGTAGTACACTAATAACTGGAATAGCATGTGAAAAGGCTTGCAAGTAGAAGGCTACTTCTGTTAGAGGTTACTGTGGCTTTGCACCCCCTCTAAGCTGGCTAGGGTGTGCTTCCTGTCATAAGGTAGGCTACTTGTTTGACAGCTCTTGACCAAATAGTAGTAGCTTTGCAAAAACATGCTATTAGAAAGTGCATGCTGGTGTAACTCCTACCCTGAAAAGGAAGGCCAGGGGGGTGGACATACAAAGCACAAGAGCTGATGTTCAGTTTTTTGGCACTCTGAGCACCATTCCCATGAAACAAGTTGTCATGGCATTACTCTGTCTGACAAGTGAGTCAGTGTTTTGCTCAACCAGTAAGACTGCTAAAACATCAGCAGAGCTTATGTTTCAAATTCTTTACATCTACCATGAATTTGTATGAGACACTCAGCAGGTAAAATGGTAAAATTGCTTATGTTGTCCTTGCTTATATTCTGTCCACGGTTTGCCATTGCATAGTGCCTGATGGCTGGTCAATATAATGTGAAATGGCTAAATAGCTTCCTTTCACTTGGAAACTGTCTTGCATTTTGCATATCATACACAGAAGATGGAGAATAACAAGTAATGTTCCACTACAATTTGGTGCCCTTTGTGAGCCCTGGAGTGCCAAAGCAAAGCACCTCCACTAAATGATGCAATAGACAAAGAAGGAGCAGGAGTCTTGCATCATGCTGTGGACGTGTGCAGCCAATACTAATGCATGAGCTTATGCACTTGCCTGCGTGCATTACCTGAAACAGCTCTGACTTAGCTGCTGAAGAAGCAGAATGCTGCTTTTAATGACAGTTATAACATGACATCAGAACACAAAGTAGGTTCTCTTGAGGGACAGTCATACAGTTTTACAGCTAAAGATACTCTGGAAAATGCACTCTAACTCTAAGCATCGTGCAGAAAACAGTACCTTACTCAAGCATGCTAACAAATCAAGACTGTTATCAGTTGGGAGACAACAGACTTGATTCCAGAAGGAAGTGTTAAAATATCTTGCTCTCTTAGCATCACACTTGATCTAGCCTTAATAAGCAAGATCCAGATAAGAAATCACTTTTTTTGGTCTATACTAAGGAATGTCTCTGGGTGCCCTTGTTTGAAGAGTAACTTAAATAATGAAAACTTGTTCAATTACAGAGCAGATATCTAAGCTATCTCTACGGACATCTTGGAGATTCTGCTGTAATATGTTGTCAGCAGACTACGGAAATGCTAATCCAGCTTGACGTTAGTCAAATTTAAACCCAGTTTGCTTAAAGTTTTAAGAGTTTTGAGACTGCAGTTCTAGGGGCTAGACTGCACAAGTCATTGTGTGTATGTATCCCTCTGCCTTGCAAACTTGACCCTGCATTGGAAAGGAAAACTTAGTAAGAGGAGCACTGAGGCTGATTTACTATTTGACAGGTGGACTGTCATAGTGCTTAAGCTCTGCATTTGTACTGTGAAGGAAAGCTTCTGGCTCTGTTTTCAGTATTTAATAAGGTAACTGTAAAGATTTGGAGCTTAATTCTGCTTTCATGCTGATGTTATGCAGTTTTTTTAAGCTCAGTAACTTTTTGATCAGCAGTGGGTGAAAGGAAGAAAGTATTGCTTAACAGTTGGGACTTAGGTTCCTTTTTTCCTTAAAGGCATGAGAGCAAAGTGTGAAGAATCCCAATTCCCATGTAGTAATGGACGCTGTATTGCTTTACTCTGGAAATGTGATGGTGATGAAGACTGTTCAGATGGCAGTGATGAAAGTGCTTGTGGTAAGTAATAAAAATAAACAATTCCTCTGTGGTTGCACTTGCTATTTGGCAGTTGGGACTTACAAGTGGATAGCTGTAGAGATGTTTATCCTGTCCAGCACTTCTGACAGTCAGAAGAGAGAGTAGAGGATGAATTCCCTAGAACATCTGGGCAACTATCTTGATGTCTTGGGAGGCAGTTGAATTTTCCTGAGTGTTTTGAAAGTCCTCTGGAATTGGTGACTACTAGCACTTAGCTGTCAGCTATTCCATGGTTAAATACACTGTTTCACACATCAGAGTGATTCTGCTGTGTCTCCTATAAATGATAAGTCTAGCTTTGGCTGCCAACTCTTGCTTTAAGCAGGCAGATGCCAAGACAGATGACTAGATGTACTTGGACGAAGCGAAACGGACTCAATGCCCAACACCGGAGAGGTTGAACTGCCAGTCTGCTCAAGCAGACATAAACTGTTACTTTAGCATTATATAGTACCATGTGTCTGTAATGACAAATCAAATGCCTCAATAATAAACTCAAAGTTCAAAATTTTAACAATAATATAAATTGACCTTACTTTAATTCAAATGTGTTCAGAGCAGCAGCTATTTTAGCAGCATAGACTTCCTTAACAATAGCAGTCCTTCAGTGCCTGCTTACAGGAAGATAAATGTTTCTCTGTGCACAGTATAACTCTCTGGGTAGTGTTAAACAGCACTATGGTGGAGGATGACACCAGACATCTAAGAACTAAGGGTATTGCATCATTTTCCTAGGGCAAGGCAGCTTATCTCTAGCTGCAACAAACAAGTTAAGCTCTGGTCTCTATTCTCCCTTGCAGTGAAGAAAACATGTGCTGAGTCTGATTTTGTGTGCCTCAGTGGTCAGTGTGTGCCTAACAGATGGCAGTGTGATGGGGATCCGGACTGCGAGGATGGGTCTGACGAGAGTGCTGAACTGTGCCGTAAGTGATCCTGGCTTGTCTGTGCAGGCAAGCCAGTGGGGAGCAGTATTTTGACTTCTTGCCTGTTTGCAGCCCAGTTTTACTCCTAAAGGAAGAATGAAATTCTTGACTTGGAAAGGACCTTCCTAAGTGTTAGCTTGGCTTTCGCCACATAAGGGTCTTGACAAGACTTTTTACTCCTTAAACAGATGCAGAACTGAGTAGGGATTCTGCACTTGTACCTGGTAACAGATAGCAAGTACAAGTTTTTACTGACAGTCAGAAGCAGCAAGCACAACACGGCAGGCCTGACTGTTACTGTGGCTTGTTCACCAAGTGATAACTGTCCTCCAAGACAACTACTTTGCAAGACTACCAGAGCTAGTGTAGAAGCTGAGTGGCTGACTTGTTGTTGGGGTGGGAAGCAGAACTGCAGAGGTTTGACTGTGACATCTTGCAGTTAGCAACTCCAGTCTCCAGTGTGGTAACTAATTAACGAATATAGATCTGTGAAACTTCATTTCTCTGTATCAATAGGATCCACACTGAGGAATACTTCAGCCCTAAGTCCTACTGCACTTTGGCATTACTGCTGTCTACTACTACGTGCTATATCTCAAGCTTCTACAGTGTAACTGGTGTGCAATCACAAAACTACCTTTACAAAGATACTCTTAAAATACTAATCTATTAGGAGCTGGAAGCATCTTTTTTTACTCAACACTACGAACTAGTGTAAATCTCTTCCATGATGAAGCCATCAGCTTAGATGGATGCTGACATCTAACTTACTGCAACTTTGCCCAGAGCTGAAGCCTTTCAGTCTCAACTTTCAGGACAACTGCTAAAACCCAAGATCAGTAGCTCTTAGATTTTAGAACTCTTAAATTGAACTTAAACTTTTTTCAATAGATATGAGAACATGCCGAGTAAATGAAATCAGCTGTGGTCCTCAGTCAACCCAGTGTATCCCAGTGTCCTGGAAATGTGATGGTGAAAAAGACTGTGACAGTGGAGAAGATGAAGAGAATTGTGGTAAGGGAAGAAATGGTGGCTGCATAACTCTATTTGAAATTGACTTGTCTGGAAAGAAGCTAGCTGGGCAGTATACCCAGGAAGATAAATTTCTCATAGTATCAACAGCTCCTTAATCCTACATTCCTCTTGTATTGCAGCCTGCTTAACAAAGCGGACTTGTTCTAACACTCCTCTATCCTGCTAAGTTAAGAACTACAGCAATATAAGCTATTCTACGTCTGTGTTTGATCTCTGGCTAATTTTGGCAATAGCCATGGGCTTAGTCACATGTCAGGCAAACCATTAGAACTTGTTCTCTGCAGAATTTCTCAACAGGTAACTCTAGTTGCTGCTTACATTAACAAATGGTTTTCTAAAAATGTATTAGTGACTTGTAGCCAAGGGTACAGCTGGTCTGCTTTATAGCACTCTCCTGGAGTGTTCTGTGCTCTTGTCTGAAAGTGCAGACTAGGGAAGCTAGGTTTCTGGTGTTGGGGGTCAACTTCAGGCCAGTGAGAAAGTGAAGCTGCCACTACCAGCATTAGAGTGCAGCATACCTGGTTTGTTCTAATGAACTTGGGTATATATGAGTTGTCTGAGGAGTCCTGAGACAAATTTCTAGTAACCAAAGGCACAGAGCTGGCTTCTGTTGGAGCCACCTTACCTGGATGGGCTAATGAGACAGACCTCCTGACTTCTGCTGTGTGTCTGTGGAGTTGCTGCCTTATTCAGTAAGGCAATGCCTTAATCTGACAAGTAAATCTACAGACAGCATTTCTAATGAAGCTGATAAAACTATCTGCCTAGGCATACTGAGCTGCAAGCTACACTGCTATTAAACCACCATAATTTGCACTGGCGTAAGTTGTGTGGGTGTGCTTAATACCACAGGATCAACTGGTGCAAGATCTTGATCTATTATCCCCAGTGGTCCAGGCAAATACACCATTGCTGTCCTGGGGACCAGCACAAAACACTTCAATTTCAAACTACAGTTGAACATTTGGCTACCTTAATTTTAGTCTGTACCATAGAGTTAGCAATTCTCTTACCTTCTGTCTCTGATTCACAGGGTTTGAGCCTGTTTTCCGAAAGGTTTGCACTCTGAAGCAGCACAGCCTAGCTACTTCAGAAGGGCGTTATTTTCACTCAATAGCTCAAAACTGGTGCCTCTCACTTGTAATATCCAAAGGCAAGGAGGACAGTCTGTGTTGGGCCCAAGTTTCCTGTAGGTAGTCAATTAGGCTCTCCTAGAGCTTTATACAGGATGCTGGTCTTTTCTCGGCTAACAGTTGATGAAGAACCTGCAAAGCAAAACACCTTCAAACAAAAGTCTGCCTTCTTGTGGTAATCTGCAAATCTGTCTTATTTCTGTTATTCCAGGCAATGTGACTTGTAGTCCAGCAGAGTTCACATGCAGCAGTGGGCAGTGTATTTCGAAGAGTTTTGTCTGCAACGGTCAAGATGACTGCAGCGATGGCAGTGATGAGCTGGAGTGTGCACCTCCTACCTGTGGAGTTCATGAGTTTCAGTGCAAGAGCTCCACTTGCATCCCCATCAGCTGGGTGTGTGATGATGATGTTGACTGCCCTGACCACTCAGATGAATCTCTAGAGCAATGTGGCCGCCAGCCTGCCCCTCCTGTAAAGTGCTCTGCCAGCGAGGTGCAATGCGGCTCAGGTGAATGTATCCACAAAAAATGGCGCTGTGATGGAGATCCTGACTGCAAGGATGGAAGTGATGAAACTAACTGCCGTAAGTTAACTTGGTCCTTCTCTAGGAGGTGCTGGTAGGCTCCTGGTTTATTTTCTTTCCTTCAGCAAACCTCAGGAGTTTAAGTCTGTAATGGCTATGTCCTCAGCTTCCCGGACCTGCAGACCAGACCAGTTCAGATGTGAAGATGGGAACTGTATTCATGGGAGTAGACAATGCAATGGTGTGAGAGACTGTCTGGATGGCACTGATGAAGCAAGCTGTAACAATGGTAAGTGTGGAACCAAGAAAGAATACAGTCTTTACAGAATATCTGTTGAAGCTGGTAGTTGCTCTCACAGTCTTCATTATCTCAGTTATTCAGTGCTCTGGACCTGGCAAATTCAAGTGCCGAAGTGGAGAATGCATAGATATCAATAAAGTGTGTAATCAGCAGAGAGACTGCAAAGACTGGAGCGATGAACCCCTCAAGGAATGTAGTAAGTGAACAAACTCATTACACAATGCTGACCACCAGACATACTTGGATACAGCTTCACAGCTTTCAGATGTCAGTTTGGAATGTCTGTATGCACTTCCTTGGTGACAAACAAACAATCAGGAGCAACCTAGTCAATAGGCTAGTTTTATCCTAGCCCCGCTGGCTATTGGGATGACTTCTCTCCATGGCCAGAAGTCACTTGAAGGCATTAGAACCTCTGAAACTTTCAGGAACCTCAATACTTGCTGCTGCCACCTTGTAAAACAAGTAACATGCTGATAGCTGAGCAAAAATGAATTTGAGGAAGGTCTCATGTGTGTGACTTCAAGTGCCAGCGTGGTTTATCAGATGTGGCAGGCATCATTAGAAAAGGGATGGGTATCTGGTAAAGCACTCTAAGACATTAAGATTAAATATGCATCCTGTCTCAGAAGTGGCCAATTCTTCTCTTTTAGACATGAATGAATGTCTGGTGAACAATGGTGGATGCTCTCATATCTGCAGAGATCTCATTATTGGCTATGAATGTGACTGTCCAGCTGGGTTTGAGCTCATAGATAGGAGAACCTGTGGAGGCAAGTATCAAATAGGTTAACACAGACTGTCCTGGTGGTATTGGAGAGGAGAACAAATGATGTTGTCTTTACAGATATTGATGAATGCCAGAACCCTGGTATCTGTAGTCAAATCTGTATCAACCTGAAAGGGGGCTACAAATGTGAATGTAGCCGTGGCTATCAGATGGATCTTGCTACTGGGGTGTGCAAGGCAGTGGGTGAGTATTGGCATAAGACTTCTATACCCCCACTTTAAAATGAGTTAACAAGTGATGTACTCTTTATGCTATTGTGGTTTTGGCATTAGTCGTTATACTGTTATCAATATAAGTTGTACAAACCTGAATACTCATAATTCTTTGAATTATGCCATGATAAAGTACTTAAAGCTGCCTAATATAATCTGCTTGTGTCTGCTCCCTGGACAAGAGGGCCTGACACATCAAGTTGTGGAGTGAGGAAAGAATAGGGTATGGTACAGCCAAGACTGCTGTCCACTAGCAAGTGTTGGAATGGCAAATACTAAATGTGATGACTCTTAAAACTTGTCATAAAAGAACAGTATGTGACTACATGTCAGGAAGTACAGATAATACTTACACTCTGTTCACAGGGAAAGAACCATGTCTAATTTTCACCAACCGCCGGGATATCAGGAAGATCGGTCTTGAGAGGAAAGAATACATTCAGCTAGTAGAGCAGCTAAGAAACACTGTAGCTCTAGATGCTGATATTGCTGAGCAAAAGCTTTACTGGGCTGACTTCAGCCAAAAAGCAATCTTCAGGTAAATGGACCTAGCTTCTGAACCTGAGTGTGTTCCCCTAAACTGTCCCACGTTTTACCCAAGATAATTGTCTAGGCTCTGGTGATGAGAACTATATTCCTCATTGTCCTAAAGATGAAGTATAGCATATGCAAGTTCCTGCAACTAGCAATGTGTATGCCCATTGCACTTCCTAGTAACTGCTCCTACCATTGTACACAAGGCACTCTGCAGAAAGTCACAAGTGCATCTTCTACATTGTCTGTCTGAAATCTGTGTGCAGTATTTGCTGAGGCATACCAAGTGGTAGTATCTATAGAGAAAGGTATTGAAAGCAGTAATTCTTGTCTTACAGTGCCTCTATCGATACCCGTGATAAAGTTGGAACACATGTCAGAATCTTGGACAACATACATAGCCCTTCAGGGATTGCTGTTGACTGGGTTTATAAGAACATCTACTGGTCTGACTCAGCTGCAAAGACCATTTCAGTGGCTAGTCTAGATGGCAGAAAAAGAAAGGTTTTGTTTCTTTCTGAGCTGAGAGAGCCAGCTTCTATCGCTGTAGATCCTCTTTCTGGGTGAGTATTTGTCCTGGTTCTCTTAAAAGAGGGGATCTACCAGATACTCGATGTCCTGATAACTGACTTAGGTAGCCTTTGTTAGTTATTGGTCATAATTAAGAGTGATACTACACAGTACTATAGTGCATCATACAACATAAATTCTGCTTCACAGCTTTATGTACTGGTCAGACTGGGGTGAGCCAGCAAAAATTGAAAAAGCAGGAATGAATGGATTTGACAGACAGCAGCTTGTGACAACAGAAATCCAATGGCCTAATGGAATTGCTCTAGGTATGTTGAACTTGTCTCTGTGCCAGAGGTATTCTGGAGCTTTAGCAATTTTTTTGCTACAAAAGCCAAGGTCCTCCTTCAGAGAACTATTTTCAGCTTCTGGGAATGGGAAGTTCCTGTGTGGCTGGAGATACTGTAACAGGAACAGATAGCACTTCTCAGAAACTGAAATGGTAGCTTTTCTTGCACTGCTCTGTTATAGTTGAGGCACAGGCCAGCCCCATAGGCAGCAGTGTAGCAGCCTTCTGCATCCTGGTATGGTAAGAAACTAAGGCAACACTGCAACTCCTGTTGAACCTGAGGGTGTTTAAAATTTTGCAGGAGGCCTTAGGGTTTTTATCCATGTAGATAATAAGAATGTTTGTTTTTTTTCCTCCTAGATCTTGTAAAAAGCCGTCTATACTGGCTTGATTCTAAACTACATATGCTGTCGAGTGTAGATTTGAATGGCCAGGACCGTAGAATTGTGCTGAAGTCTCATATGTTCCTTCCTCATCCTCTTGCTCTAACAATATTTGAGGTATGAATTATTTCCTGTAGTAATTGTCAAAGATGTCCTTTGTGCTAGTAAGTGGCTAGCAGTTATGGTGCTGATAGCTACACAGAGGTAATGGGATGCAATGACTCTGTCTGCTAGGACCGTGTGTACTGGATTGATGGAGAGAATGAAGCAGTCTATGGTGCCAACAAATTTACTGGATCTGAACTGGTTACCCTAGTGAACAACCTTAATGATGCACAGGACATCATTGTATATCATGAACTTGTTCAGCCATCAGGTAATTATATTACGGTTTATAGTTATGTTAGTGTACAATTTTAAGAAGCTTGCCCTGCCTGGGTTGTGGCAAGTGATGTCCCTCCCCTGTATAGTTGCCTACTTAGAGTGCTTGAAGCTTCTAACATGGGCACCCCCACTGGGGTTGAGAGGAGGTCTAGTTGCAATTGTTCTTTCTTAGGCAGAGCAGGTACAAATCTATAACCTGCAGAGACAAGTAACTGTAATAGAGCAGTTATTGAGCAAATAATTATGCTATACACCTGGAGTATGTTATATACCTAGAGTATGAAGTCTCACTCTTGTTAATTGCTGTACCAACAGGAAGGAACTGGTGTGAAGAGAACATGGCAAATGGAGGCTGTAGCTACCTGTGTCTGCCTGCTCCTCAGATAAATGAACACTCTCCAAAGTACACTTGTGCATGTCCTTTTGGATACTACTTGCAGGAGGATGGTCTGAGATGCACAGGTATGGTAACATGACTAAAATATTCTCCAGGATGGATGGGGAAGGAGTAGGGGTACTGAACCTGTTGCAGGCAAATATGGCAGTATAGGCTGAGAGCTTTGCATTAGTTAATCTGATGTAATTAATCTTGTACGAAGTGATCTTCTAGCATGCATTAAGCTGGCCTTCAAAGTCTGCAGGTGCTGTTGAAAGTTCATGTTTGGCTTCTGTGTCATCATCATCATTTGCAACAAGACCTTGTACCTCCATGGCTTTCTGCAGACAGCAAGCACATGCACAAAACATACTGAACCCCTTTCTCATAAAACAGGGGGTATAAACTAACATAGCTTCATGTATAACTCTACAGTGTATAAATACACGGTGTTGGAAAGCTGATAGGCTAATCTTCCTGGCCAAGGAAGTTTGCTTTGACCTCCTTTTGTGGCCCAAACAAACATGTTGCTGCTGCTATCCTGAGCACTGACGATATGGCAGGCTTGTTTGTCCAGTGGAGTGAAACTAGAAACTAGAAGGTGCCACTTAATATTTTGCATGTTGTTCCTGGCTGCCCAGTTGGAGCACTGAATTCAAGAATGATGTTATCAGTTGGCTGCTCTGAAGGGTTGCTGTAAGGATCAAAGACTGTACCTAACTAGTAAACTTGTGGAACTAAAATCTTGCTCAGAAAACCTGAAGTGAGGGATGGGGCTACTTACTGTTGTAATGACTCTAAATACCTGTAATTTATGCCAGATTAACTGTCTAGCCTTGTTCTTGGAATTATTTTTTATCAAAAACCCTCAGCTGAGGGTGTGTTAGTGAAATAACTCATGTTAGTGTTTCCAATAAAGCTAACAAGTTGCATGATCATTCTGCCATCTGCTAAACATTCACTACCATGGCTCTCATAGCTAAGCCATTCCAAAACTTCAGGATTAACTGGGTTCTTGATCTATAATTAGTTTCAGGTACTGGAACAACTGTGGCTTACACTGAGGCTAAAGATACCAGCACAACAGAAAAATCTCCAACTGTTGGACTAGTTCCTGGAGGTACTGGTCCCAATAACTCAGACTGCTAAACATTAGAGAAATTAAATGCCAACTGACCCACTAGCCTACTTAAAGTTTTTTTCCTTTGCATGCAAGTAGAAAACCCAAGCCAGGTCATATCTGTAGTACAAATACAACAGCTGGATCATGTGATAAACAGAATTAGCTCACTTAGGACAGTGTGGAACCTAGAGGTTCCATGAAATCCTAGGAGTGCTCAGAGAAGACGACACAAGTGATAAGAAAAGCTTTCTACTAATACAGGATGAAGCCTGTTAGGCTGTTATTGCAGTGTGTTACTGAGAAGCTAATGTATGATAGCAGCTTATGGGCTTGGGAAGTGCTTGCATCTTACAAAGTCTGCTAGCCTGTCAGTAAGCAAGCTCACTACTTCAAATTCTCGTGCAGGATTCAACGTCAGTAGTACAACATCTGAAGCAGCTGCAGGTCAAGGAACATCAGCAGCTTGGACTGTTCTTCCTGTCTGTGAGTACAGCATTCATTAGCCTTTGGGACCCATTGTGGTGGGACAAGCCTCTCTTAGTCAAGAACTTGACTTGACCCTGCTCAATATTTGCAATCTGCTTCTTTCCCTAAAGTATTGCTGGTGATGGCTGCAGTGTCAGGCTACTTCATGTGGCGTAACTGGCAGCACAAGAACATGAAGAGCATGAATTTTGATAATCCTGTCTACCTGAAAACTACAGAAGAGGACATCACGATTGATATTGGAAGACACAGTGGTTCAGTAGGACACACCTACCCTGCAGTAAGTAAACCTATTGACATGCATGAGGCCCTCAGAGTAGACATAAAGACTGCTGAATGATACCTGGCTTGAGTTTAGGAGAGATCTCTGCTCTTGAAAGCTGCTGGCTGTAGCCAGACCATTGGGCTGAGTCAGCTGAGAACTTGTCCTTTTAAAAAGTTTAAGCTGTTGTGGGCAACTACTGTCCTGTACTTGGGATGGAGTAGTAAGTGCTGAATGTGGTCATGAGCCTGCAGAACTAGCCTGTTTCAGACTGCTGTGTAATGATGATATGCATTGTTTTGTACCTTTTATTAGTACAATTGTAGCTAACTTGTACTTATTTTGAACAGATATCTGTCGTTAGCACAGATGATGATATGGCGTGAGCACTGGATCAGCAATCACTTCCAGTTTACTTGTGTTTTACACTCTTTGGGGATAGTAACCAGGTTTGTGGCTGAAGGACTTCCTCCATTATTGGAAGAAAGAAGATACTTTATGTATGTATGGAACACTTATGTAAATAGCTATTTTATACAGATTAACAACAGACTGTAAATACCTGTCCACCACAATTCAGCTTTTGGTGGTTACATTTTACCAGTAACCCTTGGGTTCGTCAGTCAGTAACACCACTGACAAAATATAAAGCACTTTCCATAGAAAGCCATATTCCAGCCACAACTTGTAACACCTGTACATACTTGTATAGGCCACTTGTAAATATTATTATTGGAAAAATCACTATCAAGCACTTTGAAATAGTTCAAATGTAAATTATTGTACACTTTTTTCAATGATTGGGGGCAATGGCAATAGGAAAAAACGGGTTGCTATGATTGCCAAAAATTTATAGACATAAGTAATTTTGTATGTATGATTGAAACAATCTTGTCTGTTACCTCTTAGAGGTATACAGATATGAATGCTCTTTAAGAAACCACTGTAGATCTTAAAAGCAGAGAAGGGGAAAAAAGTAATAAAAAAAAGCAGTTAAACTATTTGTCTCCGTTATTATGTTTAGCACTGAAGTAAAATAGAGTATCTTCTAAATTGGAAGCTTTAGGGGGCTACATGACTACTGCCAGGCAGAATATGAAGTATTTCTGAAGTTATTTCAGCAGTACCCCCAACTGCTAAGACAGTACTAATCTGCCAGGTGACTGAGGTTTGTGCTTGAGACTGTTCTCTGCAGGGTTCTGGACTGAATGGGTCTCCTTTCACAGGAGTCTAGCTTGACTCCTAAGATGGACAGTGAGTTAGGTAGGTGTAAGGTCCTTGTGAAGGATGTTATGCACAAGCCATTAGCAGTTATGCCTCATGGCAGTGCCAGTGTGAGTTGGATCTTGGTAGCTGCTCCACCTGTACAAAGGAATAGCAGAGCTGTGACTTGGCAGCTAATCATGGCAGCCTGCTCCTGAAGTCTCTGTGCTGACAAGCCCCTGTTGCTACACGTGTAATGACAGAAGTCCCCTGCAGTGAGCATCAGTGAGCTGGTTTCCCCTGCCCTGTGGGAACTCAATTCATTGTGATGGCTCTAAGAGGCTGATCATTTGACGTGCTGGAGCATTTCTCTTGGATGAATGTAGGAATGAAAAACAAAATGTAAAACTCTTCTGGATCCGGGAAGGTGATACTCATTTTTATTATAATTGCTTCATACCATACTACTTGAGTGCTAATTTTAGTAGCACTGAGTATGTTCCTTGCCCGCTGTACATGTATAGTTCGAATTAACTTGCAGGTTCTGTGGTCTTCAGGCATTTTGCTTTGTGATCAAGTTTGGAGTAAAGAAGGAGGAAGCTTTGGATCCTTATGGCATAGCTACTTGTTAGTCGCCAACTGAGTAAAAGGTAGCCTCCCTAGGCATTAGTAATTTCTTTTAATGACAAATTATTTTCCTGAGATAAAGTTGTGGTTTCTCCCCTGACACTGCAGGAGATGGCCTTGAATTGTCACCCCATAACTACTGCAGCAGGAGGTGTTATTCCTTGTTGCTAATCCTTCCCCCTTTGTGGTAAAGAAGAAATTACTTCTCATAGGATGCAGGTTCAAGGCTAAGGCACAGTTTGGAAGATGCAAAAAAATCTCCTGGCTATCGTTTAGTGATGACTTGTTAAGTCATTCTCAATCAATCATGTCTCTAAAATAGTAACAATAAAAATCAAGTCAGAACTTGGATTAGTTCCTGGGCTTGGTTGTAATGCCTGTTCTCTTTGCAGTTGCAGCTAGGGTCTGCTCTCTTAACAGTCTTCTGTGCATTGTGACCTCCTTTCTTGACAGATAAGGACAGGTGCCAACTTCTGCAGATTTAAAATAAGTTGTTCCTAGCAAGCTTACTAGTCTTCGGGGAGTCAAAGCTTCTAGCCATCTATTACTGGCATGTCTTGCCTGTTGTAGAAATTTTCAGTATCTGGAATGCATGTGAGCTAAAAAGTCTTGCAAAAGTTAGGATGTAATGAGACCTCTAAATTTTCTGGCCAAGAATACTTTATCTGTTTTGCTGAGTACTTCCTGGACTAAAGTGCCTTTCATATCAGGTTAATATGTAAGGATTATTAATTATTGGATAGAATTCAACTTTTTCAGTTAGATGTCTAACTTAGGATACTACAAGTGTGTTGAAATGTGACAAAAACATAGTTCTCAGTCAGCTTGTTGGTTACATATTTGCGTGGCAGCTAAATACAGGCAAAATGCTCTGACTTTTTAGTCTTCATACAGGAGCTGAACAGCTCTACTTTTTTTGCTAAAGTTCATTCCTGTCACCAGTGTCATAACAAACGACGTATGGAGTAGACCAATAAAGATACTTCTTCCTGAGGTTAACATTCAGTTGATTTAGCAGCTTAAATATATTTTGTGAGCCTGAGTTAGTTCTCACAGAAACTGTGGGCTCTGGGAACTTGTTTTCTGACTTCAGTCCTTTGTGCTGGATGAAGTTGTCAGAATAGTACCTTGGCACACACAAGTAGTTTCTGTGGTCTATAGGAGACTTAACACTTTGCCAGATAGAACTGCTGTGCCTTCAGATAGCAAGGGGGAGGAGGAGTGGGGAGTATTGGGCAGTAGAAGATTATATAAGTTGGCCTGTACTTAGTTGCAGATGTTGTTTGTCTCTTAATCTCACTAGGTTTATTCTTCCCTGCCCCTCTTCATTTTTGTATTATGAAATCATTGTTTACTTCCACAGTAGGCTTAGAGAGTAGTCAGAGATTCCTTCTGTAAAAACAGTTCCAACTTGCATAGAGAAATGCCTTACTATCTTTGAACAATTTTTTTTCCCCTTCCACATGCAAGTGTTTGACTCTGTTTTATTGCTCTCTCATGTGACTCTCTTGGCATCTAATAAAGGTGGTATAGCTGTAGTGAGCCCTCCTGCAGCAGCAGCCTGTGGCTGTGCTGCTGGCCACTAAATAAATTCTCAGACGTCGTCCTTGGCTCAGCTCCTCTGATACAGTCTCATGGGCTCCCAGAGCAACGGGACATTAATAACCTGTTTGGTCAGGTTTCACTCTTAAGTTGACATTGTATTCCTCTTGAAGAACTTGCTGCTAATAGGTATGTAAATATGGCTTTAGTTGGTTATTGAAGTAGTATTCAAGGTAATAGCCTAAGTTTTGTTTCCCAGCTGAATGCAAAGCCCTCTGGTTCTGAATACTGCCTATTTCTGTTCAGTGTATGCTAGCCAGTGTGAGTGCAAAACTAGTTTTGAAACTGGCATTTTCTCTCCCTTACAAATATTCAAATTTGTCTTAGTACTATCCCTCTGATCCCACATTCTTTTCTGCCTCCTATTTGATCTGCCTTTGAGCAATAATGTAAAATACCTACAATGCCAGCAAAAACAGGGAAAAACTAACATTAAGTTGCTCACATGATTCACTTCTTTCCCTTCTGCACCTTTATTCCTCTACAGGTAGCTCCAGTGTGCCTTTTCCCAACCCAAATTGTATTTGCTTACATTTTTAATGGATATATCTGGGTTTTTTCCCATCAGATACTTGCTGAAACAGTGAAGATCCGTTTATCTATATTTATGTAAGTGTTGAACCTTGCTAGATTAGGAAGAAGAGGCAGAGATGAGGACTTGGGCTGGAAGAAATAGCATGGGAGACATCAGATGAAGAAAAAAAGCTTACAGCTACAGAAGCACTTTTCACACCATAACCTTGGATGCAAGTGAAGGCCTGCCAGTACTTTCTGTAGATATGGCACAGCCACATATATCTGAAGAAATATGCTTCTGTTCCTCCCTTGAGCTGACCTGCAGCAGGGGCTGGTGTTGTTACTTACTGGAAGAAGGTGCTTGAAGGGATCTGCTCTGTTGAATGCAGAAGCCAATTTAAAAAGTACCTAGCTTTCACTTTTCTCCTTCTGAAAAAGCTTCAAAATTTGTCCATATCAAATGAAAAAAAAACTATTTAAGAGCAGGGGAGGAACAGAGAGCCTGTGAAATCACAATGAGGTTGTGGAGTATCTGGACAGTTAAGCATCCAAAATAAAAACTGCCTACAGAAAGGATGATGGTTTTAATTCTCCTTTGCACAGCACTGGTCAGGACACCTACACACCTGTCAAGCAACAGAAAAAGCTTCATATCTTATTTGGAAAAAACAAGCACCACAACCTGAACAGACTACTGAAGACTAACTTACATAAGACACTCTTTGGTCTATAATTAATTGCTTGAACATTGGAAACACTAAACACTAAATCAAGACAAAGGACTGGTTAAACCAGATATTTAGTAGAAATACTTTTTTTTTTTTCTGCAGAGTTGTCCTCTGTAGAAAACTAATCAGTTTTCAGGTTCTTTTTCCCTGCCTTCCCCAGACGTGCTTTCTGGGAGTCAAACTTCAAAATACATGGAAATGGAAGGGTTCTACTGTACTGTTAGTGTATAGATTTAAAGCTCAAATAGTTGGATAGCAACTTGAAATTATTAAGTTCACATTCAGAACAGTTGTTTCCCTCCAGTGGAAAGTATTTATTGTTGAAAGGGCTCTTGGAAAGCCTGATCATTGAATACAGCAAATGCCATAGCAATCTAGAAGCAGTGCTGCTTGCTGTGAGGCCCCTTTTGCAGGTATGTGCAAATGAGAAGTGGTTTTGTTTGGACAGGTTACTGCTTGTTCCTTTTTTTGGCCTTAAATGTATAAAAACTCACATGTCCATTTAAATTAACACTTAAGACTTTCTAATTCAAGAAAGTTAGCCTGTGATTTGGTAGTTGCATAAGGTATTGTGGCTGCAGTTTTTAGCTCATGAACTCAGCAACACAGTATGTGCTTTAAGAGGTTGTTCACTCCTCAGGCCTGGATTGAAAAGGTGCTTAGAAGGCTGTGTCTCATGAGGACTTAGAAATGTACGTAACTTACTTGGTAAGGGGCAGCTGAGGAAAAGTTTTGGTGTTCTTTATTTGGGCTGTCATTACTCATCCCCTCAAGCCAAGGTGTTGATATCAACGTGATAAAATTTGATGGATGTAGTCAATCATATGACACAACTCCACACACACACTGGTGGACACATCAGAAACAGCATGGAGTTACCAAGGGTTGATCGTGCCTTAACAATCTGCTTACCTTTAGGCTTTCAACACTGTCTTTCATGGTATTCTTCTGTTCAAATCAGGACAGTACAGCCTGCATGGGAGGACAACTAGATGGGTAAAAACTGATTGGATACTTGGGGGCTGAGGGTAATAAGTGGGGCATCACAGGGTCTATCCTGGGATGAGTTCTCTTCAACATCTTCATCGGGAACGCTGAGAAGCAGGGTGTAGAGGACATCAAATAGGTGGCAGGGGCAGAACCACTGAACACAGTCAAAAGCAGAGCTGCTGTCTTGTGTGGGAACTTGCATAGGTGGGAGTAAGGCCCTGACAGAGACCCAGTGAAAATTCAGCAAAAGCCAAGCCCTGCCTGGGGAAAGCAGAGCCCTGAAAGCCAGGGGAGTGCAGGGACTGGTCCTCTCTACTCAGTGCTTGTCCAAATACATCTTCTTTCTGGATTTGGTTTTTGGGCCTCCATCAGAGGAAGGGTGTCGATTAACATGGCCAAGTTCAGCAAACAGCCAGCAAGCCAAGCTACTCCTCGGCTGGATCCCTTGGCCTGGGAGCAGAAACTGTGGGATCAGGGCTGGTTCAGCTGTGAGAAGAGAGAGCTTTGGGGGTACCTAGCAGCATCTCTGGCACCAGGATGGGAGGGAGGGGATTTGGCTGGACTTACCACAGTAGTGCCTGGTGGGAGGGTGAGAAGCAGCATGAAACATGAGAGGCTCAAGCTGGAAATGAGTAAGCCTTTTCCTCACAAGGACAACCCAGTGGGGGGATGAGGCCCAGCAAGGTTGGACTTTCTCCAGCCTAGGCCTGAGTAGGTGAAGCCCTGAGTAGCCCTGAGTAGCCTGGTCTGAGCCCAAAGCTGAGCCTGGTCTTGGCAGGGGCTGAAGCTAGAGACCTCCCCAGGTCCCCATCTTATGATTCTGTTACTTGCTTGATATTGAGGAAACAAAAGAATTTATCAACCTTGCAAAATGTTGCTCTTTTGACAATATTCACATTTTTTTCACAAAATGGAGGAAATAATATCCCTGTGGTGGGTAAAATGGAGGGCAGGCAGTACCAAATAATTCATACCACCTTTGAGAATATGGTCTGGACCCAGCCGTTGGAGCACTCCAATTGCTGGCAGCAAGTTTAAGGTCATGCCTATCACATGATACAGTTTTCTACCTCTTAATTATCTATGTTGATAGGCACTAGTCCACTTGTGTCAGTGGGGTTTCCCTTGTGATCCTTTTAGAGCTCTAACTGGCCAGGTAAAGAAACCTTTATCAAGGTAGAAGCATGGCTTCCTAATTGCTAAAAGGCTTGGTTCTCAAGGCTTTATATTTCTCCTCCTAATGTGGCAATAGTGTTACCTGGTGTAGTGTCACTGGAAATTGTAATCTCTGCAGAGAAGAATCCTCTGAATAACAAAATATTTTTCTCCATTTCAAGCTGAAATGAATAGCTCAAGAACTTTATACTTCAGTATGCATTTCTGCTTCAGTCTCTTGAAGTCTACAAGTTACATGAAGCTTGAAACTTGTTTACTCCCTGGTGAAAGCATTCACACTGTGTAAATGACAAATACTGTGAGTTTCTAACTTTCAGCTTGTGCCTCTAGCGGTAAAAAATTCAACAAAATCAATGTTTTTTTTCTAATAATGACACTTAAGAAAGCCTCAGTACAAAACCCTCAAATTATATGTGCAATTATTGATGCAGGAGGAACTTGGTCATTCTGGTTTTCCAAAAAAGAAACATTGGCTATTCTTTAAACAAATTCCAACCCGATAGCCCCTAATTTTTTTTTGGTTGAAGAACACAAGAAAGCAATTGGCAGGGGATTGAAGTCCATAGAATTTGTCTCTCTTTGGTTGTGATCCCTACACATTATAAAGTTCCTGCTACCAGATAAAACATGGCAATTTTGTAATTGTACTATACCTATTATCTTGCCTTGGAAACTGAGTTTGAACAATTGCTTGGAAGAAAGTGGACAGCTGATAGGTTGCAAAATGACCTGTGCATAGAGAAATAGCTGGCTCTTCCTAGCCTGTTTTCTTCTTTGGCAGCCTCCACTGCTGGTGTAATTTGTGTAAGTGAAAGCAGAGAAAAAAAAGCTGTAAAGCTGCTTATTTACAGAGAGCGTAATTTAAATGATGTAATGAGAACAGCATTTCAATATTTGATACAGTGCATCCACTCGAGAGAAAATCGATTCAAATTACCCACTTTTCACCGTCTTAGGTGCCAGGCACAAATAGCCACCAACTGCAGAAGACTAACATTTTGTAAGCTGACTTCATAATTCAAAGGTCACATGTGAGCAACTGGCATTCCCAGTTACATGACACCACCTGAAGCTCCCTTGCTTCACTGAGAATCTCGAGCAGAAGACTGTTTAGTACTCCATGTATAAACACAGTTTACTTTGATGTGACTTTCAGTAGGAGCTACCCCAACACTTTCATCTAGCATTCAGCACTTTGAAGGATCCACTTCAGAGTATGGCCTCTGCAACAAACTGACTTGTTACAGTCTTGACAAGAGGTCTGTGTGGTGGGTGGGAAACTGACTGACTGACACTACCCAGAGGGTGATAGTAAATAGTTCCTCCTCCAGCTGGCAACCAGTCACAAGTGGGGTCCCCCAGGGATCAATATTGGGCCTAAAGCTGTTTAACATCTTTATAACTGACCTGGATGTTAGGATCAAGAGCACCCTGATGAAGTTTGTTGACAACACCAAGAGGAGTGGAGGAGTGGAGAGGCTGACAATACAGAAGGGAGGGCCACACTCTAGCATGACCTAGACAGATTGGAGGAGTGGGCTAACAGAAAGCTTACAAAGTTCAGTGGGGAGAAGTATAAGGTCTTGCACCTGGGAACATGTAACCCAGGAGCAGAGTTCAGACTGGAATCCCCCTGGCTGGAGAGCAGCCCTGGGGGTCTTGGTAGATAACAGGCTCAACATGAGTAAACAGTGTGCTGCAGGGGCAAAGAAAGCCAACAGGATGCTGGGCTGCATCAACGAGGGTATCACCAGCAGAGATAAGAATTCATCATCCCACTCTACTTGGTGCTGGTCAGACCACACCTGGAGTATTGCATTCAGTTCTAGTCCCTGCTTTACAAAAAGGATGGGGACAGGCTGGAGAGGGTCCAGCGGATGATCAGAGAACTGGAGGACCTACCATATGAGGAGAGGCTGAGAAAACTGGGTTTGTTCAGCCTAGAGAAAAGGAGGCTTAGGGGAGACTGTATTACAATGTTCCAGTACTTAAAGGGTGGCTACCAAGAGATGGAGACTCCCTATTTACGAGGACTCACATTGAAAGGACAAGGGTAATGAGCTCAAGTTGCTTCTGGGGAGATTCCAGTTGAACACAAAAGGTAAATTTTTTACCATGAGGACAGTCAAACATTGGACTAGTCTCCCAAGGGAAGTGGTAGATTCCCCCACATTGGACAGTTCTAAGTCTGAGCTTGACAGGGTCAAGCTGAGCCACCTCATGTAAACTGTACTATTACCTAGAAAGCTTGGACCAGATGATCCTTGAGGTCCCTTCCAACCCGGCATTCTATGATTCTATTATTCTAAGTGACTGGGAAATAAATCAGCATTAATAATTAGACCTGGCATGTATTTTGTTCTTCTCCTAGTTATCTGACACTTTGGTAGCAGTTAGTTAATTTAACAAACACTCTGTGGCACTTTTTTACATGTAACTGTAGGGACAACTGAGAAAGTGAATCTGCCTTTACATTCTTTCAGAAAGAGAGGATGTCAAGCAGCCAACCTGATCATTTAGAGCTTAACAGTCACACTAATGGATCAATGAATTGAAATAGCACAACTTGTGTCAGTCAATTCATTCTTTTTAGTGAGCCTGTTCTGCTCTCCCGAAAGGGAGAAAGTGAAGCTTTGCACTTTGCCTCTGGAGATCAGACTGAGCCATGGGTCTGGCGTGAGGAAGCCAATCATCAGCAGAGAATATTTTACTGCTTCTTGCGCACCTAGACATGTGGCACCTTCTCCTTTGCCTGCACTTCCTCTTTTGATTTTTGGAAGACTCTTGATGCTCTGAAATAAGGTCTGTAAAACAGAGGAGTACAAAGTGAGTAACCGAAGAGAGAAGAGCAACACTGAGTTCCTTAGTGTCAAAGAGCCTGTTGTGGGCAGTAACCACAAAGTGGTGAATGCACTGTGCAGTGGTGGTCTGCGCTATCTCCCAGTTTTGTTTTTCTCATCTCATACCCTTAGATAAACTTCCAATCTCTTTTGTGCTGACCATAGATCACGGGAAGGAACCTGACCCAAATCCATAGCAATCCAAAGCAGTTGCATGGGTAAATCCCAGAACACAAGCAAGGCATTCAAAACCCTCACTGCTCATGTTGCAAAAGGTAGGGCAACAAAAAAAAGCACTAAAAGTCTGGAAGGTCTCCATAAGGCCTGTAGCAACATCCTTAGGTGCTCTTTGAAGGATGAGTCACTGCCAGAGAGTCTAGGGCTTATGGAAAGGCTCCAGCTTGCTTCTAAGGGCACCATAGGATGCCTCATCCATCTGTTGAAACAAAGAAACAAGAATAAGCAGGCAGAAATACATCCTCTATTATTTAAGATTTTGGGAAATCAATATTAAAAATGGAACAGTACGTTACAGACTAAAGCAGAAAATCAGTTTAAGTCAAAGATGAAGCTACCACGTTAACTTTCTTGCAGGGGATCCTTCTCAGTATAGGCTGTTACGTTGTGAGCTGCATTAAGTACATAAAGGAAAGGAAAGAAGGATGGCCATTCTCTACTTAACTGGATGAAAAGTCCAGAAGACCAGCTAGGCACACCTCAGCTACTAAAATGATACGGATTAAGAAGGCCATAACCAGTCAGTAGCAGGGAATATAAATTACCAATGTTTTAATTAATTTTGGTGCTTTTTATTTCGTACCAATAGGAAGGAAACCAAATCAATGTCTCTTTTCAGCTTGACAAATTTATAGTTTGACTTGCTTGGAACTTAGAGTTTACTTTTAAAAGAATTACGGAGACAAGTGTACCAACAAACAGGCCAATTATTCTGCACAATGTTCTTGAGAGAGGAGACAAATGTACAAAAATCACAGAAATCCTTAGCGTGGCAGAGAAGAAAATGCCTCACTCAGCAATTTATCTTTTTAAGCACACAAGCTGACACAGTTAGCTACAAAGAGGTATTGTCACAGGATCTCCTGGCACTCCACGGTTTCTGTGCTTCAGTCCATCGTGTTTAATTGGTTAAGCTTCATGGACTTTAGTGGTATGACTAGACTCTACAGTCCACATCCTTCGTAAGGTGTCACAGCTGCTTTCAGATTGGGTAGGTATGAAAGGCTATTGAATAGCTCTGTGGTAAGTGGAAAGTGTATTCCACCCTATCTGCTATTTGTTTCCTGTTTCACATAGGGTAAATCTCTTTTCTATGCCTCAGTTCTTCCACTTGTAACAAGTAATAGGACCACTGTGAATATTAACTACAGCTTTAAAGCTCTAGGAGAGTATGGGTGTATGCACATATATGCGCTCATACACACAAGCACACATATATAAGCAGATTTCGCTTAAAGGTGCCCAGTGCCATCATTTAACCAAATTTTAGCAAAGATTTAAGGTGAGTTACTCTAGTGTTCTGCTGCTGTGGTTTTTCCACTAGGTGATGTGCACCATAAGGACACTGTTAGTTGTAATATTTTGCACTAAGCCTGTTGCGCTTAAGGACAAAACAGAAATTACAATATATTCCTGAAGTTTAATCCAACGACATGAACTGTGAATATCTTCACTCCACATGGGGTACTACACTAGTCTGAGATGCAAGCAGCAAGTTTGAAAGTAACAAGAAGGTTAAACAGAAAATACTGTGTCATTAGCTGGATTTCAAAGAGAGAACCACAGAAAAATCCTTGGACGTCATCTCGTACAGCTTCCTGCTCAGAGCAGGGCTCATTTCAAAGCTAAATTATGTTCCTCAGGGCCTTGTCTGGGCAAGTTTTGAAGATGGAGGGGATGGAGTTGCCATGACGTCAGGGAAGTCTGCTGCAAGGCTGCATCACTATCACCCTCAGAATTCTGAATAGTTTTTTTTTATGTATCTCATAGTTTGCAACTTCGATTAGTTCTGATCAACCTGTCATTAAGATGTTTGTTTCCGTTAGCAATGAGTTAGCAAGGCGTTCTTTCTTTGAAAACAGTAATAGACCCAAATGCAGATATCAGCCACCAAAGTGAGAAAGAAAGTGTTTTCTTTGGCACAACTAACATAATGCATTTAATGAAAGTAAGTGTACTTCAGGAACTGGCTCAGTGAGGCTTTTGAGTGAGTATATGTTTAC
The DNA here is from genome assembly GCA_020745705.1 of Hemiprocne comata. Lineage (NCBI taxonomy): Eukaryota > Metazoa > Chordata > Aves > Apodiformes > Apodidae > Hemiprocne > Hemiprocne comata. The sequence goes on along the minus strand of CM036616.1, from coordinate 12,276,609 downwards.
AAGCTTAAGACTGAAGTTTTCTTTTAACTCACAGCCTCCGACAGTAGCTCCAAGACTGACTGGTTCATCTGTTCAGGTTACATGGGAAGTTCAAGAATAATCTGGATTTGCTTTATGGTGTCTGGAAGTCTCATAAGCATGCCTACTACATTTGTCATGCATTAACATACGCAGCAGCATAAGTACATTTTCAAAACCAGCAAGCTAATAGTGTAAGAAAAGGCCTTAAGGATACAGCATTGCTGACCTTCAGATGTTTCTATTTATTGAGTTTTATAAGACTATGCCACTAAGAACATTTTTAAAAATAAAGATTACTCTTAAATTTAACAAAATAATGATACACTGCTGTGATTTTGACATTTACATTATTATAGTGCTAAACTATCTTTGTCCCAAAGGAGTGGAGATTTTACCAAAAATGTACGTTGAAGGAGAAAAAATAGAAAGTGTCTTGGGCTGATTAGTTTTTCATCCCACAGACAAAAAGGAAAAAAAAAAATTGACACAACTTCTATCACTGTACCATTTTGTCCTATGAACAGAGGACATCAGTGCAGAAGCTGGATGTACTGGACCAGCCTGCCTGTCTGTTGCTGCATTAAAAGTGGACAGTTGAGTAAAATCTGCTATTAGAAAACTGCCTGATGGCATTAAAAAAATAAATCAGTGATTCGTTAAGTCTTTGCTAAAGCTATACTATTAAGCCATGTTGAATGGCTTCCTGACTTGGAAGATAATTCTCATTCTGCCTATCTCAATGCAACTCCTTCACTGCCTTCTCCCTGAGAGTAGGCACATGTCTGCCACAACTGATAATTTTTAAAACTGTCACAATGAACTCTCTTGCTTCTGTGTTAATATTGCTCTTGTAATGCTTTCATTTTTAATTTCTCCAGTGCTACTCTGCCTTCTCAACATGTTTCTTAGGTCACTATCAAACATGAGCAATCTGGGATGGTAAGTCAGGAAACGAGACAGCCTTCTTCTTGAGGCTATGTCACCCCTGTATTGTTCATGATGGTAAAGCAGTCAAAGACTTTTTTTTTTTTTTTTTCACTTTGGGGAACAGTGCTGCCCATTCAAGTTGTTGTGAAGAAATAAAACTCACTAGGAAGCTGGGAGTCCACTCCTCACCTAATCTGTACCCCTTTGCCCTGCTGCAGCAACACAAAAGGACCACAGATCTGCCTACAGGACAACGGAACGAATTTGGAGGGTGGTGTGGCAGGAGACAGCACTCAACCAGAGTGCTGTTGCAGCCTGGCAGAGCTTGTGCTGAGTGGCATTTCTGTGGGACTGATCCAGTTCATGCTGGCGGATTAGCCCCGAGGAAGGGAAGGTTGTACCGTGGCTCAGTTCCTTCCATCACAGCTGGGAACTGTGCCAAGCACAAGCGAGCCCTGGGGATGCCTTGCTGTCTCTCTCCCTTCTCCCTGTTCAGCTGTGTACTCCAGCACCCCAATAAATCTTTGCACCACAATCACTCTATGGTGGCTCTTTGGTTCAATTGTTTTTAAACTTGGGAGACCTATTTAGGCAGTCAACACAGGACTTGGGGCTTGAATCTGCATTGTAGTCTGCTTTGTGCAGTAATTTAATGGGCATGCCAAATGGTAGTCAAACAGCACTAAACCCAGACCAACTTTTTCTGTCTTTTGTGTGCAGACAAGTGTTTGTACAAAAGGCAAAACAGAATAGCTTGCTGGATGTAAATTAAGCTGCAGATTTTGCCAGATTGTTGTCATTTCCATCCTGGCTCCAATTAGTTAAGATCTGCTTTGTGCAACTAAAAAAGGAGAGGAACATACTAAGATATATGCATGATTGTACAGGGCATAAAAATCAGCATCACATGTAGCTGATTTAGGTAGATCACAATTTTTTTTTTCCTGTATGTTCGTGAAAGCTTGCCCTCTTACAAAAATATCACAGCAAAGTTTTTGCACTGGATAAAGGCAAAAATGCAGTGTCAGAGATTGCATAAAGAAATGCAATGTATTAGGAATTTTTTTTAATTCATCCTACTTCAGGGTTAGATGAAATTTCCATCATGTTGACATAACAGCATAAGAATAGCATTTTTCCATGACTGAGATGCTATGTGTGTGATACGTTTGCCCGGAGTCTGGAGCACAGACATTCCTCAAGTATCTGCAGAAAACCTGGAACCCTGGGGCTGGAACCTCATTTCCTCACAGCAGCAGCTTTACAACCCCAGTAATAGCCTGGAAATAACAGTCAACTAAGTTCAGCAGGACACATTTTACAGAAGAGAAACCTCAAGGATCAGAATCACCTACATGGTAAAGGTAATGAAGAGATTACTTAGATTAATCAGTTAAATTTTACTGCAAAAGTTTTCTATCTTACTGAAGTGCTAGGTAGCTTGTTGACTACGCTGTGTATGACACAACACAGTTTTTGCACAGGTGAGAAATGTCTATGATGTTGTAAAGGTCTAGAGTGCACATTTATTGCATAACAATTTAATCTTCTTCATTTGATGGGCTTTGCCAGAATTATATCAGCTTAAGACACCAGTGAAGCTTTAAGGTCACACCCTGAGTTCAGAATATCCCTCAGCTTGAAGGGAAATTTCCATCTGCCTTTCAGAAATGAAGTTCTCCTCTGTTTTGCAGGCTGAGCGATCTATTGTTAGCACACGGTGTCAAACACTGCAAGGGATTCTCTTGCTTGAAATTACACAAAGAAAACACGTGACATACTTAAATAGTGGCATTCTACATATAAGCCTGCCTTGAGTGAAAGCGGACACCTTGATAGTTTTAAATACGTGGGTAGAATTATGCATGTTGCTTAAAAAAAAAGTAATTGGAAGCAACATTCTATATTCTGATTTATTCAGACAGCATTGCCCATCCAGTAATATTGTAAGATGTGACCTGATTTTGATATGTTAATTCAGGGTTTCCAAAAAAGCTCTAAACCCCAGTATCAAGACCTGTGAAACAGACAAGTGTGTGACTAGCTTAAGGAAAGGAAATGAATTGGTTTTGTTATGTAACAGACATTTAAAGGAAGAAAAATAATAAATACAGGACTGTAAGCCACCAGCAGGTGCAAGGAAATCTTCACAGACACATAGCTGGTTTACAGCTTTTGTTTTCTGTGCTGTGCATCCACCAGAGGCTAAATCTAGGACATCATGGATGCTTTGCTTGTGACACATCGTTGTGTCGAACACAGAAGGCAACATGATAAAGCTCAGTCGGGCAGTCTGTCATCCAGCTAGCAGACAATGAAATATTATATTGTCAGAGGGTAAGCCAATAAAGAAACAAAGACAGAGAGGCAATGTTTTCCTGCCCTATGACCACCATTTTAGTTACATTAATCCAACAAAGTAAATGCAAGACAATCTTCTTAAAAGCTGCCACAAAAATTCAAGAAATTGTAGTTTGATGCTGCTTCTAAAATATTAATTATGTGGCCTAATTATGTGGCCTCTCCAGGTTCACACATGCACACACAGACACAGAGTGGTTATGTCATGCTCAGAAGCAATGCTAAGTTTTCTATTTAAGAGGATCCAAACAAAAAAGTGATCAAATTAGCGCTGTTAAACCAGCTCGAACTCGATTTTCCTCGGTATGGCCCTTTTAAATTTGTTCTTTCATATTGCATTAACATCCTCTTTTCCTCCTTATGAAAGAGGGGAAAGAAAATCAGGTGATAGTAAGTTCCTAGTTTAGCATTTCCATTGTCTTTCATGTTAATGACTTTGCCCGGGCTCACGCTGCACTTCATGCTACAGGGCAGCCTGTAACAATTCCTCTGAACACCTAGCTCTTACACTTGAGAATTAAGCTGTAGGCTTAATTCTGCATCAGAGGATAGATCCTTATTAGACTATTTTCAACTTTTTTTCCACCACAGACCATGTGTTATATAAATTAATATACAGGGTTTCTTTGCCTTGACTGATACAAACATTTATTTCTATGTTTCTATGGCATAAGAATCCCCAACAGCTAATTGCAATAAGGAGGTAATCTTACTTCACTTTCTTGTATTTTAGTTATAGAATATGTTTTAAAGGCATTAAGGCATTCAATTATTATTTCCTCTAATTAGAATAGGACCATTGTTCCTATACTTGTAGATTTTTAACCAAATGCTTGTTCTGTACCAGCACAATTCTCTTGTGATTATATTGGCTTTCTTAGGCAAGCTGAAAGGGGAACATGTCACTAAACTGAGATTTTACATGTTTAAAAGAAAGCTTTTGGGTCCTGTGGTAATGACTGGGACCAAGCACCATGCCATGAAATTGAATTAAAACCAGCCTCTCCATGTAGTTTTCTGCTCAAGTAATTTGAAGATGGTAAATAGGACATTGAAGCAGAAAGTCCATGAGCTGTTTCAGTACTGCAAAGCTGAATCCCTCAGTTAGGCTGTGGCTGTGCTCTCCCCCTCATGGAGCACATTGAGTGTCCCCGAACAGGTGGGAAAGTGTGTGAGTGGTGGTTTTCCACATACAAAAATACTCCAGTTCAGCTAAACTGTTGCAAAACTATTTGTGGTCCCCGGGGTCGCTATTTGTTTTGGTTGTGTTTAAACCTGCCTCAAAATGGCCAAACTAATGAATATGTTCAACAAAATAAGCCTGATACAAACCAAAATACAAATGTCCAGGCTAATTTATCCACCTAATTATACTACAGACAAAAAGAACCAAATAAACCCATCACAAGGGAAAGGTGAGAGAGAACATGTAGATCTTTGGTTCATCATAGTATGTTTACACACAGCCTCAGCTTTGGGGCTCCAGTGGCCCTCAGCCATTCAGCAGCAGCCTGGGAAATATCTGAACACATGGTTGCAACTATTATTAACCTCTGTCGCGGACCGAGCTAGGTAAAGCCGTGACTCACACCCCCACCTCAGGGGATCGAGAGCTGAAGACCACTCCCCGTCACACCCACAAACAACGCTTAAGAATCAATAGATTTATTAAAGGCACTGAGGGTTTGGCAAGTCTGATATCAACGATCACACAGGGTCTATCTCTATATATATCCACACCTATATATCCATATACCAACAGCTATACAACACTACATCTATATACCAATAACAACACACACAGAAAACAAGAGAGAACCTCCCCCCTTCCCCCCTGTTCCCGTTCCCGGACAGGGATAAGAGGGAAAGCCTGGAGAGAGCCTTTGGGAAATAGAAGAATATTGGAAAAGAGAAGTGAGTGTCTGGTATGTGTGAATATTATGTAGGAATGTTTATAGGAATGTTAGTAAGATGTTCGCAATTCTCACCACCGGGGTACGGCCGAAGCCAATCCCTGGTCGGGATCCACGTCCTGTCCCCTGAGACTCCAGGCAAACGGTCCGTTCGGTACGTCCACACCAACAACCACAGGGAGCAGCGCCGCAACGGCACGGCAGCCTCCGCAGCGGTACGCTCACCGCGGCGGCTGGATCCATAAGTCTTCCATAACTATTATTATTAAAATACTAATGTACTTGGTGAAAAAGACCAATTCCTGAACAATCAGCCAACCACACCATTGAAGAAAGACACGTGATGGCACCATTGTTTGTGTTAGCATCACACTCAGTGGTGTGGAGCTCAACAGGGTACGAAACAGATTCCCATGAGTGAGTGTCATGGTTTGGGCCTAACCAACAGCAAAGAGCCAGCCACGTGGCCACTCACACCCCCCCCTGCTCATGCACACACACTATGGGATGAGGAGGACAAGGGCCAACTAGAAGCTTGTGGATCAAGACAAAGGACAAGGAGGGTTCACTCACCATTTATGGTCACGGGCAAAACAGACTAAACTTGGGGAGAAAATATCAACTTAATTTCACACTGATCAGCTGCACACAGGACACAAACACACAGAGCAGGGCTTACGTACGTTACCCCCACCCTTCCTTTCTTCCCAGGCCCAAATTACTTTGTTCCCAATTTCTCTCCCTCCTTCCCCCCAGCGGCACAGGGGGACAGGGGGATGGGGTTTAGAGTCAGTTCACAGTCTGGTGGTTCCTGCTGCTCCGTCCCCCTCAGGAAGAAGGATTCCTTACAGTCCTCCCCTGCTTCCCCATGGGGTCCCTCCCATGGAAGACAGTCCTTCACAAACCTCTCCAACATGAGTCCTTCCAATGAGGTGCAGTCCCTCAAGAGCAAGCTGCTCCAGTGCGGGCTTCCCACAGAGGCACAAGCTGCTTTGGGAACAGTCATCTCCCCTGGCACGAGGTCCTCCATGGCTGCAGACCCAAGTCCGTGGGCTGCAGTTCCACATTCACCCCTCCTAGTGCCTTAAAGGGATGCTCCACCACGTTCCTCTGTGAGTGCATGGAGACAGCCTGCCATCTCCATGGGCTGCAGGGGAACTTCTGCCCGGTCACCTCCTTCCCCTTCTTCCTCACCAACATCGGGATCTTCACTCTTCAGCTCATCTCTTGCATTGCCCTCTCTGCTTTCAGGTCTTATATCAGTTTTTTCATGTGTTAATCACAGAGGCGCATCTATTGTATCCGTAACGACTCGCCTTTGGCTAAGTGAGCCAGGGGAGCTTTTAGCAGCTTCTTACCGGAGCCACCCATGGGGCCCCTCCCCCACTACCAAAACTGTGCCAGAACCAAACCAGAAGAGTCACTCCACACAGCAAGTGTAATTTCAGGTGACGTCATTAGTTTCCTTTAAAACTTATTGGTCATTTCCTCTGTTGCAAACTTTATTTCATAGCTCCAGTGATGTGATTTGGCAGCCAGAACTTTGAGGTCTCTGCTGCAAGTGCCCCTTAGTGCACCTTCTCATCAATGCTGGAGTGTAGAAGCACATTCACAAATAAAATTAATTAAACCTGCAGCTCTTTTTCACAGTAATGCCAGACCACAATAATAGCAACAATAATATTTTTGCTCCACTGTTGACCTTAGTGAAAAATGAAGCAGAAAAAAGGAACAGATCTGCAGATCATAGTTTTATGGATATTTACATACAGAATTGAAATGTGTTGCTATATCCCTAGTTAAGGTTTATCAATGTTAAGAAAACAAGTGAGCCCCTGTCCTTAGCTGAGTTTCTTCTAGATGCTACCATGGTATAAAAGCTGATTAATAACTACTCTTCTGATTTTTAAACTTATTTTATGGATGCACCACCTGCAAGACCATCTAGGGTCCCAATGAGTGATATGATTGGCTCTTAGTACACAATCACAGCCTCTGGCTGCTAAAGAAAGCAAAGTAACACTATACTGCACTTGTACAGATCTATTTTTAAATATATTGAGCAGTTTTGCTTATCACACACTCCTGTAGTTACTTTAGTCAATACCTATCTTTCTTACTAAAATCAATCAGTCAGTCCAACTTAACTATATACCTATTGGACTACCTTTGTAGCATTGCAAGTTCAGCCTTTTGCTGCCATGTAAAAATATTAATAAATAATTATTGGAAATGTGTGCAACATCTGCAGGAAGTGTAGCCTTGGAAAGGCACAGCCCAGTGTTGTCACTCGCTGGTGAGTGTTTGCAAGGGCAGTAAAGCTAGGGACCCTGAGCAGTGGTTGAATGTCTGTGATTCAAAGTGGTGGAAACAGCAGTGAGCATCTGAGCACCAGTGGCTGCATGAAATCTTAAGTGGCTAGTGTAATGAGTCTGGGCTAGATCTGCTTTACTGATACAACTGAAAGCTGAACCTGTGGGCTGTTCAATCTGTCTGGGAAACTGGGTAATCACTGAGCAGCTGGTGGCTGTTTCCATTCCCACTAACAGCTAACAGAGAACTGAAAAACACAGGATGGACTTTTTCCTCTCTTTCATTCCCCTGTCTTGCCAGCCCTCCTATGCTTTAATTAGGTTCACTAATGCATCCCAACAGCTCCTGAATGGAGATCTCACATGAAAAGTTCACATGTGAGAAAGGTATAGAGAAGGCAAGACAGCAGGGAACTCTTAGGTCAGAATTCAACCTTTGCACCACAGCAAGTAGAGGAAATTTCAGTCTGAGCTGAGAAATCACAGTGGAATTCCTGTTAGGAGAAAATGAAGTTATATCCCTGGACACTTCATAGCAGGGCACAGATGCTTTTCCTATCCAATTTAGCACTAATCATTACATTTGTCCTTGATAAAAATGATTGGTTTTTAATTGGCTATAGTCATATCTTGTCACTTTAATGTTGCTGTGTGGCCTGCATAGCCACAGTATGATCTTTTGGGGGCATGTGTGAAGTCTGTAAATACTCTCCAAAACAGAAGACAACTGGTTGGTTAGGACAGGCTGAAAACATAGTAGCTATTGCAGAATAACAGGGGAAGTGGATACAAGAATGTCATCCTTATTTTGATGTTATTGATATTTTAGCATAACCCAAAGCTGCCATAAAAGTAAAGCCTGCATTGTACTAAATAATGTATAGAACAGGAAAAATAATTCTACTCTAAAGAATTTCCAGTCCACTGGGAACAGAGTGTAATGTAATAAATAAAGGTAAAATACACAATCATAACACTCTTTAAGAAAATGCTTGTTTTATTATCAAAACAGCTGTGGTCTCCATACTCAGGACGAGATCTATTAACTGGGCTGAATATCACAATCCTCAGAGCCACAAAGCTAAACCTTCAGATATAATTCCAAAAACCACAGCCCTAAGCAGTACTAAAAGACTTCTTCCCAAAACAGGGGGAGAGGGGGAGAGATGGGTATCTCTGTTAGGATTTCTCCAACCTGCCTTCCCCCAGCAAAAACTTGGTGATGACTGTAGTATCTCTAAAGTTTTGTAGAATCTGGTAATTTTTAAAGAGTCTGAAGGCGTAAGTAAGTGTATGTTTGGTCAAAATATGACAGAGAAAATAGGAACCAAAGCAGCCATGGTATAGAGGGAACCATCAAAAAACAAAAAGACGGGAAAACATTTTTCAGATCTGGACCAAATAAGTCCAGGGCACAACCGTAAAATGGATTTGCCATATTTGGACTGATGCAGCTGTATTTTTGATGAGCAGAACCAGTAATAAGCTAACAGCTGGGTATTCGCTTGAGAATGTCTCTGACAATCATCCACTGTTCAAGCCAAGACTCCTAACTGCAAGTGCAGCAAGATACTCTATTCCCTTTTGTGATGGAATCCCTGGAGCTTAGAATAGATTTGCCACTTGAGGACTGGCCGCCTACTGGTGTTACGTAGACTTAAGAGCATAAGATTTGTTGTTAAGCTTTCTGGGGATACACTAAGGTCACAGGCACTGTACGCCACATAGTGTTTTCTTAACGGATTATTTTCATTGCATGATTCCTTGTGTGTTTCTGTCTCCCCTGCTGCTATTGTCTGTAAAGCTTTTTTAGATCCTCCTTTGACAAGCCTGATTCTGTAGGTACCAACAGCTCCACCTCCACAGATAGATGTCTTATGCCCACGCCGCCCCTTTCTCAGAATTCATTTTTTACTTCTGGTTCAAAATCTCAGCCTTCAAAACTCTTCCAACATTAGACACCTTAAAAAAAAAAGAAAAACAAAAAAAAAACCCCAAAAACAATAAAAACAAAACCAAACCAAACAAACAAAACCGAAACCAAAACAACAACACAACAAAAAAAAAAAACAGAGGGAATGAAATAAACCAGTTCTTTCCTCCACACAGCCCGAACCTCACCTCATTCTCTTCCCAACAGTTAGCTCATACGTGTTCTATGAAACCAATATCAAGGACATGGCTGAGGAGGCTTAGTTTGCTCATTTTTGTCTACTTAGGATGCCTACAATGCAGACAGTATCTTCCTGGTACTGCAGATGTGCAAAAGCAGTGGGTACCAGTTGCTCTGGAAAGGTGAAATTGGGTAAAAAAGTTTAGGCGGCTCTATTAAGATCTGGTTTCTGAAACTTACACAGAGTGGGAGAAAAATACTAATTTTTAGTTGGGTAATGTTTACTTTTTTTTTTTTCACAGATGTTTAGATGGTCTATACAAAGGCCTCTGAAAGCCATTATGGCTTTCTTCTTCAAGGTGGTGCTGCTGATTTTTAAAGCTGGAGTCCCCCTATAGGGCTAGAAGTAGAAATACTTACTAAGGCATAAATGCCCTAATTCAGCAGAAATAATATACATTTATGTGAATTTTGTACTACTCCTTGTTTCTCTTCTGAGTATTACTAACTTATAATCAACACTAAGAAAACTGAAAAAGTACAAAAAGCCCAGGAGAAGTGCCTAATTCATTCAGCTGGAGTTTCAACATTATCCTTAATTTCAGGTTTATAACAGGCAGAAAAGTTGCAATAAAGCATTTAAAATTCTCCCATATTCTATGCTGAATTTTTCTAAGATTTCAAAGACTGCACAAATGGACTAACACAGCACCTACGCTGTCTTATAACTATATTAGACATACCACTGTATTATATATAACTAAAGATCCTACAGAGTTTTTAAATTCTTCTCCCCATCCCCAAGAGCAATGACTGAATCACCAAGCACTCTGGCCAAAGTCCATACGATGTACATGCACCATGCAGTCCCACAAGGGCCTCATGTTCTTATTAATTTACTGCTTTACTCTGCTTTATTGTGCAGTGTTCAGCAGCTGAATAGCTGCTCTCTGCCAGCTGGAGACAGCTGTGATTCTGTGATGAATGCAGCAATCCATATACTGTGGAAGCCTGAGTTTACTGGGTGATATCCTCAGCTGGTGTAAAATTAGCCCGAACCCATTAAACTTGACAGAGTACTGCTGATTTACTCACTGGAAAAATGCAGATGTTGATTACTGCAGAGTGTGGCTCTCAGCAGTTCATTAATGAGGTCTAATGCCATCATATTCCTATACTTCACAAAAACTAGATTTGAACAACTCACAGTCATTTAGCTGCCCAGAGAGAAAAAGGTCTATAAAGTGTGCCGTAATGCCTGTACTAACCTCTTGTCTACAGAACTGTTCGTTCAAACTTGGATGCTGCAAGTGAAGGAAGCCTTGTAATGTCAAATTCTGCCCATCCACCCAGTTCTCAAGGGAGCTAAAAAATGTACACACATTCAAAGACTTCCCTCCACAGTATTCACAGACAAAAAATTTCTCTCTGAGAGGAATTGTAGAGTTGAGGAGAAGATGTCTGCTGAAATCCTCCAGCTGACACATCAACATTTACTGGAATTCTTATTATCTTCCACCAGTTTATTATTAATTTTTTAAAATATTTATTCAAAGATTGCTCAGTGCTATACCAGCCATCAAGGTTCTTCACGTTATCTTACGCCCTACATGCCCTGTCAGTATTCACTCTCTTGATTCCAAATTGCATTGAGGAAAGTCACATTTTGGCCCAAGCAGACATGACTTATGATTGGAAAACATTTTATCTCAAGAATTAGTGCGATACTGTGTGAAGCAGGTAATTGCAGGAGGATATTGTGAGTACACTGATGGAGTGAGTATTGTGCTGCTCTCTTCTCCTAATCCTTCATGAATGCAAAACCAAAAATCAGATGTACTTCCACTGTCACAGTTTGAGTCCCTGAACAGGTTGTTACTCTCAGAAGTGAAATAAAATAAAGTAAATTGAAAGCACTTCTGATTCCCTCTTACCCTGAGGCACAAACATGACAAGTGTGCACCTGTGACAGAGGCACCAATCACTCTACTTTTTCACTTTTGCTTTTTGAAGTATCTCCTGCCTTTTCTCCCGTATTTCACCATGCAAAAAATCTGAAGATGATTTTGATCTTCAAGCCATAACTTGAATAGAGTTAAGTGGATAAAGATGAATTTATGGCAGGAGTGCAAGCTGATAAACTGCTTCTTTGCTCAAGAGCAAATTTCATCCCTCAACAATGGCCCCTTTTACTTTTCAGGTGCAGAGCACTGAAGGTACATCCTTCTGTGAATTACTTATTTAATATCTTGACGTGTGCTGGAATACCCCCCCCTTTTTTTTTTTTTCTTTATTTTTGAAGCCTGAAATTCAGATGGGAACATTATGCAAAAGCCCCCCAACTGTCTTTTGTTTCTCCAGCAGTTCATTTTGTTGTGTCATTCTAGTAACAGATTCTCAGTGTGATGGTGAATGAGTTGTTACATATTTAGGTTATGTGCTGCAGGAAGGAGGAAGGGCCATCTGGAATCTCATGATAGCCAGCTCCTATGAGAGTACTTCATCTTGGCTGTTGAATCAGTGGCATACATAGTAACTGACAAGATGGCACACTAAGATAATGCAAGAAATTGTGCTTCATTTTCCTGGACTGTCACATGGCTTCAGTTTCACACACCTGCAGATGTTTCACCTCCTCATGTAAGTGTTTTAAAACCATTTGGGGGAAATGTGTTCTTAGTGCAACAACTGAAAAATGTCATAACAATGACAAGTTGTATTCTCATAATTACACTCTATAGTTCTTATTCGGGATGTGCCTGTAAAACAGTCCCTCTGACCCAGGGAGCAATCCTCAGGTGTAAATCTGCTTTACCAGGCAAAAGCAAAGGGTTTCCATTACCTTCCCATTTCTCAATGAGTAGCTACTGCAGCTTACCAGCCTTAGGACAATTTTAAGTAGTGCAGGCTATAAATGTTTCCTTAGCAGAGGAATATGCTCCTCTTCCTTTTTAAACTAACTCTTTATAACCCTTCACACAACACTGTTGCTGATTATGGGAATACAACATACTGTAAATTAGAAAGTAATTAGGATAGAAATGGAGCTGGCACCTTTGAATGGGTACCAACTACAGGGGAGCTCATGCACTGCAACAGATCTACTTACCATTTCGCTCAACAGTGTTATTTGTAATGTTGCATACCTAGGAATCCAAATCCCATTGGTTTTATTGAAACAGAATAGCAAGTCTGTCCTCACAACTTCCTGTCTATGGACAAGATTATAGTCAACAGATAGAGCAGATGGACAAGGTCATCACATGAGGAGAATGTATCAGTTGTGCCAGAGTACATTGGAGATCCATCTAACCCACTGTCTGGTCCCTGGCAGTGGCCATCTGTGGGTGCCTAGGGAGAATGTAAGGACATCACACAGCGATACTTTGCCAGAATACTCAACCCATCTTTACGGATTGCTAGGTCAAAGGCTTTCTCAATTAAATGCAGTGTCTTCCTTTATAATGGTCTTTCATGTCTCTTCTAAGAATTCATCTAGTCCCATTTATGAGCCATACAAATTTTAGCATCCACAGAGTCCTTGTGTGAGGGGCTTCACAGCCTCTCAAGCTGTTGTGCAAAGGAGAACCTCTGCAGGAAAATCTCTGAGCATCCCACATTTGCCATCATAGCACTGTGCACAATCTTGTTATCACCCCACCTACTCAGCCTTCTCCCCAGGCTGAGAGCCATTGCAAATTTAGCCATTCCTGAGAAACATGAAATGCAGAATTCCTTCATGCAGACAGTATGGTCCACATGAGAACACATTGGCTGCCTCACGCCAAATTTAGACTGCCTGGGGAATATTAGGCTCATTTACTTCAGGCCTGCACAGACCATCAGTCAGGTCATTCATGAACTGTCAGCTTTGTCTGTACCCAACCATTACACACACACACACACACACACACATGCATGCATACGATTTCACATGTGGCAGTAAGGAGCTGATCCACAAAGAGACCAGCAGGATGGACCCTACACTCAGGGCAAATTATTCCCCAGGGATAACACACAAGGTGGGTGACAGCAGCTGTGTCTAGGTGCAAGACTGTCCCCACCAAGCCCATCCATGATTACTGGCAGCACAACCCAGAGCTGCATCAGCACTGTATGGACAACAGGGGTTTGGGGTCAGATGTGAGCAGGGCTTTTAGTGGAGTCCAATACTGAAGTGGATTTCTCCACAGAAGCTGAGGTAAGGGGATTAGCAACAGAGAAATTTTAATTTCTCAGCTTGGTGGGTTATGACACCCTCAGCCTCACACCTGGCTATCTGACTCAGCCCCTCCCCAGCCACATTGCCAAGACACAGACTTGCCCCACATACTTAGCCATGCCAATTCGTGTCCAAAGTTGGCTGCTTCCCACTTATCCACATTTACACTCGTTTTCATATACTGCTTGCAGCTGGGGAAGCTGCAAAGTCCTGCTTTCATCTCAATGAACTCAATAGGACAGAGGTCGATTCTGTGTCCAGTCTCATGAACATACTAAATGTTATGCTTATCACACAGAGTGCAGCAATAACTGCAGGGTGATTAGTTACCTAAGGTACACCAGCTCTCAGAAACACAGTGAACAATTAATATAATTTAACTTTACAGCTAGCACAACAAATTAAAATACAGAAACAAATCCAGTCTTTCCATTCATTAAACAGGACATAAACTCTCCTGTGAACAGGCCTGATAAATGGAATTTCCCTTTGGGGCATTACTGATGAAAAATGACAAGTGTAATATTTCTATCTAGCACTTTTCTGAAATTGTGTCAGCAAATTCCCAAACCTTGCTGTTTCAAAATACTCTGAAGGAGATTTTCTCTTTTAAGGCTCTTATTAGGACCTCCTTCCATCCTAAGACACATTGGCATTCTGACATTATGGGGTTGTCCCTGGAAATGCTCTAAAAACCATGAGGTATCACTTCTCCTCAGGAGTCCAAGTCTGGTTCATTAAAAATACAATTTTGATCTCGTGGGTAAATAGATGTGCTGTGCAAGCATTATGCTGAAGTGCAGAAAATTCTTCAGCTGAACAGAGATTTTATGCCAGCCAGTGTTTCTACCCATTTAAACCATCTGCCTATTAATACCTCCAATCACCATGATGTCCAGTCACAACAACAGGAATAAAATGACCAAACCACCTCTTGCTTTGTCAGTCATCATTATCAGTAATGTATGAGCCATCAGATCCTGTTTGCATAGCTCAGGCAAGTAAACTCTACAGCTGCCAGGGTGCTGCATCTGCAGTCTGAATGCATTGTACTCTCTTCAAACTAGAGACAGCATGCAATGCTGAATCCTTAAATCCTTCCTCCACTGGAATTTTTAATGTGGTTTGTTTTTTTTTTTAATCAGTGGTTTTTTAAGGTGGAACTTCATTGGGAGCTTGCACAGGGAGAAGGCTAAAATGGGATGACAGTCAGTGACCTATTAACTTCTGTTACTACATGTCTTACACTGTCTGAATATCAAGGCATGAATTAATCTTAAATCAATTAAAAATCCATCATCTCAGATTCTCCATCAGTATAACTTTTTAGAGCTGCAGCTAAAGCTGCATTCTCTTCTAGTAGGCACAATAACATATTGATTTACATTGTTTTATTTGGACACAGGATCAAGCTTGCAGAAGACTTGCTTGCATTACAACAGCTAAGTCAGAGGATCAACTTCAGCTTGCTTAATTCCAATCAAGGATGGACTCAATATGCTTAAAATTTAGCTGAGGCTTGGGGAGCAATCTAACCCACCTGCTTTCCTTTATTTCCTAGCACAACACCTGAACTATTTAGCTCGTTCCCCCCATGCTAACCTGGTTCATGCTTTTGGTTGTCCCCTTGCACCCTGGGTTAGGAACCAAGTTACCCCTGCCCACCTTGAGGGGTACTCAGGGATACAGGGGCAGCCACCCAAACTTATGGCCAGCTTCCCAGAGACAGCTGAAAGCAGTGGTCTGTTTAGGGTGCAGGTTTGAGGCCATGATGGTGCTGCTCCATCAGGAGCAGAAGATGGTGGAGGCTGTGCAGCTCAGGTGGCCTATCTCTCTCTGCTTGCCCCACAGGGCATGGCACTTTTAACTCCCTCCCTAGTGCCTTGTAACTTGGACACTTAAATTAAGTGGACTAATTTATGCCATCTGTTGTTAAATGCATTATTTGTGTATTTGTGTGTGTGCACTTCTTTAATTTATACATTATGCTGCACTCAAGTAAATGGTATTGCTCGTATGCTGCTTCACTTAACAAATTTGCTAGAATGTATTTTCTGCCATCATTACAGTTTAGTCACTCTGGACTTATGCCAGCCTAGGATGGGTATTCAACTGCTCATATCTGAGGAGAAAAAAAAGCAGAAAAAATAAAAACCAAAAAAGAGACAGTGAAAGGAATCCCTGAGCTAAGGGATTGCTGAGTTACTTTAGATCAAGATTTAGCTGAAAGCATAGTTCATAGCAAAACAAAACAAATTGCAGTTCATAACTCTGACCACAAGAAAAATGGGAAGTCAGGAGACTGTAATGTATGCTCCAGTCTCTTCCTGTTCTCCAGGGTAGCCAAGGAGTAAAATATGTTCCCCCAAACGTATGCAAGTCACTGTAATGGAGCATCGCAGGCTTCAGGAAAGGCTGTGGCCACCAGTGACAGATAGGAGCAAGAAGATGGGCATGGGGCAAAGCAGTGGGAATGCCTTAACAAACAGTGCCAAATGGTGATCTAATTCTGAGAAAAATATTTTAATTGAAGTTGAGTATTTCACTCCAGTGTGTGTGTGTGGCAAGTTTAGAGCTGCTCTGTGATGTTTTACAACTACAATGTGTTGTCCTGACTCCAGCAGATGCTGTGGGAACATGTTGATTCTTCTCAATGGGGGACATGAAGGAAGAGTCAGGACAGAGTTTAATAGCTCTGGAAGCCACCTCTGTGAAAGTTCACGAAAAAAAAGTCTAAGAAAACAGTTCAGAGGTCAACTTTCCCTTTAAACATCTCCCATCCTTTTAAAAGTAAGCTTTCTTCCCAAGGCCTACAAACCCACCACAATCTCAGCAAATACGAAGTAACTGATGAACTGTGGCTACTGTTTATCACAGGGATCACAACCATTTCACTCCTACTGTAAAGCTTCTCCCATGTGTGCATTACTCACCTCATCTCTTGCTGTAAACTCCAATCTTAATATTTTTGCATGAACCATGTTGCTTTTGGTATTTCCTGGGGTTCTTCAGTGAGGATGGGTTTTCTTTCTTCTTCATCTTCTTCCCTGTTCTTTGTTGTCCAATCTATCAGTATCCCTTGGCTACAAACTCTCCTTCCTTTGCTGTTTTCTGCCTTTCTTTACCATGCTAAGCCATTGTGCACAGAGTCTGAGCTGCTTCTTGTACCAGGTCTAGGCTTCCTTACTGCTTTCCACCAAGAAAGAGAGCAATACAAGAAGATTTCTTCTCTGGTTTTTGTTCTCTACTTTAAAGATATTAAAGCTACCATTAATGGTGATATGTTTGTGTTAGTGTTGATACACTTCTTTAAACTGTCCCCAGGAGTGGCTAAAATTTCTGGATGCAACATGTGTTTGAATCATAGAGTAGTAAAGAATTATAAAATGGATCATTTCCTCTTTCAGCAAACAAGGGAAAGTGTAAGGGAAAGAGTGCTCTGCTTAAACACCCTCTTTATCACTCTCCTGAGTTGTAGAGCAATTTGGAATGATCTTCCTCTGCTGCCCCATCTGCTTGTCTCCCCACATAGTCATAGCATAACACAGTCAGTGAAGCAGAATGGAGACAGTCAACTTTCCTTCAGGACCCACTTGTCCTGTCAGAGAATTTTAGCAAGTTACTGAGAAAGCAAGCTGTTTTGTACATATTACAGAAATCACTGAGTGACAGGACATGAAAATGTCTATTGGACCATTTGGTCTCTGAGGCAGGAAAATATCACACATGCACATTCTGAAAAATACCTGAACCCTCACAACTGTCTGAAACATCAAAAGCTAAGTATCATGCTGGAAGAGACCTCCTGGCCCTTAACTCCAGGCCCTTGGTCCTGTAAGCATCACCAAAACCCACAAAAAAAAATCTAACATGCAGCAAAATTACACTTTTTCTTTGTTTTCCAGCTGCTCAAGTAGATTTCAAATAGGGATGCTGGCAACTTAGGCAAATCACAGTTTGCTACCCTGCCAAGATCCTAGATTAGCTATTATCAGTTTGTTATGCCTGGTTTGATCCTCCAAAACCTCCCTTATTGTGAATGAACTGTATACTTCCCTAGCTGCATTTCTGCTCCTTTTTGTTGCCTCAGGCCAGCTCATGCCAACTTGTTTTGTGAAACTCCTGCCTTCTTGCCTTCCTGCCTTCTTGCCTTCCTGCCTACCTGCCTACCTACCTGCCTACCTTCCCACCTTCTCTCCTTCCCTCCCTCCTTCCTCATTCCTTTCCTCAGTCCCTCATTCCATCTTAGTGCTAAGCCATCCTTGCACAGCTCTTTGATTCTGAACATCAGCTTCAGCAACCCCAGGATGAGCTGCAATGAAGCCCATCTAATCCAGGCAACCACATCTCACCACTCATGCCAGTCACTTGCACTTGCAGCAGGGAAAAGCTCACCTTTGCCTGACTCTTTCTTCTGACCTTCTGAAGTCACTCCTCATCATATTGGTATTGCAGTGGATCACCTGTCTTGACTATCTTTTACTCTTCTCAGGGTACTTCCAGAGGTAAACTGCAAGTCTGCTGATGGTGCTTTTTAAGCTATCGAGGTCTTTTATTTCTGCAGTCCCCCGTTGCAATGAAGAAGTATACATCAGGCTAATGTGGAAGCTCTAAAAAACCCTCACAGAACTCCAGTTTCACAGGTAGCAGTTGTATTTTTTAGATATTATGCCATGCTGATGTCAGCATGCACTGGTTTTCAGTAGAAAAAAAAAAGAGAAGAAAAATCACAGAAAAGAATAAAAAGTCACAAGGATCTTGTCCCTCTTCTCTGTATGTTTTCTTGAACCTTGATGTTAACATCAAGTTTGAGCTACTACACTGCCTTGTGGGATCAAGAAAGAGACTTCAGTGCTTCAAAAGCCTTAAGCATGATTGTAGTCTGAAGTGAACTGCTGCAATGCCATGGTAATACCAGTATCTCACCTGACACAAACAGTGCACAGGGCTATGTAGGAAACCAAGCCCAGACAAGTAGGAAAGGAGCAGGCTGAGACACTATCATTCAGCAGAAGTCAGTTTTCATACTGTGAGGCACCACATGGACTTCTGCATATAGCTGCTAAAGCAGACCTTTGGGGAGGCTGCCCATGGAGAAGGTGGAGGGGATCTACTGCAGCATGGCAGGACACCAGGGATGAACACCAGTCTTTGATGACAGAAACACTGAGAAACTCTCCTCAAGTAGCTGCACCAAATTTTGGGTTTCCCCCACCTGTGGATTCAGTGATCTAGTCCATGGTTATCTACTACAGCAGTGATGTCATGTTTCTGCTGAATATTTGCTAAAGACTCTCTTCCGAGCAAATCTGAGAATAATAATTATCTTGTGTACAGAGATCTTAGATCACACACCAACTCCAGTTTGACATAAAGCATCATGCAATTAACCTGTCATTACAGCAAAATTAGCATTCATGCCTGCTAAATAGGGATTTGTGACCTGTTTTTAAAACAACAGGGCACTGTAGTTTCTAAAAGAATTAATTTCCAGGATGATTTTCCAAATAGTGTTTGTGGGTAGGGAAGCAGAAGGGAAGAACCTCTTTTTTTGCCAGAAGTCAAAATCAAAGGAAGATTTTTCAAAGCTATATTCATTATTTCTTCAGAGGCAGTATCAGCAAAAGATCTTTTCTCTGTCATGTTTACTCTCCAAATAATGGCAATTTCTGAGACCAACAAAGAAAAAGAAGTTTGGGGTATTGCATTGCATCGAGCAGAGGGATGCAGAATTGGAAGCTGAACTTCTCTCCCCTGGAAAATTTAGCCTGTAAATCAAGCCAGTAGAGTGCAGGGTGTGGAGAGAGAGGGAAAATAAAAGATAACCTGTTAAAACCACTCAACTCTATATTCATGAAATGCCTGACAAGCTCACTGTATTGAAATGATTTACAAATGGCACATGGTTGGAATAAGGATAGCAATCTTGCTGACAGATTTTCATACATACGCATTAATATGTCTGTATGCAAACTTATATACACACACAAAGTCTGCCTAAAATCCAGGCTGAAAAAGCTTTCTCTGCCCCTGAACTGATGTGTTATTTGGTATGCAACTTTGTGGATAGAAAGCTTTATTATAAATTTATGTTTGTGTTTGAAAAATATTTCCTGGAATTTAAAATCACAGTTAGGTCAAAATGAAGCATTTCAGTAAGGACTGATATATTTTCTTCCACTGCACCGTTATCTAATTTTCTCTGAAAAGTCCCAGGAGTAGCCTGTTTATTTTTAATCAGTATTTATTGTGTGTAAGGAAACTCTAATAATTTTGCAGCTAAATAATTTAATTTGTATGCTGAAAGCAGAACACCGTGAACTTCACAATGACAGAGCATATTAAACTCCCATAATGAAAGACAGGAGCCTTCTAGCAGGCTGTGGATAGGAAAGTCTGCATGAGGTATATATACAGCTGACTCAAAACTGAAGCGTGCTGGTGTCACTAATTTTACAGAAAGAGCTGCTGCTGTGGAGGGGGTGGATAGACAGAACCAAGCGAGCACAACGCAGGTACAATGCAGGCAGAGAAGAAAGCAAGAACCAGCTCTAGAAGTAAATGTCAGAAAAGCAGAGACCATGCAGCTGCAGTCCCAACTGTCAGGGAGAGGTGTGACATGCATATCCATGAAGCAAACAAAATTTCATAAGAGCACAGCCATAAGAAATCCACTATGGATTAGGGACTTACAATATGGGGTCAGAAAACTCACTTCAAGGAGTGTGGCACCCCTCCTCCTCTCCTCAGAGGTAATTCTCAGGCTCTCGTGTGAAGCTGGACGTGCCTGTGAGTACACTGAGGTGGAGGAAGTACATTTCCATCTCCTATGGACCTGGCAGATGCTAGACTTTTCTTTCAGATTTGGGAGGATGCATGAGGGTAATTCAGGTGCAAAGCAGCAAGAAAAGGCTCAGAAGACCCGTGAGCTGGGCTAATTTACTATCACTTGGAGTGGTGGGGTAGTAAAGGCTAAGGAGGGGCGTCACATCCAAGGAGACAAAAAGAGGGAACTCTGGAATAAAAATTACTACAATGGACATTTGTCAAGAGTCAGAATTTGGAGAAGACTTACAGTGGTCCTGAAAATTTTCCTGGGTACATGCCTTGTGTTAAGCTCGTTCCAAGTCTGTGTGCATGCAATGTGCATGACTGAGTTGTCTTTTTTCCTGTTGATAGCTGGTTTCAATAGTCTTCACAAAGAATCAGTAGTTCTCAGTACAGTGTGTGACAGAATGCATAAATCAGGAGGAGGCTATCCAGAGGCCATGGCACACACAGCTATCAGATCACCCTGCAACTGAGTCCAAGACAACTCACTATTACACCGCCAAAAGGAGTCCACGGTTGAACGTAACTGTTCTTTGCAGAATCCTGACACAAGGATCACTGTAAACTAAGTCGGGTTGTGACCTGGGTGACTGGTTCTTGCTAGGAATGGGATGCAAACAGGGAGAAGGGAGGAAGTGTTGACTGGAACAGTAGCAGGATGATACAGCTTACAGTCTCCAGCCCACTGCAGAATCCAAAATCTGAAAAGGAAATGTGTGCCATGCTGCTCTGTAGGCCAGGAATGGCTATGTGTACTGAAGGACTGCTGATACTCAGGATAAACTTTCATCTCTGGCTTCCACTTTGTGGCTTTCTCACAATGGCTTTTTAGGTTTAGCTGGCTTTTGTTAGGTGTAGTGCGTTGCTTGTGCAGAGTCCATCCACATTAAAAAAAGAGCATTATATGCTGCCAGTCAAAAGTGCCTTTCTCATGCATAAGAAAACTGAAAAACAAAACAAAACAAAAAAAAGAACCCACAAGGGTAAATTCCTGGGAAAGAGAGGAAGTGAAAACACCTTGTATAAGCATGTCCATACTTTTTTTCCTTTTGGCAGCACAAAGTAAAACCTCAAAGCCAAATTGGCAGATGAACTCTGTCAGCAAGAATAGTGCTTATTCCCATAAGGATATAATGCTCAGAAAACAAAGCCTTTAAATTGCATCGGCCATCCCTCCCAGACCCTTAAAGGTGTGTTACTGTCATTGTTTGGTCTCTGCTTCCAGCATACTTCCAGCTTCTCTACATACAGCTGATACTCATTCCCACTCATTAAGTAAAATCTGTTCTTGATGCTGCTGCTGCTTGCTTTTTAATGTTTGTTTGTGGTCACTGCAGGGCTGGGACCAGCTGCCTGTGTCTGAAGAGCTGCTGATGTATATGGCAGAGCAACTGACATCATCTACCTGGATTTGTGCAGGGCATTTGACACCGTCTTAAATGACATCCAGGTCTCCAAGCTGACAAGACACAGATTTGACAGATGGACCACTAGTGGATAAGAAATGGGCTTGATGCCTGTACCCAGTGAGTTGTGGTCAATGGCTCAGTGTCCAAGTGAAGGCAAGTGATGAGTGGCATTCCTCAAGGGTTGGTACTGGGACCAGTGCTGTTTAACATCTTTGTTGGAGACATGGACAGTGGGATTAAGTTTATCCTCAGTAAGTTTGCTGATGATACCAAGCTGTGTGGTGTAGTTGACACCCTAGAGGGAAGGGATGCCATCCAGAGGGACCTTGACAGGCTGGAGAGGTGGGCCAATGCCAACCTCATGGGGTTCAACAAGGCCAAGTGCAAGGTCCTGCACCTGGGTCAGTGCAACCCCAAGCACAAATACAGGCTGGGGGGAGAATGGCTAGAGAGCAGTCCTGAGGAGAAGGACTTGGGGGTGGTAGTAGATGAGAAGCTTGACATGAGTGGCCAGTGCGTGCTGGCAGCCCAGAGGGCCAACCAGATCCTGGGCTGCATCAAAAGAAGTGTGGTCAGCAGGGCCAGGGAGGGGATTCTGCCCCTCTACTCTGCTCTGGTGAGACCCCACCTGGAGTACTGTGTCCAGCTCTGGAGCCCTCAGCACAGGAAATATATAGACCTGTTGGAAGGGGTCCAGAGAAGGGCCACAAAGATCATCAAAGGGCTGGAGGAGCTCTGCTACAAAGACAGGCTGAGAGAGTTGGGGCTGGCAAAGAGAAGCCTCCGAGGAGACTTTATAGCAGCCTTCCAGTACTTCAAGGGGCCTACAGGAAAGCTGAGGAGGGGCTTTGCATCAGCGAAGATAGCAATAGGACAAGGGGTAATGGTTTTAAACTGAAAGAGGGGAGATTTAGGTTAAACAGCAGGAAGAAATTCTTCACCATGAGGGTAGTAAGGCACTGGGATAGGTTGTCCAGGGAGGCTGGTGATGCCCCATCCCTGGAGGTTTTTAAGGCCAGGTTGGATGAGGTTTTGTGCAACCTGGTCTAGTGGTAGGGGTCCCTGCTCATAGCAGGGGGGTTGGAACTAGGTGATCTTTAAGGTCGCTTCCAACCTTAACAATTCTATTATTCTATGGTAAATGAGCCACTGCAGTAGAGTAAGCAAGGCTCAGTGGAAAGCCCAGCAAAATGTAATACAGAAATACTGGTTGGTTCTCCTGCTGCATGCTTACAGGTTAAGTCACTTTGTTTTTCAGCATCCTACTTGTGAAAAAGGGTTATGAACTGATTAAGAAAGAAGAATATGGTACTGTTATTTTTGTGTGTCTCATTCATATGCATGTTTGCTGCTGTAATGCATCGACTTGCTGAAGCACATGCAAGATGTATCTACTTCCCCACAGTTTTTCTACTCACATGAGCCACCAGACACATAACTGTTTCGGGATATGTGGCCTGATGAACATCGCAAGCCTCACTGTTGAGCATGTTAAGACTCAGTCTCATGGGCACATCCCCCCACTTCAGCAAGTCATTCCATGTGAGCAGAGCTGTGGTCTGTCTACACACATAGCATGTAGCAAACACAAGATATTGAATTTATATAAGTTTGCAATGCAAGAGGGCTAAGTGAAAGTTGCATTATTTTGCATTTGCTGTGAGTTCAGAGCTTGTGTACAACCAGCCTCCATGGCTCAGTTGGTGCTTGTTTATCTCACATACCTTGGAAACTTTGTGTCTGCACCCTCAGGCTCACATGTATTCAGATCTTAGAACGAACGTCCAAGACTCTTTGGGGAGCCTCTCCGCAATATGATTTAATCCTATCTAACATTTCTGTTAACCTGCTTTGCACATTAGCGCTGTCCCATCCACCGTGGGTCTAGCTAGCTCTTGCATGAGTTGGGAGATGCTGGTATGAAGAGAGGCAATTCCTATTTTCCAAAGTGTAAGAGATATTTATACCTGTATGTCTGGTCAGTGGCAGCCTTTGATTCACTATAGTATGTCTCTCCTCATTGTGTCAGTGTTTGTACACATCTGTGATGTGACCCATTGCCTGCACAGATCATTGCTGCTGCTCTCCTACTGCTGTCCATGCCTATGCAAAAACTGCCTTGCCTTTTACTGGGATTCCAGAGAAAAGATAATCTGCATGTGACTACCTTCTTCTGAAGACCCTTATCTTTCTTCTTTCATGTAGTGGTTGCTATATAGCAACTGCCTGAAGCAGATGCAAATTAATACAAACAACCCAGGATCTTGGTCTCTTTTTACCTCTCAGGGATTGCACGGGCTAAATTTCTTGGATTGCACATAGAGTCAATACACAGGCAACCTGTCTGATCCTCCACATCTTCCATGCCTCACTTAATCTCTTGCTACAGAGTGGTAGTGAACAAGTATTTGCTGTCTTTACCTCTTGCAGTTCGCTGCAAGATCCTAGACAAACTACACACCTCAAACAACAGACAATTGGGCTCAAGAATTAATAAAACAGGTAAAAATCCATTACAATATAATTTATTTATGGTGCCCAGGGATTTTCTGGCTCTTCCTACCCCCTGCTTTTTATAATCCTCTCGTGTTTGTCAAAAGAGCTGTTTTATTTTCTTGTCTTCAACACTACCTGTGTAACAATATTCCTTGTAGTCTTCTCATAGTTTCAAATGTGCAGTTTAGGTCAGAATTTAGGGAGTTATCAGCTTTGTAGCCAGAATAATACCATGAATGTATCCAGTGCCTAGTAAGAACTGGTACATACACAGGTGCCAATGCACCTCATATGATGCAGGGTTAAGAGCTGGGGTAAGCTGCTCTTGACTTTTGCTGACTAGCTCCTGCTCTGTTCCTTGCAGGTAATTCTGCCTGTGTATACTTTTAGGTGACATCACAACAGGGATATTTCCTTGCAAAAACATCTAGGGACCAGCTACAGTAAACATTGAGGGTGTAGTTACAACAATCAGCAGAAGTTCACTGGGAGAGGGAAGAGAGCACCGATTGGCAGAGGTGGAAAGATACTGAGAAGGACAGACAGATACGCAGTCAGCAAAGCTCATGTAGCTTGTCCTAGGTCCCTGGGCTCAAGTATGTTGCTGCAGCCATCAGGTATACCCCTTGGACATACATCACTGCTGTCATCCTGGTTGACACAGCCCAACTACTTAGGTACCAAGCTGACAACTTAACTCAGGTTGTGCAGTCTGCCCCTCCACCTTTGGCCTATTTTTGGATCTGGCTCACTCTGTGCGTTCTCTTTCCTTGTAGGTGCAGGCAACACTGATGAGTGGAGACAAGGGATTGCACACACACACGAGCTCCACCGTGGAGGCAGGGGATTGCTCAGGCACATGAGCTCCACTGTAACATGTGAGCAGGAAGAGGTGTGAGAGGCTGTAACATGTGAGCAGGAAGAGATGTGAGCTGCTGGGTGACACTGATTAGTCCACCACTCAGTCATCCTCTCCTCCCACTCAATCTGACCGTTCAAAGCACCCTCTGAGTGACTGCAGCAGCAGGATTGGCAAGTGGAAAAAAACAGAAATAGAGAAAGCAACAAGCAAGGAAGGAAGCATTTGCTCAGCAGCAGCACGGCATGTGGAGAGCTGAGAAAGTCTGCCAGGATGATAGGATCCAAAGATACCTGAAAGCACAGAGAAGGAAGGATGCTGCTTGCATTTGAGTGTAACTGAGCTGGGTGGAGACAAAGTGTAGAGTGAAGGTTAGCTTCAGCTCTGAGCAGATTTGGTATTTTAGGAAAGCTCCAGCTCAGCTGTTTGGGGCTCCTGCCCCAGGCCTTTTTGGACAATCACTCTTTATAAAGAACTGGTGTGTGGAGAGGCAGACAGAACAGAATTGTCTTGCTCCCTGAGTCACCTAATCACAGTTTTAGCAGACACTGCAGCAAATCTTTCTGCCTTCAGCCCTATCATGCTTTTTTAGCACCCTAATATGATAATCAGGACATTAATAATTATTATGTTATTAACAATCACCATTAGCAGTATTTTCCACATTGTCAACATAGCTTGAGAGGTCACTGGACGTTAATGAAAGAGCCTGGCTGAACCTTTTGGAACAAATGCCCATGCAATTCTTCAGTGCAATTCCTTGTGGATAGCTAAGTGTGTTATTCCAAAGTCTCCAAGGTTTTAAAGTAGTTTGAGCTACACTTTTTAGCATAATGGCAGAATTACTGAGTGAAATTCTAGGGTCATTGTTCAAGTAGGTCAAAATAGATGATCTTACAGGCCTTTCCTGATCTTAAAAAATTACTCATCTGTAAACAGTTCCTCTAGTGAGATATGAACTAACCAAGTGAGGCCTTACAGAGCCATATAAATAATTTAAGGTATTTTTAATTAAATTGTTTTATTTGTTTGTTTGTTTGTTTTTAACCAAGACAAAGCAAGCATACTGAACTCTGAAGCTGATTTTCTCAGTGAAGAAGCATTGCAGTTATACAGCCCCCTGTCCTGGGAAAAGTCAGCATCAGCACTCCTTAAGATGAAGACTTGCAAAGACTCTTCTTCTTATAACACTCTTCCATTTTAATTATAGTTTTATCTTGTAAAAATATGGTTCTCAGGAAGCTGGTATCCAGAGCACTGGGTGATTGATTGGACAGAGTTCTCCACTGTTACTGACTACCAGAATTTCATGTTTCTTCTTCTACCTGTAGACTCAGAGTCATAAAAAATCTCAAGTTGGAAGGGGCCCGCAAGGATCATCAAGTCCAACTCCCTGCTCCTCACAAGACTACCTAAAATGAAACCATAGGACTATGAACATTGTCCAGACACTCTTTGAATTCAGACAGGCTTGGTGCTGAGATAATTTCCCTGGAAAGCCTGTTTCAGTGACTGACCACCCCCTCAGTGAAGACCCATTTCCTAATGCCCAATCTGAACTTCCTCCGATGCAGCTTCATTCCATTTCCTCATGACCCATCACTGGTCAGCAGAGAGAAGAAATCAGGGCCTCCCCCTCTGCTGCCCCTCTTGAGGAAAGCATAGATTGGCATGAGGCCACCCCTTTCAGCCTTCTCCAGGTGAAGCAAACCAAGTGACCTCAGCTGCTCATCCCAAAAGTGCACACAGTACTTGAGGTGGGGCTGCACCCATGCAGTGTGGAGTGGGACAATCACATTCCTCGACCATCTGGCTCTGCTGTGCTTGATGCACCCCAGGGCACAGTTGGCCCTTTTGGCTGCCAGGGCCATATTGACTCATATTCAACTTGGAATCAACCCAAACCCCCAACTCTCTTTTCTCAGCTCTCCAGCCTCTTGTCCTCTAGCCTGTAGGTATAACCAGGATTACCCCATCACTTGTGGAGGGCCCTGCACTTTTCTCGTTAAATTTCATATGGTAGGTAATTGCTCAGCTCTCTTGTTTATCCAGATCTCTCTGTAAGCCTCTCTGCCCTTGAGGGAGTCAACATCTACTCCTAGCTCAGTATCATTGGCAAATGTACTTAACACACATTTGACTCCTGCATACAGATCATTTATATAAACATTAAAGAGCAAAGGCCCTAAAATCAAGCCCTGGAAAACCCCACTGGTGACTGACTGAGAAGCTCCAGCCTGAGGTAATGCAAAGGTGGCATTTGTAAGGTGACTGACCTCATCAAGTAACAGACCGATGTTATTTCTGATCCTCCTTTTGCTGTTCACATATTTTTAAAGCCCTTTTTGTTGTTTTTCACAGCTCTGGGCAGCCTGGAGTATGCTCTTCTCCATAAAAGATGATGTTATGCAATTCTTATTAATGGCACTTATGAAGATAAGCAGCACACTGAATTAAGTAGCTAAAAAAAAAAAAGGTGGGGTGGGAGGCTATGGTGGAAGGCCTTTTCTGGTAATTTCAATTTTTTGTCTAGGCTGAGAGTCTAGCAGCTCAGAAGCACATTCATCCCAAAGAAAATAACATAAGTAAATCAATTTTAATTTATCTATTTTGACAGTGAGAGCCAACTTTGAGCAGAGTGCACCAGGTGCCCGAGAGCTACATTCCCAAGAATGTCTAGGTCACAGTGATTACTCTGAGGAGAAGTGAAGTTAGAGATCTTCTTGCTTTTGCTTAGTAGTGATGTCCCAGATTTTAGTCCAAACGATTGAGGTGTTGTCATCTGACAGTCATGAAGTTCAACCTGCAGAAGCTCCTGCTACTGCAGCATGGCATGAGAAGTGATTTTTTTTGAGTAGTGAGTGATAAGACTCACTGGATGCTTCTCAGAAGTGATACTAGGGAGCCTGACAAGAGGCAAAATAAAATGCTACAGTGGAGGTTGGCAAGAGGAGTATTAGTATAGACTAGCCTGACTCTTGATTAAGAAACATTCTAGAATTTTTGGAAGTAAAATTATGGCATTGCAGAGAATTTTTTTCCTTATGTCTGAATTAGTTTTCTTAGGAGAAGGAAACAGCCTTGAAATTGGACATTAATTTGCATTAGGATTGCTAACAAAGGAATTGCCATGGCATGGTTTAATGTTCAAAGCAAACTGCAAAGCAGATTGTTTTTTGTAATTAGGCACTTCCAATACCTATTAATAGGGGCCTTGCCTTTTTTGCATCAAGAAAGAGAACAGGCAGTGGAGACAAATTCATGAGGCAAAGCAATTACAAGCACAGCTAAATATGAATTGTCAATAATCCAGGCCTTAAACAGTGTGATCTTGAGAAACCTCAAGTTGTTCAGTGTGATGCACCCATTAGGATGCAGCCTGAGAACAGAAGTATTGCAAAATGTTCAGCTCTGGTGTCTTCCTGTTTGTCAAGAGGTAGCAAATATAAAAGCTACAGCCAGGGGTAGAAAAAAGGGGAAAAAGAAGAGGTGATTCTCATAGCAACAGCAATTGCTCCAAATGGGACACCACAAAAACAACACCACAAACATGTCTTGGAAGACCAAGACATGCTATACTCATGTAAATGAAAGTATCTGTAATGTCTCCCCCTTCCCCTCTCTCTCACACCTTGCCTCTCATACATTTTCATTTTGAGATTATTCATAATCCTTATATACTTGAATTAGGAAAATATATGGGGTTTACTAACAATAAAACTTCAGGGTTTTTTTCCCCTACTGATTTTTCATAGATTTATAGATCCATAATCATTCACGTCACAGCCTAAGGGAGATGAGGCTGGAACAGGATAATAGCCCTTAAATCCCCTTCTCTAAGCACTCAGATCTTCCCTGTCAGCAAGATTAAAACCGTCAACAGCAGTCTTCGTGTGTCTATATCCCACACGGAGCTTCCACAACAACTGGAGTGGTGGCTGGCAGGGAGAAAAATGCAGAATTTTTGCTGCTGTGCATAATACTACTGTGATAAAGAGGAAAGAAGATCGTCAGCCTTTGTAGTGTTGGAAAGGACTGGTGTTAGTTCCTTAATCAGGTGAATGCAAAGAGGGGAGAAGAGTACGCGAATATAGCATGTTGCAGTTTAACATGCAGCGACAGTTTCCTTTCCTAAAACATAAAGGCAGCAAGAGGGAAGAACCAAATGTCCTCCTGCAACCTGACAAGGGGAAAGATAATGAAAGCATGCCTGTAGACAAGCAGAGTGGCTTTTCTGCTGCTGCTCCACTGAAGTCTCAGCACTTACTGCTTCTGGGACCTGAGGGGAATTATAACTATTATGTGGACGATGAAGATGAGGAAGAAGAAGAGAAAGAACAAGAAGAAAACTGGCTAAGTGGAGACAAATTTGAAGGAGAAAACAAGCCCTCATCATCCATTCCTTTCTCCCCTACCCTTTCCTCTGGAGTCCCGGCTTCCACTTCATCTGTGCTGAAGATCAACGTTGGTGGCCAAAGCTACCGCCTTGCCTACCAGGCAGTGGCCACCTATCCCAAGACCCGTCTGGGACGCCTGGCTACCTCGACTGATCGTCGCTGCCAGCTGGGCCTGTGCGATGACTACGCTGCCCAGGTAGATGAGTATTTCTTTGACAGGGACCCAGCTGTCTTCCAGTTGGTGTACAACTTCTATGCCTCGGGGGTGCTGCGCGTACGGGATGAGCTGTGCCCCCGTAGCTTCCTGGAGGAGCTGAGCTACTGGGGCGTGCGACTCAAATACACACCTCGCTGTTGCCGCATCTGCTTCGAGGAGCGCCGTGATGAGCTGACTGAACAGCTGAAGGTCCAGCGTGAGCTGCGCTCCCAGGCAGAGGCTCAGGAGAATGAGCAGCTCTTCCACCACATGCGCTACTATGGTGCCCAGCGCTGGCGTCTCTGGAACCTCATGGAGAAGCCTTTCTCCTCTGTCACTGCCAAGTTGATGGCAGTGGCCTCCAGCTTCTTTGTGCTTATCTCTGTGGTGGCCCTGGCACTCAATACTGTGGAGGAGTTGCAGCATGTAGACCAGCAGAATGGGGAGAGCCGCCCTGTCTTGGAGCACATTGAGACCCTGTGCATTGCATTCTTCACACTGGAGTACCTGCTGCGCTTGGTCTCTACCCCAGACCTGCGCCGCTTTGTCAGCAGTGCCCTCAATGCAGTAGACCTCATTGCCATCCTGCCCCTCTACCTGCAGATGCTGATTGAATGCTTTACTGGTGGTGACCATTCTGGAGGTCATGGATCTCAGCACGAGCATGAGATCGAGACAGTGGGACGGGTGGGCAAGGTGGGACAAGTGCTTCGCATTATGCGCCTCATGCGCATCTTCCGCATCCTCAAGCTAGCCCGCCACTCCACAGGGCTGCGTGCCTTCGGCTTTACCTTGCGCCAGTGCTACCAGCAGGTGGGCTGCCTTTTGCTCTTCATTGCCATGGGCATCTTCGCCTTCTCTGCCATGGTCTACACAGTGGAGCACGATGTCTCCAGTACCAACTTCACCAGCATCCCCCATGCTTGGTGGTGGGCTGCCGTAAGTAAACACATCTCGACTCAATGGATAGCCAGAGACCCTCCCTGCCTTTCCCTCCCCTTCCTTGCTAGCGTCGCTTACAGTCTTGAAAACAGCAGGCTGAGATCAGTGAACATCTGCTCTGAATTATGAGCTTACAGGACATATGCACTCACTCACGCATACACACATGCACTCATTTCCCTCTGCTGTAAGCTTGAATCAAGGCTTAATCAGGCAGGCAGTGTTGAAATTCCTGTCCGACCAAATGCGGACGGTACTTACACTTTACAAGAAGAAGAGGGCAAAGAGACGAAACAAAAGCATTTCCCCACTTAATCCTATTGTCAGTGCTGCAAAAACAAAAAAAACAAAACCAACCAACCAAACAAAAACCCCACCAAACAAAAAACAAAAGGGAAAGAAAAAAAAAAGCTTGTATCAAACTCTCTGGTTGCAGGTGGACACAGGATTTTCATTCTTGATAAGACATAGTTTATTAACTATAGTATGGTCACTCAAATTTCCAAAGCCAAAGCTGTCCCAGAGCTCTGGCCATTAAAAATGCATTAGGACCAACAGTTGTCTTACACAAGAGAATATGTCCTGTTCCTTATGAGGAAGGACTAAAGTGTATGTCTACACACACAAAAAACATTGGTGATTATTTATACCATGCCACACTTGCAGAGGACTAACTACAAAAAGAAGTAGAAAGGCTCAAGGGGTTGATAATGGGATAAACTGCCTTCTACATCTAGGTCACTGATTTGAATCCCACATCACTTAGTACTGAGAGCTGGTTAATGTCACCTTGAATGTTTTTTTGCAACCTCTGTCAGAACAAGTGTGATTTTATTCCCATCCTAAGCACTTGGTGTGAGGGTAACTGACTGAGTTTCAGCTGACAAGCCTCAGAAATTAAGACAGAGTGACCTCATTTTTAGAGACTGCCACTGGGTTAGTGCTCTAAGGCATTTGGACACATCTCCTTGAGAGGTTTGAACTATCGCTGACCTGTACTATACTGTGTTATGTGGAGTGGTGTTTTTCAGGCAGCATTTTCCAGGCTGTTGGGTTCACTTCTTTCAGGGACATGAACACAGAGCTGTAAGTTTTAAGTAATTCAGCTTGCTTAAATGCCTTCTGGCTCTGGCAGCATCCTGGCAGAACTGTTCCAGCATCCCAGACTTGGAATTCACCTCTAAAAAGTTTGGGAAGTATTTCAACTCCACTGGATTGCATTAGCACCCAAGGACAGACATACATTCACTTACAGAAGGGTCACCAATACTTCTCAAACTATTGTGAGATCCAAATGATAGTTATATCATTCAGGGTGAGCTGTGAAGGCAAAAGAAACACTTCTAGGTTTTTCAAGACTAGCAGACAATGGAGAGGGAGCTGCAGGCTTTAAGTAAATGCTTAATAGATAATCCTCATGTGCAGGTATGGCAGTTTGAGAATCATAATTTTTACAGCAATGTTTTGGCAGGGAGGAGGGTGGTTTTCCAAGGGCACTGGGGAGAGGGGGAAGTTGATCCCTGCCTGTGCTACAGCCTGCAGCCCTTCAGAGCTGGAAAACAATGGCTCTGCTACACTGCAGAAGATCTATAGCATCCTGGATTAAATCTGAGGGTACCCAGACATTGCAAGTGCTGAGAGAAGGCAAAGGGCCCATATCTTGCCTGTCCATAACTCTAAGGCTTGTTCTAGTGTGTCATCACATACGCTTCATTTCCCAGCAGCTGATGCTGGCCTCCATAATCCATACTGATGGCAGGGTCTCAGGAGCACTTCTAACCCCTGGGCCTGGCCATGGGGATGACTATGTCCTAGTCAATTCCCTGGGGCAGGAAGCCCATGCAAATGGACTGGAAAGGAGTAAGATCTTCTCATGCTAGATGATCAGCATAGGCACTGGGTGCACCAAGGATGCACGGGGCAGCAACCCCAACCCATCCAAAGTCGCTGATCAAGAGTCTTCAAAAAGATAAACTGTAACATGCACATTGCAACTCCAAGGCATAACATTCTTTTTCAAGTCTATGCATTCTTTAAAAGTGAAAACTCAGATATCTAGATCACCCAAATTTCATTAAAAGCCAACAGCATTCCCAGTCTCACACATACACACAGGACAACTCAAACTGTCACAGGCGATGTAGAAGACTATGCCCATGGAACAGAACTTTATCATAGGATAATAGTTTTGTCCTGGCTGGTAAAGATAAACATCTTGCCTTCATCCCAGTATTTATTTTTGGAGATATTTATCCTGTATTATAATTAAAATCCAGTGACTTAATTTCCATTAAAGCAAGTGACTAATCCTTTTTATTCCACAGGAAGCACCAGGTGCATCCTACAAATGTGCTTACCCAGTGCTGCCTCATATACCCTAATGCTTTCTTGATTTGAAGTAACATTTTATTTAGCATGTTAGAGGATGGCAGGCTGCACATTGTGATCTTTCAAAGACTTATTTCAGTGCTAAAGCCACTATAGCATTACAGTGAAAGTCCTACTTCTTGCTGCTTATTTCTTCCAAAGTTTCAACATACTGTTTCACTGATACACATGGTGTTGAGATACTGTGAAAAAAAATTAAATAAAATTAATTGGCTCAAAAAGATCCCTTGCACAGACTAGGAAGTGCCAGATGGCAGAAGGCTGCAAGTTTTACCTGCCAAAGAGAAATAAGTTAGATTTACTAAATGTAAAAATATAAACAATCAAGGAGTGTGCAGTGGAAGTCTAGGAGTTATTTTATGCTGACTGTTTGGGAGTGTATCATTCAGATGTAGCAACCCCATTAGTGGTTGGAAAACTGCATGGTGGAGAAGGATCTGGGGGTGCTGGTGGACAGCCGAGTTAACATGAGCCAGCACTGTGCCCAGGTGGCCAAGAAGGCCAATAGCATCCTGGCCTGCATCAGGATAGTGTGGCCAGCAGGAGTAGAGAGGTGATCGTGCCCCTGTACTCGGCATTGGTGAGGCCACACCTCGAGTACTGTGTCCAGTTCTGGGCCCCTCACTACAAGAAGGATGTCGAGTTGCTGGAGTGTGTCCAGAGAAGAGCTACCAGGCTGGTGAGAGGCCTGGAGGACAAGTCCTAGGAGGAGAGGCTGAGGGAACTGGAGTTGTTTAGTTTGAAGAAGAGGAGGCTGAGGGGTGACCTCATTGTTCTCTACAACTACCTGAAAGGAGCTTGTAGGGAGGTGGGAGTTGGTCTCTTCTCTCCAGTGAATAATGACAGGACGAGAGGGAATGGCCAGAAGTTGCGCCAGGGGAGGTTTAGACTGGATATTAGAAAGAATTTCTTTACTGAAAGAGTGGTTGGACAGTGGAACAGGCTGCCCAGGGAGGTGATGGAGTCACCATCCCTGAAGTGTTTAAAAGAAATATAGATGTGGTGCTTAGGGACATGATTTAAGCACTGAACAGGTAGATTAGGTTATGGTAGGTGGATTTAGGTTATGGTTGGACTTGATGATCTTCAAGGTCTTTTCCAACCAGGTTGATTCTGTGATTCTGTGATAAGCAAACATTCATGAATTTTTGAAACTAAATTTTACGAATAAAGTATTGCAGTACTTGGTATAGTTTTGGGTGTATATAAAATACCATTCCTTCATAGGCTAAAAAGAGAAAATGCTGCTGGCTGGGAAGAAAGAATTATTTTAAACTACATAGACAATGTGATGGGAAAGTGTACAGATTCATATAAAGTGGATATACAAAATGCCATCACTCCCATTAAAAAAAAATACTGTAAACAAACCCCAAACTCTTCTTCAAAAGGGAATTCAGCAAAAATTTCCCACCCACGTGCCTGTTGGCTAACAGGCATACACATCTTTACTTCTGTAATCTCTGACATACAACTGAGCAGGAGGATCAAATAATTCAGCACTAAAAACATGTATGTTGTCAACATACATGGTGAGCAAAAACTTCCTGGCAACAGAGAAGGATCTTTGTTTTTTCCACAGCTCCTCATAGGTTTGTAACCATTAAAGCAGATTTTATCTGGAAACTTCAAAGTCCTGGGTCACTTCTTCCTACATTTCGAATGTAATAAAAATCTATTTCACAATTAGCTGAAGATTTTAATGTGTTTTCAATTAGTTCCTAAAATATAGATGACAAACAAAGGTACTACTCAAAATACAACCCACAGAATAAGTCCTGAAATACCGGGTTTTATAAGCACTCTGGATTTAGACACAGAGCATCTGTTCCAAGTGACAAGATGAGGCAGCAGGGCTGCAGTTATCATTGGATTTGTGCAGTCGGGGAGCCATCTCTATCTGCTCACCACAGCCGAGCAAGCCCACCTTCTGGACAGGCTGGTGTGGAAATTGTTCAGAAATTCCCTCTGCAGGACAAAGCTTTTAAAAATCCTCTTAAATACTGTCAAACTGCACTGTTGTCTTTCTGTACAGAGGGA
Source organism: Hemiprocne comata (assembly GCA_020745705.1). Lineage (NCBI taxonomy): Eukaryota > Metazoa > Chordata > Aves > Apodiformes > Apodidae > Hemiprocne > Hemiprocne comata. The sequence continues at coordinate 12,241,182 of CM036616.1, read as the reverse complement.
CTTCTTTTAATTAGGGATTTTTGCATAACATGAATGGTACAGTGAAAAAGGCAGCAGAGAGTATTTCAGATTTATAATGCAAAGTGGGAAAACACTAATTTTAAATCTATCCCTGATCACTGAACATAACTGTTTGTCTATTTCTTCTCAGCTAATAAGCTGAATGTTTGTTTGCCTGTAGGTCAGCATCTCTACAGTGGGATATGGAGACATGTGTCCAGAAACTCACCTTGGCCGCCTGTTTGCTTTCCTCTGCATTGCATTTGGAATAATCTTGAATGGCATGCCCATCTCCATTCTCTACAACAAATTCTCAGACTATTACAGCAAGCTGAAGGCCTACGAGTACACAGCTCTCAAGAAGGAACGGGGGAAGGTGGACTTTGCACGGAGAGCCATGAAGAAAATATCTGAATGCTGTGGAGAAGGTGCAACCCACTCTTTGCCACAGCATTGATACAGTTTGTGCTTTGGATATTGGGAGGAAACAGAGAAGCCAAAGAAGAAAAGAAAAACAGATTAGCCAAGCTAACTGAAGATTAACTGAAAAGGCCAAAAAACACCAAAAGCTGATGGTGAAATCAGTTCTGAAGGGGATTTTTTTGTTGTTTTTGTTTTGCTTTTTGTTTCGTTTCAGGTTTTGTTTTTGTTTGTTTGTTTGCTTTCCCGCTTTACGAGGAAGTGAGCAGCACTGAAGTGCTCATCAACTATCTGAAATTATATTCTCAGATAAACCACCCAGAAACTCTGAATTACACCCAAATGAAGATGTAACCTCTTGCTACTGATTAGGTCCAAAAGAAAGACCCACCATAATCAAACTAAAAGAAAACAAATTGCTGCTATTAAGGTTCAGTCAGCTCACTGCAATCCAGGCAGTCTCAAAAATTAGACAAATAGAATACCAAATATACTGACTGCATTGCTAAAATTGGTTTTGCACCAGCTTTCAAAACCAGGAAACAGCCTGGAGCATTTACCTGTATATTAGCAGAATCTGTACTCCTTAAGCTTTCATCTTCTGTTTCCACTTTCAGATAGCTATGCTTCACTGGTCCCATTTTATTTTTCAAATACAGGGACTTGCAAATTATTCCCATTTTCATACCTAGGCAATCAACACGCTGCTTTTAGTATTTTCCCCACCGCCATCTCCATAATCATCTTCCAGTATGCCGAGATCTAGTGAAGAAGTCTGGAGTCTGAGTTGATAAATGTCATTGATCAATTTTGAAAACATTTCCAAACCAAAACCTTCTTTAGGTATAGGATTAAGTGATAAACTAAATTTATTTTGCAGCATTTAATATATCTATGTATTGAATTGTTAGAATAGTAACAGGCCTATCATGTGACATAAGTGTTAAAGCAGCACTTTAAAAAAGTATCAAAAGAAACATGTAATGGAACTTCTCAGTACTTACCTGTAACCAATTTTAAATATAATGTAAAGTCAAGCTACTATGTGTGGTACATACAGCTGTTACAGACACAGTTCTGACCCCTTAGCTCACCCTCAGTAATACCTTACTTCCTGAGATTACTGAGCCTTCTTGAACAGCTGGATGCAATTTTTCATGCATCAGAAACTCATTCAGAAACCTATGCAACAAATAAGAACACCAGTTAAATGGAATCAGGGCTTCATGTACTAGTTTACAACAAATCAGGAGTATTCTTTTAACATAAGAACAGTCATACCAGTTTAGAAAGAGTAACCTGAATTACAGATCTGAAAGAATAGTTATTTTATTGATACTGAAATATAGCTAGGGTTAAAAAAAAAAAAAAAAAAAGGTAACAAAAGGAAGCAATGGTAACAGCCACTGATATCACCCGTGGCTGTTACTCACCAGCTATCTGGCAGAACAGCCTGATTGCAGAGATGCATTTTTAAATTCTTGAACTTTCACATTATGTCTGTGCTGCCCTGCTGAATGCAGATGGCTGCATTCATATCTCAGAGCCACACTGGAGACAATGGTGTGAAGCTCAGTCTTGAGACAGCTGAGAGTGAAAAAGTTCATTAATTTTACCATGTCCATGCAAATTGTGTCAAGCATAGAGACATTTCTCCTTTCAGTGGAGATAAGGTAATTAGTAACCAAGTTGCTCTTCTCATTCTCTACCTCTAGACAAACATATCATAAGCCCATCTGTCATTTTGTTCTTTAGGAATGACAGTCAGCACATTGTGTGCTGATCAGCTCTGTTGAAAGCTAACCCGTGTCTTTAAGGCACAGCTGAGCCCTGGGAGTTGAATGTGATAGATGCTTGCTGTTCTGGACTGCACACAATGCAGCATACACAATCTTGGCACTCATTGAGAAGAGTAGCTGCTTTACTTTGGCTCTAGGGATGGTGTAAATTTGCATGGCCCTTCTGCACAGCAACAACAGGATGGGGAGCTTCCTGAAACCACAGGAAGCCTCTCTCTTAGACCCCCACTGCAGTTCAGGGAGGTGGCATGTTATAAGCATGCAGAAAGAAAACTGTTTATTTGCAACATGCAGCTTGGTTAGATCCATTAAAAGGACTTTAATGTTGCTGATTACACAACTTTCTAAGATATGAGACACCCTAAATTAACTCTTTTGGCTGAAGGAATCATTACTTGCATGTAGCATGCAGATGAGATGCAGATGTTCACCCTTGCATGACAAACTCAGCAGCTTCTTTTCACCTAGAGAAATCCAGAGCCTGAGCACCTGCTTGGCTGAGGCTGGGCTTTGTCATAGCCTCAGAAATGACACACATCACCATCCTCCTTTTCCATCCCACTTGCCTCACATGCAGGACACATTCAAGTAGAGGTTCTTCAAGACATACAAGAGAATAGGCTTTCCACACAAAACATGAGCAGGATAAAAAAGGCTGTTCTCTCTTTTAAACAAAAGTCAGAATTCAATGTCCTCAGTAAGTGCTTTCTTATCTGTCCAACAAGATTTTAATGCACAAGTCCCATAGTGCTAGTCTAACCATTCAAATACACCTTGGTCTCTCCCACCTGCCTAGCTGAAACTGTTCCACTTTGCACCGAGTTAATAATGACCCACCAGGTGACAGTAAAAGAAAGACTGTACAGCTTGGTGTTTGCAGCACTCAGCTGGGTGGAAAGGTGTGGGTCACAGGCCCTGCTTCAATAAAGAAGTGTGAAAGTACTGCGACCAAGCAGCAAAATCAATCTCCTTTGGCCCAAGCAGTCTTTGGTTGAAGGATTTAGTCTGGAAGGACTCCTGTCTGTCCCCACACACTGAAGCCACACAAAGCCAAAACTCTTACTTAGAGTACCCTACAGGCTCATGGCCATGGGCCAAAACACTTTCCAACATAGAGACCACTTTCTGTCTCCTCAGGAGAAGACATTGTAACCAGTACCACTAGGTCCCATCTGGATGCTCTGAACACTGAGGCCATAACACCTCAGGCAGCTCAGCTTACCTAGTTGCTGCCTCACTCTCTTCTTTCTCAATGCACTTTGCCCCCTCATCCTTCCACCATCCAGTCTACTGATAGCAACTCTGGTACCCTTTTGTTTCTTCTGTGTTCTCACTCAACAGACAAATGTGACAGTTTGGGGGAGCAGAGTTAGATTCTTGGCTTGGTTCCGTGACCTAGCTTGATTTAGAGAGCTCTGAATAATGCTAGAGCTGAGCAACACAAGATAGATGGTAGAAATGTGCAGTCTGGAGGACAGACCTCCGGCAACTGCCACATTAAATATTAAGCAGAAGACTTAATGCAAAGTCGCTCTTTTTCTGTTCTGCAACGCCTGATTTACCTTCCCTGCTGCATTCAGCAGGTGAGTGGCTCCTTAGTGGAGTAAAGCATTTTCCTGCAACTACAAGTTAGTGTCTGGGGTTTTTTTTGTTTGGGTTTTTGTTTGTTTTGAAACGAAGGTTCATAATTTTCTTATCGGGATTAACTTATGCAGCTTTCTGTCTTGTGGCTTAATGAATCTTATTTTAGGGGTGACAAGCGTGAGTCTGTGCATTTCAGTAGGGAAGAGCCTGCTCAAGTTGAGGTACCAAGATGTATCAGCCAGAAATTGCCCCAAATGCCCCAAGCTCTGTCACTATCAGCATTTTCTGTGGATGGCTACTAGCAAGGTCATAGACCTCCAAAAAGATCCTCTCTCCCTGTGAGAGCCTGAGTCTCATACCACACAAAAAGGACCTCCAGCTGAATCAGAGGAAGGAAAGAGTTCATATTCCCACAAATACAACTTCTGAAAGCCTGCAGAAGTCTGTGCAAACCTGTATCAGCTGGTTTTGAAACAGGATGCAGCATTTTTGCCAATTTTTTTGTCCTTCTGAGGACTCCCAGTTAATTTATTCTGCCACATCACTAAGGCTTTTAGTGGCATCATCACTGTTCCTACATTAGTCAGTCAAGTGGTACACATGATGACATCCAAAAATAATGCATTTGTCTTGGCGACTTGAACACCATAGGACTTCAACAATCAAAAGATTTCAAAATAACCACATCAAACATTACAAATATGGGCCCTACTATTAAAGCTAAAGTAGTTAGTGCTTGTTCTAAGAGATTTTAATTTGACATACCTAAAGTTTTGGGAAAACAGGGTTCAGGATTCTCAAACCATTGAGAAACCTCTCTGAATGTGGCCATGATACAGTCTTCTATTTTAACTAATTGCAGGTATTAATGAGCCCCAAAGGGAGAAGGAAAGTATTTTCTATTAGTACTTTTTACTACAGTCCTGGCAAACGTGTTGTCCCTGGTAGACAAAGAAACAATTAGTGTATCTGGAGGGCCTGGCTTCATTTTAGGACAACCAACTGTTGTTTCTTCTACTAATTTTATGCCTAGGAATTTTATTTTTTTTGGGGGGTGGGGTGGGGGAAGGGAAAAAAGAAAGAAAAAGAGAAAAGGAGAAAAGACAAAAAGGAGAAAAAAAAGGAGAAAAGGAGAAGAAAATAAAATGGAAAAAAAAAAAGAAAGAAGAGAAAATAAGAAAAGGAAGAAAAAATTAGGGCTGGGAGTGATAGAGATCTAAAGAGTTTTTCCCTACATGAGACAGTGGAAAGAATTCCAGTTAGAATATGCTTTTGCACAAATCCTTGTCTTAGAGGAACATTGTTTTTTCAATGCAATTCAGCAGCTGTTTGCTTTTCTCATTCAGAAAGATAGCACTTAAAGGGGTAGCTACAGTAAGCCATAAATTAATAGGCATCTGGTGGTATTCCCAGGCTTCAAAGACAAATAATATTCAGTCTTTAAATACGGATAATTGTAAAGATTATAAACTAGGTATGTCTCAAAGTTTTTGGAGAAAAATAATCACTGTCAATAAGCCTAGGAAGGAAAAATTGTCTCCTTGCTTAAAAAAATAGCTCCAACTGTATAGAACGTATGGGTTTTATGTTATGTAAAAATATTTGAGTCATGCTTATCCGCTATTTACAAAACCTTTATTAGCTTCTTTATTCAGTAGTAGAGAAATTACATGGCATTTGACTGTCATCCAGGTTTTTATCTTGGACTGAAAAAGGGAAAGGTCAGAGGTACCTGCTTTTTATGTACTTGGGTAATTCAATGGAAAAATGCTGAGAAAAATGGAAGTATTGTGCAGGTAGCTCCTGGGATAGAGATTATCAAGGTTTTTAAATAAAACTTGACAGAGCTTAATTCTACTGTATAACATGACTCCGTACTGTCATTGTAACTTCTGAAGTAGATTTGCTCCATTTGTAAGCAAAAGCATTTCTCCCCTATTAATAACCAGAAAAACAAGTACTATACTTAAAAGTCAGTTTTTTGCTACCACTGATAAGTGTTCTTCAGGCCACCATGTACCTGTGCAACACTATTTCCTTCACTGGTTCTGGCAGAAGAAACTGCCTGAAAAGCACTTCTACTACCAGCTGGCAAGAAAAGGCAGAACCTGCTTTGGCTGCAGAGCTGAAGTAGCTCTACATGGCTAAAACCAGCTGGCACTGGCACTGAAAATGTCTGTCTGCAGAGGAATTTTCAACACCCATGTAAGAACAGTCTTGCTCAGTAGGACACTTAAGCTATTTTTTCTTTTTTCTTACCAAAACCTACATATGGAAACGAACACATGGACTGCAGATGAATGCAACAGTGCATCTGTAACAGAAAGTCTGGGCTCTTTTTGATTAAGCCTTGGCATAAGCCAGGTAGCAAAGGGTCTCCATCCTCCTCAAATCTGCTCCAGCCATGTCTTGAGGGTCAGGCTGGCCTGGCTTCCAAATATCTTAATATCCACAGATTTCACTGGGGTAAACAAAAAGGAAAAACAAACAAAACCCCCACAAAACAAAACAAAAAACCCGAACAACCCAAACAAACCAAACCCAAACAACAAAACAAAACCACAAACCCAGCAAATTCCAGAAATACAGGAAAATTCAGAAAATCACAGGCAGATTGCGCCAGCACGTCCCGCTGTGGGAGGCCGCAAGACCCTGCAGGAAAGGGCAAGATAGCTGGGTCTGCTTGTGGAAAGTACCGTCCCTTCCATGGAAAATTATTCACTGCTGCCGCCCACAGGCTACAGGCTGCCCTTTTCCTTAAAAATAGCTAGCGCCTGCTTCCTGCAGTGCTAGCTATCTCTGCTGCATCTTCTTCAGGTGCAGTGTACCAACAGCCTGGAGACCCGTCATCAAGAGTGTTCACAAATAAAGTAAAATATAAATCTGTATTGCAAAATCTGTACTATCATCAATATGGACTAAGTGACTCTTCAATCTAAACGCTGCATTAATTACACTGGAGGTTAATTTCCCCATTCCTTTTGTTTCTAAGAGACAGCTCCAGTGCCTACAATGATCCCTGAAAGTCACTACAAGAAATGAGAAGTTATTCTAGGCAAATCTGGATGGTGTCAGGATATGTTTAACACCCGGTCTGCATATTTCTAGAATGGTTTAAGCAAACAAAAATATCATCACTTAACACCCGAAAGGGAATACAAAAGTTCAAGTCACCTTAACTGTATGTTGAATGGATTGTTGTAGATGAACAGGGAGTGTTGTCCAGGCTTTTACTGACAGGATTGAACAAAAGCAATCAAAACACAAGTCTCAATCATCGGCAGGCACGGCAGGCTTAAAATAATGCTGGTTTTCTGGGTATATTTTTCCATGCAGTAGCAGGCAATCTCCATTCACTGAAGAGAGGATAGTGGCACTTTATTCACACATTTGCAATTTGATCATGCAGCTCAGCCAACCTAAAAGATCAATTTGTTCTCCTGCAAAGAGAAGGTTTAGCTCCTGGCTCACACCAGACTTCTTGTTGCCTTACCATGCAGCGCTGCTGCTTGGCTTGTGCGCTGGTGTTCAAGCAGGTTCTCCTTCGTTTTGTGAATCTTACCAGCTCACTAACAGAAATTAATTCAACAACCCCACACACAAATCTCTAACTGGTTTGTGAACTGAATCAGCTTAGTGAATAGCCTCTCAAATGCCAGAGCTGCTGTAAGGAGGGAGATGCAGCCGCTTCTGTTCAGAGCCAGAATGAAAACCACTACTGACTTGTGTTGCAGCAGGCAGGCTGCTGGATTCAAAATCACATTTATTAGATCAGCTCAGGGGCTGGAGGAGAAGAAAGACACGAGGCTTTAAGCCCACTTTTCCTGCTTTGTGTTGTTCCACAGGCCCCTACTACTCTTACACAGCTGCAATACCGCTACTACACTTGCATCATCCCACTGCAATTCGCTTTGGCATTTCTTTTCAAAGGCATCTTTCCTTCTACAATAAGTTATTTTCCCCCAATCCCTCCTCCTTCAGAAATGTGCAAATACCTGCTTGGTTACAGCTTTAGTTTAATTGGCAGGGCAAGGAGACCACTTAGCTATATGCTTGCCTTCTCTCTGTGTTTCTCTATGTCACCGCTGCTTTTTATTCAAATTCTACTGTGACATTCACCTTCCAAACAAGTCAGATCCACTCACTGATAAAGCTCACCCTTACAGATGCAGAGTCACTACATTATCCTAAGGCACTTTGCATATCTACCTGGAGACAAATCTTCATGTATAAATATGGTTTCTGCTCATGGTCAATTATACAGAGTCCTGAGTAAAACAGTGGTCAGCCCAGTGCTAATATAATAATTTCACTTTGCAAAGATAAAATGCTTTGGACTTCATTCATACTCTTTAGTCTCTATTATTACATTTTTATTAAGAAAATAATAAAAATTAATCTTGGTTTAATGAAACTTACATCACGTACCTCATTTCATTTTCACAGAAAAAACCCACATTTATATGGAAAACCAGTTAAAAACAACAGCAACAACAACAAAAAGCTTTCTAGGTATTGTGATCAGGTGCAAGTTACTTGTTAGAAAGCAAGGCCTACACATTGCAGCAAGTGCAGCCTGAGCAGCATCACAGTATCAGGAAGCATCCAATGCATGCACAAATTCACCACCTTAGTGCACCATACCAAGATGAAGGGACAAAGCACGACCAACAGCAGACAGTCAGAGTGCACCTGCAGTGGAAGAAAACAGGCAAGTTGAGATGCCCTGTTACAGTCCTTACTTCGTTTGCTCTGGCAGTAACTGTTCACCTGGAGGGCTTGTTCCAACATGGACTTCGTAACACCCAAGAGGAAAACTAAAGAGGCAAATGCTTAGACAGTGAGAAGACAAATCATCATCTGAGAAAGCAAAGGTCCTCCAAACTGGGCATGATGCTGTGCAAAATAGGAAATAGAACATTATGTTTGTCATCTGTCATTGATGAGGACTTATTAAAGGGAAATCACTGGAGCTGGATGGAGGCTGGTGAGCTTCACCGATTCTGGAAGGCAGACCTCAGTAGCTCCCTCATGCCTGGGCCTTGGCTAATAAAATATCATGAAATTTGACATGAAAAATTGCAAGTTCAACTATTTTTAATTCTTTTTTGAAGGGAAATAATTCAGACGTTTTTCAAACATGTCTTTAAATTGGTAGTCTGTTCTTTTCACTGCTTACTATCAAAAGACATGGAATTTGAAAAAGGCTCTAAGTATTTTACCTCTTCAGATAAACAATTAAAAACATGCTTCAGTGGAAGAACTGGTGGCACCAATTTTTAAAACAGCCTTTGAAAGCATTTCAACTACAAGGATGATTTTTTACTCTCTTCTGTAAGCTTTTTATGACTGCCCCACTATTCTAGTAAAAGATGTAATCCATATAGACACACTCTAGTTAGCACAGACTGACAAGCTACAATGACAGGCAGAAGCAGCTGTGGGGAAGACAGGGCAAATTGTAGAATCTGTAAGATTTTTTTGTATTTTGTAAAGCATAACTATGTAAGACACATTATGATCAAAAGGGCCTAAACATCCAATAATTAAAACCATTTTCCATGACAGCAGATGACAAGCTGACTAAACCCAGTTCAACTAGTATCGCCCTTGACAAAACTTTAAAATCCATGACTCTTGCAACAGAAAATCACAAAGATACATAAACTGGGCATATGTAAGGAATTACTGCTGATAACTAAGTTTGAGTTTACCTGGCACATTTTCCAGTTTTCCAGTCATCAGTGACTTTCCCTTCCCTCAGTCCCTCCACCTAGTGCAGCTTATAAATTATTTTCTACTTCGGATGCTAGAGCAAAGTGGACTAGGGCCTTTGCATATGCTTCAATGCAAAAAAAAAGAAATCACATCAAGAAAAACTTGTACTGCTGAAATTTGAAGTTAAAGGGATTGGAGAAAAGATGGAGAACCCAGTATGATAAATTCTTATTTCTTAAATAGCAATCCTTCCCAGTAATGCCTGATTCTCTTTACCAGATGGTTAGTACAATGGTATCTACCATTAACAGATCTTGAGAGAGGTTACATATCCTAAAAGTCCAGGGTCTCAAAGCAAGACAACAACAAAATTATTAACAGTGAAAGAAAGCATAGCTTACAGAATGTAGCATGTAATGGGGCAACTCAACACAAACCCCAAGCAGAAAACAGGGGAAAACTGATGGAAATACAGAGTAAATGAGCTCTTGCATTTTCACAAAGCAGTGGAGGAACACTCTGCACACTAGTGAGGCAAAAATAATGTGTTTTGACAATGATCTTGAACTTGATAATGCAAACTGTCTAATGGACACTACAGATTTCTCCCAAGAAGTCAGAAGGAAATGCGTCTTGATTAATGCATTGAACACTTACCTGAATCTGTTTTAAAGATGTAAGAAACAAAAAAAAAAACCCTACTTTAATATTAGACTACCATTTTAATTTTTTTAGGAACAGTGAGAACACTTATGTAGAAACCCTTAAGTGGCAAGTGGTGTGCATATGTGGATATGGCCTTGTGCCCATTCTGAGACATCTAGAACCTGACTACAAAAGAGACAGACAGGTGTAAGAAAGAAAATCTCGCAGTCTATGAGTCTGACTTCAATGTGTATATTGTCCCAAAACATTAATCCTTTTATTCCAGCTGCTTCAATCATTCTGCAGACCCTACTTTGTCCCCAGTTCTCTACCAAGACACAAACTCAGTCACTGTGTAAATTTGCTGCTTTTGAAGAGATGTAAGTTGGTGGACACCCTGTGGAAAAGTGAAACACTGCTTGTTCTTGGTAGCTCCTGCTGTTAGCAGCAAAGGGGAAAGCTGGTTCTTTTGTACCTTAAACCAAGAGGTATTAAGTTGCAACAGTACCTATCTGTGGAGCCCTGTTTCCAAGGTAATGAGAAATAACACCATCACACACTACCATATGTTATTATCAAGGTAATGGGTCCTCTGTCTTCTAACAACCAAAAATACAATAATCATCACCACCTATTCTGTCCTAGACTGTCCTAGCATTCACAGTGATTAAATAGTGATGGTTCACCCTTCAACTTCTGCTACCAAAAGTGAGAGAGGTGTTGGCTATCAACAGCCAGTTGACAGGGGCCAGTTGACAGGGGCCAGTCACTTCACCCCTGGACCATGGCTTTAAACCAAAGAGCCTCATAATTCCTGGAACAGCCTCTCTTCTGAATGAGTGGCACAGACACTTACTTGTTGCATGTGCACTTCCATAGTCTTCTCGACAATAAAAAAAAGTACTGATAACTATATTGAGATGCTGGCAAAAATTTGAGCAGTTTGGACAACATAAAATAGGCAGAAGTCCTTGGCAAGAACACTTCAAAAAAAAGGACACACTGAAAAACATTTTCTTCAGAGTCTTTCAAACAGTTTAGCTCTCAGCCTTTACACAGTCACAGAGAGACCCACAGCACACTGGGACAGAAACACCACTGCATCCAAACAATTTCTTCAGAGGGAAAAATGAGTCCACTCTGTGAAGTACCTTAAGCCACTGGAGAAGTCTTTAGTAGCCCCCATAACCACCTTTTCCTCTCCTTCCTTTAGGCTATTTCAGAATTTGATTTCAACTAACATTAAAGACATTTCCTGACATTTCCTGGGAAGAGAATAGGGACGCTGCCCGGTTATGTAGGGACAAGGTCAGGAAGGCCAAGGCGCAGCTAGAACTGAACTTGGCAAGGGATGTAAAGAGCAACGAAAAGGGCTTCTACAGGTACATAAACCAGAAAAGGAAGGTTAAAGAAAGCGTAACCCCCTGATGAGCAACAGTGGTAAACTGGTAACAACAGATGAGGAGAAGGCTGAGGTTCTCAATGACTTTTTTGCCTCAGTCTTCACTGGCAACCCCTCTCCTTACAGCTCTCAACCTGATGGCCCACAAGATGGAGACCAGAGAGACAAAGTCCCCCCCACTGTAAGTGAGGACATGGTTCAAGACCATCTGAGGAACCTGAACATATACAAGTCCATGGGACCTGATGAGATGCATCCCAGAGTGCTGAGGGAATTGGCTGATGTACTTGCCAAGCCACTCTCCATGATATTTGAAAAGTCATGGCAGTCAGGTGAAGACCCCAGTGGAAGAAAGGGCATGTCACGCCCATCTTTAAAAAGGGTAGAAAGGATGACCCTGGAAACTACCAACCTGTCAGCCTCACCTCTGTGCCTGGGAAGATCATGGAACGGATCCTCCTAGAAGACATGCCAAGGCACATGGAGTACAGGAAGGTGATTCAGGATAGCCAGCATGTCCAGGGGCAAATCCTGCTTGACCAACCTAGTGGCTTTCTACAATGTTGTAACTACATCTGTCAACAAGGGAAAAGCAGTGGATGTCCTCTATCTGGATTTCTGCAAGGCCTTTGACATGGTCCCTCACAGCATCCTTCTCTCTAAATTGGAGAGACAAGGGTTTGATGGGTGGCCTGTTCAGTGGATAAGGAACTGGCTGGATGGTTGCATCCAGAGGGTAGTGGTCAATGGCTCGGTGTCCAGATGGAGAACAGTGACAAGGGGTGTCCCTCAGGGGTCTGTACTGGGACCTGAGTTGTTTAATATCTTCATCAATTACATTGACAGTGGCATTGAGAGCACCCTCAGCAAGTTTGCTGATGACACCAAGCTGGGTGGTGCAGTCGATATGCCAGAGGGACCTGGACAAGCTGGAGAAGTGGGCCCAAGTGAACCTCATGAGGTTCAACAAGGCCAAGTGCAGGGTTCTGCACGTAGGCCGGGGCAACCAGAAACATCAATATAGGCTGGGGGAAGACATGCTAGAGAGCAGCCCTGTGGAAAAAGACCTGGGGTACTAGTGAATCCAAAGCTGGACATGATCCACCAATGTGCAACTGCAGCCCAGAGGGCCAGCAGCATCCTGGGCTGTATCAAAAGAAGTGTGGCCAGCAGATCAAGAGAGGTGATTCTGCCCCTCTACTCTGCCCTGGTGAGACCTCACCTGGAACACTGGGTCCAGCTCCGGAGCCCCCAACACAAAAAAGGCTGAGGGAGTTGGGGTTGTTCAGCCTGAAGAACAGAAGGCCCCAGGGGGACCTCATAGGGGCCTTCCAGTACCTGAAGGGGGCCTACAGAAAGACTGGGGAGGGCCTTTTTACAAGAGCACATAGTGATAGGACAAGGGGTAATGGTTTGAAACTGCAGGAGAGATTTAGATTAGACATCAGAAGGAAACTCATTAGTGTGAGCATAGTGAGACACTGTAACAGGTTGCCCAGAGAAGTTGTGGAGGCTCCATCCTTGGGGGCATTCAAGCCCAGGCTGGATGGGGCTCTGAGCAACCTGGTCTAGTGGGAGGTGTCCCTGCTCATGCAGGGGAGTTGCAACTTGATGATCTTTAAGGTCCCTTCCAACTCTAACCATTCTATAATTCTATGATTTATGTTCTATCCCTGGTAAGAAAATAGTAGCATCTTTAGCATAACCTTAACATACTTCTGAGGTTTAAGACTGGGCTGGCTATTAAATGCATGACAGGTGCTCTCTCTTAACCCTTTCTCTTCCTTCCTGTTGTGTGGCTGCTGATGCAAAACCAATATTGTGCTCCCCTCTCTTAACATCTGGCATTTCTCAAATTTTGGTAAGGAAAATTAGTAGTCACTCCAAATTATTACACATAATTTAAAACAAATCATAAACACAGTCTCAAAAATGCAAGTAAACTGCTTGGTAAACTTTCAGTTAAAGGAATTGGAATTAAAGCACATAATCAAAGCATCAGATCAGATTCACATAAGCAGACATTCTTACACAGCCTTTTGCTATCCAGTTTATTAACAGCTATCTTCAGCTATGACTTCCTTTCCCTGCTCCCTTTAATTCTCTTGTTTGGAACTAAGTCTGTGCCAGATTCTAAGCACTAGTTTATACCCCTCCATAACCTGAAAATTGAGAGTGGCTGTATCAGATATTTCCCCCACACACCATTTTACTCTACCACTAATTACTCAAGTCACAAATCTGTTACATGTTTCCTTCAGGTTGGGCTTTCTGGCAGTAACTGAGACTTCCTTAGGAACAGTTCACTACAGTTTAAACTCATTATCTATTGCTAACGGAAATTATATCTTACTGTCCAAAAATAAATGCTGTTACAGAAACCAGCAAGCTACAACCTTCAGGAATTGAGAGCATGTGTTTACAAGTCTGAACACCGATTGCCACTGCCAATCAGGTCTAATTGGGATTAACCTTAAAGTATTTACTACTACTCATAAACCTAGGTCAAATTAGAATGAAGCAGAGTCAGCAAAGTATCATTAAAGCAAAAGATACAAACAGAAACATGTCAGAAACACTTCTCCTAACTGTAACATTTATGTGCTTAAATTACTATAGGTAAACTATGAATTAATATGGGGTTTGATTTTTTTTTAAAGCTTGCTTGTCATTTTTTATCTAAAAAATGTTTGCCCTAGACAGGACCAGTGAGAAGCATGGGATTGCCAACTAGGATCCAACAATGTCTTTAATTGCTTTGGAGAAACTATACTTAAACATACACATCTAGAAAATGTGCTGAACAACTCCAGCACCTATGTACATTCAGGTGCTTCCTAGAGAACCAGAGTATTTTACCTCATGCTAAGCATGTGAGTCTTGAGTCTCAGACTGGGTAATCTGATTTTCACAGGTGCTGAGCACTGCAGTTCTCAATGGATCATAGGAGTAGTTGTGACCTCTGACCATGAACTCATTAATTAAAGGGACTGATTTAATGTATAACGCCTAAAATTTAGCCAGGCTAATTAACATCCAGTTAGCTGCATTGTACTTTATGTTGAGGAAGCTGTATCTTAGAAGAAATGATGGCCAACTATCTGCTATTAAAAATGGACTCCCATCCTATCAGGCTAAGCAGCAGTAAAGGGTGACTGGAGATTTAATTTCATCCTCTGTTTGGATCGGTCCGTCAGCATGGCATGCACCACCACCAGGGTATTGTGTGAATGCCTTATGAAGAAAAGTCTCTTTTGCCTTTTTTTTTTTCCCTTTGCTTAAAATACTGGTTTGATGTTTCTAGGCCAAAATAGGGTACAGTAGAAATGAACAATTACTTGATATAATGAAAAAGTAAATTCATCCCTTCCTCATTACAAGGAAGACAACAAATGTATTAGTGCTTACAAGACCGGACTTCCAGTAGACTTAAAAGCAAACCCAAACTGTGGTCCACTGAAATAAGCCTCTCCTTTGGGACTGTCTTTGAAAAAAAGTCAGACATGATTTTTGCTCTACTCGTTAGTTCCTGAAGCGTGAGAGCCTCCATTGCTCCTTCACAGGGTAAGGATGGGACTGGAGTTCTTTTTTTGCTTTGTTTTTTGAGGAAGCCAGAAGGGAAGGGGATTAAGAACAAGTGTATTTGCCCAGTATACAAGAATATCTCCTGAACAGATGCTTCTGTTTCTATGGTAACTATGACAACATACACACAAACGTTAACAAGACTCAAAACATTTTTGTGCATGTTCTCAGGAAAGATTTAAATTCTTGATTATATGTTCAAGAAGTTTCCACTAGCTCCAAAATCTTATTGACATTTCAGTCTTTGAGAACAACCATTTACCGGACACAACAGAATGAATACAACAGACAAGTCATTTTGGAAATTATTTAATTTAAAAACGATTACACTGCTTCCTACAAAACCGTGGTGCAACTCTCAGTTGGTTGCACTGATGTAAATTGTCTACTTAGCTTGATTTACACTAGGAAGTCAATTTCTCCAGTAATGCTTCTATTCCTTTCACATTTTTAATCAGCTTCAACTTTGGGACAAGCTTTTTCAGTCCTTTTTTGACTGTATTTGACACTTTTTGATCAGCACTCCGGAGAAGGCTACAAGAAACATGAAAAAAAACAAGGATGTCAAAGGTCCACAAGAAGGTTATAGGAAAAGAAGCTGTCCATGTAAGGACACTAACTATTTAGGAAGAATGTCGTTTAGGGCAGATTTCAAAACTTTGCAGAAAGCATAAAACACTAAGCAAGAACACAACCAACACAGGATAAATTCAGACCGGAAGGAACTGCAAATCCCTACTCTAAGCAGGTTGAAACATTGGGTCACACCAGGCTGCTCAGGGGTTTACCCAGTCTGGGCTTGCAACCCCCAATGCAGGATACAGCCCAACCTCTCTGGGCCCCAGCCCCATTGCTCATAGGGAAAAGGCTTCTTCTGATCTCCAGCCCCAGCCTCTCCTGTTTCAGGTTGCACTGCTGCTTCTAGCCCTACTGCCCCGCACGCACTTCTGTGAAGTGCCCAGCTCTCCTCCATCCTATTTATTTTCTGGATATAAAATATAACTTTTACAGGTTACAGAAATGGCATATGGAAATCACTAACTCATTTGGTGAAGTATGTTTTTACCCATTTTCCACCCTCTTGTAACACATAATTGACAAATTCAAAAATGCTGAGGAGAGGTCAGATGTAGAAACATAAATAAATGAGCACCCACAACATTCAAGTACTTACAATACTTTATTTACACTACGCTGGGCTACAAAGTCTGCAGAGCCCTCTCATTACCCTAGAACTCTTTGTATGAAGTCAGAATCAGGCCCCAGATTTTTTATAAAAATCAAATTAAAAGCCAGTAGGGCAATGTAAAGAGAAGGTCTTGAGGATATCAGGTAACTAAGCAATTAAGCACATACAAGAAACTGCTTATAACTGCTAACATGATAAGCTTAAGTGACTAGCGAGCCAAAACCTTCAAATGGACTGACTGGGTTAATTCTGAATTTCAGATCTACATGTAAGCGACAGATGGCTCTGAAAGCCAACAACAGACCAAAACTCAAAAGAAGTATCTGAATTATTTTTCTGAAGGTTTGGTTTGGTTTTTTTTCAAACTCAATGATTATTTTATGTAAAAAAATATCGCAGCTATTATGTACACCAGACTAAATTTATCATTGATGTATGATTTAGGTAACCTCTCAACTTCAATGCATGCAATTAAGCAAAGATGAGATTAATTACTACTTTTTAGCAGTGTAAGCAGGCGTCACATGAAATGGAACAAAAGCAGCTGGTTATGTTCATGTGTTCTCAGCTGTCAAAACAAAAGGGCATCATGCCTAAAGACTCATCAAGAGAAGTTCCAACAACAAGGGATTCAGATTTAATTAAAATTAAAAAACCAAACCCTAGAAAGAAAATTCCAGCAAACAAAGCAAGCACTCCTCCCCCCTACTTTTATCTCTCTTTCCTGTTAGGTGAGTTTCAGTATCAGTGAAAAATGTTTGATTGACAATCTGGGAGATAAGCTCCTCTGCCTGGTAACAAGGCACACTTGTCTAAGCCCTATCCTGTAGGGCCATGAGTAGTAGCAGAGAAAGGGAAGGACTGACATTCCTCACAGACTTTTACAGCTCCTGTGCTGGTTTTTGATAATGAGCCATTACTAGTCTACTGTTTTTACTATAAGACTTCAGAACCTATTAAGAGACCATTGTCACAGTGACAGCCAAACCGTTACTATGAAGTGTTGTACATGAAAAAAATTCCACTAATTTACCTTCCAACTTTATTTGGACAATCAAATCAGTTCAGCACATAAACCAGCAATACCACACATTAAGTGAATCTCCTTAGCCTTGAGTTAGGGAAAAAAAATGTCCAAGTGTTAATACACTGTCAGCGAACAAGCCTTTATACCAAATCTCTACTGAACATCTGTGTCCAGGATCAGGTAACTTAAAGGCACTAGATGCATCTATTGAATTCTAAAGCCCTGTTATGAGAAGCAAAGGAAAAGTATTATCACTTTAGCAGTTGAGCAATCTTAACATATGACTATTATGATGTTGTGTAAACTCATTTTGTACCTGGATTGCAACTACTCTTCTACTACCAGTTCTTCTCACTAGTGCTCAGAATCGTGATGACTAAACTAAGTTAGAATTAAACTCAGATTAACTAAGAGAAGTCCTATTAATGAAAGCAGCTTCTGATTCACCTTGCAAAAGAGCATGAATGTCAATGCAGCCTCACTGTAAAGTCATAAAGAGCAGAGATGGAAAGCAAACAGCAAGGAATCTAAAGTAACCTTAAGATAGGGAGAAATGGGGTGGAAAAACGGGCAAGGAGGTTTTTATTTTTCAAAATCATGCTCTCTGTTGGCTGACTGCAAGTCGTTATGGGGAGCGAGCAGTGCAATGCTGACTCAGCACTTCCGGAACACAGGCCACACACCTCAAGCTAAAGACAAAACCCGGGGTTTCTATAACCTGACACTGATGGGTAGTTACAAAGTGAAAACAGCAGTGATTAACAAAGCTCTTCACGTCTGACAAAACAAAATCTTAATTTTAGACCGATTCCTGTGGGGTCTTTTTGACCTCACTAGCTGCACAGTTCACTGCTTTGCAGTTGTGAGCCTGTTAGCCTTTGCATGGTCTATTCCAAACACTTTTCTATTTCTGTATAAGGCATCCTTAGGCTTCATAATTAAGGCATCAACAGGTAACAGTAAGTTACAAAAAAAACCCCAAAAGCAAACAACTGGATTCTTGTATGCTGCCACCAGTCACAGGTATTGTACCTATTTGTGACTATTTGCAGAGTGCTCTTTTGAAAACTTTGTGCTTACAAAAAGATACATGGTAGGCACAATTTTAAAAACAAATTTGATTTTTAATCTTAATATTTTCCAACATTGAGCCACTTCCTAGTACTGAAAAAGCTGGAGCTCAAGTAACAACCTATGGAAACTCAGGTTTGAATATTTGCAGTACACTGTTCCATTGCAGTTACTAGTGGCATGAAAGACAGTACACATTGAGCAAAAAGTGGCATTTTGCTGGTAGAAATTGCTACTGATGTTCTCTTAGCTGTTCAAGAAGTTAACCCCATAACCTAATCAGAAACAGCCATGTGCCTTACATACCAACAAAGAATAATGGCACCTCGATTTACTTCTGCCCAGGTCTTCATATTCTGAATTCCAACACGTTCCACCAATGTTCTTCCAAAGCAAACTGTAAAATACAGGAGACAGGTAGAGAGAGGAAATAAATTAGATAGTCCCTTTATATAAAGAAGCCTGTTGAAAGTTTTCTGTGGTTGTGATTTACTCAAACAATTTTTAGCCACCAAGTATTCACAAAACTTTGCTCTTACAAAACAATTGACTATCTAGTGCAATGAGTACCTTCCCAGATGTTTTACTGCTTCCAAGTATTGCTTAAAGCTAGTTAGAAAACAGCAGCACTGTGTGAGAGTTTACTAGTATAAAGCAGGCAAATTTGCTGCTTCTTTAAAAGGGTGTCAAAGACTATTCATGTCTTAAAGAAGGCATTCACTCCAAGGAGAACTTGGGAAAAACAACCCCAACACAAGAAATAATTATATGCAATATACTGCATATATTTTACTCTGTTAAAAATACTTCATATTTAAGCATATGATTGTACAACTAAAGAAACAGAATTCGCACAGATTAAGTTACTTAAAACTTCAATCCTTCAATCCTAAAACTAATCCTTTAGTGATGCATGAAAACCACTAGGAACCTTGTTTGTTTCAGCTATACTGATGCTACAGGCCTCTATTTGTTCACTAGCTTTGGAAGCTTAAGTTGACTTGCAGATTCATTATATGCTAACGGCACATGCAAAAGAAAAGGCCTAGGCTGACCTCCAGTCCCCAGATGAATCTGAAGACCTGAACTTCAGGAAAACTGCTCTTACAACTAGTTTGCTGAGCAAACTTATCCGTAAGCAATTAAAAAAAACCCCTATGCAACCTAACTCAAACTTCCAAACAAATACTGAAGCTATTTTTCACTGCTGCTTTAGATCAGAATCCCATCGGAAGAACAGGTCAGGTTTTATTCAACTTGTTCTCTATGTGATAACAATTTCATTGTTTTTTAATGCCAGCTCCACAAACTCGGATCAGCAATTATGAATGGTGCACTCCTTGAAGGAAAACAAAGAAACCAGTGAGAACAGGTTATACTTAAACAAGAAAGTGCACAACATCAGCAGAAATAAATCCAGGTAACTATCATCATCTCAGTTAGGCTAGTCTATGAAAGACACCTATAAAACCCTCCCCTTCCATATTTTTACTAATCCACTTGAGAAGCAGCAAAACAGCCTCCTTTGAGAAACACTTCCTAAAGCCCACTGAACTCTTATTTTTAAGGGTAACAGCAGATATGTGCACGTAATAAGAACAAGAAAGGGAAAAAAAAGTTTAACAAGGTCTGATGATTCTACAAAGAAAAAAGCCCTCTACACACCACATTGTACTATCCCACCCCCACCCTCCTTTAATTTTTGAAGTTTTTGTAAGAGAGTAGTAATCTCTATTAGGATATGGTGATTCACACAAGATTTTACAGTTATGTAATAAAATAAGTTTAAAAGATAAATTAAGATGAGAACATCTGTGCCACATCTCTGCCTTCTGGGATATAAAGCAGCAAAGATGTCCTACTTTTGTGCATGAATTTTTGTAGTAACAGTTATAAAGCATTAATCCAGCAGCACTAACGAACACAGTAAAGATTACAGTTTGGCTCACAAGCACTAATGAAACAAGTCTTTCTGTTAGAAAGACCTTACTTTTTCTATTACTATCTTTTAAATAGCTGTGTTTTAGCAAAGCCAAGAGGACATTTTAAGCACAGAAATGAATCCTCTCCCAAATACACAGTAAAATCCTGAGAAAAAAAACAGAGCAGTACTTGCTTTGCAGAAAAAGCAAACATATTGCTGGCATGCTCTTCATTTAATAGCTCACAAGAGCAACAAGACAGAAGCAATAATCTTGAAGGATATGTTAAAGTTTCCATATATCAGTATATTCAAAGAAATAAACACAGAAATCTTATTTTAGGTCATGTAACTTATTATTCTGAACTAATTATTTAATCAAATAAAGCTGAATTTCCAACATACCTTCTTTTCCATGCTCTCTCATTTTTTCATCTTGCTCTATTAACCATTTCAAAACTAGATGGCCTGCTGGGTGTTCTGCAATGTGAAGCTTTAAGGGGAAAAAAACCCAAAACAAAACCAAATTATTTAATCATGATGTTTCAAAATGTGGTTACATGTCTGTCCATTAATATTGCTGAGTGATTTATCCACTTGGGTCTGTACATCACATCACACCCATTTAGTCTCACCTATGCGAATATCAACAAGTCTGATACAAGTATCTGAATACTTATTCAAACCAACCAGATTATTTTTACCTCCTTCAATGTAACATCTGACTGACAGTCATATAAACCATAATTAACCAATCTTTCATCCAACTCTTCAAAGACTTCATGCTTACTGAGCAGAATCTCTTGGTCTAAATGCTTGTACAAGAACTTCCAGACTTCCACACTTTGAAAGACTCAAAAATTCACTACTACTGGTTCATAGAAAAATAAAGAGAAAACCTGAGGAGTTCATGCAAAATTCTGTAAAAAGCACATCTTAAAGAAGGGGACAGAGCAAAATCACTACAACTATGAAGATCTGGAGAGCATCTATCTTACATATAGTGTACATGGGATTTTTCATTTTCTAGTCTACAGACACAGATCTGTCTGAGCTTAACTCAACAAAACAGGGGCACACTTTGAAGAGAAGGTCCTACTGCAAAGACAAACGCTATTATGTAAGATCTTTACTTGCCTGGATATACACACACAGGAAAGCTAAGAGACTCTATCATCCTCTGTGTAAACAGTCAAATTACCTACAAAAACCTACTAGCTGCTCAATAGCACAGTGGTAACATTAAAAGAAAGAGTGTATAGCATGACTGTAGTCTACCTTCCCACAGACTGCTGAAAGCAGTTCAAAAGATTTAAGTTCATGAAGTACCTTGTTCTACAACTCAGATTAAATGCTGGCTCAAGTCTTCATCACTCCAGATGCAGTAACATAAACTATGAAAGGAAAATGTTAGAAAACAGAGACTAGGTCTAACTTATGCGTGCTATCATGTGCTGACACCTTACGTAAAGGAAAAAGGGAACAGATCTCATTTTAGTAATACAAAATAAGCAACCTCTCTGTAGGATCTCAGCACCTTGTCCTCCGTTACATTACCTGCCCATCACGGCCACCTGGAACCAGCTCTTCTGCTGCCAAATTAGCAATTGCATCTAGTGCAGGCTGGATGTCCCCAAGAGCTGTTCTTAAGATGTCAGCAACCAAGACAAAGGTAGCTTTATCTGTTACTACTTCTTGGGTATGTTCTTGCAAATATTCTAGCAAAGGTGAGGAAATGGCTTCCAGGAGTTCACGGCGGCGGAGTTCAGTGTTCTTCTTACTGGTGAGAGAGACAGCACATTACTGTGGAAGACTTGCTCTGTATGCACATCAAGCAACAAGAAATTCAGAATAGACATGCCATTTGAGACAGCTACAAATTATTGGAAGATAAAAATAAAGCATTATTCCTCCCTCTGTTTCACAAACAATTGAACACATGTTGCACACACTTTTTAAGAACAAATGGTGTAAGAAAGCATATAGTGTTTAAAGCTGACTGCCAGTAAACCTCATGGAGGTTTACAATAATTTAACCTCTTTTTATTTCCTATTCATTCTGTTACCTCAACTACAGAGATATATTTCTTAAACAGCTTGCTAACAGCCTAAAATGGCTCCTTCTTCAAAAGCTGATAAGCATTGGTGCCAATACCAGAGACTGAATTCAAATTAACAATTTCCATTTTAATTGCTAGGTTTTGAGATACAGTTTTACACAACTCAAAACACCAATAATGCCTGTTAAAAATTTTCTGCTACGTCAGATTTGATACATTAGTTTAAACAATGAACACATCATAATTTTTGCCCTTTATAAAGGGGTAAACCACTGCTCAGCAATACACTGCTAGTCATCAATTATCATATATGAACTTTAAACCAAAAATGCAAAAATAAGGAGTCCAGATTAACATATCTAATAATACTTATGTGTTATTTATATATATTTACAGTACTTAGATATATCATGAAGAAAAGGTGAAATTAAATGGATCATGACAAAGTGGTATGATGTCTCAACTGTAGGGAAAACAGCTTATCACTCGTATCCGAGTTACCTATAGGCATTTCCATCTCCCTGTTGCAGCAGCGTGATGATTTCTGGAACAAAATGTGCAGGGTCCCTAGGACTTAGCAAGTACAAGACGACCTTCTTTCCATATTTGTTGTTTATTATGTTGGGCAAAGAAGCATTTATTTCCTGTAAAAGTAAACAAACAGCAACAAAACATTAACAAAATAATACTTTTGAGCCATCAGTAATTACTGATTACCTTTCAGATGCAAAGCTTAGGAAAGAAAAACTATGTACAATGAATAAGATTCGTAACTATTTGTGAAATTAAATAAAAAAACCTCCAATCAGGATGAAAGCTGGTAGAACTGAGAGAAAGAAAAAGAACACTAAGGTTTAACATGTGTTCACCAAATGCCTCGATGTCACTGACTAGAAAATACTACAAAAGAATACACGAAACACAAAAAGGACAACACATATTTTGGGATGTCATACGCTGCACAAATATTACCTCCGTAAAAGTCATAACTTCAGCAGACCAGACATACAAATGCTCACCTACCACATCATCTAAGAATAACAACTGGTACCATGATGACTTCCAAGACAGTGTACCTAAGTATGTAGCCAACAGTAACAGCCCATGGGAAGTAAAAGTCCATCTTTAACTTAACACACAACACTCAATGAGAAAAATTAAGTTTCAATAACAGAATAAAGGTGACTTCTGCTGAGAATATGATTTGCAGTTTATTTAAGCATTAACAGAAAATACGGGATATTTCCCAGAGGTTAGTAATTGGCTAGAAATAACCACTTTGCAAACTACACAGGGGGCACCTCATGCCCTTGTGCTCTAACACAGCTGAGGAAGAAACACATTAATATGCAGTGGAGTTTTCTGCTTATAGAAGCATGCTGCTATATTCAGATGGAAACACCTGTATTAGCCCACCTGTTTGTACTGTACTCAAATTTTTGTCAGCACTGCTTGCTTGGAGCCACTTTCCCACTAAATTTTGCCTGAATCCTGACACACGCCAAGCTCACGATGTACAGCTCCAATCACAAATTAAGGTTTAAAGCATACACATATTCTTTGGTCCTGGATTAATACTCGGTGAAACTGACAGATGATGGGAAGGAAAGACCTTCCTTGAAGGATTTAAAGAGCTTAAAACCTTCACTTTCCTAAAAATTCCCAGACATTCTGCCAATCCATGGAAGTGATAAGTTTTAGAATACTAAAAAAAACCAACAACCCACAAAAAACCAACACTGCTTTTTCTGCTCCCTCAAATAATTCTTTTCTTTACATTCCTTAAGCTATATGGACAGAATAATAACCAGTATAAGGTGTTTTGGAAGTCTAACTGATCTGTAAGTTAATTTCAAGGGTTGGATTCTTTTACAGAGTAAGTTTCAATCACAGAATCACAGAATCTTAGGGGTTGGAAGGGACCTCGAAAGATCATCTAGTCCAACCCCCCCTGCCAGAGCAGGGTCACCTAGAGCACATCACACAGGAACTTGTCCAGGCGGGTTTTGAATGTCTCCAGTGAAGGAGACTCCACAACCTCTCTGGGCAGCCTGTTCCAGTGCTCTGTCACTCTCACAGTAAAGAAGTTTTTTCTGATGTTTACATGGAACCTCCTATGCTCCAGTTTGCACCCACTGCCCCTTGTCCTATCACTGGATGTCACTGAAAAAAGCCTGGCTCCATCCTCCTGACACTCCCCCTTAACATATTTATAAACTTCGATGAGGTTGCCCCTCAGTCTCCTCTTCTCCAAGCTAAAGAGACCCAGCTCCTTCAGCCTTTCCTCATAAGGGAGATGTTCCACTCCCTTCATCATCTTTGTGGCTCTACGCTGGACTCTTTCAAGCAGTTCCCTGTCCTTCTTGAACTGGGGGGCCCAGAACTGGAAACAATATTCCAGATGCAGCCTCACCAATGCAGAATAGAGGGGGAGGAGAACCTCTCTTGACCTACTAACCACACCCTTTCTAATGCACCCCAGAATGCCATTGGCCTTCTTGGCCACAAGGGCACATTGCTGGCTCAATCAATCAATGCTTGATTTCTAGACGCTTCCATCTCATCCTCTGCTACTAGCTTTCATTCACCATCTCAAGAGCTGGTTTTGGTCTTATTTGATATTTCTTCCCTTTCCCTGACCTCCTTTCACTGTTTCTGACCTCATATAGACCCAGATGGGCCACTTCTGTATGTGTGAAGGCTGCTCCTCTTTGTTTTCCTTCACTCTTCTGTCCAGATTGATGCAGTAGGGGGACCAAACAGTAATACTAACATACCTGAGAACCAAAAAGTCATCTCCACACTGGGATGCTTTCATCTCTCCATCACCCATCAGAGAGGCACAGACTTAGGGCCAAAACTCAGATTAAAACATCTTATAAGTGATAAATTTTGCATGTAAACTTAATCTTAAATACAAACACTTTATGAAACCCCAGAAAGAAGGAGATGCAGATTAGGTCACACTATCCTAACTGTTAATTCTGTAACTCATTGTAGGTGCAGCAGAACAGTTAAGAGTGCTCTTGTGTTTCAGACGTCAATCTGTATCCATTTTGGAAGCACGTTATCAACATTAAATAAAAATGTCAAGTTTTGAGAATTAATACAAATTAATGGTTTCAGCATTCAACGGAAAGTCTCCAAGCACTTCTTGTTTCAAGTAATGATACACGATATTCAGTCCTGTTGCCATGTTTTTGAAAATTTACTGTAGTGTATCTTGAAGTATCACTTTTCAAGATGCTACTTCTGCAAAAAAAGAGCTAAATGTGCTAAACGACCTTTTCTTACAATAACAAGTTTGTACAATAAGGACATTCTGGGCATGGATAGATATTCTTGACATTTTAGATTTGCCCATACAATGGGTAAAGTGCCATCCACATTCTGAAGTTTTCC
Organism: Hemiprocne comata; assembly: GCA_020745705.1. Lineage (NCBI taxonomy): Eukaryota > Metazoa > Chordata > Aves > Apodiformes > Apodidae > Hemiprocne > Hemiprocne comata. The sequence goes on along the minus strand of CM036616.1, from coordinate 12,215,359 downwards.
ACCAATTTAATCTTTCAAAATACCAGCAGAGCCCAAACTTCTATGATAAAGACATTGTCTTTAAAGAGATTCCAGTCATCCATTAGCCAGAATTAACATGTACAAAAACGGTAATTTTCAGCAAGCACTGAATCTAGCTTAAAAACTAATGCAAATAAATAACTGAAGAGAACATATGAAAGTGCTGACGCCATCTATGAAAAAAAGAAAATAATGATACATAAATATAGTAAAACAGAAAAGGTGGAAAAGGAATTAAGTGATTTGAAAAAAGTGGTCGGACTCATACTCTTATCCTCCTATACACTAACAAACTCAATGATGCTATTTCATATACTATTTTAGGAAAAATTCAATTACTTACAGATATAATTAACTGTTTCACAAGTTTAGTGTCATCGATGCAATCAAACACTGCCAGCAACACCAGATGAGAAAACTCACCCTGCAAAGATGAGACATCAGAAACCACATGCAGTCAAGTTCTATGAATCAACACATAAATGACATCTGTATTAATTGACTTAGAATCAATATTTCTGAGAGTTTGTCTCAAAAATGACACAATATGAGCCAGAAGCAAATTCTGTCTAGTGACAGAAGCCCAATGTTTAGGTTGTCTCTGATATCAAGGCTTGTTAAGAGAAGCATGTTGTTAAACAAAGGCAGATTAAGTTTTTCTGCCACTGTAACTTGATACACTGCTTTATCACATCCAAGCTATTAACCTAATCCTATTGTTTAATCATCATTTCAAATCACAGGATTTGCCTTACAGGAATACTACCTACAGAATTTATTTGTATGGTGGATTTGCTTAAAATTGAGATAAATCACATACCGTATTTTTGGAAATCATCTCTGCAATGAGCTGTGCAGTCTCTACTGCACTGCTGGAGAGCAAGTCTCTAGCACACTCAAAAGGGCACAACCCAATTCACTTGTATATCACTATGACCGCATCAAAGTGAAACCACATCTCCAGTGCTGCAGTATCGTTTTAGCTACTATTTATCTGCTGTCCCATATTTCTACAGAATATACATTTTATAAAATCTAACAACTCAGTCTTGTACTAGAAAATTATGGGAAGAAACATTACTTCCACAGTGGCCTTCAAAGCAGGATGCACAAGACAATCCACTGTGGTGCAGAAATAATGTGTTTTTTTGTACCATTAATAATACATTTAAAAAAACCACTTGTTATCTGTATCTCATGCTTTTAAAATTTCTATCTCTGCATATGTTTTATAATATATACTATTACAGCAGTACATATACATAATTGATACATAAATATACATATATTGAGGACGCATACCCAGCATTGTGTGATCAAAAAACTTGGGAGATCACTGACTGAGGCCATGTCAGCTATTAGTGAACAGAACAACACAGCAGCCAGGAAGGAAGAAGTTTTAAAGTCTTTTCTTCACAGTTGCAGTTTTGCACTATGAAATCTGGTTGCAACTGTTAACTCTATAGGTGCTGCAGTCTCGAAACATACATGTTACTCAGAAAAAAATTAAACTCAGAGTTCTTCCATTTTATGTCACTTCAGCATTAATTCATTTTGAACCTTCCTAACCTAAAAAGTTATTGACCAACATATAAGAAATATGCACATTCAAATGGCCTTTCGAATTATACCCCCAATACATCTTTTGTTCTTCTGTATACATGTTATCCTTCTTCCAACCAAGGAGAATCAACCCACAAGCCAGATGAAGAAGCAATATAATGTGGGGCTCAAAAACAAACAAAAAAGAACAGCAGAAAAAAATGTTAGGGTTTATCATTAACTCAGCTACTTTAAAGAGGACAGTACCACATGTACTGCCCAAAATGAGGCTTCTCAGTATGTCTCTAAATATTCCATAAAGTTCAGTATATTTCATATTACCTAGTACATCACCACTAATTTAAACCTAATTTTATTTAAATCTCATAGTTGTTTCCAGTACCAAAGCACATTCAAATTAGCCTCTACCAAATCACTTCTGTTTCAGAGACCATAAAATAAATGTTTAATACTCACCGTTGCTATTTTTTCTATATATGTCTTCATGGTTTTCACAATAACTTTTCTGTCCTATGCAAAAGAAAACAAGAAACTCAAATGAGCTTATTAAGCCAGTGATTCTGAATAACTAAGTTGCTATTTACACCTTCAAAAATATAACCTTCAACTTGTGTACCAAGGCAAAGTTTTATTTACCAACTCATCTGTAAAAATAGTCAAAACCTAGAAACAGTGTGTAGTGTTAAACCTGAACCATGAAAGACTCCTTCCCAGGGAGGTTCTGTGATAGCTTTACAAGTCCAGTCCACCAATGAGAGATGACAAAAAGGGCAACTTGGGGAAAAAACAAAACAAAACGAAACACGCCAGCCAAAAAACAAAGAACACCAAACTACCACATACGCAAAACTCCTTGAGTAGCAATTTTTTAGCAGAAAATTTCCTCAGTGCTTGCTCTTTTGGCTCTTGCGATCACTGCTCAGTCTTCTTCAGACCGGTCACTACCCCTAGACCCCTGCAACTTTGTATTTTTTTTCTGCACTCTTTAACAAGCAGACTATTTTGATAAGTGATCTTTTTTAATATTTTATTTTAAACACCAAAAAAGGTAGGAAACATTACAGTATTTCCAAGAGATGATGGCATACATTACACCTAAAGTATTTCAGGATACTGTATTAGCAGAAGAAACTCAACCACAGTTCCTGTAACATTTTCTAAGTCTTGGCATGCCAAAGCCAAACATCATTCCACATTATGACTTCTTTACTGTCCCTACTGACAATTTCACTTGCATTAAGAAATCCACAGGATGAATAAATGACCGATAATCCTAAAATGGAAAAATGTTATGTGTCATCTCCAACAACTCTGCTAAAATAAATGGAGATGCTTCCACTCTAAAAGTTCTAATAAAAGCACTAGATTCATTAAAAACTACTACTTTCATTTGTCAAGAGGTAAAACAGGGCCACTTTTTAACCTTGCTCTCAAATACTTAACTGCCTCACAATGTGTGCTGGTAGGAGGACCCATGTGAGCAATGATGCTCAGAGTCTCAGACTAGGCTATAATTAAAGAGGACTGGGTAGACAGAAACCACCAATACCTTAGGAGTACCATGCCATAAGCAGTGCATCGCTACTCTGGCTCCATCATGGGTGTGTGCCAGGTAGATGACAGCCTCTCTGATAGCTTCTATCATTTCCTGGGGAAGAAAAGGTAATAAAGCAAAAAGGTGAAGGAAAACGCCTGAGAAATCTCAAGGGTGTCGGCATAAGGATTTTTTGTCTGCCTACAACACAACAGGGAGCATCACTGGTTCTATAGAGCCACTCTCACTGCCTTCACCTATGAAAACTGGCCTCAAAAGTAGTCCAAAAGACTGTAAATGACATAAACTTGCTCCCTTCATGATGAATGTTCATCATATTCATCCTATGAAATCAAAAGTGTATTGAAGCTTGTCAGCTGTCCTATTACACACAATTCAAGGAAGGCTGCTCAGAACTGAGACTAAAATTACAAGAGACAAAGACAACCATTCATTTAGGAAGAAAATCTTTGAAGGCAATGCAATTTTTTTATACATGTGGGGTATTCACCAGAAAGCAAGAAGAACTAAAAGGTCACTTAAGCAGCAGGTGATGCTATAAATCAGATATGACAAGATTCAGCCAAGTTAGTCTTGATGCCAAAGGAACAAGGTTCTGAAGCCATTTGACAAATAACACCATCAGCCGAAAACCAAACATACCCCCCTCCCAGGTTACTAGATACTGCTTCTGTTATTATCTTATAGGTGGTAGCTTCATGTCGAATAAATCTGCCTCCCTTTCTATCCCTAGCTTTTTCTCACTCCCTAGTCAAAGGTTCCAAGCATTTTACCATTCACTGAGAAGCAGCTCAGTCACAGCATGATTGATGTCACTAGCTATGGGCACAGGCAGGCACAAATCTACAGAAGAGGTTTCCAATACCCAGAGAAAATACCCATATGTTACCATGTCTGCACAAAAAAACAAGCAACAAGGAAGAGATACATCCATACTCCCCTGATTCACACAAGACTGTGAATCCAGAAGTATTTTGTGACAAAGCATTACATGAAACAATACAAAGTAGGCAAGATCTCAAAACTCAAAATAGGCCACGAATAGTCCACCCCACTACCCTTAGCTTTGGGTTTGTTAACAGTAATGTAGAATTCAGAAGTCCAGTCCAGCTAAAGCAGGTAATACATAGTAAGTCCAGAAGACTCCCCCTGGCCCAGAGAGAGATGGTGCTGAACTGCAGAACTAGGGCAAGGCTGACGGACACAGCTTGAAGACAGATGAAGGATGAAGCAGGATACCAGCTTATACAATGTGACATCACATAGATGGATTTAGGATTAGTTTTTGCAAGAATAGCTGGGGTAAGCTTAAAACTGAAATATAACATAGACAGTGATACAAGCCATATGCTTGTTTCAGGAGGAGGCTGAAGACAAGAGTTTTGGCTGCTGACAGAAGGTCCCAATCTGACTGTATTTTGGTCAAGTTTTTTGGGCAATGGCTGGAAACACTTAAGAACCTGCACATTGCAAAGCTAAACTACTAGAAGGAACATCCGTGGCTTTAATTATTCTCCAGATATCGAGAAGGACCATTTAGCATGGAGAGAGAAAACATCAAAGTCATTCAATTAGTTGTTTTGTTGGGTTCTTTTATTCAAGCATCACAAATGCTATTGTTTCAGTGTTACAGCTCACTGTGACTGTAAATCTCTACTCTCCAGTCATCTACCTGGAATCACCAGATGTGCTACTTAATACATTTAAGATGTGTATTTCTGTCCAGTTACTTTACAGCACTTTCATGAGAAGATGAAAAACACTCCACTGAAAGACAAAAGAAGAGAAAACCAAACAAAACCTACTTACCGATCTTTGTTTTGGAAGAGCGTAAGTGAAAAAGTCCAAAAATACTTTATGTACCAGTGAGTGCTTTATCACAGCCTCTCTGTATTTGGGAAAAGGAAAATAAGCAAAAAGTGTCCCACAAGTAATGGTTTTAACACATGCTAGTAATACTGTATTTAAAAAACAAAAAGTTAGGCAGTGTGCTGTGCAGAAAACACACAGTCACTCTCAATTAGATGTTCAGCATTTACAATACGTGGAAAACTCTACCAAAACTTAAAAATTCTAAAACTTAGCAAAATATTTTTTCCTAAAGACCTCTGGAGAAGCTTATCCAATAACGCATTATGGAAGCACACCACACTGTGGGATCTCTGCCAGTTGTTTAACTGGGCAGAGGACAATTTGGTTTATAGAAGCTCAAAATTATAGGAGTTAAAAATTAAGGTAAGATATTAATTGTAACACTTTGGACAAAACTGCAGTTACTAACTATACAACACAGCAATGCTACAGCTTAAAACAGTATCAGTATCACCATCATTTGAACTTAAAGTAGTATCAGTATCGCTGCCTGTTTGTATAGCAGGAACAAACTGGTTCATGCTATATTGTCACACCTTAAATCTACTTTTGTCCTTACTTTTGTGCCATGGGTGTAAGAATCTGTTTCATTTCATCCAAGATGGCCTCCCTCTTTTCAGGCTGAGCTTCTAACACTTTATCCAAAGTTGGGACAACTGCTGTCTGAAATGAATGCACAATCAGAAATGTAGTGGCTCCCAATAAGTACTGAAGTTCACAGAAAATTATAATCTTTAGTCCCTTTTCAATCAAAACTCACTAACAATATTGTAAACGAAATGAATATTCTGCAAAACTATCAGCTTTTACAATTTTAAAAATAAAAAGCTTATCTACTTTGAGTATGTCAGAAGCTGTATGCTCCAAGTTTCTAGAAACTGAATATTCACCATTAGCAAACACATGAGGTCATGTCTCATGTGGTCAGCTCCTCATGAGACTGTCAGACACAAGGTAAAACACACAACACTGACATTGTGTTAAGGGACTCCTGAGCTAAGCAGAAATCCTGCGTGACAGCATGCATGTGTCAGGAGGCAATGGAGCAACAAGGCAGTGAACTGAGAAGCTAACCAGGAAATTCCAGTTCAAGAACCGCAGAGAGGAGAAATACATACTGTATACCTTAAATACAGAAATACTTCCTGGTACGTCATCTAAGCAATTACTCTGGTAGCACTTGCAAAAAAAGAATCTGTTGTTAGAAGAACAGTATGATTATAAAGAGAATTAGAAGAAATGTTTTTCTAACCATCCCTGCTGAGTAGGAAAGGGGGAGTGGCGAGATGGAGGCTAGAGGGGGAAAAATGAATCACACATTTCAAAACTCCAAGAAATTACAGGTCTCATTAGGGATTACTGTGTAATTTCTTAAAAAAACATATGCTGTTGAGTCTTGGGTTTGCACTGCAATGTAGGACTACTTAAAGCACTGATGCCAAGAATGCTGGAATGACAGAAGCTAACACTGCACTTCATTTCAGAAGGTCTTTTACACCAGTACAAATTACAGTCTACAAGCACAGCAAAAATGCTTTTCTATTACAGTATTGCAAAATGCTTTACAACTTCTAAAGAAATAACAGAAAAGGCGACACAGTTCAGAAATGAGCTGTTACTTTCTTAAACAATTTTAACAGAAATCTTGGACAAAAGTGTGCTGTGCTTGTACACTGGGGCACAAAAGTCACTCTAGTGTAGTTACTAATTGAGTAAAACAGTTTTGTACTTTGTAGCAAATAAAACTATTTGTGCCTGCAACAAAAATCTACTTTCCAAATCAGCAAGAAAGAAGGAAAAACCGAAGTCAAAAGAAAGGAGGTTGTACTTTCAAAAAAGGTTCCCATTGCCTGAAGAGGATCTGCATTTAAATGGTTTTCAAAGAGTCTGGACTGAAGTCCTACAGTCTACAGAAAAGAGAACAAAGCCAAAAAACTAGGTCGAAGTGGCAGTGTTGTAGAGATGTATTTCTGTATAGAGAGAGGCACATTCTGCCCACACTCAGCTGCCACAAGACATAAGGCAGTTCTGACACAAAAGGCATCTACAGCATTAACAGGAATTAAACATAAATCTTATCTCAGCACAGATGAACTCTTGGAGCTACATGCTATGACACTAAGGTAACTGCAACTGTACAACAGACTGATGAGCAGAGCACACTTACACATGAGCATACTACATTTCACATAGTTCAAACAGAAAAACCACAACATTTAGGTCTAGAATAGAAGAGTGCACATAGTTGTAACATTTACACATGCTAAACTAGACTACACCAAAAGAAACAGTAGATATGATAGGAAGGGTAATACTAACACAATACCTTAGATGCTAAAACACCTTAGACTAGAAAAAACTGAAAATGTACCTTGTAAACCTGGAAAGTGTTCCCATATAGTTCTTCTGTCAGCATATTCCTCTGCTCCAGAACAGCCTTGTCATTATATGCATATTCCACCACAGCAGATGCTTCAGCGTGACGGAGCATTTTTTTCACATGGCCTTTAAAACTTTTTATTATCTCTGCAACTTGTTGTTTTGTCCTGTTTTACAAAGAAAGAGACACAGCAAGACTTAAAACTTGATCAACATCCTAACCTATCAATAGTTTTGTTTTTGGAAGCACATTTAGGTGGTAAGATTTAGCACAGAAACCACGAAATACACGGATGTCTATCAGCCTCATGGCATTTATAGCATTTATGAAAATACAGCAAGAAAGCCAGGAATCTGGAGAAATCATAAGGCATTTTGAGGGAAAGAAAAGAAACCAGTGGATAAATTCTCCAGAGTAAGGAATGGCTTCCTGAAATACTAAGCAGAGAAACATTTTAAAAGCCAGGTTTTTTTGTAAGGCAAAGATCAACTTTGAGCATGTATGTGAGCTTCTTTTGGCATGTTTTCCTCAATGTATATACAGCTTTAGCTTCACTTTTTGAAAATGTAAAACTACTGTTAGCAATACCAGACACTTACCTGTTTCATCACTATTATAAAGATCTTTCCAGAGACATAATTTTTAATTCATGATTGATGGACTATAAAGAGAAGCATTCACACTAAAAATAAAAGAATGCAGCACAGCTAAGCAAATTCATTTCATACTTACCCATACATAAGAAACTTCTTCACAATATTTCTGGAATATTTTGACTTGCTCAACTCTACTAGGCTATCTAGAAGAAGGCAAAAACATTAGCTAGTTTGACTTTTCACTACATTAGCTCTACAAAACAAGATGCCAAACTAGTCAGCTGTAAGAGCTCCCTAGGAACAAGGCACCACTTCAGCAGAAAGCTGAAAATATTCAGGAGAAAATGAATGAGAATAAAAGAGAAAATATGGCTTGTTTTAGTGCATCCTAGGAACAGTACAGAAGCACACAGGTAAAATGCAAATGCAAAGAAAGTACCTTTCAACTCTTCAAATGTCTCTTGCCTTTGCTTCTCATTACCATACTGAATAAAGCACTGGATCACTCGAGTTGAATCATGTGCAAATGCCAGCTACAGGACAGAGATATTTCATTATCCTAGGCCCTCTGAATGGCATTAAACACTAAATTCATTTTAATGCACTTGCTCTGGTATAGTTTTATGCCGCATGCAGCGTGTAATGCCAACTATAAAAGTAGTTACCTGTTCATAACAAATTAAGTTTTAAGTTTTGCTACTGCTTTACAAGTACTCCATCAAACAAAATACAGACAATACTTGCAACTGCAGATAATTAAGGACGTGCACTGTTTAGTCTATATAGGCAAGTATCAGGACATTAACTTCCCTGAAAGAAAGCTGCAAAGCAACAACTGCAATCAATGAAAACTCTGAATAGTTTTTTAAACTTCAGTTAGCACAGAATTTCACTGGACTCAAGCTGCTTGGCAAAGCAGACAGCCTTAAGTTAGCCAGCTGACAAAGCATTGCAGCACTGTCCTGAAATCCAGGTGCCAAATGCAGCCTACCAACTCTGCTTTGTCCTTTTTCACTCACAGTTTAAAAAATTCTCTGCAGCTTTTAGAAGAACAGGTTGCTGCTATATTATAGTAAGTTCATTTATATTTCACCGTTCTTTAAAGAACCTTTCACGAATTTGGCATTATTTTTTTCTTTTCCTTTCTTTTTGTTTTTTCTTTTCTTTTCTTGAATTATGGCATTAGTTTTTCTTACACTTTTAATTTTTCCATGAAGAAGCTTCTGCAGTTCATTCATGAGCTTTTCTCGTGTTTCCTTATCGCATTTCTTCCTACCAGCAAAAAAAAAGGAAAACAATCTTAACTGAGGAAACAGCTTTTTTGTAGTATGGTTCACTTACATCTATAAATTAAGAAGCAAAACATTGTCATTCATTAAACCTGTAGACAGATGTAATCAAGAAGTCTCAATTCCTAGAAACCAAACCAGATTTCCACTCAGCAAAATCATTCTTTTCTGAGTAACAATATTACGAAAAAGCACACAAACTCAAATCTGCAGCCAGGGTTGTCTACAGATCCAAAGATGTGTAAGCATCTTACAGCCAGAACTGCAAAGCACAGACACTCAGAGCAAGTCAAATAAACTCCTCCTCCCACTGTGGGACTCCAATTCCAGAATTACACCTGCCCAGAGAAAGTATACAAACCTCCACAAAAAAATGATGCAGTCATCTCACTGCAACATCAGGCTGAATCAGTACACTCTCTATACTTCAGGATTAAAACAATAACGTAACCCCTTAAGCATTTACTCACAAATTTTAGCCTGAAATACAAGCAAGCTTGATCCAGACATTCCTAGCACCATGGGTCACCACACTCTTCTTGAATCATCTACAGAACTGCATGCAATGTTATCATTCACCCATGGAATAATTTGGAAATAGTTTAATGCAATTACAAGAGGAGAAAGAGTCTTCTTGCGACTTATGACTAAGAGCCAACTGAATGAAATTTAAAAAATAATCATTATTACCTTCTCACACTTTCCCATATTTGCTTTGATTTTACAATTACGTCGTAATTACTTTTATCATTCAGTTGCCTGGTTTGCTTTAATTCCTTCCTTTTCTTTTTAAAGTCATCCCACTTTGGCTTCTTAGAATCCAACCCTGAAAACAAAAATGAACACATTTTCTGCAGTCAACAACAGAGGAGCAACAGAATCCTTTATCAGCATGAGCTGTGGCAGCTCTGTGACTTGAATTGCTAACAAATTTCAGGAGCTTTGCCTGCAGTTACCCAACTAGCTAACATGAAAGCACAAATATTTAATAAGTATGCTAAGCTAGCAATTACCACTTCTAGAATACTGTAAGAACAACGACTCTTCCTCAAAGGTCTGTCAAAGAATGCACTGAAAACCTCGTAATAGATTGAAAACTGACTCAAAATGCACCTAGCAGCCTGTGACTGCCCCAGGCAGCTCTTCCTTACTAGTTAATCCTCTACTCATACATCACCTCTTGCCTCTCTCAAAAGAAGAGCCCTAACTCAAAGATGCATATTGAAATCTCAGAGAAAGGAAAAAAAATAAAGCTTTTTTTACATGCTTAATGTTTTTATTCAGTCAAATTCCTTAAGCCTGCAATTTTTCTACACAACAGCTAGGCACTGCCACATAACAAACTCAGTTAAGGTAACTGTACAGAAAGTGCCACAAATGAGTTACGGAAAAACTTCAAGTACTTTATTTACTTTTGTTCATACCGTGACAAAAACCATCCTATTATATTACATGGTTCCACACAAGCAAGTCATGTTAACCATTACTTCTACATGGAACACCAGGCTGCATGAAGCTTTGTGCAGCCTGGTCTAGCGTGAGGTGTCCCTGCTTATAGCATGGAGGTTGGAACCTGATGATCTTCCAGGTTCCTTCCAACCTTAACCATTCTATGATTCTGTAACAATGAAGACGCAGCCTAAATTTTTAGAGCCTAAAACACTGCTTCTTGGTATTTAGGAGCAAGTACTTAACTGTCTTAACCATCCAAAAACCATGGCCTTTCTTTACAAAGCAGATTTATTGATTTCTTCTATCACTCTACCAAAGCAAAAGTGGCAAGCTTTGCTTTGAGAGCAGTGCCACTATACAATACACAACAGTTTTCAGTTATCCTTAAAAACAACTTTGAAAGGTTTGTTTGTGGTTGTGGGCTTTCTCTTCAGCAGCTTAATAGGAACATTCTGTTGCTATTAAATTTCCAGACATCTAGTGCGTATCGCATGTGAAGCCATCCTGCAAACATGCAACAACAGCAACAATAAAATATTCAACACCACCTACTGTCCTTCAAAACACTGCTTTTCTGCAGAACTTCAGAATCCCTCACATAAGATTCCACCCCTCATTTTACTGTGCTGCTTATGGTCGCAGTAGAGCTTTGCTTCACAACAGAGGAAGAAACAACATGAAGTTGCCATGTACCAGAAACGAAGTCAGAAAAACAAAATCCTTTTAAATAGTGATAAAATCAGATTCTTATTTAGTCTCTCTGTATGAACACAAAAATAATCTGTAAAATGTAAAAAATAGTGACAATATTGATAATGTCTTTATATACATATATACACTAAAAAAAAGAGATGTATATAGTTTGGACACCAGAAAAAAATAATAATACAAAGGATAATCAACACGCTCTCATTCATTTTTTAATTTCAAATTTTATAGCCAGTAATTCTGGAACAGAGGACTACATTTCTAAAATGGTCTATGAAAAACTCTCTATACTCCAAATTTATATGAAAACAGCCAGTTTCAAGCTAGCCACTTAATCCTGTGATTAAAATGATCATAGCTTTATGACAGTATACCATATCTTTAGATTTGATACTGCATTTTTTACTTACAAGAAAATTCGTAACTGTTGATTCTCATGACTTTGGCCTCAAGCTTAGTCAGGTGGAATAAATTTCTGCACAACAAAGATTAAACATGAACTAAACTTGGAGTCATTCAGCCAATTTGGAAAGGTCTTAACAAACCAGGGGCAAAAAGAGAAGTCCAAGATTAACAATATGTTTCCCAAAAACCTAGTTTTGATTGATAACCAGGCTTAAAAATTTGCTCACCTCCCTCTTCACCATCCTGGAGCTTCCTCTTCTTTGCCAGCTTTTCTGATTGCTGTTTATTCTTGAATTGGTTGACACCAGTTTTTCGAAGTCTAAACTGCCCTTTTACAAATTTCTTGGAAACAAATTTAGGCTTTTCTTCCCCTTCTCCTTTTTTAAGGAGTTTCTTTGGTGGACCCGAATCTATTAACCAATAAAACAGAAATTAAAATGTTAGCCTAGAGCTCATGTTTCTTTAAAATATCAAATTATTCCTGTAACAAGAATTAAACTCTTTGTAGTAAGATTAGTATGTGATTTATAAAAGATTTTCAATGATTCTTACATGCTTCTCAAAGCCAGTGTTTTCATTGCAGTCCCGGAATATCTCAGTTTTCCCTAGGGAAGTTTTGCCCAGGCATTACTTTCCAGGCAGCAGTGTAATGGCCCAGGCATTAAAAGGATTTATTTTAAATATGTAATTTCATTACCCCGACATCCCCAAACCATCTCTTCACAGGCTATGGTCAGAGCTGTTCTGACATCTTCTGTTTTAAGCAGAAGGAAGCAAACTCTGAAAGGTACCTTCTCAATCCTAACCCACAGTACTTCACACACCCTAGCTTCAACTCTCAGATAACTTTTCGATTCTAGACTTTGCTTTTGCACATTATGAAAAAGTTTGTCAACTTCAAATTTTTTAATTAAGAGTGTTTCAGGTCAATCAGAGCTAAAGGGCTTGCAATGCAATCTATTTAAAGCATTTCAGCTTGACTTTTTCCAGGCTATTTGAGGTTACAGTCAGCAGTTTTGAATACAAGACAGAATCGCAGAATGACTGAGGTTGGAAGGAACCTCTTCAGGTCACCTGTTTCAACCCTCCTGCTGATGCAGGCTCACCCAAAGCTGGCTGCCCAGGACCATGCTCCAGTGGTTTTTTACTGCCTCCAAGGTGGGTGACTCCACCATCTCCCTGGTCAGCCTCTGTCAGTACTCACTTTCCTGACGTTCAGAGGGAAACTCCTGTGTTTCATGGCCTCAGGTTCTGTCACTGGGCATCACTGTGAAGAGTCTGGCTCTGTCTTTGCACCCTCCCTTCAGGTCTCTGGATACACTCACAAGGTTCACCTCAGCCTTCTCTTCTACAGGCTGAACTGACCCAGCTCTCTCAGCCTTTCCTCATAGAAGATGTGACCAAAATCCTTCATCGTGTTCATGGTCCTTTACTGGTCTTTCTTCAACATGTTCATGTCTCTCTCTCGTGCTAGAGAGCCCCAAACAGGTCACAGCTCTCCAGGAGTGGCCTCAGTGGTGCTGAGGAGAGAAGTATCCTCCTCGTATCGCAGCCCAGGACCCAGTTAGCCGCCTTTGCCACAAGAGCACAGGGCACGCTGAGGCTGCACTTTGTGATCACCAGGAGCCCCAGGGCCTTTCCTGCAAAGCTGCCTTCTCCCAGCATGTACCAGTGCACAGCACTGTTGCTCCCCAGGTACAGAACTTTGCGCTTCTTGTTGAACCTCATGAGGCTTCTGCTGGCCCATTTCTCCAGTCTGTTGAGGTCCAGCTGGAGGGCGGTACAACCCTCTGCTGATCAGGTACCCCTTCCAGTTCTGCACCATCGGTACACCTCCTAATGATACACTCTGCTTCATCATCCAGATCATCAATGAAGCCACTGAACAGGACTACACCCCAGCACTGACTTCTGGGGTACAGTGCTAGTAACTGGCCTCTGACTAGATCTTGTGCCACCGATAACCACGCTCTAGGCCCAGCCATTCAGTTTTCAATCTACCTCACCATCTGCTCAACCCACCCACAGTTCATCAGCACTTCTGCAAAGACAGCATGGAATACACTGTCAAAAGCCTTACCGTAGCCCACGCAGACAACATACGCTGCTCTTCACTCATCTACCAACACAGTGATATCATTAGAAAAGTTTACCATGGCAAAAAATAAAGTCCCACCATGCCTGTGCAGCGCAACAATCACTCAGCCAGGGCTCCTTCTATCCGTTACCTTTTTTAAATTTCCTTTTCCCGTGTGGCACTTTCCCACGAGGTGCTTTTCCACTCTTCCCCACGAACTTCTTTTTACCCTTGGCTTCCATTCTGGCAAGCCTGCAATCGAAGCAAGAAACAGCATTACTGGACCATGGCGGCCCCCTTGCTAACGCTGTGAGGCAAAGGCAGCCCGCACTTCCCCCAAAACGCCTTACACAGTTAAACCTTCTGCGTGGCGGTCGCCCGTCCCAAGTGGACGGTGCGTGACCCGAAAAAGTCGCCCACAGGCCGGTCAGCACACACGCTCGGCAAGGCCGTGGTTCACCGGGCCTGGGCGGCCCCGGCCCCGCTCCCCAGGGATCCCCAGAGCAGGCCCAGTGACCGCTCCTGGGCGGACGCAGGCCCCATCATCCCGCGGGGCAGGAGCGCTCCGCAGGACCCACCCGCCGCGCACCGCCAGACCCACCGCTCGCCCCACACGTGCCGCCTCGCCCGCGCTTTCCGGCCCCCTCTGTCGGGCGCGCCTCGTCATTGGCTCGCCTGGCAGCTGCCCCGCGACAGTGCCGAAGCAGCCTGCCGTAAAGCGCTGGGCGGAAGCCGACGTGCTTCCGGCTCTTACCGCAGCGCTTTCTCTCCAGCGCTCGCAGGTAGGTGCAGTGCGGCACCGGCCTCCTCCGGGCCCTCCGTAGCAGTTCTCATCTGTGCAGACTCACCCTTAGCCCTGGAAAGTGCTGTGAGGAAAGGCCCCGTTCCCTGCCCTGCGGCTTGGCCGGCGGCCTGCCGCCATCTCGAGCGCGGCTTGCCGTGCCCGGCGTAAATAAAATCCTGGCTCAAAAATATGGCAACGCACCGCACTACAGCTTAGGCAGCGATGATGCTGGAGAGTACCAGGTGGAGCCATTACTTCGAAACGATGCAGGTGCGATTCGTTGCGGGAAACGTCAGTTTCAAGTGTTTTGTCATACTGGGGTGTCCAGTAAAGTCACTGCTTCCAACTGGAAAGGGAATCCGTGCTCGTAAATGTGGTAATAATTACACTTGTATGATTACGGTAGCTATGGCAGGAAGTCAGAGCATAGTAAATACGTAATACCATCCACCGTATATGTGACTAAAGAAGTGACATAGAAGTTACTTGGTGGAATAAAGCTTTTTTTTTTTCAGTACAGCTGAAAGTACAGTGATAGTACTATTTTACATTTATTTGCCTCCTCGGAAGCACTCAGCAGTGACTTGCAAAATAGAATTGGCATAGGCAGGATTATGGTGTATAGTTTTCCCACTCCTTGAAACGTTCACATCGTGCCTGTTCAAATTACTTGAAAATGGTGTTTTTCAAAGGGAGCAGGGGGAAAGAGTGTGTATTTTGAAGCTTTGCTTAGGGCAAGGGGCATAACATGAGCAGTCCGGATACTCCCACAGCCCAAGTGCTTTGCTTTAGACTTTGAAATAACCTCTAGGTATTGTGAGATAAGTCTATTCTCCTCAGTAATTACATGTTCCTGTTCTTTGGTAGTTTCTTTTGAAGAATAAGGACCCTGATCAATTAAGACATTACAAAATATACTGCTATGCTCAGGTTGGTTCACAGAATACACATATATCCCTGACTATATGATAAAACTAAAAACAAGTTTTGGCTTCTCCTTCCATCACCGAAGAAGTGTTACTTAGTGAACTAGCGTTAAATTGCTAAAGATTGCTTGAGCTTTCTTCATAGATACTAAAATAGGTTCATTTTAGACAAATTCGAACGAAAGGCAGTGATACAAAGTGAAAACTGAGCACTGGCTGTTGTTCAGAGGCCACTAAACGTGAGATTTACAATCACGAGTCCCAGTGCTATGGAGCAATGCTTTGTTGACAATAGTTTTGAATCGTGAGCAGCCAGATACATGACTAATGGAACGACCAGTTAGCTAAGGGACATCTAAAGCCTCCTGTAAATTAGGCTGAAGTCCCAATTCAGTGTTGCAAGATACCACACCTCACAACTGGCCAACCTGGGGGAGGTGCAGCCACTTTGAGAAAGACATTTTATATTTCCCACTCCTTTGACTTCGGTTTTCTTCATGTAACACACGCTTGTTCTTCTGTAAATATCTGCATCTGAGTATCACTAAAATCAGCATGGGTCAAAC
Organism: Hemiprocne comata; assembly: GCA_020745705.1. Taxonomy (NCBI): domain Eukaryota; kingdom Metazoa; phylum Chordata; class Aves; order Apodiformes; family Apodidae; genus Hemiprocne; species Hemiprocne comata. Next base: position 12,199,165 of record CM036616.1, on the reverse strand, counting down.
CTGGTGGGTCAGCTGAACTGAACAGTTAGTGCCAGGTACTTGACATCCTCTTGGGTGATTCCAGCAAGAAATTAATTTTTCTGCCTGCTGGCTCTTTTTGAGCTGCTGTCCTCCATTCTACTGACTCTTCTTCAGCTGCAATTGTAAGAGTGTGTCTTTCCCCAGTTTTAGCCCTCAACTTGGATCAATGCAGAGTTGTAAATATGTTGGTATCTGATCAAAGAACAGTGAAAACCTGTATACCACATGCCAAGGCTTAAGGAAGAATAAAATGCATACTGTCTGGAGATCTATTTTTCAATAGCTAAATGCCTTTTTTTTCCCCTCTCTTTTTTTCTTTTTTGCATCTTGAGGAAAAAGCACGACTTGTAGATATTTAGCGAAGCAAATTAACACCAATTCTGTTGTGTTTCACTGCACTTAGATTCAGATGCATCAAGATTGCTTTTGGATGTTACAGTTGTTCTAAGTATTACAAAGAATGCTATCAGAAAGATTTCTGTGGGTCTACTGCACACAATGTTCAGTAAATCACTACTTATTTTAGCAACCATCATAGTAATACTAACCACATTGAATTCCTACACTATTCCGAAGGACTGAATATTCTAATCATCAGTTCATCAGGAAGAATTCATACAGATCAACATTCAAAATGAAAGTCATTACTACTGAAAAGGCAAATTATCTTTAATAGCTATGTATACATGACTGCTTACAAAACTTTAAATGCATCCCTCTGGGGTGAAGGTAAAATAAAATAAAGATATGCAATTGTTGAAAAATAAGCCATTAAAAGCATATCTTACTGCTCTAATTTCTTGGAGATTAACCGTTTAAATGACCACGGATCCAACAAAGCGTGAACATTTACAGCTTCTTAATATGATATTCACTGTATTTCCTGTTGTGTTTTTTGAGTCTATGGGATGCAAGACAGTATGTCATTTTTCAACAGTATTATTGTAGCCTCTTTAAACATTAATGAGGAAACACTGTATTTCATAATGTGGTCAAATCTGTTCAAAAGTCTCGTGTTGTAAAACTAGATCATCACTGTTTGCTCCAGCATCCCCACAGTTCTGCTTTAATTCCCCTACATTCTACAGCATTCGTTAGTGTTGCCTTTTTAAAAAAACTGAAACAAAAGACCAGCATTTGTATCAACAAAATGTTTTCATTGACATGTTGTTTCAAAAGTACTTTACAAATATATTCATTGTTTATATGCAGAAAGTCCTCTAAGGTAAAACCAGTACATTGTAGTCCTCCCTGTAGGCTCCTGTATACTTCAAAACAACCAGTGCTCTAAAGCAGGAAAGAAGAAAATGTTAAATGATAAGGAAATGAAGACAGTCACAGGACCTTATTTCAAATGGGAAATGGTACAGTATCCAATGTCGATCTCTTCAGTTTTAGCACACAATCTGGAATAAAGTCAATTCCTGAAGTAGACAGACATACAAATACCTGGATCATCCAGATCACTTCAAAGTAGCAATCACTGTGAAATATTCTTTGTACTTGTCAGTGTGTAAGGAAACAGCTGCAGTTATTAGATACATACACTTTTTGCTCTGGAATTAAATAAAGATGCACGACCTGACGCTGCTGTCTGCTGCTGTTATTTTTTCTCCTTTTTATTTATTTCCTTAAAAAGAACTGCAGTTGCCACATGAAATTCACAGTTTAAGGTTTTCCCCTTTAGAAAATAGAAGTCTGACATACGGATACGTTTAGAAGAGATTTGAGACTGAAATGTGAAATCCAGACAGACATGCAGGTCAGTAGGCTATGTTACAAATCTCTAAGCGGAATTCACATTCAAATTTCGTACACTTCTTTCATAATTGCCAAGAAAAACCTGCAGTACTCTAGAAGGCTGAACTACAGCTGCCTGGTAACTGGATTTGGACATTCCTGGAGTTGTTTCCTCCTCTATTAAAAGCATAAAAGCACCAGCTACTGTACCAACTAAATTTAGGAAGGATAGACACCTAACTCTTAGACATTGCATACAGAAATCAGAAATTACACTGCTTCTACGTGTTAGGATGGTAATTTCTGTTATCATTCTGAGGCAGCAGCCCACATTAAATACTATTTTTTTAATTTATATTTGTGTAATAGAACATTCTTATATTGTGGGATCTCTATTTTTGTACTATCTCACCTGTTGTATCAAATGCTACTGGAAATGACAAAGCAGTAATTCTCTGACACTAACTTCAATGGTTTCATGGCCTCAGCCATGAAGTTCATTACTTCTCTAAGTTTCACAGTTTTAGGGACTACTTTCCATAGTCTCATAAACGTCCTTAAATAACTGCAAATGGCTTGTTGACTTGGAGAAAAACCTTTGAAACTACAGATGTTTCTTAATTACTCCCTGCAGAGGACCTGCTGGTGGGGCTTTTCATTCAAACCAGCCTTCCAACAGTGTGTGGAAGGCTAAAGGCTGAGTATATCTTGGTAGAGGTATCACTGCAGTTATGATTTTGGCAGTAAAATTACTTACACATTTCTGATTTGACTCCAGCTGATTAATTCAGCTGATTTAATATTATTGATATAAACAAATGCTACCTAGCCTGACACAAGCTTGGGACTTTGAATTGCCAGTATAATTTTCTGCTAAATAAAAAGTAGGAGAGAACAGAGAAAGGTTAGCCTGTTTCAATTGCTAGTTCAGTTTTGTAAACTCCAGTCAGGCCTGAGATGGAATATATGATGGAATGAAATCACTTCCCAATTGCCTGCTTGACTACAAAAGTGTTTCCAGAGAAATATTTTTTTGACTATAGAACAAATCATATAGTTTGCTGAGGCAAACTCTGGGCTCCAACTTTTTCTTCAAGTAGCATATTGTTTGCATATGCCAGCGCAGGTAAGATGAGATTTTTCCAGGTGACTTGACATTGGGAAGTTAATTATAATGGCTGACAAGTATGTTTAGTCTTTCAGCAGAAGGATGTAGGCATAACTGTCTTGTGAGAGGATGCTTTGGTATTTGTGCATGTTCACATTGACAAAATGGAATTTTTAGAATTCTGAAAGTCTTTTGGCAGATGAAGAAAAGCAATTCAGAATTTGTTGTGGTCCTTAGGATCAAATTACAACTACTTATGGTGTATTTTGCTACATAATTTAGTATCTGACCTGACCAACTATCCAGAAGCAAATTTCACCCCACTTGGCTATTAATCTGTACATGGAAAATGTTTCTTCATGCTGTGTTCCAAAATCATCTGCAAAGGATAACATGTAATTAAGGGCTGTAGCACACTTTTTGCAGATACAAAAGTTCACAATGCAGTTTTCCTGTGTAAAAACAAACAAACCCTTGGATTGTATTTTTTTTTAACTTTGTAATAAAAAACAGCTAGGAAAAATCTTGGTTACTTCCAGGGTTTCAGACAACTGTGCCCATAGAGGCATTTATGTGCATCTGAGCCAAGTTTCCAGTTTTATCCTCAGCTGAATATTTTACAAGCAATATGTGATTTTTTTGTATTACCAAAATATATCATATGCAAATCTGGAAAAAAACACCTTAATTTATCCACCAAGGGAATGACTATGAATAGCACTATAATCCACTCATTCTGCTTTAGTCACATCACCATCTTCTGCATATTCACATTTCTAAGCAAGAGCCCATTCACAAGCTTTGCTAGAAGCTAGGCTGGAATGTCTTTTATGATCTGCTCCATTTGCATGGTGCCTTGTAGTTGACAAGTTACAGTAAAGCCTTATGGCAGTTATTCTTATCTTCATAGATTTGTGCAGAATCACTTCTCTGCTCCTTCCAGGAAATGCTGTATCTCCTTTAAAGGGGTTGGTTTGAACTGCCATGGCATATTAGTGACTGTCACACTCAAGATGTACACAGAGATTAACTTGATCACTTGAAAATATATAAACAGAACTTATGTTTAACCGTAGGTCATTCTCACTCTGTCTGCTCTCTACATCCAGCATACCAGACTAATACTGGATTAATGCAAACAGTATTTAATTTGGGATAAATGTATGGGATGTAACTAGCCTGAGATGCCAAAAGGTGGAATTATATAGGCTAGTCCTCAGGGATTTATTTTAGGCAGGTATAAACTATTTGGAAAATACTTCTCTGAAGTTGGGGTGTTTTTTTTGAGATGGATGTTATTTCTGTACAAGGTAGGCCCTCAGTTACTTGTGACCCAAGCACCATCCTTGGCTGAACCTCACCAGAGACTTCCACTGAAACTGGAATCCTCCTCCCTCTCCCTGGAATTGGTCCTTGCAGCCCAGCAGTCCTGCCTGGCATCCTTCTCTCTGAGTCATTCAACTGATTGCCCATATCCACAAGCTCCTGGTACTCCCATTGCCACCACTGACCCATTCCAGAAGTCTTCTTCTCGGCATGCTTTTTCATTACAAGTATCATGCATGCTTTTTCATTACAAGTATCATGAGCCAAAATCTCAAATAGGAAGTTTTCATTCCAGATGTGCAATTTAGCTCTGATCTGGGAGTCAGTTTCTCATCAGTGAAGATTTTTCATCCTAGGAAATAAATAAAATAAAGAGGACAGCCAAGATAAGGGATAACTCATTTGTCAGTTGAAGCTTAGGACTTGCCACCAGCATCCTTCAAACTGACTCTGTCAGATGGCAAATACATCCCTGTTTCCAAACGTAACTGTTGCCAGTGCTGGTGTAGAAAACAATCTGCCTTTCAGGCTCCCCTACGTGGACATCACACAAAATGGACTTGTAATAAAGGCACAACTTCATGCAACCAGAGCAAAGGTTTACACTCTTGATCACCAAGTTATAAATACAATTACAACAGATATGGGGCAAACAGTAAAATGCAGTGCAGATAGTACATTAATGTCTTCAAAGAATTTCCCTTCTACCTCTGCCCCCTCCCCAACCCCCCACCTCCTCCAACACCCTTTAATGGTTTTAGGGATCTCACCCCAGCAATCCCTGTAGTTCTGCTTTCCTTGCCATTGCAGTGTAATGGAAGTTGGAACCTCCCCAAACCAGATAGCAGCAAAGCTCTTGTGGGTCCCAGCACCAGGAGGACTAGCACTGCCGCCGGGTAGTGCTCGGTATCACAATTGTGCATGACTTGTCATCCAAACCAGTACAACTTCCACATCACAGCACTAATGGGGAAAAAATGAGCACTACGGAGGAGAGCCTTCGTGAATAAAGAGGAAATGAATGGCTTGAAATGTGTAAAATCCATGAACTGCCAGTTCAAGAATGGAAACTGAAAATAAAGGTTCGTCTTATTTTGAAGCTTGTCCATAAATACGTCAGGCCAAGAGAAAATATGAACTGAGAGAAGTTTTCTGGTTTAAATGTAACATTAATGCCTTCAAATGGGCTTCAGGGGTGTTTTGCTTTGTGAAATTTAAAACCAGCTATGCTAAGCATGTAGTAAAATAAGTAAGCAATATTTTCTGTTATAATTATGCCTGTAGAGAAATAGTGTTCTGCAAAAGTTAAAAGGTCTTCTAAATGTTATACATATGCAGGAACACTAATTAATGCTTTGTATGATAGAAGTATTGAATGAAGCAGCAGGAATTGTTTATGAAGACTTTATACAAAGGACTGTATCTTTGGCTTGAGCATTTCTGTGTGCTTGGTTACATTAATATAGGCATTCTGTTCAGAGTGAACTAATCCGATCATTGTCCATTTTTGCCAGTAGGATTTAATGGGTTCAGTGTTTAACTCTCAAGTATCAAAGAAAGTGTAATTTTTTGTTATCTCACATTTTTCAGATTCCTACAGAATGGAAGATCGAAGCACACTGAATGCTCTGACACATTCCCTGTCAGTCGCATGGCCAAGGAAAACGTCTTGTAAGAACTACATTGATAAAAGCGTGAGTTACCATATGATTACCTAGGTAAGATACTGTGAGAGACGGACTCTATGATGGCCTTTAATCCAGCGACATCTACTGACCAGTCCTGGTAATGCACTCCCCGGCACTCGTGCGGAGAGGACAGAGGTACCACAGGCTACAGCTCCCAGGAGGCACGGTGGGGCCGGAACCAGGAAAGGGAGGAGCAAGAAGGCGCGCGCAGATACTGAAGTAGCTTCCCTTGAAATGGACATTTCAGAGTTGACTAATATCTTGTAAATAACCTCCTTGTAAGGAACCGCATGCTGGTATGGGTGAACTTTCAGGATGAAGGAGAGTTTATTGGCTGAGTGTGTGGCTATTATGTAAAAAATACGTCAGATTTGTTAAAAATGTAAAAAAAAAATAATAAAAAGAAAGTTTCTTTAAGCAGAATTTAAGTTGGTTTTGCATTCTTTTTTAACATATTTGCTTTGAATAGGAGCTTTGGAATTTCCATAGTGGATGAATTGACAATCTAATCCAGTATTCAGTGATGACCGAAGAAGCTTTGAGACACAGATGAAAATGGGCAATCATAAATTAAGCAGTCCCAACTAGAGGTTTCTTTATAATCTCATTTGATGGGAAGCTGGAGTATGCCCTGAATAATGAAAGCTCATAATATAGTCAAGACTCATGGCTCTTCAAATTAAATGTTTTGCTGTAACTGAATGTTTGTCTTTGTTCACAATGTCGTTCAGTTACTGGTTTGGATCCTGCAAAGCTCTTTCCCTTAATGGCAGAGGAACACATTGCTTCTGGATAATGCCTGTTTCCAGGAATTTTCAAAGCAGTTCAATAGAATGTGGCTATAATGAAAATATTATACTTTTTAAACTTAAGCTGCCTAATGAGTTTTATGAGTTAAACTGTATTTCAGAAATGGTTTCGTGAGCAAAAGTAGGCCATTTTTCAAATACATATATGGAGGAATAAGCAACAAATCATATCCTACCTTCTTTTTAGTCTTTCTTTGGTTCTTTCTTATGACCAATCACTAGTTTTCAGTTATTTTTTCTGAGCTTTTCCTCATGATCTTTACAAAACACAGAGAATGAAATTACAGCCAAAGACACCCACCGAAGTACTAGAGTCCGTGTGTTACTGGCACGTTTGGGTCTGCCTTGTGGATGATCCTGCTCTGTACTTGGCCTTCTAGTAACCTGAACCCAGGCAGATCTGAGCAGTGTCTCACTGTTTCTCAGCCTGGCACTGAGGCACCCTACAGCCAGAAACAGTGGGCCTGGCAATTGACCCCTGAGCTGAGCACCTGCACTTCAGACTTCCTTGTTGTTTGGTGCTAGATGGACAGGGAGCCAGGAGTGTGTGTTACCTCTCTTATTCTGTGACCATCAGATAAGCTTTGGGGTCTGTGCTCAGGGGATCGATCAGCTGGGCAACTCACAACCCCTTGGGTGTTGCACTGGCAACACCATCTTCCCTCTGCCCAGCTTAAGCATCCCCTCTGGTCCATCAAGCATTGCTCCCCACATGGTGGGGGCAGGGACAGCCAGGCTGTGGGGCTTTGAGAAGCCAGGGCGGCTGTGGCTTCTCCCTGGTGGTCCTAAGCAGCACTGTTTGGCTCTGAAAATAGAGGTTTTGCTCAGCACTGCAGATGTGCAGGGATCATGCCAAAGAACTGCAACAGTGTATGGAAACTGGTTTTGAAACTATTAGGTGAATGAATTTGCTCCAGCAATCTGAGTCGAAACCTTGCCATGACCAAAGCAATGTCTTGGGCTCATTAGCCAGATGAAACAGAGCAAAAGAATTTCAAATGCCAAACATTAGTTACAAACTCCTTGTGAAAACAAAGATGAGTCTTGGACTTCTTGTTGACAGCATTAAAGAAAGGTGGTATTTCTGAACCCCGTGGCTGTTATGATTTAGGTATTTACAGGTATTTTAGGTATTACGGACACTTCCCACTAGAGCAGGTTGCTCCAAGCCTCATCCAGCCTGGCCTTCAGCCCTATGTCATCCAAAACCAAGGCAAATATGTTCTTCTTCCTCCTGTTTTCCTGGTATGATAAAACTTTGGTGACAGGTGTCAAACAAATGTATATTCCCATCAAACATGGCTTCGTATTTCTCCATTCTTTTGTGCTGCTGAACTGTGTATTTAGTTTTTCAGTACCTTCCTTGCCCTCAGGGGAAGTATAAACTCTCACCTTGCATTTAAAGTAAATCTGTAAGTGAAATGGCTTGCCGTACATGGGATCAGGTGTGCTGCTGTGACAAGATCCAGGCTGTAAAGGGACCACATTTAATATGGGCATGTGGGTCTTGGTTCAGTGAAGTGCTTAAACTCATGCCCCATTGTGATGATCTGCAGGCTTTGTGGCGAACAACCCTTCCACTTAGTCAGGTTGTAAAACGTCACGCCTTCCTTACCAGAAGATTTTAAATGTAAAGGGACCAAGGGCCACACGTTGTGTTTGCTTCTCTCAGAGGATTGGTGAAACTGCAGCACTGAGTCTTGGAGTGAATACTTAAAATCCACCCTTCACCACACCCACAAGAACGACAATTTATACCAAATTTTAAGGTTCACGAATAAAACGGTTTATTTAAGAGAAAACCAAATTAAAAGGGATAAAGCTTCAGGAAGGGCCAGTTAAAGATAAGATAAACAAGTAATGTGATGTGTATGAGTTAAGTAGTGACGAGGAGGCTGAGGAAGGAGGGGAAAAGTAGACTGAGCCCGACACAGTTTTCCCTTTAGAAGGGTCATGGAATGTCTGCAAGTAAGAGTGAGTGGGGTTGCTGCAAGGGGAAAAGGGGAAAATTTCCCTTACTGATTTCCACAGATGGTCTGGCGTTAATTTGGTCAGCACAGGCCACCTCCTTCATGGACACGATTGTAAATTACATGTCATGAAGGGAGGAGGTTTACTGCAATTATTTAAGGCGAGGAGCTGCTCCTCGTCTCCAGCGAGATCAGGTTGGCGATGGCAGCGCCTGATGAAGGGTCCCCATCCAGAACTGCAGACTGGATAGTAAGTTGGATTTTCCTCCACACCAGTCCAGAGCGGCAGCAACCTGGCAGGCAGCAGTGGTCCACGTCTAGCAGGCAGCAGTGATCTGCAGCCTCTGTCATCTGACAGTGATTTTCTTTTTCCAAGAACCAGCAGCAGCTCCCCACAAACAACCAGCAGCTGATACCAGTGGCATCAAAAAAGTGTGGCAGCTTTGGTCAGCCACTCTATTCAGGTTAAGCCACAGGTTTACGTATGCGTGAAGGTGTTCACCCAATCCTGTGGCTGTATCTCCCCAAGTGATTTCTGGGTCTGAGCATGCCAGGTGCAGTTCGCAACAGTGTTGTGATTTTCCCACCTCTGCTGTCTATCCTTTTATGTTTTTGCCCTTGAGGCTTGTCCTTGAGGACAGCAGACAGCTGTCAGTATACAGCAGACAGTATAGGGAGTCCGAGAGCAGCCATTTTGAGTCCTTTCCATCAGTGTCTATCTTACTGCTCCAATAAAGCCATTTTGTTTTGTAGGAAGGAGCGTACCGACTCCCACACCCATCTTGGATCTGCTGGGCATGTCTGGCTGTGCCGGGCCATGGGATCTGGGCTGCAGGTGCTGCTGCTGGTCAGCAGCCTAGGCAGGGCTCCAGCAATGAGCAGCAGGAGAGGAAATGTCCTGCAATGCCCATGTTGAGGAGGCAGCAGCTCCTGCACCCTGGCACTGCCTGACCCATCCCCGAACATTTAGTGCAGGTGTCAATTCCTGGCCAGCACCTGTCTTTGGGATGGATAGATGCTGCTGGAGACACAAGCCATGAGCAGCGAGAAGGGCCACTGGGGTGATGCTGGCACAAAGACATCATGCCTGATAATGCAGCGATGGGTGTGCTTTCTTTGCCCCCACCACCTCATTGCAGGAGTGCAAGTTTGTGCATTAAAATAACAATGAGAGCATGAGACCCTTTTACCCATTGATAAAAATGCTGAATTAGGCAACCTGTGAATGAAAAGGGCAGTGCTGCAGAGAGAAATCTTGTGAGGAGTCAGTCCTCTGCCCTCATAGGAAACAGATGGTTAACTTGCATTATATGTCATTCTCCAGACAACTCTGCTTCAGTACTGTAATTCTGACTTGATGTCTGGTATCTAATGCTTTATTCATTTGAAATTTATTCACTTGCTTCAGTGCAAGTGGCCAGCTATCACTAGGGAAAAACAGAAAATTCTTTCTGTTGCCTCACACATTTCATTAACCTTCCCTCTGCCCTCTGACACTTCTGCCTCCACAAAATTTCATTTTGAGGCTTCATTGCCATGTCAGACAATATTTTTTTGTTCTTTTTCTGAAGACAAAGGCATATTTGTATATGCTGCATATTTGTATATATGAGCCAGCAGTGTGTCCTGGCAGCCAGGAGGGCTGGGCCACTGTGCATCAAGCACAGTGTTGCCAACTGGTCAAAGGAGGTGATTATCCTGCCCTACTCTGCACTGGTGCAGCCTCACCTTGAGTACTGTGTGCAGTTTTGGGCACCACGATATAAAAAAGCCATCAAGCTATTGGAAAGTGTCCAAAGGAGAGCCACGAGGATGGTGAAGGGTCTGGAAGGGATGACTTATGAGAAGCAGCTAAGGTCACTCGGATTATTCAGCTTGGAGAAGAGGAGGCTGAGGGGTGACTTCATTGCAGTCTATGGCTTCCTCACGAGGGGAAGAGCTGGGGCAGGTGCTGATCTCTTCACTCCTGTGACCAATGACAGGACTCAGGGAAATGGCAGGAAGCTGAATCAGGGGAGGTTTAGGTTAGATGTCAGGAAAAGGTTTTTCACCCAGAGGGTGGTTGAGCACTGAAACCAGTTCCCCAGGGAAGAGGTCACAGCACCAAGCCTGCCTGAGTTCAAGAAGCGTTTGGATGATGCTCTCAGGCACCTGGTGTGATTCTAGGGGTGCCCTACACAGGGACAGGAGTTAGACTCGATGATCCTGATGGGTGTCTTCTAACTCAGCATATTCTATGATTCTATGATATTTAAAATATGAAACTTCCAAAGTGTGTGTGCTTAAGTATGTCCAGCCAACAGATGCCAGGCTCTGCAGCCCCATAGCACAACACAGTCTGGGAAATTGTTTAGCTGTAATAGCCAAGCCTAAACCAAGAAATTATCTGTACTGTAGCCTTGTATGTGAGTATCAGAAATTACAGCCATAGATTACAGCTAGAACTGGCCCACTCTTCAATGGGCCAGTTTTCAGGAAGAGTCTTTTCCCCTGCCTCTCCTTTCCTTTTCCTTTATCGTTGAGAAAAGCATTGTGTAAGAAGAGAGACAAAGGGAAGAAAAGTAGGCCAGATACTCCAGTGCCCTCTGAGGTGAAGGCTTAGTCATATGGTTTCTGTCTGTCTAACTGTGCTCATTAGCAATCTGTTGAGGGCAGCACATGCAGCGGGAAATAAGCAGATGATTGATTTGCATGAAGCAGATTAATGTGGGTCACCACACTTGACAGGACAAAAGTACAGTAATGTTGGATCTGTGAAAGCATCAATGGAAACAATAACCAAAATCCTCCATCCCTGCATGTAGTGGGAAGCCTGTGTGTTGCTGCTTTGGGAAGTTTGTCCAAAATGCAGTGGAGTGCATGAGGGCCTGATGGTCTTGGGTAGGCACTGTGGCACCTCCTGGGGACGAGGCCCATGGAAGAGGCTGGGCATCTAGCCTCCTTGCTGGCCCATGAAGACATTATTTGTGTGGCAATGGGGAGCTGCAGAAGTTATGAAAACACGATTTAGTCTGGGAAAACAGTAATACAATTTTCATACAGCCAACTGCTCCCCATGGTTCTGCAGTGGTGTGCAAACTTCATTACCCAGCTGCTGTTTGAATATCCTCAAGACAAGAGCCTCTTTGTGTCATTCACCCTCTCCTTCTGCTGCCAGCCTTAGCATCGTATCACAATAATGGACCTGGTGAGACCATGCAGACCACCCTCTTCCAAGGCCTGCTGCTGCCGGTGGTTCCAGAAAGGGGCAGCATCAGAGGCCACACATCAGGGTCCTTAAACTAGCAGAGAAGTTGTGGAAGAGAGAGCCTTTTTTTTTTTTTACAGCAAAAGTACAGCTGAAAGGTATGGAGATTGGGGTGAAACATTATGTTTTGCAGATGATAAAGAAAGAGCATTCCTGTAATCCTGGAGTATCTGCCCAGAGTCCTGCATAACCTGGAGCCAGGTGTGCATGGGTGGACACCAGATCTCTCTGGTTTTGCTCTTGACTCATAGTCAATGCTCTTGCTCTCCATTTCAGTCAGGACAGGTCAAAGACAGGAAACCCTGTGCTGGGCACCATCCTTGACACCATTATGGGCCACTCCAAACCCAGTGCTCACTTCTAAGCAAGGGAGATGTTATAAATTAATGGGGGATAGAGAAAACAACACTTCTGTGCAGTGAGTAATGCCCTCTTCTTCCCAGCAGTGCCTGGGGATGCTCTCATCCCCTGCTCAGTATCCTTCCTCAGCAGCCTCCGCGTGCTATTTCTGGCCACCCTCTTTATGTTGCCCAGGTGTCAATACTTCATTATTTCACTTCCTAATAAGCCCCTGCTGTGTTAATTACAAATGCAGAGAAGCTTTTTATTGGGGCTGGATATAGATGTGAGGCTATGATGGTCTTTTATGGAGGTAGGAGATGATACAGGCAAACAGCAATGACATCTTAGCCTCTAATACCAGACTGACTGGGCCTTTATCCATTTGTACATAATTCCTCTTGGCTGCCATTAGTGCAAGAAATGCAAATTATACCTTCTCAGCTGTCACTGAGCATGTGATATCAGTGCTTCTGTGCCACAGGGTAAAGCATCACTAGCCTGTCCCCTGGGAAATAATGAATCATAAAGCAGGAGCATGAAATCTGGAATTATTAGTAGTTTGGTTTCACTGGATGCTTCTGTAGTGTTTTGACCACTGCTATTTCCTTCCTTAGAAAATCAACCTGTGCAATACAAGTTGGGCCATTGCAAAATACAGCTGTAAAAGAAGAGATGTTGATACCAAGTGTATACAGGGAAAGGGGTATTTACTCCCTAGCGGTTCCCTCCTTCACCCTAATGTGATCCAAATCCACAATGCCATCTGCATCAAGTGTTATGTCTGGAGCAGGGAATAGCTTTCATTTTGATTAAACTAGTCTTAGAAGAAGTTCCTGCTTACTGTGTTGTCTTCACCAATTAGTTCATGTTTGCTGCTGCTCGGTTCTGCAATTCTGCTCCTGTCAATTGTCAGTCTGAATATTTTAGCATCTCCAAGGGAAAAGGCCCAGCAGAAAGTGCAAAGACCCCAGTGCCTCTTGTGAGTTAACTTCTGAGCATTTTGGAGCAGCTGGAATATTTGACCTGTTTGCCTTGGCAGATACTGCATGGTGCCTGGGGATGGAGCAAGGAGAGGCAGTATTGGAAGCTTGTACTCGTAACTTACACTGAGGGGTTATTAGCTTTGTGGGAAGCAGTCAGTCATATAGCTGTGGGATATGAGTATTTGATTTCTTGACTAGGGAAAAGCTTTCTGTCTCCCAGTAATTCACTGTTTCAAAACTGAAACCTGCTCAAAAGTATTAAGCATTAAATTGAAGGTGAGTGGTGATGCAGTGGGGTGACTAAGGGTTAAAGTGGGTATGAGAAGCTAGAGACACCATCAGATTTATTTCTGAACACACTGACTATAAGGCATTTTAGAAGGTTTTTAGTTGTCTGAGTTGGTTTTGTCTCAGTGCAAACTGATGTTTACAGGCTTTCTCTCTTGGGGCTGAGCATCAGAGCAAGCTGGAAGAGCTCATAGGCTTGGACTGTCTTGCCCAGAAATTATCTCGTGATTCAGCTGCGCTGTGGTTTGCACTCCCTCCAAGCACAGCACTTGGCAAACCAAGCCCTTGGTCAGGCCTGGTGGGGAAACTGATCAGTGTAGGGGGTGTTTGCTTTGGGAACTTGTGCAAGGGTTGTGTGTGGGTCCACAGTTGAAAGCATAGGCCATGGGTGAAAAGTTTCACCAGTAACTAGTGGGGAGCTGTGACTGCTCCATAGTCCCTGGCATGTCTTCCAGTTCAGTTTTAATTGGCTGCAGCATGAATTTGAATTCTGCTTTTCCAACATTTGTTCTGTGGGTAATAGATGCACACAGTCTGTCCTCATACAACAAAGTGGTGTGGAGCTAGTTTGCAGCGCTTGCAAAAACTCCAAGGTCAGCAGGCTTATTAAAACTAAAGCCCCAAAACTGCTGGGTGTACCTTACCACAAGCTGGCTTTTGCCTTGTTTCTTCAACATAAGAATTTCTGTAAGGGAAATACTGCCACAGCACCACACAAACACTTTCCAAATGTTCAGCCTATGCAAAAATAGATGTTTCCTATTTCATTTATTAACCTATTCTTTCATACAGTTATTCTTTCAGTCTTTGGGTATATTTTCCGCCCAGCAACATATTTGTTTTGTTTCTTTCTTTCAGCAGCTGGGTTATTTGTGCCTCTGTTCTTAATTATAAAAGTCATTACGGCGGGCCAAATTCGGCTGTGGTGTATGTGTCATGAATTAAATGCGTTTATTTATGTGCAGCATTGCCACACTTTTGTATTGCTTGTAAATATTAAATATTAATGGTTGTACATAGCACAATGATTTAAAGGGCACTGCAGCAGTTAAATGCTCGTCTATGAGATTAAAACCATTACTGGCCACACTGGATGCCATCGCAGAAGCATTGCTGCTGCTCTCACCAGAACCCTTTGCAAATGCGACATTGTTTGTCAGACACTGGGACTGGGACAAAAAACTGCAAAACAAACAAAACAAACTCAGCAAAAGGTGGTGTGAATAAATGCAGCTCTCCTAATGCTCTGGCACATGTTATGTATGTGTAACTGCCAATAGGAATGGGGGAGGAAATCAAAACTGTGAGACACACATGGACAGAAATACGTGTTTTCGTACATCTAATGCCATTTTCAATGTACCTTTTACCATGTATTGTACTTCTCAGTGACCCTACCAGATTTATAATCTACAGAAAAAGAGTTGCATAAACAGCCTTTTACCATTTGGAGAAACCTGAGTGTTCGTGAGAGGGTTTTCTCCTCACCATGTGTTTTGTGAAGGGCTGCATGTGACAGGCTTGAGCCCAACCCCTTGCTTTACTGCAGCAAGACCCACTCCCCCAGGAGGCATGTGGGTCCAAGGACACCACTTCCCAGGGCTGTTTTGCAAGGCCTGGTCTTCATTCTTCCTGTCTGGGTGGCAGACACTGAAAGCTGACAATTGCATTGCCTGAAAGGGAAAAAGACGTTAATTCCTCAGCAAAACTCTGAGGCAGTGTTGGCAGCTCCTGGTGCAGCTACCGTGGGAGAGCAATGTCCCCATCCCCTGTGTGCCAGCTCCAGGGTCCTCAAATATTTCCTCTGGCAGACTGTGGCAATGCTAGCAAACTCTTGTTTTGAATGAATTATTTCTGAGATGCTCGGCAACTTTCTGATGCTGGCATTTGTATTAGTCATTAGTGATGTTGTCACTGGCATTAGAAATCAGTATTATTGTGGGCTGCTTGTTTGTGTTTATCAGTTAAGTGTCTGGGTATGTCTCAAGTGCTAAGGCTTAGCCCTGCAGCACCAACACAGTGCTCCTCAAGGACTGCTGGACTGAAGCCACAAGCTACCAGTACAAAAAACCTACAGGTATATTTTTCTATTTCCAGGCCTAGCAAGCATGTGGAAAAAACAATTTGCTCAAATCAGTCCTTTAACAGTGTTGTCAAAACCATCATTTTGCACTTTACAAATTCTGCAAGAAAAAAAAAAAAAGCATGATGGCGTTTGTCAGTAAATAGTATCTTTCCAGTGAGTTGCCCAAGATACAGGGCTCCTTTATATAGATTGGCTGTATGGGAGTGAGCTGCCAGGGCCCTGCAGCCTGTGCTGTGACATCTGCAGAGCCCAAACCCTTTTCTCATGAGTGGCAACAGCTGGGGCTGAGTCCATGAAACCAGCATCTGACAGCTTGTGATGGGCGATGTTGGGAGAAGTCACTTTTGCAGCTCAAAAGGCCACATGGTAATCTGGCTTGTAACTCTATGGAGTTTCTCTCTAGCAATTTCTCCCCAAGGTTTTGAACGTGAAATACATTTGTGCTGTTGAGAGAACACAGAGATGTGAAATGGCCTCTTTATCTGCTGTGTGAGACGGTTGGAATTCTTTTTTTCCTCCCTCACACATGCTTGGTTTTAATGCTGTGCTTTTCTTTTCTCTTCCCTGCATTGCCATGTTTTGTCCATGTCCAGTTTCCAAAGATAATGAGTATTTTTGTATTTTCTCCTGTGATGAATAAAACTATTTGAGCCAAAACTACCCTTCACATAGACACTGATTTATATACCAGATGGATAGATTTACAGGAAGACAGGAGATTTACTATGCATAAAATATGGGATTGTCACTGCTTGTGCTCCATCAGAAAGGAGCTGGTCTACAGATGACACATTAGATACTGCAGTTAAATAACAGCAAATGCTGTTAAAGTTCTGTGTGGATGGCTGACTAGTTAAACCAGTTCTGTTGCTCTCTGAAAGGCTGCCAGAGAGACCGCAGTGTGTTTTACTAGTCCAACAGCCTGGGGTTCTATAATGCTATTTCTCTTTTCCTTTACAGGCCTGCACATTGTGGCATGGTTATACAAAAGACTTTTTTCAGCTCTTCCTCTACATGCAGCAAAGCTTGTGAAACTGGTGAAGACAAATACGATTTTTTGGCATACATACATGTGCAAAGCTTGGTATCTGACCTACACTGAGTGCTTTCATGTGTGTTCAGGTACATAGCTAACACACATGTACACATATATACACTTTTCTGTGTGGGTGCAGGGCAATGTTCACTTCAGGCTGCCAGTATAGCCTCAAAGTATTGCCTGAATCATCAGAACAGCGTATAACTTATAGCTTTTCATATATGTTTTCTAAACAAGAGTGTACAAAAAGAAACTGTAGTTAGACTGCTAGGTAGGGCTTTGCTCTTTATGGCATTATTTTTGTTTCGGCAGTTTTTCAAATGGCAATAACAGCTTTGCTTGCTATTATTGGCTTAATCCAAGAGGGTCCAAGCTCTGTAAAATCAATTACATTTATAAACAATGCAACAATTGCAATACTTGCTACAGGGCATAAAACAACTCAGAGAGGTCAGGCTCTTGTCTGCAGTTTTAGATCAATGGGGTGACCCAGGGCTGAACTGAGCTGGAGATTTCTGACCCTCAGGCCCCTTTTTCAGCCGTTAAACTTCTTAGTCACCACAAACTGGGACTTAAGCAACTGCTATCAGCTGGAAAACAGATGCATTTTGAAAATAAAGGAAGGGGAGGCCTGGAAGAAAGTGGCATCCTGTACCGTCAGACACCTGCAGGCTGCAACTGCAGTTTATGGCTGATTTTCTACATCACTGTGAGAAAGGCACTGCTGGCAACATAAAAGGCACCTGCACTTCCCGTTTCTAAAGAGCTAGCTTCCAGTGAGACAAAGGCCAGTGTACAAAGGATGTAACTCTGGATTTAAATTTGCTCTCCGAAGTTGAAGCTTGGTGCATGATATTCCTTTGTAGCTGAGGCTTTTCTGTGCCTCAGCTCCTCTGGTTGTAGAAGAGGACTAAGTCACGGCACGGTATTGCGAGTGTCATCAGATGCTGTGATGACAGTGACTGTGAACGCATCTTAGGCAGGGAAGAGCACATTGTGTGGTCTTCAGGACACAGGTAGCTGACACTGTTCTTTGTATTATATTGGCTGTAACAAACGTTCTTGATGAGAATTCCTATGCTGTTGACTTACAGATGGTACAAGGTGAGTCCATATGGACATTATTCTCCATGTGCTAGCCTAACAGGATGAGGATTCATCAAAGCACCAGCCTTATTCAAAGAAGGAACGTTATCAAATGTGCTTAGTGTGGCAAACGTGTGGCTGGTTTTCCCACATTCCTATGTATTGCAGGCTATAGCTACAGAAGAAGCCCCCGCTTCAACCTTCGTCTTCACCTCAAAGAGATAAGGATGTCAATCCACCTATATCTTTGTCTGGTCTGCTGGTCTAGAAGCACAGCATTACCAGGGAAAGCAAGTGACTGTTTCTGTGTTGCAACTCAGCACTTCCCGAACCACACAAAAAAATCAACATGACTTTATATTCCTTTGCTGCTGCTGCTGCTGCATTGCACAGCATGTCTTCTTCAGAGCATAGCAATTTTTGAATGATCACCATGTAATGCAAAGCAGTTAATAAAATATTGTATTTCTAAAGCAAGTACATGAAATGGGCTTCCAGTCTAGAATTTCACATGTATTTAGAATAGGAGAGTCCTGTATGTCCATAAAGGCCCAGCTCACTGTCTAGCTCCCAGCTGTCCCATGGATTTTCTGGGTGATCTGGGGAAAGCCAACTATGCTCAGCAATCTTTTGTGAGCTTGAGTCTCTCACTGAACAGGAAAATCTGTGCTTAAGTGCACTGGCATGTGCTTGAAGTTAGGCATGCTTGGGCATTAACCTCCTACACTTCCTCTCTTCCAAGAGAAAATGTTAACAGCAAATCCCCTCCTATGTAAAACTTGCCTTATCCTTGCAGAAAAGCAGCACAAAGATAATTGGTTGAGCCTATAGGAGAGTTGTTGTGAATAGGAATGGGGAGCTCAGCTGTCCCCAGGCTTGGCCCAGAGTCAGCTGGACAGAGATGCAAGGAACAGGGGTCCTAGCCTGCAACCCCTATCTACTCCATTGAGTGGAGATGTCCTTTCTCTGTGCAGTAGCTCAGCACACAACATTTGGGTCTCTGGTTTTATTTGACATGTGTTCTTGTGCCTCATGTGTCAGTGCTGTCCATGTTCACCATCTTTCCCTGGAAGTCATTTAGCAGCCTGGCTGTGGGGATCTGCTGAACCATGCTGTGTCTTCTTTGGTTGGGCAGTTTTGAAGCTTTGCAGCTGGTGATGAAGATGTTCACAGCAGTGCCTATACTTGCTCATCTTCTGGAGCTTTCCACTGTGATCTTGACAGCTTTTTTAATCAGACACTCAAGCAAAAATGTAGTCTTTGGATTTCACTAATTTTCGAAGGCTCAATATGCTTTATTACATTGCCTGAGTCACTGCAGATTGATGAAATGGCAGCAATTGGTTTCAAGGGCCATAGGGTGAATTTGGCTCACACATCTGGTCTCTGGATGAGTTGTTCCAATGTCAGGAAAGCCAGGCAGTTGCCTTGGAGAGTTAAGCTTTTAGGAGGAATGTAATGCATGCTGCTGTGTCTTGCTGTAAATAATTCACAAAATGTCAGCTGGTGTCAAGAATTGGAAACCTTTTGAACACAACTGAGATGATCCATCACATATTTGCTTCCAAAGCAAGGCTGGAATTATGCAGGAACAATGCAAGGTACCTTAAATATGCAGACCTTGTAAAACGCTCATTCTCAGACATAAAATTGAAGAGCACTGCCCTCCTTCTTCCTTTTGCCTTCCATAAAACCCTCTGGCAGAACTTCTTGCTTTGGTATCACACTCCATTGGCAAAACCCTGGTGCTGTAAATATCTGGTAAGGCAGAAATTAAAAAAAAAAATCAAAGTCTGTGAGAACACACAAAAGTGACTGTTTACACCTTCTGTCTGGTTTGCAGAGCAACGCTGCCAGGCACTAGCTCCTGAATCTGCCTACACCCAAGTGAAAAATTCCGTATCTTTTTTTTAACAGGGGAGAAGAAATGAGCTCGTTGCTCTCAGGCCTCTGCTTTCTCTCTTGGCTGCCATGTAGCTGTGTGCTCCAGATGACTCGAACTGCAGCAGCAAGAGACAAGGTAGCGCATTTTCCCACAGCCAGGGCTCAGCAGTTGAAAACCATGTGGAATGATTCTGCAATCAGCATAAATGCGGAATTGATTTGGTGTGTAATATTGCCACGTAGACTTTCAGCATATTTTACCAACTATATCCACATCAATTACCAATTGTAAACTTCATTTTCGCTTCACTTCTGCCCCTAAAAGCTGTCAGCCCTCCAAATGCCTGGTACTGGAGGGGCTGAGCACTAGATTTCATGCTACCTCTTGATAGCTCTTAGACTAAAAAATAAAAATACATTTTAAAAAAGGTATTATTTTCTCCCTCTCAGTATCAGGGGAAAGTGGCAACTCTGTGAAGCAAGGATGTAATAATGTAAGACAATTTTTAAATACTGAAGGAAGAAAGAATACTTTTAGTAAAGTGGGTTTTGTCAGATCTTTATTATGTGTCTGCCACCTGTTCTGGTAATCTGCTGCTGTACATTATTTATGTGTCTAATTTCTGAAAAGTCCTCAAAACATTTTCCTACAAGTAGAGCTGAGTGCTAATGGCACAGAAGAGCAAAACTGGAACCCGCTCCTGGGCTGAGCTGTGACTCTGCTTCTGCAGCGTGCTCCCTGCCAGCGGCTGCGAGGTCAGCCCAGTGCTGGGCCAGTGTTTGCTCCCTGTCCTTCAGTGCCTGCCTTCAGCTGGGAATGGGGACACTGCCATTGCCCTCCTCCCCTTGAAGGACAGGCATGCAGGGGCTCCATGGCCAGGTAGAGAAGCTGTGAGAGCCTCTGCTTTATCTTGGCCCTTGAATTATAAATGGATTAGTCGTAAATGAGCTGCTGGGGAGGAAAGAGGAAAACTGACTTACTGACCCATGGATATGGTGTTGACAAGCACTTGCCATAAGGACAACACATGGAGTGGTGCTTTGTCCTGAGCAAATGGGCCAGTTCTGCTTGGCTGAAAGTAGAAAATATGTTTGACTAGAGGATCCTTTCTCTAGGCTGTGCTGTTAGCACTCAGGAAGCTTGTGCAGCCTGGAGAGGCTGGAGGTGGTGCAAGAAGGATGCACAATGCCCGATTGGGGGGCTGGCTCTACAGCAATGCTCAGGGGAACAAAGAGCAACCGAGGCAGAAACAAAGCCCTTCTGATGGCTCCTAATGTGACTTGAAAGGTGCTGTTTCTCAGAAGGAGGTGACTTCCAATACTCCCTGAAAGACACATAACACCCTTGTGCTGAGGGAGGGTGAGGATGGTGGCACTGGCAGCCTCAGGAGAAGTCAAGAGGGCACAGAGGGTACCCAGGGCTTAGTGCTTCACAGCCTGCCTAAGGGGTGGCACGGGAGCCATGCTGTCCCCACGTGCCCTCACAGCTTTTTAAGAAAGTCTTTCTTGGTGTGAGACTGTGTGTGCTGCGTCTGCAGCAGCAGCTGCAGGGCTAACCGAATTACTGTACTGGAAGATGTTGCTCAACAATATGCAGCATTATTTATAAGTTTTTTGTAAGGCCTGGTACCACTCTGATCAATGGGTATCATGCAAAATTTCCAGAACTCCTTCAGGGAAAAAAAAACACTTCTGCATAGCAGCATATGGGTGAGAGTGATGGACCTGGCAGTAATTTCAGTAGACTTTCTGAGAAATTAAATGTTATTGGATTAAATTATTGTTCCAATTAAATGTCTGGTAGGAACTACCAGAGCCAAAGCTGGTTTCAGGAGAAATTCAAAGAGGTATAGTCTTGTATGGCTTTAACAGTAAAGAAGGAGTGCCAAGACATGTTTTCATTGTGCCTTTTGTTTCTAGTTATCAGAAAGGCACCAAATCCCTAAGAGCTACAGTCAGTAAAATCAGTTGCAGTTCTGTATCTGTGTGGTACATAACTGCTCACCTGGAAGAGAAATTGCCTGCTATGTTGGCACTGTCAAGGTAACTGAAAAAAAAAATTGCCGTGTAATTGTTCTGTAGTTTTTTCCAAATGACCTTTTGATTTCATGTGAAAATTTGGCTCATTATGCTGGAAAATACAGAATGATACTATTTTTCAATGTTTTGTTTACTAGAACAAAGTAATAGGCACAACAATAGGACAACACGTTTCATGGTCTCACACTGGGGAAAGCTCCCTCTCTGTTTCAGAAATGTATCAGAAAATATGCTCAAAGCCCTGAATTTGATGCCTTGCTATTTTCTTGCATTAACAGCATAATAATTTTCCATTTGCAAAGATGTGTTAGAGCAAAGCAGTATTTAGATCATAATCCAATTTTTTTTTTTTTTTAATGGTTTTGGAGGCCAAACAGATTTTGTGATTTGACATCTGCTTCTAAAACTACTTGCTCTAATTTCTTCTTACCTCAGGCTCTACATGTTAGTCTTCTCATAAACTAGCAAGTGATCTGCACTCTCCAGGCAGGGTGGGACCGATATTAAATCCATTACACATCACCTACCTTTTTCCAATTTTCCAGTTTTACGAGCATTTGCTGGTATAGATTGGTTATAGCCTAGAGGAAAGGTGCATCACAGTGACTGCAGTAATGAACAAGCTGCCTCCAAAAAGCCCTGGTGTATACTTCAGTCCGTACACCACCTCACATTTGGGCAGGTAAGGACGCTGGAGACCACCCTACCAGCATACAAATGGGCTTAGCTCTGGGCACTTAGCAACTTAATGCTTAATCTCCAGAAAACTAGACAAATGAGGGAAAATTTTGCCCTGCACATGGGACTGTAGCAAGACACTACACTGCTGCAAAATCCCTCTCCTACTTTTCTCTCCTCTTTTGTGATTTCCTAACCCTTCACTTCCACCTCCCGAACTGGGTCCTTCCCCCTGCCCTTAGACAGCCCTACCTTATTTTCACCCTGTTGCTGAGTCCATAATCACTCTTCCTTTGCCATCCTATTGCAGCTTGGCTTATTCATCTGATGTATCTCTTGCTTTTTTCTTGCTGTGGTTCTGTTGGGGGCTGTGCTGTCTTGTTTTATCACCTCCCTCTACTTGTGTGCAGCCTTCACCATGTTACAGTTGGAGTATGTTGTGGGATGCTTGGTTATTCCTTAAAAGCCCTGCAAGTTGATCTGACAAGTCCTGGAGTGCATTAACTAATGGTAGTGTGTGATGTGTAGGTGTGTGTCTTCTGGAGGATGGATATTTTCATGAATAAATGAGAATGATCAGTTCTGACAGAGTGTGTATGCCTGTCCGTAGTCCTCTCTGCTTTTCTTTTTTTTTTTTTTTTTTAATGTGTATTCTGTGCATTTATTCCAACCTAATCCTGTGCATAGGTTATTGACAGGAACAGCTACAATAATAAACATTGACCTTCAAGATAATTTTTTTCTCCCAGCTTTTTACAGGCTTTTTGCTTGATTTCCCACTCTTTTGCTCTCTCCCTCTCACTAACTAGGTCCCATCTGCCCTGCAACCTGATGAAGAAAGCAAGTTATAGGTTATCAAGCAGAATGGGGCACACTCATGGCCAACACTGACCACCAGCAGTGAGGCTTAGGGGCAGGATCTGCCTCCATTCACTCAATCTTAAGGTCATGCCATGGGAATCAGCCTGGCAGGGAGCTGGCATGCAAAGATTGATGATAGAGAAGCAGAGCCTTATGGGCTTCATAGAATCAGGTAGCTAGTTTAGCATCCAAACAAATAAATACTCACCTACAATCAGTTAAAATACTAGGTAGACCTGTGATGATGATGGTGGTAATAAAAAAAAGCCAGAAAGGGATCTTAGCTGTCACCCTGACATTTTATAGTGAGGCATAAGACAGAAAAGCCACAAGCAAATACATGGAGATTAAAAATCTTTCCTATCAGACATACCTTAAAATAATCTTGAAGACTGAAAATTCTTTGGCTGTTTTCTGTATATTGATGTATTGCCTCCAATCCAGGAACTTGATCCAAAAGCTAATGTTTCATCAGTATTAAGCGACAACAGAAAAAGTCTGGAAAGAAGACTCTGCAATTGTTTACTGGGACCTGAGTATCCTTCAAATGTAAGCATCTGACAGATGATAATTTATCACTTTCTTTAGCTCCTTGATATACTACAAATAGAAACACAAATCTTCTATTACTTTTTCCAGCCAGTGTCACTATTCTGAATCCATTTCAGTGTAGATTGTAACTGGCTGGCCTTTGAATACTTGTTCTTTCAGTCAAATGCAGAATTTTGAGATTACAGTCTGTTTTCACATGTGACTGTGCTGCTCCTGCATAGCACAAAACATAGAACAACTATGACAAAAGATCTGTAATGTGAGATTTCTAATGCAGCTCCTCTTATAACTAATCCCATTTCAGGAACAGAAGAGTCTGGCAAGACTGTAATACCTAGGTTACTGAAAACCCAACAGGATGCTCATGTTTGTGAAGGACATGGAGTGCACATCATCTATCAACGCAAAGCATAACCAAGAATAGTTAGAAATTTTCACCCTAGGACTTGAATTTCTGCTTAATAAAGCTGCAATAGAATGTCTTTGTTTTGAATTACTTTTTTAAGGGAAGATTATTTTCAAGTAATAAAATTAAATTGAAATGGATAGCACTTGATTATTTGTGTTCCTTTACCACTTTTGCATCTGCTTAATGTATTTTTATTATATTTCATTAACAAACTAAGAATAAGTTTTACAAGTCAGTGAAATATGGAAAAAAATGCAGACTTTGCATCAAACTTGAATGGAGATTGGACTGATTGCCAGTGACTGATTTAATTTCTTTGGCAATCTTAATGTGGACTTATTCTTTATGTGCGTTTCTAATGTGGAGATGTGAATAATTCAATTTAGAGAAATGCTCACATATTTAAATTTAGTCTTGAGTCAAAGTATCATACTGAACTGAGACCATAAATCTAAAACTGTGACGTAGCATTTTTTCTTATTAAAAAAGTCTTCTCAGTGGAGGATATAAAATATGCAAAAGTGCTTCATCTCCACCATTTGAACTCAATATAGAAGTTTGAAACAGGATTGTTGTTTCTGTTTACAGAGGCTTTCCACAGAAATTTGTTCTCACCTCATCTTGCTAGAATGTAAAGATCCTAGAATGTACCAAGGAAATAAAGCTCCAGAGTTTTTGTATTGCCAGAAGTGAAGAAAATTAGATATTTCATTAAAAGAGAAGTCAATTTTTTGAGCAGTGGCAGGCAGAATAAGGGTTCCATTAACATCCAAACTGACCATCCAAAGTTCCTGAGAAATGCATTTACCACAACACATCAAAGTACCATTTTGTTAATGCAAATTCATTATTTTCCTTTGGCTAGTTTCTAACAGGGCTGGAATGAGGGAACCCAGGCCTGGATCCATACCATGCTGTTCTGTTAATTCCCTGCATTACATGCATAATAAATCAAATAATGGTGATGTCAGGTTTTGTTAGATATGTTATTTTAAATCACAGGCATCAAGTAACAAAATATATCATTGTTGTAATCTATTTCAGTAGTCCATTCTGCAAATTGATACCTTGACTTGCACCTTAAAAATTCATGTTATTCTGCTACCTGCTTAGTCTGCACTTGTGACGCAGATATTTCTATATTGACTCATAGGCACAAGGTAAACAACATTTTCATAATTCATTAATTTGATAATATGGTAATACTGTATTGGTGAATTCTTCTAAGCTAAATAATCACATGACTGTGACCTTGCAGTGTTTTTCTCATTAAAATAACTGCTATTGCAAATAAAATCTCAGTATTTTGGAAAATGTATTATTTGTGGTTGCTGACAGCTGTCTTCAGGCTGATTCTGAAGTACTCTTTTAAGATCTTAGCAATTGAGGAAGTGTGTGGGATTGGATACAGTCAGATGTGTTGAAGACCTGAAATATCAAAGCTGATGGAATGACTACCTTTTTATAGTACTAGAAGAACTGCAGAAGTGCAAGTTACAGATATGTGACTGTCTTCACTCCAAAATCTCTGATCAGCAAGAGCTAACTGTTGTCTTTGACATTTTACTCCGAAGATACTATAAGTTGTATTAGTAGCCTGGTCATTAATTGAAAATAAATGCTGTCAGTTGCTTAGACTGCTGCTCTATTTCAAAGGCTGCTTGCAGTTCTTCCTCTCTCAGTTGGTTTCACTTTGTCTGCTTTCACAAATTCGAAGCTGGTTTTTATTTTATGCCTTTCAGCTCGTGTTTGCAGAAAATTATATGGTACATTGACAATCTGGCCTCCATGGCATTAACAAATGAACTTTCAAATACCATCCCTGTGTGTGTCAGTAGGATAAAATTTAATAGCCCCAGTTGCAGGAAGAAACAGAAATTGTGGTGCAGTCCTGCCTCCTACAGAGCACTTCAGCCACCCACACGGTGTCCCTCGATGCATCTTTGAGAAACGATAGCTCTTGTTGTGTATTGGGTTTTGTGGCAAGGTTTGGTAGCAGGGGGATGCAGGGGTGGCTTCTGTGACAAGTCACTAGCAAGTTTCCATAAGTCTGATAGAGCTGGTTCAAGCCAGCTTCAAGATGGACCTGCCACTGGCCAAAGCTAATCCCGTCAGTGACATTCGTAGCACTTCTGGGATAACACACTTAAGAAAGAGGGAAGAAACCCTGTGCAAAAACCTGCAGCTGAAGAGAGGAGTGAAAATACATCAGAGAAACAACTCTGCAGACATTAAGGTGAATGAAGAAGGAGGGAAAGGAGGTTAACTGTCCTCAACCAAATTTTACTTGCTATTTTTTTCCAGTTTTGTGTTGAGCTTGGGATATCTTGTGCAGTGACTTTTATTGACTGAGTGAGTAATTTTACAAAAGGAATTTCTGATTACATTTACTACTGCATCAGCAGGAAACCGTAAATTAAACAAAGCTGAGCTGTGCAAAACTTGTGTTTCTGTTGAAATACTGACCGAATATGTTGGAGGCGAATCAGAATGCAGAGTCTGGATCCACGTATATCTATGAAGTTATCCAAAGTCCAGAGACCTGCAGCTGCAAAACTCATTGTTCCAGGATGGGGTAAAGAGAAACTAGGTTGAAAAAGCTCCAGTGTAATATTGTTTGGGAATTTCTGAAATGCAGGTGAGAAATTTATCACTGAAATTTGTTTCAGTTTCTCTTGGTGCTGCTTTATTTCACAGCAGTATTCAAAGTATGTGTCCACTGTACACTGATGTTGATGATAAGTTTTTCAGTCCTCACCTGTGTCAGTGTTTGCTTTCAGATGGTAAACAAAAAACACAGTCCAGTGTGAGGTTGCTATCCTCTTTCTTGGTATATTTCCTGACTGCATGTAGTCCCTTACAGTTGGCAGTCAGAAAAAAGGGATGACATGATGAAAAAAATGGCTGATGAATAAAAGACTACAGTCTTTCTTTTAAAGCAGAAAATTGCATTGACTGCTTCTCATTGTAAATAAGAAGATAATTACATGGAGATAGATAATAACTGTCTTATTACTAGGACCTCACATTGTGCCCTAGACATTTTGATGGCAGGAGCCTCCTGTCAGGATCAGCTGCTGCTCCTTTGTCTCCCCCCCCCCCCCCAACTCCTGCAGCCCTCGCTCCTGCCGAGCAGCCGGCATCCCAGTGCTCGGTGTGGCCGGAGCTGCTCCCCATCTGGCATCCCCGCCTAGCATCTGGGTGCCTTTGCTCACAGTCTGGCAGCTCATCCAGCACACAGCCGCTAGGAGGAACTGGAAGAAGAACATTTCCTGGTGCTCAAAAAGTGGATGAGGAAAGATGTCGTTACCTAATCCTAAACTGCCCCTTCCCGGCTGGGATATGTTGGTGAACCTAGAGCACAATGGGTGGTGGGAGCAGGCTGGAAGTGCCTATGCCCTTTGGGCACTATAGGATACCATTGTCTTTGGCAACAGTAGTAAATCTCAGCAGAACTTTGGTTTAGGATTTTGGGGTTTGTTTTATTTTTATATTTGCTCTATCATGTTTACTACCTGAGCCAACTACCAGCCCTTTCTTGCAAGGCTTGTAATAACTGAATCACATTAGACCTTCAAAAATCCCCTAGGAAAATATTCTCATTATTGTAGGAACTAATGTTTAGTTTAAAATAATTCTGCATTTGCCAACTTATCAATCAGCTGTTTTTTAATCTGGTTATTACAGGTTCTTTGATACAAAATAAATATTTGTTACTACAACATCCTTGCTATTCGGTTTGTAACATTGAAATATGTAGTTCAATACAGCCTCCCTGCAGTTGTTTTGTCTCACTGTGGTGCTTTATCTTCACGTTACTAATATGTACTTAAAGCCCACATGCAAGCAAAGATACGTTTATCTGTGGAAATAATTGCAAACTAGAGAAAGGGAGGAAGAAGTACTTGCCGGAGAAACTGAGCTAAGGGTGGTAAAATAATTCACTTGTCTCTTAAATCCGTAGAAGCTGTGTAGTTGCTGTTGCATTGCTGGTAGAATAGCCATCCTTGGCAAGAATATTCCAGTTGAAGCCCCACTGTTATAAAAATAAATTCAGTTTGTGTTTATCATAGTTTTGTATTCACATGATGGTCTGTTTCTCTCCTATTAAATCTCCAGACTGAAGCACTTACTGTAAACAGTCTCATCTAATCATGCCATCAATGTGCTAGGCTTTCTTGCTTTGTAATTTAAATGGACAACTTCTGGTGTCACAATGGAAATAATTCCTTCATTAGTCTTGTATCTTTTGGGAGTTGCACCAATCTTCTGCATGAAAGAAATCTAAGTAGGGTAAATAAAAGACTACAGAGATTCAGAAAGGCAGCTGTTGCACTGATTACTATTTGAACAAAGTAATGATTAATTGAACAAATAAATTAAGAAATACCAAGGAAAGTTCTTAGGAGGTCAAGGCATTATGATACCAGTGGTACCCGGGTGTAAAAGCCAGGCTGCTGGAATTGTAAAAGCTTCTGAAAACTGCCTTCTGCAGAGGTCACCATGGGAAACATTGGGAGTGATTCAGCTTATGCCTATCTTTATTGTTTCTGTCTTGATGCAGATATTCTGGGAGGAAATGACTCAGCCCTAGTATAAATGCTGACAAATGGCTGGTGAGTTTGGGTTCTTTGAGTTGTCCAACTCCATGTGTTCCTGAGGTCTGATTTTGCATAGGGCAGGTACATGATGAGTCCAAAAGGGAGGTCTTTTTGAGTAAGACACCTAAAATGACTTCTTCTCTGGGTGACCAAGGTAAGCATTCTCTTTTGCTCAGAGGGTTCAGAGTTGAACTTGACTGTTCCCATGAGACAAGATCCATCCAGTATCAGTGCCACTGAGGTTCAGTAGCAGGAGAAGTGGGCTCCTGTCACCCTGCCAGGCAGCATTGCTCTTCTGCAGCACAAGGTGTTATAGCTACTGCAGGATAAGGTGAGTGATGGAAGGCAGGTTCCAGAAGACCACAAATGGTATGACAGCCAAAAAAAAAAAAGATACAACCATTCTCCTGCTGAACTGCAATGTGTGTAATCGCACTTTTATCCTGGAAACTTTATATACCCATGTGATTAATAGCTGGGTGATACAACTGTCATGTAGATGACACACATTCCCTCTGTATTGCCACAATAAGATGCAGACTGACAGGCCTTTGGCACTGACATATGACCTGCTGTGTTGACAGCTGCTGAGTCTGACATTCCCAAGTCATGCCTGGTTGCGCCCAGCCAGTGATCCTGTGGTGTGCACAGCAGACCTGCTACTTCTTCTGAGAAGGCCAATGTCATAGCATGACCAAATGCCATGTCATAGCACTGCATTTTTTTGCCAAAGGCTGTATACATATAAGTAAATATCTTGAGAGCATAATTTTGAAGATCACTGCTTGCTTTTGCTCTGTTTGTTCAGCCACTGAGATGGAAAACTTATCTGTTAGAGAAAACACACCATGATATAGCATCTCAAGTTGGTGGGGATTCCCTTTAGCCCTGCCTGTTGTTGGCTGCTGGTACACATGACTGATTGCCCTGTGTGTCAGAGTACATGGCTTTCAGTGCATGCAATACAACCATGTGTTGTCGGTGCTTGTAACACCTCCCCCATTGTTCCTCATGCACCTTTCAGCCTGTGCTAGAGACTGTTGTATTTACCCGCATCCAGCCTGGCCAGAGAATAGCCTTTTAGTTTTAATGGTCTGAAAAATGAGGCACTTAGATTAAGATACAGGAGCTCAATTCCAAGCAAGACTGCAAAGAGCTTGCATGTCCTTGGGTGAGAGACTCACTCTCCTCTTCTTCAATGCTCCGTCTGCAAAGTGATGCTTAATATGTTTAGATGCCCTAAGAGGATTATGAGGATGCATGTGAGGCACTTGGAAGCTATTGCCTGAGGAACCAGATAAAGAAATCTTCCAGCAGCCCCTGTGGGACCCAGATGTGATGAGTCCTGTTGCACAGAGACATAGGGATGCATTAAGGGTGCAAGGAATTCCTGCTTGACTGGCAGCCCCCTGCCCTGATGTCTGTCTCCAGCCACAGCAGTAGGAGAGTTTTTTAGGGCACAAATTTAGGCCCCAGCCCTCCCTGGGACCTCTTTTCCCCCTATGACTCTGCAGCCTCAACCTCTGCATTAGATATGTTGATGAAAACATCTCTTAGCAGTCCTGTCCAGAGCCAAACCATTTCTGACCATGCTGATGCCATCCACCCCAGGCCCCCGTAGCAGCAAATTTCAGAAATTACTGGGTAAAGAAGGACCTTATTTTATACGGTTTAGGCTTACCTCCTACTGATATAATTCCATGCCCATTAATTGTCTGACTGAAGGATTTAGTGAACAGTAGTTTCCCACTCAGTTTACCTCTTCACTGCTTTGGAAACACAGAGCATGTTCTACTCAGTCTTCTCCCTGAAGGATCGCAGCCTTTCTGGTGTCCCCTCATAGACAGCTGCACCATCCCCTTACCTGATGTATTCATCCTTCCCTGTATTTCCCTCAATTGCCAAACCTCCTTCCTGAGATGCTGAAAAGAGAGCCGTGAAGAGCTGTTATGAAATGGGTGCACCAGCATTTCATACAGCAGCAAAACTGCACCTTCTTTCTTGGTCTCAGCATGCTTCCCTACAATGTCCTGTGTTTTTGTTGGCTGTTTATCTCTCCCTGAACACTAAGACAAAGATTTCAGAGGGCTACCCATGGCACCTCCAAGACCTCTTGCCTTGTAACTGCCAGTTCCAAGTTCAGTACCATGCAGACGTGATTCACATCTACTACCTTATATTTTTCCACAAGGATGCCCATCTGCCCAGGCATTAATTTGTCTAAAACCATTCTGAAGCATCTCACCATCAACACAGCCAGTGACTGACTGAAGGAGCTCAGCTGCCATCTGAAAATCTATGTATTTCACTGTTCCATCCATTCTGTAGGTCACCAATGAAAGTGTTGAATAAAAATTATTCCAGCTCCATCCTCCCTGTGTTAACAACACTGACTCTTCTCCAAGTCAAGGTGTGACATTTGGCTCTGTTTTTTTCCTCGTGTCCTTTAACCAGTTTTTAATTCTCAGGATGGCATTTCCTCCTGTCCCTGGTTACACAGCCTCTTTAGTAACCCTTGCTGTGAAATCCTGTCAAGGGCTTTATGAAAACCCAAATATAAGATGTCTGCTGGATTCCCTTTATCCACAAGCTTACCAGCACCCTTGCAAAGCTGGCTAAGAGTGGCAGGGCTGCCTGGCATCTCCTTGCAGTAGCCTGCCTGGCACACAGCCTGCTCACAGGGGAAGGTCATGCTGTGGTGGGACAAGAGTGCACCACAAAAACAGGGACCAGAAAGCACACACCTCCCAGACAAACCAGCCTCTGGCAACCTGAGCAAGGTTGCAGTCAAGCTGCCAAGAAATGCCTTCTGCCCCTTCTGCAGGTGGCCCCAGGTATCTTCTAGGAGGCACAACAGCTGTCTGGTCTTGGTACTGCTCAGAAGGTGTTTCTGCAAAGGCATATGGGCCTCTCCTGAAGATGTCTGGGCAAGCAGAAGGTGCAATGTGGAGTTTCCTGTTGGCATGCCAGTTGGGCTGTCTCGTACCTCATGTGGAGGAACTGAGATGGTCGGTGAGTGCTCCATGATCAAGACCCAGATAGGAAATTCTAGTCAACACTTTCATATTCAGGCTTTCATTTTGTCTGTCTTTCTACTTCACCCAGGATGACGGGCACTACAGTTTAATTTTTCAGTTTTTTTTCAGCAGCTTGTGCTAACTGAAGCATATAATGGAAGAGCTTTGCAAGACGTTCTAATCCGCTCATTCAGTGTTTTAGCCAGCACAAGAAACAGAGTTTCCTTAAGGCTCCCAAACATCCCTTGGGTGTAGGTCAAATATGTTTAAGGTGTCCAGAATGCTTTTCCTAGATTTTTTCTTCTCTCTGACTGAAGACATCTTGCCCATTCCTGAAAACACATCTCCTCTCCTAATCAAACCATTTTTCTTACAGTCACTGGTCTCCCCAGTCAGGTAATTCTGTTTGTCAGGTAATCTGGTCCTTCCTTACTGCCTCTGGAGATTCAGAGTAGGGAAACTGCTTTGTGTGTCACTACCACAACAACCTGGACGTCCACCATACTCAGCATGCTTTAGATGGAGCAGGTCTGACATTTGAAAAGGACAGCCAAGAATCACCAGGTCACCTCTCTACTTCCTTCTTTTAATCTGAGCAAATGAAAGGAAACATGAAAGCAAATTTGTCAAGCAATGATGTATGAATTCTGCAAGCTTTGCAGATGCTTGTTCTTCTCACCTCGGTCAATTCAGCTGAGGAAAAACACCTGAACTGAAAAGTAAGGCTTGCCCATTGTGTTGGCATTAGTCCAATTGACATGGAGTTTTGCTGACTCCACAGTCCTGGCAGCATCAGGGGTTTATCACTTTAGTCCAAGAGGGGTTTCCCTGTGTTATCACATTTTTTAATGTTTGGAACAGTTTAATCATATACTTATTCTTGTTTGGAACAGCTGCTTTTATTCTGCTTTGCAAAGAACTTGTAGCTGTGGCTGCGGCTTTCCCATGTGTCTTTGCTGCTCTGTGGATTTCTGTTGCTCACAAAGACATCACCGAATGAGATCAGCCTGTCCTTAACATGGACCCCGTAATTACAGGGTTGCTTCAGATTGGCCATAGAGCAGTGCTGTCCCTGCCATGCTTACTTAGAATGTCCTTGTAACAGGTAATGGAGAGCTGCATTTGATCCAATAAATGACTGTGTATCTCTGCAGTATTAAACTCCTTAGAAGCCTGGAGAGAAAGCCTTGCTAGCCTTTTTCCAAAATCAAGGCTACTCACTTGCAAATGGGATATTTTCTGTTATGACAAGAGGTTAAATCTTATCTACTACTTCACACAAAAGGTATTACAACAATGTCTAAAGACATTTCAAAGAGGTTTACTAGTGAGGTGGTGACCTGGAGTTGCCATAGAGCAAGTCCCAGCTGGACCCACACTTGAGCAAAAGGTTTTTCTGGAGATCGAGGGTACGAGTGTGCTTCTGAGGGTTGTGTTCCCCATGAACATCGGTTCTGTGATGCAACCCATTTTGTAATAAGAGAGGTGGCGTGTAAGCACAAGCAGGCACAGCTGCAGCAAGAGGGGATATCTATAAACTGCAGGAGTGATGGTGACAGATGAAAACCTCTCTGAAACACACTATCACAATGAGCTCTGCTCCCTCCAAAGAGAGGCAAGCAGGGAAGCAGAAAAGATTGAAGAGTTTGTTGTGCATCTCCAAAGTGTTCTTGAAACCTTTTACTTTCACAGTTTTCAGATCTGAGCAGATTTATTTATTTTGTTTTTCTTTTTGTTCTATGCAGCAACAGTTTATAAACATTTAACAGGTAGCAATGTTTAGTGTCTGACTGTTCTTGGGGCTGAGATTTCTTATACAGCACAACTCTTATGGATTTAAACAAAATCTCTCTGTGCTACACTAAGTACCATAGTGTAAGAGCTGCTGTTTCAATGCAGTTTCCTTTATTGTGGATGGAATTCTGCATGTGCAGGTTCCTAGGTCATGAAAGACTTGCTTATAATCCCTTGCATCCCAGAGGACAGCAGACCAATGTATATTAATCAGGCTGATAATTTATTCATGTGCACAGAGGGTCAGTAGACCCTGCAAAGTCTGCCTGCTGCTTATGGAAGTGTGATTGCACCAGCAACTCCCAGATCACGTATTAATAGAAAGAGATGTGCAGAAATCTGATCCCATGAAGTCTAGTTATTTTGGTTGGATTGAGAAATGCATGTATGCATAATTGCAGAGCAAACACTAGCTGTCGTAAAAGATACTGAATTGCAATGTTTTCATGAAAGGCCTGAGACAAAACAGATGAATGAGGAGTCATAGTACATGAGGCACAAATCACAGCAGCAGCAGCAGGGCTTTTGCAGAGAGCTACAACAGTGTGTTTTAAACTGTCTTCACTGGAATACAAGCAGAAAAACAGCCCTAAAAGTGCACAGATATAAAATCTACATGAAAATGTTCAGCAAGCTATTAAATTACCATACCATATCACAAATAGGCTTTCATTTATGTTCAAAATAGTAGCTTTCTCATACAACCTTGAAGGTTACTGTGTATCTCACAAGAAGATGTCCCTGCATGCCTGTGTTTTACCAGCAGGCAAATGGCAAAGGCCAGGAGAGAATGTCAGCTGCCAGGGTTGCTCCTGGAGACTGCCAGTGCCTGATGCTACTTGGGTAAAGTTTATGGAAACTCTTGGTTGTGGCCGCATCTGCACTGATACACGGTGGTGTCAGGGCTGGGCAACACATGGAGAGTGCAGATGTGCTTTTGTCTCTGTCACCTCTGAATTTCACCAAGTTTTAGCCCTTTCACTGCAGCTCAGAAGCAAGTCCCATCCTGTAACACCTCCACCTGGGGTGATGCAGGAATGAACCAACTTGGGATGTCTGATTTCTCTCTATGTGGAGGGCACTGATATTGTGCCTGGGCTATAAACACAGGCCTCTCAGCTTTAAATGCTGCTGGTTCCCCATTGTTTCCCTTTAGATATTTCAGCAATAAAATGTAATTCAAGCTTGAATCCATAGATGACAGGTGAGATAAGGAAAATAAAATATATCTTTCATCAACCTGAAAATTCAGACCTGAGCCAGCACTACAGATAGTCAAATAATGGAAAAAGATGTCCCCAAACTGTTTTGGCAGATAAGGACAGCAATTTGGCTCAACAGTTTTGTGTATGATTACAGTAAGTGCACTATGCTGTGGTGCTGTAGTCATGAGCATATCTGCAGAACTGAGAAGTTTTACAAGGCCAAGCACAAGTGGCAACCATTTGAAAATTCATGCCCAGATGTTCCCTATTACCAGTTCCAGACTCATGATAAGTTAATAACCTGTTCTCAAGTTTGCTCTTCGGGCAGGGGAAGGAAGGCAGACCCTGTGACTACTGTGATCAGTCACATCCTGAGAAACGAATGACTTAAAGTAGACTGATTTTGCACCCCTGTGGTGGAGCTGAATTTGCGCAGAGTCCTGATGCCCTGAGTTGGAGACACAGAGCATGACAGTCTCCTTTCCCTCACCCCAAATACTGACACTGCAGGCTGCAGGGCATGAAAATACCTCCTGAAATGAAATGGAAAGGAAGCTAGGGCAAGAGGTGATGGAGATGTGCTGTTGAACAAGAGGTGAGCACCTGCTACGGGTTCCGACTGATGACTGTGCTGAAGGAAAACATCCTGAGTTGCAGGAGGCTGAACTTAAAATTTGTCAGGAAGGTCTCAGGCAGCGCAAAGACTTGCAATAGGGCTCACAGTACCGAAGCACTGCCCTACCTTTAATAAGAGGATTTGCAGTTGCAAGTTTGGCAATATTATCATAGCATGCAGCTTCTTTGACCTAATTTTTATATATATATATACACGTGTTTGTAGATGCGTAAAATCTGTAATATATAATTTCTTGCAGATTTTGCCCAGCCTTTAAACAGAGAGGGGAAGTATGAAAGGAGCTTTGCTTTTCCTCCTCTCCCTCATGCAAGAGCTGCCTCAGGGCTGGGAACTGCTCACATCTATGCTGTTGGAAGCATGGTTGAAAACAAGCAAGCAGTATGAATGTAGGTATGGGTATGGAAACAGTCTCTGCACTGGTCTGCAGAATTATCTCACCTTCAGGGTTACCACTGCAGGGATATTTTGTACTGTGAGCAGGGAGTAACTACTGAACCTCAGATTTCTCTTCCTGAGAGAGGTGCAAAAATTGTGTGATGACCATAACACACTTTGCTCTACTAACAGCTTTGCTTTATCTATGATGAAAATAATTCCTTCTACACCAAGTAGTCTGGTAAATTTCCACTCACAACAATTACAGTGGCTGTCCTGGATGTTCCCAAATGGGTGCCCGCCTAATTTTCAGAGGGTTGCTCTCTTTTTGCTCTCTTTTATCTTTTAATCCTCCCTGTTTCATGTCGCAGCCAAGACTTCTAATGGTGAGACTGCTTTCGAACAGAGGTCCCTCTGATGCACTTGAAACTTTGACCTGCACAGTACAATTGTAACTTTTTTCCCCTGGTTTTTTTGGGTGTTTTTAAACAGAAAACAAGCAAGCAAACAACAAGCAAAAACACTGGTGCTTGTGACAGTGAAGCCAAGTTACAGCCAGACCTTCAGTCCCATGTTTTGTCTCAGGTCCCATCCCAGGCTCAGCCAAACACCAGGGCAGTACAAATAATGGAAGTGAACCTCTGGCCTTCAGAGAAGCAGGATTTGGTGGCAGTCAGGGGTCAGATGCTCCTGCAGGGCTGCAGTGTTAGTCACTTTCACTGGTGCATTGAGGACAGAGCACAGGAGAGATCTTTAGCCTTCTCTTTCCTCAAGCTATGGTGTTTACCATCACTTGAATCTTAAAGTGAAAAAATAATACTCGTTCTTTTTTGGTTTGAAAAATATTTGTACAGCAATGTTAATTGCAGTAAGAAAGGTAAAACATAGACTGTCTGAAACACAAATAGAAAAGATGTTCAGTGATGGAAACAGGAAAAGTTTCAGTTAACCTAGATTAAAACTGTTTCTGGAGGTCAAGTTTGTTGAAACTTGTGGGATTTAAATTTTTAGCTTGGAAAACTACACCATTGCTAAAATGTTTGAGGGACTGGAGGAATTGCTCCTTGTCCCACTGACCTAGCATCTCATCTGCATAAAAGCAGACGTGGCTCTGGTACCATGTTGTGTGACATGTCCAGGGCCTCCTCCTGCTGCAAACAAGACAGAAAAGCAGGGCAGCTTTCCCTGCAAGCATTCTGCTTGTCTCTGCGGTAATCTGCTCAGTAACAATGCCAGCATGCAAACAGGGAAGAGGGAGGGTGTTGCCCTCGTTTCCATAGCACCTCAGAGAAGAATCTAAGTAATATGAAGCCTCCTTGCATCTTGATACGTATAGAACGTTATTTGATAGAAAGGAGGCCCATGACTACCTTTTGCAAGACAGAAGAGAAACTGATTTAAATTCAGCCTTTTTCTTTCCGGTTTACCACGAGTGGCAAAATTTGTGCTAGGTGGGAACAATGCAAACCAGAGGTGCTTCTTTGTTTGGTTGATAAACTTCATGTGGGAAGCTGATTTTGACTGTACCCAGTTGGACACTGACAAAACAACAGGCTGTTCGTTTAACAAGACTAAAACCATGTCTGCTTCCCTGCCCAAAAATATATCTCACAATTTATCTTGTGACTGAGGTCAGCCTCAGACAACCGAGGCCTTGTCTGTGCCCCTCTAAGATGTGAGTGAGCAGGCAGGGAGGAAGGTTTTTGTGTTTACTCCCCAGGTTCACACTAGGCTCCCTGTGGTCCATGCAAAGCGAGAAGTGTATTATGTGTCCCCAAACCTCATGGTGAAATTCTGCACTACTCTCATTTGCCTGAAGCCCCACTTCATTTCTAACATCACTCACACTGACTTCAACAAAAAGCAAACATGGGAGCCTTTAGCTGCTTTTTTTTTAACAGTGTCACAGTACCCCAGGTGTATTGTAAGCACAGTAAAAATAGAGGTACCAGCAAAATACATGGGCTGCATTAGCTGATCATTTCCAATAAGTTTAATCTTTGACTTTCTATATGGGCTTTTTTACAATTTTTCTTATTTTTCAATAGCAAAAAAATTCTGAAAACATTCCATAGAGAAGTAGAAACATGATTTCCTTTTGAATCACAGCAGAGCAACCTAAGCAGAGTATCTATGTGGACAGAGCTCCCCTAATAAAATTCCTTCACTGAGCTATTGAAGCAATGGCAATTGGAAAATTTTGCAGCCACTGTAGCCTGAATGGAGATTATATTTTTAATGTTGCAATAGCAATAGCATTATAGAATGAGTTGATGTATGGCTCCTGTTTAAATAAATCACATTGTAGGTCACAGAAGCATACTTTGCCTAACTGCATAAAATTTGTACATTTAAAGCAGGACTGTAAGTAACTTAGAGCTGTACTGTAAGTCTTTGGAAGCTTTGAAAATAATTTGAAAGACTACTGAAGTTTTGGTTCTCCATGCATTTCTTACCCTTGGTATCATATTCAGCCACCTAGTTTAATAGCAGTCATATGTCTGCTGTACCTGTGAATCATAGAATCATAGAATTGTTCAGGTTGGAAAAGACCTTTAAGATCATGAGTCCAACCTTATCCTAACCGTATCAATCTATTTCTGATGACCCACCACTAAACCATGGCCCCAAGCACCACATCCAGATGACTTTTAAACACATTCAGGGATGGTGCCTCAACCACCTCCCTGGGGAGCCTGTTCCAGTGCCTAACAACCCTTTCTGTAAATAAGTTTTTTCTGATATCCAATCTAAATCTCCCCTGATGCAACTTGAGCCCATTTCCTCTTGTGCTGGAAGACATTGTCTGGCATGCTTTAGTTGACCATACATTTTTATTGGAATATGGAGGTAACTGGGGAGGAAAGACTGCCCTGATTTGAGCCAGGATGAAGGCAATTTTCTTTTTAATGATTTTTTTCCTTCAGTGAACTCTCTTTTAAGTAGCAGCAAGTGTTTCAGTGGATGGACTGAACGCTGGTATCTTTATGTTACTGCTGAGACATCAAGGACACTTTGCTCTACTTGTTGAATCTCCAGCTTCGGATGCTAAAAGATCAGGAGAATCATATCTGCAACCCTTCTGTAGGGAGGAGCAGACTAGATAGATGGCAAACCTGGCCAAAGAGAATATTCCATCTGTCCTGTATTTGAATATTAGGTTTTATTAAAACTATAGAAGGAATATGGATACTTCAATTATTATCTTAGGCTGCACTATTGTAAAGGCTGACAATTAGAACACAAGAGTACGATACATATATGTTTAAACCGCACAACCTGAGAAAAAATTGTGGTTAGGCCTTGTGTTACTTAATGATGTTAGGAAGGAAGAGAGAGAGTAGCAGAAGACAAGTTTGGAGAGAGAGGTAACAGAAAATCAGCAGTCCTGAATCCAGCGTTGGGCCAGCCAACGGGGGAGAGTTGGTGTCAGTGAGGCTCCAAAAGCCCACCATTGCAGCCCCCTGCCTAGTTTCCTTGTTTTGCAAGGATGAGCAAGCGTGTGTGAGCCTGAGCAGCTGGAGTGGACCCCCGCCCCTTCCACCCCTCCATCGTTATTTCAATCGCTGTACATGCAGGTCGGAGGCCATAGGCAGCCATCAGCACTGTCTCCATCGCCTCAGGCAAGCCTTTTGGGATGCAAACGAGACTTTGTTTAGGGGTTACAATGGCATTTCCAGCATTAGTTTTCAATCCAGAAAGCCTCTCTCATTAATTCTCTCTCTCCCTTCCCTACCTGGGTGGAAGGGGGAGGGGATGGAGAGCACCATTGTCGCTGGTTTAATTGTCGATCCTGAGTCAAGCCATGACAAAGACATCTTGAAGCTGTATCAATAAACAGGAGGAGTATCTTCCTGTAATAGGAATTGAGACTTCTCCTAAGTAAGTTATGTTTTGGCAGGCAGCATAAAGAGTGGTGGCCGGAGAGGTCTTTGCCTTAATCATTAGCCCTTTCTAGTTGCATCTGAGTATAAAATAATTGCAACAGAGATGCTCTGACATACCTTAAACTCCTCTCCTCGTTCACTTCTTCATGTAGCTAAATGGCATCTGCATTTTGCTCCCTATGAAGGAAATATAACTGAAATCTACCACAGGCATAAATTGGCCCAGCTTCCTTGGCTCTCGCAGAGGTACTGGGAGGATGCAGACCTTGGGACCTAGTCAGGCACATTTTTCCATTGAAAGTGATTGAACTGCAACTTAGATTATTGATTTCACAACGTCTAAAACACAGGTACAGTGCTGTGATCAGTGCTCAATATCAAAAAGTGCATAAGAGTACCTATTAATATTAAAAATTGTAACCTTCTGCTAACTAGCACATCATGTGCATGCAATGTTTGCTGTACTGCATGAATTAGTTTGGTCCAGCTTCTGGTGTCCTCATTTCATCTGTGATACAATGCTCACTTGGACAAGGCTGGAAACTTTTCTGAGGAGATGGGGTTTATCAAAAAGGGCTAAGGCTATTCCTGGGATTTAAAGGGACATCTAGAGTTCAGGTCACTCCCTTTAATTTCACAAAAAAAGCAAGTGCTGACTTTTATTAAGCCATTCTACCTGCTTTTTCAACCAGCATTTCTTTTGTGCAGCAGCTGCTAAGCATGCGACTTTTAATTCTTCACAAGATTAAAATTGGTCTGAGAATATTTTAACCTTAATGATTCTATGATTCTATTCTATGATCTCTGCTCCAGAATTTGCCCCAAAAAACTCCACGCACTATTGATAGTTATATGAAGGCCTCACAGTTTGGCTACACATTTCTTAATTCTCTGGAAATGATCAGCAGTGAATCTTTTGGTGGCTGAAAGGGAATGTTTCAAACCTCGCTCATTACTATTCACAGACAGTTTGGAACTGTAAGTACGTGGTGGTTTGCTGACCAGAAGGGCACATGTCCTTATTTCTCTTGTAAATTTGCCCAGAGAGCATTTCAGAGACCAACAGCCTGAATTATATTACTCCTGACAGTGATGTCAGAATAAGCAAATGCTGAGGTCATGTACAAGACATGCTGCCAGCACTGTACAGCAGTCTTCAGCTTGCAGACCGATAACTTTTCGGTCTTAAGAAAAGCTAAAGACAGCAGAATAACTGCCTTTCAGCTGCACCGTCTGATTTCACAAGCCTTTGCCTCTGCCTGCAAGCAGACAGGGCTCCTGGATGCCTGCCTGGGTCGAGGTGCTGCCAAAGGAGCCAGCTGCCTGTGGACACAAGTGGCAGGGACAGAGGCAGCCCCTGTTCCCCAGCAAGGCTGTCTGCAGACCTGCTGCCCATCCTGCCTCTCCCAGTACTTCATCCTGATTGCTGTGGATGTCTTATGTCTGTAAGAATCAGACACAAGGTGACCTGCTCTCTTATTTTCTGTATTTCTCATGTAGTCTGGTTCCTGTTTCAAAGAAATACCTGTTTCGATCCTTCCGTGATATGGGGCCCTGCTTTGAAAGTGATCACCAATGAACATGAATTTTGCCTTCCGGGCCAGACCTTGGAGACTTTAAAATCTGCTCTCCACAGCACCATACTCCATGAAGTACAGCTGCTGGCAAACAGTTCACAAATGCTGTGCATCCATAGGTAACTGGGAAGCCTGGTGTTGCGATATTCAAAGCTCAGTGAAGCAACAGCTGGGTGAGGCTGAGCATCTGGGTGGAGGTATGTGAACAGAGCATATTCTTTTCAGGCTAAGGTAGTTGATTATATGGTGGGGCTTCTTCAACTCGTTTAACCGCTTCTTGAGGTGGCATTCCAAAATGTGTGCCTTCTGGCCAGTCTGTAATAGCGTCTACCATCCCAGGACGATTTGGTGCACTGACCATGCTACCCAGTACATGGTGTGCATTCATCATTTAGTGCCCCACTGGAAAGCACAGTAGGAAAAATCTGAGAGAAAAGAAGATATTTAGCGGGATTAGAAGTTGTTAATATGCAAGCAGTATTTGCTGACAAGAATGTTTTCTGCTGCTGTTAGCTGCTTCCTTCCCAGAGTTCACCAAATATGGGACAAAGACAATAAACTGCCTTTAGAGAAGTGATTAGAAGTGTGGCAATGCACACAGTCCTCTAGGACTTGTGAGAATCACAGATAAAACAATTCACAGCTATCTTTCTGTTGTATTTTTAAATCATTATGGAGAAAGCAATGACATGACTTGTAAAAAAAAATCCTTCAGCCATGCAGTGCTCATGGGATTCCAAATTACAAGGCCACGGGAATTATGATCCACATCCAGTTGAAGCCAAAATACCACCTACATTTCACAGAATCACAGAATCCTAGGGGTTGGAAGGGATCTCGAAAGATCATCTAGTCCAACCCCCCTGCCAGGCAGGGTCACCTACAGCACATCACACAGGAACTTGTCCAGGCAGGTTTTGAATGTCTCCAGCGAAGGAGACTCCACAACCTCTCTGGGCAGCCTGTTCCAGTGCTCTGTCACTCTCACAGTAAAGAAGTTTTTTCTCATGTTTACATGGAACCTCCTATGCTCCATTTTGCACCTACTGCCCCTTGTCCTATCACTGGACATCACTGAAAAAAGCCTGGCTCCATCATCCTGACACTCCCCCTTAACATATTTGTAAACATTGATGAGGTCACCCCTCAGTCTTCTCTTCTCCAAGCTAAAGAGGCCCAGCTCCCTCAGCCTTTCCTCATAAGGGAGATGTTTCACTCCCTTAATCATCTTTGTGGCTCTGTGCTGGACTCTTTCAAGCAGTTCCCTGTCCTTCTTGAACTGAGGGGCCCAGAACTGGACACAATACTCCAGATGCAGCCTCACCAAGGCAGAGTAGAGGGGGAGGAGAACCTCTCTTAACCGACTAACCACACCCTTTCTAATGCACCCCAGGATGCCATTGGCCTTCTTGGCCACAAGGGCACATTGCTGGCTCATGGTCATCCTCCTGTCTACCAGGACCCCCAGGTCCCTTTCTCCTACACTGCTCTCCAGCAAGTCAGCCCCCAACCTGTACTGGCACATGGGCTTGTTCTTCCCCAGATGCAAGACTCTACACTTCCCCTTGTTGAATTTCATCAAGTTTCTCCCCGCCCAACTCTCCAGCCTGTCCAGGGTCTCTCTGAATGGCAGCACAGCCTTCTGGTGTGTCAGCCACTCCTCCTAGATTAGTGTCATCAGCAAACTTGCTGAGGGCACACTCTGTTCCCTCATCCAGGTCATTGATGAAAATATTGAAGAGTACCGGTCGCAGTACCGACCCCTGAGGGACTCCACTAGTCACAGACCTCCAACTAGATTCTGTCCCATTGACCACAACTCTCTGACTTCTTCCTTTC
This sequence comes from Hemiprocne comata, assembly GCA_020745705.1. NCBI lineage: Eukaryota > Metazoa > Chordata > Aves > Apodiformes > Apodidae > Hemiprocne > Hemiprocne comata. The sequence continues at coordinate 12,156,076 of CM036616.1, read as the reverse complement.
AACCAGTTCTTGATCCATCTCACTACCTGATGAGCAAGACCACACTTCCTTAGCTTATCTACGAGGATGCTGTGGGAGACAGTGTCAAATGCTTTACTAAAATCAAGATAAACCACATCTACCGCTCTACCATCATCTATCCACCTAGTTACTTCCTTATAGAAGTCTATAAGGTTGGTCAAACATGACTTACCCTTGGTAAAACCATGCTGACTGCTCTTGATGACCCCCATGTCCTTGATATGCCTAGACATAGTGACAAGAACAAGTTGTTCCATCACCTTTCCAGGGATGGAGGTGAGGCTGACTGGTCTGTAGTTACCCGGGTCCTCCTTCTAGCCCTTTTTGTAGACTGGTGTGACATTTGCTATCCTCCAGTCCTCAGGCACCTCTCCTGTCACCCACGACTTACCAAAGATGATGGAGAGTGGCCTAGCAATGACCTCCGCCAGCTCCCTGAGCACCCGCGGGTGCATTCCATCCAGACCCATCGATTTATGGATGTCCAGATTGCTTAGCTGATCCCTAACTCAATCCTCATCTACCAAAGCAAACTCCTCCTTTATCCTGACTCCTTCTGGGGCTACAGGGATCTGGGGCTCCTGGGGAGAGTCTGCAGGATTAAAGACAGCGGCAAAGAAGGCGTTCAGCACCTCTGCCTTCTTTATATCCTCTGTCACCAGGGCACCCACCTCATCCAGCAGTGGGCCTGTATTGCCTCTAGTGTTAGTTTTATCTGCAATGTATTTGAAAAAGCCCTTTCTATTGTCTTTGACCTCACTTGCAAGGTTAAGTTCCAAGGAGGCCTTAGCTTTCCTAACTGCCTCCCTACATCCTCTGACAACAGCCCTATATTCCTCCCAAGGGATTATTTTTAAAACTTGGTACAGAAAAGGTATTTATACATTTCTCTGAGGAATGACTTCAAATGCAGACACACGGAACTTTGGTGGAGAATAGAGGGAGTTTGGAATGCACTCTTTGAAATGCTCAGTTCCATGAAGAAGCAGGAGGCTGCTGTTGTCCAAGGCAGAGTTAGACTGTCTCATGCATGTGTTGGCATTGGACAAGCTTACAACTTTGCCCAAATTCAGCATCTCTCCAAATAATATGGTACACATGGTAGGAAAAGATGTATTTCATTGTCTTTATCAAGAGCTCATGAAGATTCCTATGATAACTGCAATTCCTGGGCATTGCTGCTTGATCCTTTGTGACTGACAAGCAGAAGCTGCAGTCCTGATCGATGTACAGGTGCTATTCAAATGAGATGTAATCACAGTATTTGTGTTTGTGGAAGACCTGAGCACCAGCAGCAAGATGTAAAACATTTGGTAGTGTTTTTCAGGCATGGACTCATGCGAGGTGCTCCAGACTGTACCCACACCCCTGCTGGAAAACAGTCTCCCCATCAAAAAGCAATTAATCAAGACAGAAAAAAATAACTTCCTTCAACCCTCATTCCAAGAGAATGTGGGTATCAGCTGCCTGGATTTGCATGCCAGATGTGAGCCTGTCACATTTCCTCTGTATCTAGTCTGATATTACCTGTTGGAAACGAAAGGCTGTCAGGTAATTCTTAGAGCAACTGTGTGTGTGTGTGGTGCACAGATGTGTGGTATCACAGATGCAAACATGCACTAGATACATGCATACACCTTGTTTGTCAGTCCACTGGAAATGTTTTCAGGGCAGAAAGAAAGGTGTTTTCATTTGAAACCCTCATCTTTGTGTGTTTGTAACTTCATGAATGAAAGGTAATATTCAGCATGAGCTTTTCACATTCAGAGCCTCGTCTCAGTGGTCTCTCTTCCCTCCAGACATGTCAGTAAGATTTCACACAGTAGAGAAAATGAGTTTGCATCACTTAAACAGGTTCTTCAGATTATTTTTCCTGTTGACTTCACCTAATTTAGATTGTAACTTCCTTTCTAAAAGAATGATGTACCTTGGTGACTGAGGATGAATCAGGGCTGCTTATTAATGCTTCTATAAATAAGGTCTCCAGCCCCTTTGAGAAGGCTAACCAGATTCCCTAAAATCAGTGCTCATTAAAGAAATCCACTTATTCCTAAGGAAAGGACATTGAAAAACATGAAAGAAAAGAAAACTGGGGTAGCAATGAAGGAGGGATACCCACAACTCATGGACAGTACTCAGATGCTATTGTCTGTTATGGGAAGTAGGAAAACATCTCAGGGTAAGAATGGACTTGCCTCACTGTGGGCACACCAAGAGGTGCTGGAAAAAGGTGGTGAGCCTGGCAGGCCAAATCCCTATTCTGCACTGCATGGAAAAAAGAGATACCTGATTCAATGAAGTGCATATTTAGTAGGGAATAAAATATCTTGGGGCTTCAAAAATTGTTCTACTCTGGGGTGTTTGTGATTCAAGGGAAATACACAAGTGCATTTCAAATTTTGTGATTCTTCTTTGGCCACTTTGTCTAAAAGAGAGGTTCATATAGACAATACTTTTGTAAAATCTTCTTCCTGAATTCACAATATTTTCAAGTTAGAAGACGCAACATGGTAGTGCAAGGAAGTTGTTACTCAATCTGCCATCAGCATCATTTATGTATCAGGTGTGGACTCTATACCATACTGCTTACCTCTCAGAAATCACAGCTTCACAGGTCCATATGGATAATCACAGCCTTTTATCTCCTATGACAGACATCACGTTGTCAGGCTAGGGAGCAGCCTGCTGACGGACTCATAAAAGATCAACAGTGCATTGTGTCTCACACAGCCATAGTGTCCAGCTCCCATGCATTGGCAGGCATTGATTATAGACTGTTAAGCATATTTTAAATTTAAGCTAGACTTTCAACTATAGCACATTCCTCAAGAAAGGTGTACCAAGGTGCAAGGGGCACACTTATGGTACACAGCCTCCATGAGGATGGTGAAGCCACACGTTCCCCAAAATTCTTTCAAGGGATGGACGCACTGGATCCAGAGAAATGGTAAGGAGAGAAGGACTGGAGCAGGAATACCTGCAGGTTATGCCCAGGAAAGCATTCACCTTGCTAGAAGCAAATACCCAACAGACACCATGGCTGCAGGCAGAGCAGCCATGAAAAAGTGAAAAGCCACATCTGGGCTCTCTTGTCTCTGTAATGAACAAAATATTATCTCTGGTCTACTCTAGACATATGCGTAAGTATATCAGTAAAATATAGATGATAAAAGTGGGTGTGATCTCCTTAACACAAGCAAGATGTATCTTTCTCTGTGCACTGCTGTACATCACTGGCACACTGCAGTTATGCAGGGCTTACCTCAAAGTGGGGGTGCGGAGGAGAGAGAGCATGAGAGATATCAGTGAAAAAAATCCAACATTTTGTCAGAGTCCTGTCACGGTTTGGCTCCAGGTTGGCAGTCAAACCAATAACAAAAACGCTCTCAGTCCCACCCCCCTTCCCCAAGGTAGGGAAAGAGGGAGAAAAAATGAGAAAGAGAGGCTTTCTGGGTTGAAAAGTGAAACAGATTGATTTTAATTATTAGTGATAAGGCAATATATATATATTCGGCTGTAAAGAAAAATGGGAAAAAAAAGAGAGAGAGCCAAAGAGAGGGTGATAGAAGTGACAGTAAGCAGAAAAGTGAGAGAAAAAGGAAAATGAAAGGCTTGACTTCTGTGATGTCTTAACCTATACTGAAAGCCAAATAGAGAAAATATGATGAGACGGGAATATTCTGATTTGCTGATCCTGCCTTCAGTCTAATCTGCTCCTCCAATGGAGGGGAGGCTGCAGACACTCAGAAGTGACCTTGGTTGTTATCAGTCCACTAGTCAAGTGGCCTTTGCTAAATGCTTGTCCCAATTCTTCAAGGTTCCACCTCCCATTGCCTTCAGGGTAGCTTCATTGTACCTTTCAATCTTCCCTGAGGCTGGAGCATGGTACGGGATATGGTAGATCCACTCAATACCATGTTCTTTGGCCCAGTCAGTTACAAGATTGTTCTTGAAATGAGTCCCCTTGTCTGGCTCAATTCTCTCTGGGGTACCATGTCACCACAAGACCTGCTTCTCAAGGCCCAGGATAGTGTTCCAGGCTGTGGCATGAGGCACAGGATATGTTTCCAACCATCCTGTACTTGTTTCCACCATTGTAAACACATTGCAGCACATTTCACACTCATGAATCACCTGTGAAATAGTGTCCATGGTTATGTCCACCCCATGGTCACGAGCCCATCTGTATGTTGCATCTCTGCCCTGATGACCTGAGGCATCATGGGCACATCGAGCTAAAAACAGCTCACCTTTGTGTTCCCAGTCTAAGTCTATTTTAAACACTTGGGCACCCTCATCTGCTCATTGGTTGTGTTGATGTTCCTCATTAGCTCGACTCAGAGGCATGTGTGCATCTACATGACACACTTTCACAGCCAGTTTCCCTACCCAAGCAGTAATGTCTTTCCATAGGTCAGCCACCCAGATTGGCTTACCCTTTTGCTGCCAGTTGTTCTGCTGCCACTATTTTAGCCACCCCCACAAGGCATTTGCTACCATCCATGAGTGTAGAGATAGAGTCTTGTCCACCCTTCTCGTTCAGCAACATCTGAAGCCAGCTGGATGGCTTTTACTTCTCCAAACTGACTTCATTCTCCTTCTCCTTCATCTGCTTCTGCAACAAGATGTGTAGGATTCCATATGACAGTTTTCCACCTCCGACAGTTTCCTACAAGGCGGCAGGAGCCATCAGTGAACAGAGCATATTGTTTTTTCAGCCTCAGGCAGTTGATTATAAGGTGGGGCTTCTTTGACTCATTTAACTGCTTCTTGAGGTGGCATTCATAGAATCACAGAATCCTAGGGGTTGGAAGGGACCTCGAAAGATCATCTAGTCCAACCCCCCCTGCCAGAGCAGGGTCACCTAGAGCACATCACACAGGAACTTGTCCAGGCGGGTTTTGAATGTCTCCAGCGAAGGAGACTCCACAACCTCTCTGGGCAGCCTGTTCCAGTGCTCTGTCACTCTCACAGTAAACAAGTGTTTTCTGATATTTACATGGAACCTCCTATGCTCCAATTTGCACCCATTACCCCTTGTCCTATCACTGGTCACCACTGAGAAAAGCTTAACTCCATCTCCCTGACACTCACCCCTTACATATTTGTAAACATTGATGAGGTCACCCCTCAATCTCCTCTTCTCCAAGCTAAAGAGTCCCAGCTCCTTCAGCCTTTCCTCATAAGGGAGATGTTCCACTCCCTTAATCATCTTTGTGGCTCTGTGCTGGACTCTTTCAAGCAGTTCCCTGTCCTTCTTGAACTGAGGGGCCCAGAACTGGACACAATACTCCAGATGCAGCCTCACCAATGCAGAATAGAGGGGGAGGAGAACCTCTCTTGACCGACTAACCACACCCTTTCTAATGCACCCCAGGATGCCATTGGCCTTCTTGGCCACAAGGGCACATTGCTGGCTCATGGTCATCCTCCTGTCTACCAGGACCCCCAGGTCCCTTTCACCTACACTGCTCTCCAGCAGGTCAGTCCCCAACCTGTACTGGTACATGGTGTTTCTCTTCCCCAAATGCAAAACTCTACACTTCCCCTTGTTGAACTTCATCAGGTTTCTCTCCGCCCAACTCTCCAGCCTGTCTAAGTCTCTCTGAATGGCAGCACAGCCTTCTGGTGTGTCAGCCACTCCTCCCAGATTAGTGTCATCAGCAAACTTGTCGAGGGTACATTCTGTACCCTCATCCAGGTCGTTGATGAAGATGTTGAACAACACTGGTCCCAGTACCGACCCCTGAGGGACTCCACTAGTCACAGACCTCCAACTAGATTCTGCCCCATTGACTACAACTCTCTGACTTCTTCCTTTCAACCAGTTCTTGATCCATCTCACTACCTGATCACCAAACCCATACTTGATCAACTTATCTACAAGGATGCTGTGGGAGACAGTGTCAAATGCTTTACTGAAATCTAGATAAACCACATCTACTGCTCTACCATCATCTATCCACCTAGTAATTTCATCATAGAAGGCTATGAGGTTAGTCAAACATGACTTACCCTTGGTAAAACCATGCTGACTGCCCTTGATGACCCCATGTCCTTGATATGCCTAGAGATAGTGACAAGAACAAGTTGTTCCATCACCTTTCCAGGGATGGAGGTGAGGCTGACCGGTCTATACTTACCCGGGTCCTCCTTCTTGCCCTTCTTGTAGACTGGTGTGACATTTGCTATCCTCCAGTCCTCAGGCACCTCTCCTAAGTTCCAAAATTTCCCTAAATTCCAAAATGTCTGCCTTCTGGCCAGTCTGTAATAGCTTCTGTGATCCCAGGACGATTTGGGTTCCCTATCCTAGCCCGCTGGGTGATCAAAGCAATCCATTTACTCCAGGTAGCATCGGTGGCATGATGCACAGTAGGAGCATTGCTCATGAACATCCAGTGCAGCACCGGTAATTGGGGCGCCAGGAGGAGCTGTGCCTCAGTACCCATCACTTCCGAAGCAGCTCTAACTCCTTCATATGCTGCCAGTATTTCCTTTTCAGTTATGGTGTAATTGGCCTCAGAACCTCTGTAGCTCCTACTCCAAAATCCCAGGGGACGACCTCGAGTTTCCCTTGGTGCTTTCTGCCAGAGGCTCCATGTAGGGCCATTGTGCCTGGCTCCAGTATAGAGTATATTTTTGATGTCTGGCCCTGTTTGAGTTGGTCCAATGGCTACCACATGCACAATCTCATCTTTAATCTTCTCAAAAGCATCCTGTTGGTTGGCACCCCACTCAAAGTCATTCTTCTTCTGGGTCACCTTGTAAAGAGGTTGCACGATGTGACTATACTCAGGAATATGCAGCCTCCAAAAACCGACTGTTCCTAAAAAGTTTTGAGTGTCCTTTTTGTTGGCCGGTGGGGCCATAGCTGCTATGTAGTTAATCACATCCATTGGAATTTGGCGACGTCCATCTTGCCATCTAATTCCCAGGAACTGAATCTCTCGTGAAGGTCCTTTGACCTTTTGACAGCAAAACCAGCTCTCAAAAGAATCTGGATTATCTTTTTACCTTTCTCAAATACTTCTTCTGGCATGTCGCCCCACACAATGATGTCATCGATGTACTGCAGGTGTTCTGGGGCTTCACCCTTCTCCAGTGCAGTATGGATCAGTCCATGGCAAATAGTTGAGCTATTTGCTCCACCCATGGGGCAGTTGATTCCAGGTGTATTGGACTCCTCTCCAGGTGAAAGCAAACTGTGGCCTTCACTCTGGTGCTAGAGGAATAGAGAAAAAGGCATGAGCAATGTCAATAGTGGCATACCACTTTGCTGCTTTTGACTCCAGCTCATATTGAAGTTCTAGCATGTCCAGCACAGCAGCACTGAGTGGTGGTGTAACCTCATTCAGGCCACGATAGTCCACAGTCAGCCTCCACTCACCATCAGGCTTCTGCACTGGCCAGATAGGATTGTTGAAGGGTGAGTGAGTCCTGCTGATCACTCCCTGGGTCTCCAGTTGTCGAATCTGCTAATGGATGGGAATCACAGAGTCTCTGTTGGTGCGATATTGTCGTCTGTGCACTGTTGAAGTGGCAGTTGGCACCTGTTGGTCTTCAGCCTTCAGCAACCCTGCTAGGGAAGGGTCATCTGAAAAGCCAGACAAGGTATGCAGTTGTTCAATGTTCTCAGTCTCTACAGCTGCTATACCAAAGGCCCACCGGTACCCTTTTGGGTCCTGGAAATATCCTCTTTTGAGATAGTCTATTCCAAGGATGCAAGGAGCATCTGGGCCAGTCACAGTAGGGCACTTCTGCCACTTATTGCCTGTGAGGCTTATATCAGCTTCGACAATGGTCAGTTCTTTAGATCCTCCTGTCACTCCAGAAATAGTAACGGACTCTGACCCCTTGTGATCCGATGGCATTAAGGTGCACTGTGCACCAGTGTCAACCAAGGCTTTATACCTTTGTGGTTCTAATGTGCCAGGCCACCAAATCCACCCAGTCCAATAAATTTGGTTGTCCCTCTCCTCCCCCTGGCTGGAGGCAGGGCACCTCTAATACTGACCAGTAGAGATCAATGCACCATCCTGGTTTAAAGACTGGTTGCTGGAAATCAGAGCTGCCTTTTTCCAGGAAGAACCATCTATTGTACCTTTTCTACCTAGCAGCTCTTCTACATGTAGCTGGAGACTATCAGTGGGTTTATTATCCCAGGTTCTCATATCCTCTTTGTAATAACCACACAAGAGGAGCCACAGGTGACGTCAAAGTGGGTCCTGTCTCTCTCGTAGCTGTCTTGTAGCAGGGCATCTCCTCTTGATGGCTGCAACACGAGCCCAGTTGTCCTTAGGGAGATACTGGGGTATAGGAAAAGATTGGGATTTACCTTCCCATCTGTCCAGATTCCTTCTGTCAGTCACTTTTTCAATGGCTGAGGTGTGGAACTGACGATAATCAGAAAACGTATCTCCATACTGTCGTGCCTTGAAAGCCAATTTACGCACCGTTGGTCTATTGGATTCATCAAAATGTCCCATGAAGGAGAATATATGGGCATGTGTTGCTGGTACAGCCTGTGCAAACCTCCGGAACATGGGCATGTTGCACACAACATCATCAGGATTTAGAAACCCTTGGTTGTCAAGAGTGGGCGCTCTGCTTTGGCATGGGTCAATGTCACCCTTATGGGGGTACCTGCTCTGTATGGCTGAAAGAAGGTGGCTCCACAGGGTGATATTTCCTGTCTTATCACCAATTGCTCTATCAATACCAGCATCTTTAGCCAGGGATCCCAACTGTCTGGCTTCTCTTTTGTCCAGGGTGTAGGTGTCGGCTCCACCATCAAAACATCAGAGCAGCCAGGAAAGAAGCCCCTCATTTTCATTGCAGGTAAAGTCCTTTCTCATGAGATGCAATTCCTTTAGCGAGAAAGGTAGCAGGTCATCATCCTCATCTGCTTGAAAAGGGCCTGCTCCTCCACGTGCATGAGAGGGGTCTGCCTGTTTATTTACTTGAGAAGGGCCTGTTCCATCATTTGCTTTAAAAAGACCTGCTCCATCATCTGTTTTAGAATTGTCTGCTTCCTCAATTATGTCTTCTGATGTTGCTTGAAGAAACTCTGGATATCTCAGACAGAAGCGGGAATGAGGATCTGTCACCTTTACTTTGCCCCTGGTCACAGGATTAACTCTTACTGGTTTGAATCGAATGGGAGTGGACTTAATCTTTGCAGAAGTAGCTGCTTTTGTAGCAGCACCAGTGGTGGCAGCAGCAGCGGTGGTGGTAGCAGCATCACAGGTCATAGCAGCAACAGTGGCACCAGTAGCAGCAGTGGCAGCAGCACTGCCTGGGGGGGACTGGCAGTGAGTGGAACAACACCTCACTCTACGCATCCACAGGACACTATAGGCATTCAACAGAAGCATCCCCAGTGAAACTATGCTATTTAGATCAAGAGCTGGGATATTCAGCCTGAGTGGGAGTGGAAAGGCAAAACTGAGTCTGCCATTACCAACATAGACCTTCCTATCCACATGCACATTCACACTTCACACATAAAGTGTCCTTATACCAATCAATATCATGACCCCTGTTATCCCTAAATAGGTTATTACATGGTTGATTATGGCTACAGTCTTATCAATAAACCATGGAACAGTAACATGAACAGATACACTAAGCAGCAGTATCCTGGCTGCATAAGACATTGTACGACTGCATGTTGGGTGCAAAAATTATCTGTTCGGTTTTCAACCCATCCATACCTTCAGTAGACATGGTGTCCATTCAGCTCCTGCCTGGCTGGCCAATTAATTATTGTCACGGTTTGGCTCCAGGTTGGCAGTCAAACCAATAACAGTAATGCTCTTGATCCCCCTCCCCTAAGGTAGGGAAAGAGGGAGAAAAAATGAGAAAGATAAGCTTTCTGGGTTGAAAAGTGAAACAGATTGATTTTAATTATTAGTGATAAGGGAATATATATATTTATAAAGGGATGTGCAGCACCCGATCCCCTCCCTGCTCCCCCAGCGACTCTCCCAGCAACTCTTCTCCCTGGGGACTCCAGCTGAAGGGGGGAGTGTCCGGGCGCACGGACGGGGCCTCGGGTGTCGGGTGGGAAGGAAAATGGGAAAAAAAAAGAGAGAGACAAAGAGAGGGTGATAGAAGTGACAGTAAGCAGAAAAGTGAGAGAAAAAGGAAAATGAAAGGCTTGACTTCTGTGATGTCTTAACCTATACTGAAAGCCAAATAGAGAAAATACTATGAGAAGGGAATATTCTGATTTGCTGATCCTGCCTTCGGTCTAATCTGCTCCCCCATAGCAGGGGAGGCTGCAGACAGTCTGAAGTGACCTTGGTTATAATCAGTCCACTGAAAAAAAAAAATAAATCAGCAATGAGAAATTTCACTTCACCTTGGCTCAAACCAGGAAATATCTCACAGCCCAATTCAATAGAATGAAGTATGCTTAACAAGCTAACGGAATACTATTTAAAAATAAAAAGCCAGATAAATAGTACCATGTTTCACAATGACAAAGATCACATAACTGTGTTTTCTTTGAATAATAAAGGTTATTTCTGAATAACACCCTTTTAGCTGCCTGCTATGCCCATGCACACTCAGACCAGTGATCATGAAGCTATTTTCCCAGCAGGTGACTTTTCAGTAAGTCTTTTCTGAGTGAAATCTCACTTGTAAATGAGGAAGCAGATCTATATGACCATAAATCTGACAGGAGACAAATTGCTGGGGGTATTATTCTGGTGGTTGCTCTCTCTATGCAACCCTGGTATGAGACAAAGCATGACACATTGCTTATAGATTTTGTGCAATAAAGTGTAAATAATTGAAAGCTTTTTGATATTATCCTGTCTTCTTTTAGCATATGCCTTAAATAATTAATTCATTGGTATCTTAGAAGTGTCTTCATCCTTCAGTCATTTCCATGATTTTGCTTATTAACCTTGGGATAGCATGATCTGCTTTGTACATGTCTTTTCCCTGATCTGTTACTGTACAAATATGCTCTGGGAGTTTTCTTCTCTCATACTCATAATTTTCCTCATCACATATGAATTGTCACACCTACCGCCTTCAGTAACATCTGTTGGCAATAATACATAACAAGATTACAGTGTTTGGTATTTTAATTAGGATTAAAATCATAGAATCTTTAGGATTCAAAACCTGCAGTTTCTTCCTTCCTCTTGCTGAGTGTGCACTTGCTGCTCCTGAAGAATTCAGCCTGCCCTTCCAGAGGCTGCAGAGAACAACAGCCCTGATACCCAGGTGACATCTGACATAAGTAACATCCTTCATGAGACCAGACTGGCCACTGATTCATTAACCTCACTTTATATTCTACAGCCTACTAAAAAAAACCAACAAAGCCAAACCTTTTTAACACGTTTTTAGTCTGCTTGCAAAATGTTCTCACTTTTTAATCTTCTAGATTTTGTGGGAGAGATTTTCCAGAACAGAAAATTAATTTTAGACTAAAAATGTGTCACCTACAATCTGTAGAAATTGGTATTTTCTTCATTCACCACCATTATTTGATTTACTGGGCCTGTTCCTGCTCCCATTGCAGTCACCAGAATCTGCTGCCTAGCTGAGTAAGGATGGGCTCAATCCTTGAAACTTTCTTTTAAAACTTTTGTATTTTTTAGGCTACTTCTGCTACACTTTTCATATCCCAGTGACTGATGCAGCTGTGCATTTCCTTGAAGAGAAATGTTACACTGTTTAAGCACTTCAGAAATACACTTTCTCTGAACTGGTTTCTTCTGCTGAAGGTTTTCTAGTTCTTAAAAGACTGTTTCCAAACAACATGAAGGAACAATACTGAAAAGGGTAAATTAAGGAGACAGTGGATAGGAGGCTCAGACTAAAAATGGTTTCAAAATAAATTCTACTAGGAAATTAATTGTTCCTCACACTTTGTAATTAGCATGTTGCTAAACTTTGGGAAAACCAGGCCCAGAGCAAAGTAACGTTCAGGTTCCAAAGCCAGAAATAGAAGGCATTCATGATTTTCCTAAAGCATCTCATTCACATTTTTACTTCATTTCATATTGTGCACTGGATATTTCTGTAATAGTTTGCCATTGTGGTCCTTCTGCCATATTATATCTACATAGCTGTGTGTCTTTATATAGATGTGCTTAAATATATATAGCCTACCCAGGTACTCCTACATGTCTAAACACATTTCTTAAATATGCTATATCGGATGTGAAATGTATGGTTTAGGATTAGTTTTCAGTAAGATCTCCTGATTGTGATTTTTAAGACTCTTCAAAATGCATTTTTCTGTAGTGTTAGCTGCTGTGCCAATGAGTACATGTTGTTCAGCACACACAGGTATTTCTATATAGCTGAGCATGTTCCTGAAACACTACATCTAGGATCTGCTGCGTGAAGATACCATTTGCCTGGTATCATAGACTTGATTTTCTTCCCTTAACTTGGCAGCTTTTCTATATCAGAGGCGGCCCTTGCTAGATGGCCCATGCCAGGACATGCCTGCTGTTTCTAGAATATAATTATGAATTATTATTCCTAATACCGAAAAGTAAAATATTTCCTGATGTAAGTCAGTACAAAGAAATCAGGTATGCCCAAGCAGTAATAGTGAAGAAATTAGTGTGAAAAAAATCATGACATCTCAACATTGAAATTGGATCTGAGACACAGAGACTCTTGTTCCATCTTGGATCCAAAGGAATTTGCTCACATGTCCTATCACCCTTTCCAGAGCCAAGATGATTTTTTTTATTTTTTTTTTTTTGCATTTATGGCCTAAAAATTTGTATTGGTCTTACAGATGTGGTGATCCTGAATAAAAAATGAAAGTAACATCCACACCAGACAGGGTCAGATCATTTATCCCCTTTCTTTATGCAATCCACGATGGAGGTGAGAGAAGTTATTGATTCTGCTTCTTTTCTAGGCAGTTACATTGGCTGGGAGCATAACACGAGCAAGAAAGATTCCTATCAGCCTCACCTATTGAACACCCAGAATAAAGCAGTTCATTTTGAAGAGAAGTAATGAAGAAGAGAGAGATGGGAAAGGCAATTGTGCTAGCAACCCACCCCACTCCTCAGAACACCAAGATCCTTAAGGGCTACATGGTAGTGTTAGCTTTCAGTTTATGCCATTTTGGAAAAGATAACCAAGCTCTGCCATTATCAGTCCAAGCTTTGCTGCACTGTTGCTACACAGACACCTTTGTAGCAGCAATCCGCAGGCTTGCTGAGGAGTGAGAGGGATATTAACCTCACAGGTAAAGTTCTCAGTCATGGTGCTTTAGAGACCCTTCAGAAAGTCTTCCATACCAAACAGAAATGTTTCCACAAAAAGTTTGTTACCATGTTTAACCAGTGTGTTGAGACAAGGCCTTAGAAGAAACCTCCCCTTAAGGTGAGCAACATATATGCAGCAGCTTCCCAAACTTACCTTTGGTTATTTCACATAACATCTTTATGTGAAACCTTCAGAGCTCATAAAAGAATTTATAAACTGTACAAATGAGATTTCTCTTATTAGATGATAGAGCTAGGAGAGGCCAGGGAGAAGTAAGAGGTATAAGCAAAGTAATAGATGTGGTCAGTAAGCAAATGTGAAGCAGAAATGCCTCTCTCATTATCCAGGTAGCACAACCAGTGGGAAGGGAAATAGGAATGAGAAATGCCATCAGGAGTGAAGGGAGCTGGTTTGGATGCAACACAGCAGAAGCAGTGTGGTGCCAATCCTGCTGCTCCCTGGGCACACCAGCCCCCTGGATTTTCTCAGGCAGGGAGACACATGTAGACGGGGCAGTGGGGAAGACCCTGCTTGATGTGCTCTGTTTTCATAGATGTTTCTGTGATTGCCAGTTAGTTTTGACTCTTTTTGACACAGAGCAACATCCTCAGTCTTTTATCTCTTTCATTCAACCCCAGGAAACTAAACACAGACTACTCCACACTCAGACGGTGGCCAAGGGGTGGACAGCTCTTGAGGTGCTGTGCACACTTTGCAGGTTTAGGACACCCAGCAATGCTATGGGGCAGTCCTCTACTAACCTGCAAGGCCCTGGCTGTGGGCTGGTAGCAGTGCACACCGAGACTGTAAGGAGACCTTAAGAGTCAGCAGTAACTCCAAACTCATTGCAGTTACTTACAGAAAGAAAATCTGATTTTACATTGCTAATGGTCTCTGGGCTTTAAAAGCAAAGCTGAGAGTTACCCCACAAAACAACCCACAAAAAAGCAACCCTGTACTGTTCACAGTGCTTATAAAACTATATTCAATGAACAATTTCCACACATACCATGACAAAATACCGTAGCAATTGCAGGTGTGTCAAAACAGGCTGCTTGCTCTCTCTGTGTGCTCCCCAGAGGATCCGGATGTGTGCCTCTGAGAGCTGCAGCAAGGCCGCACTTTGCAGCTGCCTTCTGATGTGACCTTGGGCAAGTGACTTAATTCCTCTGCTCCTCAGATAGTCAGCTGTAAAATTACACTCTCATGTTAAATCCTTTACCGACCTTGTTTATTTACACTGTAAATTTATCAGAATAGATGCTGTTATTTACTATGTGTTTGTACAGCAGGTAGCAAACCGAGAGCCTGACCTTGGATGGAGGTCACAGGTGACCCACCATGTTGCGATGAACTAAGAGTTCCAGGTGTATCTTATCAACAGAAAAAAAGTGTGTCTCTCTCTCTGGTCTCAGGCTTCTACATCCATGAATTCAACACAGTATACAGAACAGTTCAACAGCACATTAGATATGCATGAACAGCACATTTTTCTCTGTGAATTTCTGTATTTACCTCTAAATATGGAGAACAGAAGACAGTGGCTTTGACTTCTCCACTAGTTATTACACTTCTCCAATTATTACACTCCCTTCTCTATTTCAACAGCATCTTCAGTTTGGCATGAATCCTTTATTATGTGAATTGTCTCAGTTCAAAGAGCTGTAATGCACTAGTACTCCAGGTCCTCCTACTAAATTTAGAGAGGATATTCAATACTGTAGTGCTGTTGTCTTGTCAAAGGCAGAAAAAATTAATTCCCATATAAAGCATATCATGCCTGTGCCTGTTAATTCAACTAAGGATGTAGGCAATGAGTGGCTTCTGGCAGAGGACACCAGGGGGACACCAGCAAATACTGTTTGCATGTTAACAGCTTCTAATCCTGCTAAATATCTTCTTTTCTCTCAGATTTTTCCTACTGTGCTTTCCAGTGGGGCACTAAGTGATGAATGCACACCATGTACTGGGTAGCATGGTCAGTGCACCACGCGGAGGTATGACCCCTGTGAGGGTATAGTCCTGGGTTAGGCTGCGCCTGGCATGCTGAGCAAGGGGTTCAGGCCCCTGTTCAAAAGGGATGTGAGGAACTTGGTGAGGGTCCAGCAAAGACCCTCTGGAGACTTCATGTTTAGACAGAGAGGCTGAGGGAGCTGTGCTTGCTTGATTTGCAAGGAGGAGTCCAAAATACAGTGTAAGAGTTGCTTGCAGTTGTGAGAGGGGTGATTGCCAAAATGGTGGGGTGGAGGGCATCTGGGTAGCAGCAGCCAGTGAGATAAGGCCACAATGTTTCAGCTTTTGAGGTCAGACCGGGCACTCTACTCACCCCACAGAGAGGGTCTCCATCCTCAGAGGTTTCCAAGGCTTGGCTAGGTAAAGCCCCAGCAACCAGTCAGAGAGCTGGAGAAAGTCCTGCTGCAAGTGGGAGGTTGAAGAAAAGCTCTCCAGGGTGCCATCCCAGACAACACTTCTGTGATTCTCTGATATTTGAACCTATGAACCATGCCACTGCTATTCAGACATTAAATGCATAAAATATTTAGCGTCCTTATTTAAAAGTCAAATTCACATATGTTCTTCTCATTCCTCCACAATCCTCAGTGTAGAATGTACACAGCAAACTGATCCTTTGGACACTCCCCAGGACTGTGTACATTCAAATAGATGACCTGACAGAGATGTTTCCTGGGGGTGAGGTTTGCTCTTCATACAAAGCTCATCCTCTCTCTGATCTCCCAGAAATCTGTGGAGCTGGACTTTAAAACTTTGAATGCAGCTGAAGACAAATCATGGATACAGCACAGGTGCAATTTTTGTTTCAGAGCAACAAGATATCTGCAGCAGCTAGATGTCTCAGCAGCAGAATTCAAGGTTTTGCTTTTTTAATCTGAGAGCTCATGAGGCTGTGAGACAAGGGCAAGAGGCCTGAGTTTCTCAAGCAGGATTGAATCTTTTGTGTGTACTAAGGAAGCAGATTTCCCCGAGGGAGCAAGGAAAGGGTATTGTGAAATAGTGGAGAAGCATGTAGTAGACTTTCTGTCTCTCTCTGACTTCACAGAAACATGTTTGCTCAAGTTTTGCAGAAATTAATGTACAGGTAAAGTGATGAACCAAGATCACACCATCACGCAGAGGGAAATACCTCAAATACAAGCACGGAAGGAGTATCTATATGTCTGTTTATATCTGCCTATTTATCTAGTGATCATCTAATAATGATGCTTTCACAAGAACATCAGAATTGCATCTGAAATCGGTCCACCTAATGTCTGCACCTTGACTGCTGAAAGGCACTCTCATTTCAATCAATCAGCTTTTGCAACTGCCACTGGCATGAACCACTTAATGAGGACAATCCATGGTGGTTATCCACATGTGAATCTCTCCATCCAGGCATCTTTTCATTTACTTTCATAATTTTTATGGCTTTTTTGTCATGCGAAAGTCTTCTGTGAAGACATGTTAGCTAAGTTTACAATGAGAGAAGAAAAGCAAAAGTAATCCCCCATGGGCAATATTTCAGCTCCCACAGTAAAAAGGCATTAATTCAATTACATTAAATATATTGCATACAAGAATAGGGGTCAGGATTGGTGACAGGAACAAAGTGGTGGGTGCTACTCTCTTATAAGTTTAACAGGGATGAAAGAGAATTCTATGGCAAAGATACAGGAAGTAAAAAGCAACCCTTCAGACAAGCATTTGGGACTAATCTACCTTTAAGATTGTCACTGTATAACCTTCTAAAGTAATTTATGATCACTTAAGAATCTCCCATCTTACTTAGTTTCTGGTTTTGGTGCTGCTTTTCAGTTACTTCCTAAACCAATGTGCTTGTTCACTGCCCTTTTTGTTTGCCAGCATTTCCAGTCTATCTCCCCTGTATCATAATTTTTGTCTTGATTATTGTTAATAAACATAGCTGTTACAAATGAGATCCAGGTAATCTACTGACTTCCATCCTTTTCAGGAGGACTAGATTCAAATCCAGTACTTTTTCTCTAGGACTTAACCTTAAACCCTACAAGTACCTCACAAAGGCAGGCATAAATAACCTATCATGATTAAAATCTGTGTATTTTTCAATGCTTAACACATGTGGACTCCTGCAACTCCTGCATTTAAGCACCCATCATCACAAACTTTCATCAATTCTGCAGGAAACTCCAGAAGAAAGCAAAAAACAACCTTTCCCCATACTTCATCTCTGCTAATATAATCAGCCATTTCTGTTGCATTTTTTATCCTTGTTACTAGCTCTGACATGAAGTGTTAGAAAATTCTAGACTTCTGCTTAGAACTCACACTTTTCTCAGAAAAATTCTGCCATCAGCTTTTGCAAGCTAACACACATGGAGTCAGAGCATCAGGCTTTTGTGACAAAATTTACTGCAATTTGCCACTGCAAAATAAGAAGTATCCCAGATGTTACCATAAGAATGCCACAGCTTTAACTGATTTTTACCCTAATTTATTCTCTACCCATTAGACATTTTCTCTCCAGCTTTTGATTACAATTCTTGTCCACAGCTACCTTCAGAGCAGGAGTTGGCATACTTTTTTGCAGGGATGTGATTGAAATGAGACACCTGCAGTTTCTGCATAGTGTGTGTTCTTAAGTTGGAATTTCAATATGTGCAAAAAATACTCTCTCTATTGAGGGGTATGGAAAAAACTCCCTATCTTTTTAAGTGGATGGCTATTTTAGCTCTGACTGCTGTCACTAAAACAGTCCAGCAAATGTGTATCTAAAAATATGGAGATTATTTTTCAGCTATAAATAGACACTTCGAGAAACTAATACAAACCTCAGAGAGATTTTAGCAGTGGCAGACACATGCAATGGCTTGCCCTGTGGTAGATCTAAGACACCTTGCACTTAGAGCAAGAGTGAAGAATGCGCAGCTGAGTGATGGATAACCACTGATGAGCAGGATGTTCTGCCCTTAGCTCAGTGCTGTTTGTCTGGGCATCTGGCCTGAGTCTTTTGAATAAAATACAGCTACAAGCTTCCAGTCAATGATGGCATGAAGGCAGGGTCAAACTGAGATCTGTCCTGGCAGCCCAGCTGGTCAGCTGGTGAGGGTTGACTCCACCAAGACAAGAGGGTTGAGGCCTGTGGTCCACTCACCCTTGCAAAAACTACAGGGAAGTATGAGGGATTCACAAGGGCAGCGCTTGTCCCCTGCCCTCTGACATCTCCTTTACAGCAGAGGTCAAATAGATCAACCAGTCACAACCTGAACTGCATTTGTCATCTCTGCTGTGGTTTAGAAAAATGCACAAATTTTCATAAGCATGCATCTGACAAGTGTTATCTCTTGAGCATGATGCAGTCCCCAAATAATGACAGCTTAGTATTTGTTAATGTCCTTTTTACTTCTCTACCAACAACAACAAAGCTGCCAAGAAACTGAGAATGGTCCTCATTACCAAAACTGAAATAACAGAAACTCCAAAATTGCCCGTCAAAGTGGTCTGCTATTTTTACCCAAAATGAAGATGTGCCAAAAACTTCTGAAAGTGCATGAGGGACTTTGTTAAACTTGTTGATTTATGGGGGAAGCACTGAAATGGCAGAGTCTTATGAATGCCTCAGACTGATACTAAGCCTGGCTTGCTGAAGCCCACAAAGGATGCTGGGGCTGGAAATCAGGAGCTGCTGCCTTCCTGTCTGTTGCTAAACTGCTGGCTCATGTCTTTCTATTAATGTCAGTAGTATTTTTAGAAATGCTCCGTGTTACTCTTTTCACTTACGCATTCAAATATACTTGTTTTCTCTTAACCTATTTGCTGAACTGTACTTACTGTTTTCACCTTTTACAGCAAAAGTAACTAACTGACTTGTGGAGATACTGCAGCATTCTTCTTGATGTCTCCTGACTGTAAGCTAAGAGTAGGCTTCCATAAAAACAGCATGTGCTTTCCTTGCTTGTGTTTATCACTGTTCCTTAATCCTTAACTTTGACTAGGCCAGTTAGTTTTCCGTGCATTAGTTTTCCAACCAGTGCAGTTTGTTGAGAGAGGATGTTTCGTGATTATAAAGATCTTAATTAAAGGTTAACTCAAATATCAGGGTTTAACAGCCTCTAGAACTCAATGTACAGTATGCTGATCTGTCTGACCTGGCTAATCATGCTGTGGGCTAATTAGTGCCATGACGGGTGCAGTGCTAGCTGGGTGTAATGGGAGAGATGGGATCTGCACCCCTGTATAAGGATCCTGTTTTGCTCGGCAATGGTGGAAGGACCTCTTTCACTCAGCTTTGCATGGGGTAGAAGCTAGCACTGTGACAGATCAGATGACAGCAAGCCTCATAGCTTAGCCTGATGCCTGTGGAAGACAAAGGTTTCTCCCCTGAACCAGCTGGGAATTTTTTCAGCAAAGCCTTCCCTTTTTTATGAACTCCTGGTGGATTGTCAAAACTGAAACTTTTCATGGGAAAGGGGCAGGTTCCCTTAGTTTCTGGACTGAAGACACTACTGGTATGTCTACTTGGAAATGAGGTCATGATGTTGTACTAGACCTGTGAAAGCATAAAAAAACAGGAGCAGGCCAGAAAACAAATTTAATTACTAAGAAAGGGAAGAATGCACTTGTGATGCTGTATAAATCCCTGGTGTGCCCACATGCTGGATGGCCTGCATTTCTGTTTCTGTGTCTCAGAGGTGATGTGGCAGAAATCAGAAAAGCCCAGCCATGGGCAGAGGATGACCAGAAGCAAGGCACAGCCTTTGCTAAAGGAATGAAAGGGTTTTACCTTGGAGAAGAGCTGACAAGGTGGAGGTCAGAGGGCCCTGTAAACACTCAAGAGCTGTGGGTGCGTAGGGTGGCGAACAACAGCTCAATGCCTTTTCCACCACCTGCTGTGCTGCAGGGCTACTGATCTTCACACAACCTGTGGCTGAGTTGGGTAACTCCTGGGCATAGGAGGTACTAAAATCCCACAGTGATGTAAAAGACACTGAGCTTCTCAAAGGAAAAGCCACTGGGAGCTGCTAACTACAAACCCAGCTGTCCTGGCTGAGGAAGTGCTGGGCTGGTGGCTGCTGCTGGAACAGTGTTCAGGAGCAGCTTCACAATACACTTGCTCTGCCCTGCCCCAAGCATGACATCTGGCAGCAATGGGACACAAGGTGTGATGAAGATTTGTTCTAACCTGATACAGCACTTCCTATGCACTAGCTTTTTGAAATCCCTTACCTGCTTTGTTTTCATGCTTCCTCAGCAGAAAGTGTGAGTTTTCCAGAAAGAAAATTTTTATTTCCAAGAACAAGGCAGTTTCAAAGGATAAAAATAAGTAGTAGTTAATATCTGAATGAAATGTTTAGAAATTATTCTTTGTACATTTTTCCTCAGGATTGGGAAGATGCTTTGTAACCCAGCTGAGTGGGGCTGTGTGGGATGCTCAGTCAGGCATGTTGGAGGTTTCTCAGTTCCTAAACACTTGTGTTTTAAAAGTCTATTAAAAACTGGTTTAATGTTTTTAAGTAAGAAACATTACTGCACAAAGGGCTGTAGGTTGCTTACATGGGAAACAGAAATAAGCAATTGTCCCTTTAAAGAGCTCTGCTTTTTAAATGCATGTACCAGGAACTGCTACTAGCAGAACAGTCCCTCAGACATTCAAACATAAAACATATCTAGCATTAAACCAACAATTGTGTAAACTGCAGAATACAAGGTTTATATGTTTATATTCTTCTCTAAAAGTTGAACCTACTGGTTACAGATACCCAGTCAAGTATTTTGCACTAATTGATTGTAAAAGGGAAAAGATATAAATCTGCCAAAATGGGAAACCCTGTATTCCCTTTAGAACCAAGACTTTTTCTCACACTCAGGATCTGACATGAATTGCAGTTAGGGAAGCCAGTTGGAAGCAGCTGTGGGCAGCTATGAACTGCATAGTTCATAGCAGAACTTTAGTTGCTAGTTTCAGCTAAAGCATCTCTCAAACTGCTTAGAGAGGAGACAGAGACAGGATCACATGCTCATACCCTCATCAACGTGTTGCCTACTGGCCTTGCTCAAGGAGGCTGCTAGAGTTATTTTCCTTTAGGAAAAGTCCTGAGGGAGGGTGAGCAGGGTAAACAACACCTGCCTCATAAAGGGGAGAGGCAGGGCAATCCCTGTGGAGCACACCATGCAATTAAAAGCCACTATGACTGGTGAAGGGGAACAGAAATTGCACTATAAACTGCCCCCTGTCATCCATCTATAGAAAGCATCCTGCTGTCACAGATGACAAGGAACGGGGCCACCAGTCTTTTAATTGCTGAAGGATACTGCATGGATTTTATCTGCAGGGATGCAAACAGTTGAGACTGTTGTTTCTTCCCTATGTGGTGTAGGCTCTGAAGTGAGTCCCTCCCATGCTGACTGTAGCACAGGTCATTTGAGCAGGCATGGAGATGACCTAGAAATCCAACCGCCCAGCTAACAAACTCCCTAGATTTATTGCAGTGAAGTTGTCTGTGGCAGAGTTTTCTGCAAACACTATCCAGGTCTGAATGTGCAGATCAATGGCAAAAATGTTGGTGCTGGATGGCAGGGTTCACTGCTACTGCAAGGGCTGGTGAACAGCTGCACACAGAGGCAGAAAGTTACGGTCTGGTGGTCTGGTCACTGAGATTTATGGTCTTACTCGATGCACTTCTGAACCAAAGGCAGATAGCTGCCAATAGCGAATGGAAGGTGAAATGCTTCTTCCTGATGGAGGTGGAATTTTCTTCTGTTAACATTTTGCAAGAAATAATGATGCACAAACAGAAATTTTCTAGACAACGGTCTGGTGCAGTTACCTGCGCTCTCAGGAGCTGTGGAGAACATTTTGTTACTCTAGCTGATTACTGAGTCCCAATAGTGTTTCATGTTTACTTGGAAGCAGTCTTTGCTCTGAAGAGCTGATAGCTACTTCTCACATAGCTCTTGCTTTGGAACTCTTTTTTTCCTGAAGGTTTTTTGGTTTGGTTTAGTTTTTA
Organism: Hemiprocne comata; assembly: GCA_020745705.1. NCBI lineage: Eukaryota > Metazoa > Chordata > Aves > Apodiformes > Apodidae > Hemiprocne > Hemiprocne comata. Next base: position 12,133,811 of record CM036616.1, on the reverse strand, counting down.
AGCATTGGATAATTGTTCCTTATCCTGGGTATTGACTGTACTTTCCTTTTTGTGTGTTTTCATGGTATTTGTAACATTAGGTTTTTCAAAAGCACTGTGCTAAGCTCTTACCTTGCCAGAACTCCCTCCTGAGAAGACTCCCATTGGAAACACGCCATGTTCTTGAAGTAATGTGGCTTTGTCTAACAGGCATCCATATGCCACACAACAGGGACAAGTTGTGCTTAAGGATTTGCATACTGGAGCCTTCATCACAGTGTACACTGCAAAGAGCTGTAGGAAAAAGGAGGAAAACTGGGAAGATTAAGAAAGACACTGATAAGGAGCAGGTGGAGGCCTGATAAAGCAGAGCTGGTAGATGATAATGACTGGTAGTATTAGCTCATGAATGAGGAAAGAGGTAAGAAATGACAGAGCACCTGGGGATGATCTAGGATCTTTGCAGCAGCTGGGTGTCTGGAGTGATGCTAGAGCTGCCAGTGTGACCCAATGGGACCCAAGGGACCATGGTAACAGCTGCTGATCATGGAGGGCAGGTGGCCTCAGGAGAGGAGGAAAGTGGCTGAGCTGTGCAATGCCCTTGGCCTGAGGCCCCAGGGAGAGGATATTCTTTCCCAGACTTCTCACTGCCTTTGAATGACCTTCCTTGGCTTGTTGGTTTGGTCCTCCTGGCATTTCAGAACCAGGCAGTTCACTGTCTGCATTGTTTTCTAGGAGTTTTGTCACCACGCCTCGTCTTCTAGTGCACCAGAAGCTAGCAGCTTGCCCCAAGAATGTGCAGCTCTCTGCAGGCTGGTTCCTGGCACTGCCAACCACGGGGACTGCGTAAGGTGTCCTGAAGAAGCACTGTACTGTGCCTGGCCCTTCTCACAGTCCCCCTGGACATGTGCACTGGTGTCCTTTGGAGAGAGATGGGTTACATGGACCTGTAAGTCAGACCTGCAGCAGCTGCTGTCATGGTTTTGTAACTAGGCTGTAGGAGTTAACAGAGTTATTCCTAGCTTAAGAGCTTAACTCCTGAGACATCTTTAGAGAAAGGCAGGGAGTTTTTATTTAAAGCATTGAGGTGAGATCATTGGCCTAGAAAATTGCTCTGTTGGTTAATTACTTTTACTGATTTTTTTAAAAAAGACCCTTTTTTTGCTATGAATTTAGCTGGCTTCTGCTTCTGGCCATCTGATCTTGTTAAGTCTGTGACTGCTGAAGAGCTCTCTGCTAGCAGTAATCACCTCCATCTGCAGCAACTCCTGGATGGGGAGCGAGTTACCTCTTAGAACCTTTCCATGGCTAAGCTGACTAGATTGTCCTTCAGTACATAGATTTCCCTGCACCTCCCATCATTCTCGTTGTTTTCCTCTGAGCTCTTTTCAATGCTGCAAAGTGTTCGTCATGGGGGGTCCCAGAAGAGGTGTGGAATTACACAGGGGCTGTACAAATGCCACATATAGCCACAGGGTAACACTTGCATACTTCTTCTGGTCATAGTTCTGTCCTTATTACTTTTACTTTGTTAGGCAGGGTCAGATCATCAACCTGCTTGCCTCTGAACCCTTTTGAATCCTGACTTTCCAAACTATGACTGCATTTGTGTGTTCTATATATTGCCTTCACTCCTCTTCATGGTTTGACTCAGGATCAGCAATTAAACCAGAGACAATAATGCTCTCGATCCCCTCCCCCTCCCACCCAGGTAGGGAAAGGAGAGAGAGACTTTTCAGATTGAAAACTAAACTAGGCAGCTTTAATTAAATACTAATGATACAAGAAATATGTACAATGATATACAAATGTGCTCAGGAAGGCGCAAACCCCTTATTGCCTCCCCCCTCCCCCAGCAACTCCCCCAGCATCTCCTGAGCTGTGACCAGTCCTGAAATGTCCCCGAGCGCTGCCGGAGAGAGCGGCAGAGCAGACAGGAGCTGAGGGGAGAGTGATGAGGGTCAGGAATGCACGGGCCTAGGGATCAACAATGATGGATAGATGGAGTCCTCCCTGGATGCCAGCCATGGACTGAAGAGAAGGGAAGAAGAAGCAGGAAGGGGCTTGACTCCTGTGATCCCTGACCTTATACCAAGCTTATGTAGCTATATGGAATTGAATACTTGGGTCAATTTTGCCGTCTGTCTAGTCCACTCCTCCCTACAGGAAGGTTGCAGATACGACTCTTTTGCTCCTTTAGCATCTGAGGCCACAGAGCAAAGAGTCCTGTATGTCACGGCAGTAACGTAAACATTTCAGTGTTATCAGTCCAGTAGCTGGAAAACTTGCTGCTACTTAAAAGACAGCTCACTGATGGGAGAAAAAAAAAAAAAAAAAAAAAGTAAAAGAAAATTGGCTTCATCCTGGCTCAAATCAGGACATTCCTACATGCATATCTACAGACATAATGCAACATATTACTATGAAGTTGCCATACCATTGGGATACAGAACTGTTGGTAGTCATGACCTGATCTATTAGCTGTTCCACCAGTTCTGCTTATCTTCCAACTTTTCCAGCCATATGTTTTTCATAACCTACAGAAAAATACATCAGATATCACTGCACTGTGAACAGACTCCTTTGGTCCACCAGAAATGCCTCGATTTATAAAGTGTCTTTGTAACTTTGAAATCTAGTAGCAGGCAGACATCTGAATATGGGTCTGCCTAGCTGATACACAAAGTTATGCTCTGGCCAAGTTTATCCTAATGGATAGGGTTTATCCAGTGTCTGACTCAAAACTGCACTGAAAACAGTGCTGAAGTAATGCTTGGTAGAAATCCAGTACCTGTGTACTTCATAATTCGTTCCAGTCTTCAGACCATGGCCAGTCCCCCTGTGGCTGATTAGCAGTAATTTTCCAGGAGTTAAACTACGAAGGATATTATGAAGGCATGCTTAAAGAAAACAACAAACAAAAGCCCAACAACAGCAAGAAAAACAACAACAACAACAAAAAGGAAAAACAAAACCCTCCAAAAGAGCCCTTCCTGGATTTGGTTGTATGAGAGTGGGAGCTGTGGTGGCTCTAAAGAAGAGATGAACATAGAAATGCAAGGTTGCAAGGCTTGTGTCTCTGGCAGGACAAAGACAGGAATTAGGCCACCTATTGCCAGCTGTGGGGGGTGGGTTAGTTGGTTTGTTTGTTTTTACACCTACTGATCTGAACTCCTTGGCTGGCTCCTGGGACTGGTGCCACCCTTTGCCCTCTAGCCCCAAAATGTGGGCTTGAAGCACCCAGCCAGGCCTCAGCCATGCCTCTCCCTCTGCTTGCTGCCTTCTTCACCAGGCACAGTGCACACAGAGGGCTTGCTGAAAATAAAGGCATGGTAGCTCTGGCAGAACTAAGCAGGCAAAAGCCTGCTTTGAGGTAAGAACAATTGCTGACACACTACAGATTTTCAAGATGGGGAGGAGTTGGGAACGAAAAAACAGGTAGTAATACAGACAGGGAGAGAACCACCTGAGGACAAGCAAGGGTGCTTGAGCCTGTGTGATGAAGCAGGAGGGAGGCTGGTGAGCTGAGGCAGGCTGTGATGAGGCTGAGGGAGCAGGCTGGGGTGAGTGGAAGAGGTTGTTTTGAGCTGAAGACTGTGCTGTAGGAGTGGGAAACATCCAGAGCATCTCATGAAATAATTCCGCATCTCTGAATACGTAATGTTGTCGTTAGTGCAAATATACCAAGAAACACTTGACAGAAAAAAGGCATTCACTGTAGGAAAGAGGGAGCCTGGGCAGCACACACTGCAGTTAAAAGTCCTCCATCCTTTCAGTGTGAAGAAATAAAAGAAAAACTAGACCTAGGTATTGAGAGATGAGCATTAGAAAAAAGGGGAAGTTCAATGGGTTTGTATGGTCAAATCATTTATATGTTAGCTTTATTGTGGTAAGTATAATAAAATAGAAATAGGTCATTGTGGTTTAAAAGCTAATGATCACAGGGAGGTTATGTATACTGGAGTTTTGTTTTGTTTTCTTTGGTTTTTGGTTGGTTGGTTTGGTTTTTTTGTGGGGTTTTTTGTTTGTGTTTTTTTTTTGTTTGTTTGTTTTTGTTTTTCTGTTAAACATGTTTACTGAGAACTTAACTGACTCCAGGTATTTTGCACGTATCAGTGATTGGTGAGGTCTTATCTCTTATGTGACAGCTCAATAATTTATAAAGTCAATGCAAACAGCTAGGGCTTTTTTCTCTGTAGACATTTAGTTTCAAATTTCTGGCCTGCTGGGTTTTTCTGCTTGTGATGTCTTCACCTCCCCTTCTTCTCAGTGAGCTGTGGATTGACTGCTTATACAGCTATTTTTGTCTTCTCTGTTTTTTCAATAGCCAACCTGCAATGGAGTTCTTATGTTGGTGCTAAAATGAAGCTCAGGCAGTGTGATATGTTTGTTCATGTATCACTTTTGGAAATGAATTTCCAAATAAAGCCTTGTATATTTTCCTCCACTCAATGGTGAAAAAGCAAATCCAAAGAAAGAATAAAATTAAAATACCTGACACACAAACCCACACAACAAAGCCCAGCTGTTTGCTGTGGAGTGTTTCCTAAAGGCAGCAAAAAAATACAAGTGCCTCATTAAAAATATAGTCCATATCTCAGAGGCAGCATAAACAACCGTATGATGTGGCAGTTTCTATAGTGACTACTGGCTTTCCTTTGAAAGCTTGCTGAGCAGTCAGACAAAACCAGAGCAACCGGCTGAGGTGTTGTATAATTATTTCTTTCCATTCCACCCCCTCCCCAAAAAAAACCAACAAAAAAAACCCCCACAGATTTTCTACCTTTCAACTGGAAATGCCCCTCCCTGTGAAAGAGTTATTTGTTGCAGGCTAGAAAGGAGGGGAAGGCTTCAGAAACAGCTCAGCAGTGGTGTGGAGAGCAGAAAATTGGTCAACTATCTGAATGGGCCTCTGGCATTTGGCTGGCTCCAGCAGGACACTTGGTGGGACCACTGCCCCCCAGGTATGACATCCCTGTCTCTGAGGCACTGCAACCTCACCAAGCAGAGTAACATAAAAAACATAAACAGAAGCACTGTGGTACACTTGGATCTTTCTGGGCTGTGGGGTGACATGGAGCACAGTTACAGACCTTGGGAGAGAGATACATGTTGGTAGTTTCAAGGAAAAAGAAAATAAAAGATGCTTTTTTATTTTTACCTTTAAGCCCTTAGTTCTTTTCCAATATCTTTGCCCTACTTTATTCAATAGGGGTTTAACTGCAAGACTTTTTTTGCTTTGTGATATGAGCCCTTTATGGGAGAGCACTGAGTGAAATCAGGTGCTTGATTCCTGCTGTAAGTTTTCAGCTGATTTTTGTGATTGCCTTGTTGAGCACTCATTCCTAAAGAACAGAGGATCAGAGACAAGCTTAGCTGAAGTTTAATTTTTATCCCCTTGCAGCTGCTTCCACTCTATTAGTAGTGTCTCCCTTGACGTTGTCGCTCAGCTCTTCAAGAGCTGCCAGACAATCCCCTGTGGCTGATTGACGAGAGGTGGGTATAAGCACTTTAGTCATGGGGAAAAAAAAACCCAAACCACTCAGCGTTCAGAAAAATATGATTCACCTGACAGTGCGGGCTGCAGTAACATTGAGTTTAACCTCGTCTCTGAAGCAATACTGGTCCAAATATGTCCTGGCTAGTTCTGAGTAAGAAATTCAGTGGTGGCTGATTTATTTGATTTGTTTCAGCTCCCCTTCTGCTTTATAGAATGGTGGTGAGACAATCTTGATTTCCTATCCTTGAGTTTCTCAGCCGAACTTCTCCCTTTTTAAAGCCTTGGATTTATGGCAAATACTTCGCTGTGAGGATTCAGTGCCGAAGACTGGAGCCGCATTGACTAGTGTGTCAAACACACGGCATTGCTCTGTTGTGTTTTGGGTTTAATGCCTTTTCTGGATGAATATACCTTGTGATTAAGAGCTTGGGAGATACTTCTGTTTGGAGAGGGGTGTTTTGGGTATCTAAACTGTGAATTTAAAGATTGTTCTCTGCAGGTACCATGGGAATAAAGTGAAATCACACCAATAAACATGGGAAATGAGCACAGAAAAAAAAGTATATTTCAAGGAATAGTCAGAGAAAAACATATGCATACATTTGCTAGTGGCACTTTAAAAGATAAGTTGGAACACTGTGAACTGTTCTTATGGTAATCAGTTTTGTTGTTGCTGAATGATGTTCTGATGCTAAAACTGAGTAAAAGTATGCTGTGCTTTTCGAAGGACAATGCAGGGTTTGATTTATTAATATTCTAATATAAAGAAAGACAAAAGCTTTGAACAGGAAAAAGGTATGCTTCAGGTTATGTTTTTGGCAAGAGAAGCATCATCAAAATTGTTGCTGCGCAACGTGCAATGCACTTACATAGTGTTTTAATTTTTTTTAAAAAGTAGTGTGCTATCAAAGTAGATCTTAACCGCCTTTACACGGAGGAGACTGAGTTGTGAATGAGATTATAATTTCAGTAACTCCTCTTCAGTTTGATGTGGTGTTTTGCTTCTGCATCTGTGACAAATCCAGCTGTTCTAGACACACTTAATAAAGAAGCATAATAAATTAACATGTTGTCCACACATAAATACTGGAGAAAGGGTGACAAGATGATAAAAATGATGCTTGCAGTGGTGGTGCAGATATCAAAAAAGCTGATTTTAATATTTGACTCTGCCACAGACTTTCTCTGAGACATTGAACAGGCCCTTGAAGCCTGGTGAACACCTAGCAGTCTGTGATGCATGGTCTGAGCTGCAATACTCTCACTGATGTAGCAGTCCTTAGGGCAGGGTCCAAATTTAGGCTGTCAGAAGGTGCTTTATGTTGGAATGACTTACGCCTTCTCAGCAGGAAATATACTTTATGGGTACGAATAATATAATTTATGGCTGGGATTCTCAGTATTTCTCAGAGTTGACCTCATTTTTTTTGTGGCATCAGAATCAAGGGAATGCAAGCTGGCTTTGAAAATCTAGCCCTACAATGTCATTTCAACATCTCTGCTAGCATTAGCTGGTTTGTTCGCAACAGCAACAGAAAATTCCACCCACACAATTTCTGTGGCTGCTCTATTGTTATTGTAAGGGTGTTCAATAAATAAATAAATAATTTAATGCCTAACTTTGTTGGTTTACTACCTGTCAGGGTTTATTTACAGACTGTAAACAGATAGGATAAAGAAGAAGTCATCCATGTGTTTTATTGAAACATTTATCACCTCAGCTGATTTTATTTGAGCACAGATGCATTTGTGAGGTTTACACACAGGCTGGAGAGGAGCTTGGAAAGACCTTGCATTTTTTTCAAGATGCACAGGCAGGCTTTTGTGTGAAACAGCACCTCCATTTCAGAAATCACCTTCCTGATACATATCCAGTCTTCTCAGGAGACAAGTGCAGCAACAGACCTTGCTGCTGTGACTCATTTGTCTGCTCTGTAACCCCATGCTCTCTGCTACATGGAAGCAAGCTGCCCCTTCAGCATTTTCTGTGCCCATACGGAGTTGGGTTTCCCAGCTTCATTCCTCCCTGGTCTCAGCCTGAGTCCTTCTCGTGCAGGGTTGTGCTCTGTCATCCACAACTGCCTAGGCCAGTAGTGGACTGGGCTATTTTTTCTCTTGCTATTTGAACATGGCTGTGCTAATGACAAATGCATCTAGACATTTCTAACATGTAGGGGAGGAGCGCTGGTGACTTCAATCTCTCCCATCTCTGCAGGTGTAGGGTCTGCTTTGTTCCACCCCAGGTAATGCCTCACCTGTTGCACTTTCACAGTTTCATTCTTCATTTTGGAAAAAAAAAAAGTGGTCATTTTCAAGTAAAGCTCACTTGTTTCTGTGTTGTAGAACTGAGTTTTGAGCCTTTGAGAAAGGTTTTGTCATCAGCTGAAATCAGAAGAGATGAAAGTAATAACACAATTTTTCGACTTACTAAATGCACGTTTGCAGGTTGCCCTGTGCAAATACATCCCTTCACAGGGGGTAATAAGGCTGCAGCAACCTTACAGGCAGGTCAGATGGGATGCAAAACAGGCAGTGCTTGCTTCAGGCAATGGCAGGAAAAGGTTGCTTACACAGTCTTGACTGATGTGGGGGAGGAGGATTCACTAAAAGAGCACTTTCCCGAGCTGCAGGTGAGTGTTGGGACCCCTCTGAGATAATTGCTGTGCCAAGCTGTATGGCACAAAGAGGAACCTGGAGTCTGAGGGTCATCAACTCATCAACTGATAAGGGAGAGGAGGGACACTCACTGCTCTGAAAGCTCCCACCTCCGCAAAATCTTACTTGTTGCAGAGAATAGCCTGAACCAAAATCTGTGGTGTGAGTGGTTGCGAGGGCAGAGAAAATAAGGAACCAAAGGCTGCAGCTAGCCCATCAGTGGGAGTGTAGGAAGTAGCATATGGGACCAGTCCACAGATACAGGTACCCAAAGATGTCATGTCCCACAACTCTCTTTCCTGAAGTATTATAGGAAAGGCTTGTATATCCAATATTAAATAAATACCCAGCATTATAAGAAACTCTGCTTGCAATGACATATGTGTGTAATGAGTGGTTAAAATGCTCTGTTCACAGAACCAGTTTAATTTTAGCATCAGAAAACTGTCTGTTCCAAAAAAGACAGCAGAAGTATTGGATTAGACGGAAATATACAGTAGCTGGAAATATCCTGATGCCAAAAGACAGAGTTCCCAAACTGTTAATGAGATATTGTTTGTTGCAGGCAATAATACATAAAAGGTGGTTGAGCCACCATCCCTGGATGTGTTTAAAAGTTGTGTAGATGTGGCACTTGGGGACATGGCTTAGTGCTGGACTTGGTAGAGTAGGGTTGATGGTTGGACTCGATGATCTTGAAGGTCTTTTCCAACCTAAGTGATTCTGTGATTCTGTGTGATAAAAAAAATCTTTACTTGCTAAATTAGCAAGGAAGTTTTGTAGCTAACTCTGGCTCTCTATAGATACTTTTACTTTCCTAACAACGAAACAACATTGTTCTGTATTGTTGGAGATATTAAAAACCTGACTGGACATGCTCTGGGGCTGCTGACCATGTTGAGGCAGGAGGTGGGACTAGAGTATCTCCAGAGGTGCTAGCCAATCCCCAAGATCCTGTGATTTTTTTTTTCCTTATGTTAAATCTGCTATTGATTTTTCCCCCCCACAGAAATAAACAAATTTGATAGGTGCATCTGTCATCTGGTTTTAGTGAACAATTATCAATTTAACAGAACATTTAAAGAGGGACAAAAATATATTAAACTTAAAAATACAGGGACTAGAAGGGAAAAAAAGGCTGAAAACAGTAAGTTAAAGTAAAAAGACCTGAAATTAGATTATTCATTCCTGAAAAACACATCAGAATATTTGAACAGTAAGACAAGGGAAACTGAGGCAGCCCAGGTTGGTAAAGCTGAGGCCAAATATTTCTTTTTTAAAAAATGCTCCTATGTAGGCAGAAGGCATCCCACTGAGCCCCTGTGGAGTATTACAAGCCATCTGCTTGTTTTGTCTCCATCCAAAGTTTTGAGATATTGACCCAACTGCTTGGTTTGTTCTTTTTATGGCTTTGTCAGACTGGCCACTTCCATGTATGGGGGAAAACCCTGATGGCAGGTCATGGCTGAAGGTGCAGGGCAGGTTGACCTACTGGTCCTTGAACCGACAAAGCTGCTGTTGAATGCAGGGGTCCTTCCTCCAGTAAAGGCATCAGCAGGATGGCTGGGGGAAGGGAGACCATGTCCCACCAGGATACATCAGTTAGAGTGAGTTAATTGTGCTGCTGCTCTGCTGCTGCTATTGCTCAATTAGCACTTGTTGGGACTGTACTATGCCAGACCTTAGCCAAGGTGATGGATGCCACCCAAGACTAAAAGCACACATTGCTTTTAATTCAGCATTTTCAGTTGTTGAAATAAATGTACCATTCTTTGCAGGTAGGTGCTGATTATAGGACTTGCAAAGGAATAAATGAAGTAAAATTTCTGATCAATTATCTTGCTCGTTAGAGAGGCAAATGCTTACAGAGCTGCTTCTGAAGTCACTTGGACCAAAGGAGCAGAAGTTAAATATGTAACTCTGCTTCCTGAGGGCACCAGTAGAGATCTGTCATTTTCCTTGTGTTAAGAGTAAAGGACAAATGGCTTTGACAGTTTTAAAATACTACCCTGAAGCAAAAACACAAGGTTCACACACTTAGTTTGGTGCTTTCACCCTGTCCAGTTTCTCTGTAAGGCTACCAGTTCTTTTATAATTTCTCAGTTATCCAGGATACTTTGGCTGCCGTGGCCACATGAGAAATGTCTTTGCATGAAACCTTGGTACAGCAAAAAGATGTGGAACTGTAGTAGCTGTAGTAACTGTAGAGAAGCTTCATCTCCACTTGTTGGAAATAGATCCATGCTCTGGAATAAATGCTACAGGGGATGAAATTTTCATGACCTGCAGTTCATGGCAAGACAGCCAGCAAAATGTCTAATGCAGCAACATGCCTTGCAATGAGACTTTGTTTTGACCAGATGTCCACAGTAGGGATCTTATAAGGAAAAATACGCAGGAAGAGGACAAAAATCAAAACAGTACTCTGTTTTCTTGATATCTGAAGGATGTTTGCAAGAAAAAACATCCTTTGTGGGAATTGAATTAGAAAACACTGACATGTATCATTAAACTTCAACACTCAGCCCAACTGAAAAGAGAAATGCTAAAGGAAATTGAGCAAGTGATTGATGCAGGCCTGGCACACCTCAGACCTATTAATGTATCAAGATGACTGGTAAGCCTGAAATGCTCTCTCAAGGCTACTAGGATTAACTTGCCAACTCCATCCCTTCTCTTGCTCTGGCAGCTGTGCTGAGTTCAGTAGCCAGAGTGCAGCTGCCATGGGAGGAAGCAACGCTGGCTTGTGCTATGGGGACTTGGTTTGTGACCACTCCTCCTGCATGGCAAGACGTCCTGCTTCTCCCTGAAGAGGGGCTTGGCAACTGGTGGGAGGGGATTAAAACCCTCTTCCATTGCAATAGCAAGGTGTATTGATTCTTGAGAATATTGCATTTTACAGTGATCTGCTTTTTCCAGTTAATGCAACTTGAATCTGAACCTGGAAAATTTATGATGTCTTTTTAGATCAATACAAGCCTGCCCTGAAGCACATCATTTATGCAGTGACCAAAAAGGGAGAGAAGACAAGATCAGGTATTTCAGCTGCAGAGCAAAGAAAAATAAATATACTTTGGAGATGAAGTGTAATATTGCTAGGAGGTGATCCAGCTTGAAACTCCAAGAAGAGATCACAAAATATGTCACAGCCCACAAGTTTAACAGCAAACAAAAATTTTGACCAAAGACAACATAGAAATAACATGCTTTAAAACAAAACAAAACAAAACAACAAAAACAAACAAAAAACTCATCTCTTTCATGCAGTACCAGAAACAACATGCAGTTTTCTCAGGGAAGACAAGCATTGGCCCTAATGGCACAGCTGAGTTCTGAGGATGAAGTTTTCATGTAAACATGCAGCTTACATATTTCATAAATCCTGTCTGCTGCTGAGATCTTAACCTTTTTTTTTGGCAATGGGCCAAAAAGTGACTTGTCTAGGTGTCTACCAGATTTCCCTTCATTCTCGAGGCTGCATCTCAGGATCTGAGAGGTCCTCTTAAGGCAAGTTATATCATTAATGTCTATTACTTTTTCGGGTGTGGGATTTTTTTTTGGGGGGGAAAGGCATGTATAGATCAGACCATTGCCTGTGATAGACTGCTGAGGCAAGTGAGAACTTGTATGAACAGCTAGAAGACTCCTGAGGGTTCCATACATTTTTAGTTCAATTATTTGAACAAGAAAGCTGCCACGTGGTTTTTGTTCTGTGGCACCCAGAAGAACAAAAATATCCCTCTGTGGTCCATGATGAGAGCAACTGCATGTGGCCTTGCCACTACACACTTCCAGAGAATTACTAGTGAGGTGGGGGCAGCAAGAAGAAGATTGGCTTAAGCTGTGATTGCTCTCCACAAATTACTTAATTCAATGTTAGCTTCCACCTAAAACCTTGTAAAACTGTGCAGTCTCCTAAATGGCACTCTCAGGTAGAGCTTCCTTGGCTCCAAGTCTGGGTGTGAAGAGGCTTTTTTTACAGGAATATCTGCAGCAATGGCATGCATGAACAAGCAGTCTCATACCCACCCCATCCTCCTGGTAAGTGTGCTAAAGCCTTCCCCTTGCCAGGGGCACTGCTGCAGAGCTCACTTGCTCCACTCTGAAAGTAAGACACACGTATTTCTTAAACCTAGAGCATCCTTTAGGTTGCTGGGAAGCAATGCAGATGTAAGATCCTGAGTGGGTGGGGTTGAATGACTTACTGAGATAAAAGCAAAATAGCTTTTTGCCTCTGTTTTGTAATGCTTTTTGTCTTGGCACTGTGGTTGGGTCCCTGCTGCCAAACACCGCTGAGTTCTGGAAATCACCCAATCCTCCTTCAGCTTCTGAGACACTTCATGCAAACACCTAGGATCCACTGAGGAGGACTGTGAGTCATGTGAGCAGTAAAGATACAAAGAAAAGGACAGAAAATTTTTAAAAAGACTGAAAAGTTAACAAAGAAATGTGTTAGGGAAGGATGAAGATGTCCATTCCCAACAGGACTTTTTTTTTTTTTTATTTCAGTGAGCATTTGAAATGTGCTTGGCCTTCCAAAGAAGAATTAGGGTCCTCCAGAATAAACTTCTAATCTCAGGCAGGTTATGAATTTCCATCACTGCTTTCCTGATACACCTACAGTAGATTGCAAAGCATTTCACAGATGCCAAGCCCCTGTGATTCAACCTTTTGCCTGACAGCCTGCAGACAAATGCACTCATCTTCAACAAAGGTCATAAGTTAAAGGGAAGCAGGAGACCTATATAATGAAAACATATGTTATCTGAAACACTGTGACAGAAACAATATAGAGCAGATACTGGTCATGCAATGTAAACATTGGGTGCAAGCCCAGTAACAAAGCTGGAAAAGCAGCATTTCAGCTAGCAAAACCCTGAAAGAAGAACTGGAACTATGGAAAATAATTTTAAGCTTGTCAGCCTCTGTTTTCCCTGATGATTTGAAACTGCAATAGCAGGGGTTCTTGTTTAGAAAGGACATCTTTCATCCCCATGCTGCCAGAGACAGTGAAAGGCATCACACACTTGCCTTTTTTTTTCCATGGCCACTTTGAACAGTGAGGCAAACCAGAAGGGATGACGTAGCAAGGAACTTCATGAAAGTAAGGGTGAAATTATGTGGGATAATAAGTAGTGAGTTGGAAAAGGACTTGCCGGCCACTCTGTGTGAGTGTCTGTGTGTGTTCTTCCTTTTCTTATTCAACTTTCCGAGGAGTAGACCAGAAATGACAGCTGAAAGGCCCTGGTGGAGGTCCAGATTAGTGGCCCGAATTTTCCTTTGAGATGCTCACTTGCCAAGTTTAGGGTTTATTTAATGTTTAATCTAGAGGTTATTTTGCTGGTTATTAAAGGTTAGACACTATGACGTGTTTGGGCTCATTTGCAAAACTTTGGTATAGAATTATTAATTGCCTTTGGTCTGTAAAAAAGTTGGTAAATTTTCAATTTTATCTCTCAAAATTAATGGTAATTGTGTCTGCTATGTTTCATTTGGGATTAGTAACACTTTGTGCTTTCATCCAAAATAAATCTGAAACAGCTTCACTCCGCTGGTGCTTAATGATTGCCCAATTTCAGTAGTGTCACTTATGTGTCATATTTTGCATGGAAACAGAGCCTCCTCCTCTTCTTCTTTTTGCACTTTCCTGCCACTGAATTTGAGCTGGTGAGTGGTAAAGGTCAAAATGTCAGTCAGTTTCAAACTGGTATTTGGGTTCATGGATACATATGATGAACCTTCCTTTATGTCTGCTTTCAGAATTAAAGGCAAAGGCAAACTAGGAAGTATCTGACAATGAATGTATGAATTTGAATGAATGAATTTCCACTTGCATGTAAAAATATGTGCCTGCATGTTTCACATACAATTTTAGAGGAAGGAGTTTAAGAACTAGTCCTGAAAATAGAACCTTAAAGTAGACAGAAGTGGCAAGAGGCTGGAGACAACTTGTTGTAATGACTATAAAGAACTGCAGAGCTGTCATGAAACAAATTCTATGGTACCAAAGTTGGCTTGCGTGAGAGTGAGCGACAGCAAAATTAGTATGAGCAGTTCAGTGGGTCATGAATTTCAAGCTTTTAATGTTGTGTCTGTAATGGAATATACTATTACATGACCAAAGGGGGTCAATATGAACAGTGATTAAATCCTAGAATACTTTAAGCAGATTCAGATTAGAGATGCAAGATGTCAAAATCTGTTACTGAGTATTATGCTACTCTCCCAGTGACTTTTGTAGCAGTTCCCTGTTCAGGGTGATGGTAAGTGGCCCATGGCTCTGAGGTAGGTGCCAGTGTCCCAAAAAATATCAGAAATGGGAAAATAAGAAACGTTTTTTATCAAGCAACTTTAGGCACAAGGGGATTTAAATCCAAATCCTGCTGCTGTCTTTAATGGGTTGAGGGATACTCTAGGAAGTACTTCATCCTCAGTTTTAAGACCCCCCAACAATGGAAAGCAAGCAAATCTGAGAGTTTCCAGAGATTCTGGCAGATGACACTAAGTACATTGATGGAAAAAAGATCACTGAACATCAAAAGTTAAGTACAATGCTGTTGAAATGAGAGGGGGCAACTATCTGAGAAACTTTAGGGGACAGGGCAGGCAATAGGACTCATCTTGTCACTGCATCCCAACAGTGTGCAAGAGCTCCCTGGGCAGTGTTGTCTCTAAAGTCCTACAGTATGAACACTCTTGCCTTGGAAAAGGCTGCAGTGACAGGCTTAAAACCCTCCCTTTTCATTAATTTGTTTTTGCAGCCTGTCCTGAGACACTTTCACTGCTCATCAATCCATACAATTGGAAGCAAATCTGAGCTTTGGAGTTTGGCATCTGCAGGGCTCAGAGACCTTAGTATGTGTATGACCCTTCCTGCTCATTCATATTTCAGAGCTTAGAGGATGCTTCTCTGCTCTCGGAAGAGAACAGCCTTTTACAAAAGCTCGGTGGGAGTGAATGAGATGTGTGGGTGGGTGAGAGGCAGCTGGCTGTTCAGGGTTTAAAACCCTTTCCTCTGAAAGCCAGCAGGCCAAGGAGCTCTGAGTCCAGCTCCTCCAAGGAAAGACCATGAAGTCCAGGTCCAAAGGTTGTACACAGGAGCTGTAGCCCTAAGAGTGAAAATTTCATCGTCTGTTACATTTTTAGCCACTGCTTTATTTTAAGCAGGTACTTGCAAATGTAATTTTAAGAGGGGTTAGTCAGTATGTTTGTTTCCTTCTGATACAAAGCTGAATAAGCAACTCATGCATGAAATACATTGACTAGCTAGTTTTCCATTAATTCTGCAAAATGGGATTTTTCCCTACAGACAAGATACTTATTATAATCATTAAGAACTAATGTGCTGAAACCTGAATTTGGTTTTCTATTGCTGCCTTCCTCTCATTAATATCCAGGTATATGCTTTAATATACCTTTAAAAGACTTAATCCTACAGAACTCTAATATGTAGATGCATGTATACAGAGATATGTGGGGTGTGTGGGTTTATATTTGTGCATGTGTGCAGAGATGGCACATGCACATAGAAATATATGTCTCTACATAGCATATACGTTATATATAGTTTTCAAGAACCACAGTGCAAGTGTGGTTACAGCCTATATTTTTAATGTGTATGAAATGCAGCCACCATGATGGAGGACCATTAACACACCATTGTACAGGAAGTGGCCATCTCAGCAAAATGTGTAAGGTAAATGCTCACTCAATTGTGAATCTTGAACATGCAGGTAATGAGGGGGCAGGTGATGAGTCAAACTGTCTTCACAACTAATTTGTGAGAACACATGCCCAGGTTATCCCTGCTTTATTCTCCTCATAATCCATCTATGTATTTCAGGCAATTTTTCAGTTCTGTTATTGGTGGTAAAATGTTGGACTTGAATCCTATATAGTTCATGCTTTTATAGGAGGAGCCAGGACTGCACCAGAGCAGGACATTTTCATCTGTCTGAAGTAATCACTGTTGTTTCCTTGCAGATTTATGCAGTACCCAGCACCAAACTGTCCACCCTGGATTTGGGCAAAAGAGTAACGTAACACAAATGAGTAATGATAGTGATGATAAACTGTTCCTGAATGTAGATGAAGCAAAACTGAACAATTAAAAAACAAACAAACAAACAAAACGCACCATAACCCCCTCAAAAAGCAAGCAAACAACCAAAAAACAAAAAACGGAAGATTTTCCAAGGAAAACACATACTTCTAGCCAGATGGAGTATGTAAGGGCTTGTGATCTCTGTGTGAGTGGGTCTTTGCTCTGTATAGAACAATGTGCTCACTTCTTACGTTAGGAAACTTTCTCTTCTTTATCCTGGCAGACTTTCTTGAAGACTGGGTAATTAAGAGGTTTGTGACTTGAGTGTGGCTATGCAAGCAAAGTGAACTTCACCAGGAATTTTGGTTTCCATACCCTTTGCAGTGTTTTGGGGGATGGATGCTCTGCTGTATCTGAGCTTTCCCAGGACAGTGGGTGGTCAGTATCCCCATACACATGCACACTAGACTAGGAGCTGGGCAGTGTCCAGCCTCTTGTCCCAAAAAGCCCCCAGAAAGCAACGCCTAGGTGTTTTTTCAGTCTCCCAGTGCCCCTTCCCCCCCCCCCCCCGTTGCGGATCCAGGGAGCCTACAATATACCACACATCAGGCACCACTTGATACTCATGCCTGATACTCTGTTGTTGCCCTGCTGGATCTTCAGCAGGAATCCTGTTGGGGAAGAAAGGTCATTGTCCTGGCTGCAGCCTGGCTGCAGCTGCAGGATGAACACAAGGGGGATAGGCAGGGGGCTGCAAGGCCACTGGAGTCTCATTGTCCCAGACTTGTGCAGGGCTAGTATGCATGGGTGTGTGGTAACACAGAGCATGTTTCACTACCTTTCTCTCCTCATCCTATAGAACAAAGGACACACTTGACTTCAGACACATAGCCAAGCAGAGGGTGAGAAAAAAGGTATAGCCTTGGAAAGCTGTGTAAAAAAATGTGTCTCATACAGAAGATCAATCTGCAGGGGGAAAAAAGTGCATATAGGACTGCTATTCTCTTTAGAACCACAACTGCAATTATTATAGCTTAGTGTACTACATACAAGATCCAGGCTAATGAGCTCACTTCAGAGGGTTTTTTTGTAAATGAGATGGTCTCTATGCTACAGAAGCCACTTTGAAGCTAATCAAACTGTATATAAAAGGCTGGCACACATTTAATTTTAATAAGGTATCTTTTTCTGTATTTACCGTAGCTTTACATACAGCAGGAAGGATGCTGATCTCATTTCTACCAGTACGAATCCAGAAAAAATCCATTGGCTTTGATGTCAACACATGGCAATGGGCAACTGACAGCCCGATGTGCTCATTTATTTACCTGCTATCTGATACCTATTGTTGGTCACACGCTCATAAAATATTGCTTAACCTTAAGAGCAGCAGGGTTATCCTAGTCAATCCTACGGCCTTGGCCCCAGGTTTGCACATATGCGATGTCGTGTACATGCAGCAGAATCTCTGGCAGGACCTTTGTGCCTACTTAGAGCTGCCCTGTGAGCTTCCCTGCAAGAGCCAGCTCTGGGTAGCAGGGCAGGCTGAATTGCTCTACCCACACAAGGCTCACTGGCTCTCCCTGCAGTGGGCAATGCGATTAGCATCCAAGCAAAAGCTAGCTGCTTGCTGCAGAGCAACCTTCAAAGGGTTGTTTTGGTTTTGGTTTTTTGGGGATTATGCACGGATGGCATGGAGTAAGAAAGGCTCCTTACCAAAGAAGAAGAGATTTTAATGTGGCAGACAGCTAAATGCATGTTAATTTGCCTGATGGTTTAAAAGGCCATTCTTGTCGGAAGCCCTTAGATTTTGAAGAGCTGGGATCAGTCAGGTCTTCAGAAATCTCTTAGTCACTTCAGAGCCCTTGAGGCTCCCTTTTTAAAAGTCTTGGCAGATGGGTTTTCTCTGCCCCATATCCTAAACTTTGCTGAACCGCTTCCGGCATCTCATTATAATCTCAGAATAACATCACAAAATGGAGACTCAGCCCTGTGTCTTATTTCATGAATAAAAATGTGACAGGTGGTATAAATATTAGGATCAAGTCTAGCCCCGCCATGACTTCTCCATGAATTTTCTGCCCCAACTGCTAGTAAACTTTGTGTGCGCTATTCAGTTATGCCTGCTCAAGGGATGGGCTTAATAAATTAGTATAGATCAGTGCAATGTCTTTTGAAAGCAGTGCCCACTCTCACACTGTTGCAATTGGCTCTGGACAATAAGACAGTGGCAATGTGTTTTTTTTTCTGACAGAAGATGCACTGTAGTTCTGCTCCTGCTGTTTCATTCTGGTGCATCCAAATGCCCACCATCCTTCTTGTGCATCCACTGAAAAGCTCGTTTTTTTCTACATAAATGAATAAGAGATCTGGACAATATTTTGGAACTCAAACATTTATTTTATTTCCTATTACTTTAATCGAGAAGCATGGTGCATAAGTTGTAGCTGCTGTGAATCAGTGTGTCACTACTGTGATATGAAGCATGTGTGTCTGCACTTTGAAAGAAAGCACCACTCCTTTGTAGACTTTTTTTCCTTTTGACAGTTGTAACATTAAAAAACCTATTTTTTTATCCCCCATGCATTAAATATGAAAGGTGAACACTATTTATCAATAAAACAAAATATTACTTTTCCATTTTGACTGCCAAAAGATATCTCTTATTTGTATGAAGATCTCTGTATGTATCTATAAATTTTTTGTTATCGCATTCCTAGCATTGCCAGTTGAGGCAGCCATGTGAGCTCCAGTGAAATGAAGATGTCTGGGTTTTGGCAAATCAGGTGAAAGACTTTGCTACATTGGTGCTGAATAAGGAATCATACCATTGAAGAGTCTGTGTTAATGGGCTACTTTTGAGTGCAGGAAAGTCCATAAGGTAATAATTAAAAAAATAAGGAAAAATCACAAATAATAAAATCTCATAATAGTTCAAAGTTATTACCCCCCAAAATGGAACAAGTAGTGAGCTTTCTTCACATCTATGAGCTATTTGTTGTGTGAATTGACAAGCACCACATGCACCAATTCCAGTACACGCATGCAAGAAAATGCTAAATTACATGCAAAAAATGCAAGTAAAATGTTAGCACAAAGCCTGTGATTCTATCTTAAAAGGAAATTTTAAAAGGGACCTATAAAGCCAGAAATATGGAAGTATTCCTTTACAGGTCCTTAGATTGCAAGCTCATGACTGCAGGGTATAAAAATTAAAATTGCAAGCATTGATGTGCCACAACCATGAGAAATCCCATCATCAGCCTCCTGGGACATCATTAAACCAATTGAGGAAAAGATCAAAATGGTCTGAATCATCATTTTCAGAGTTATACTGATGACATCCATCCATCCATCACCCAAACTGCAAATTAAGGGGGAGTTACCAAAAAACTTCTTATGGAATCTCAGACCATTGTTTTGTTAAAAGCCTATACTCATACAAAGTAAACTTTATGTCACTTCAGTTTTTTCAAACATTGAATGCTGTTATACACACATATCAAGCATGCAGACAGCCTTAAACCATATTTTAGCTCAGCCATCACCAGCATATCCCATTATATTTTTGTTTCAGTGGAAGAGAGGGAGTAATGAATATGATGGGTTTAAGGGAAGGAAAAATGATATCCATGGCATATGCCTCTTGTCTGGTAAATGCAGTCGTGGCAAAAGAAGGAATGGAATATTTCTTCCATATTTCAGGTGCCAGCAGTGAGAGGTGGACTGCTGAATCACTATTCTGGATATCATGTGTCCCAATTACCAAATACTGTGCTTAGGCAAGTGATTATAAGGTTTACATTTGGTATCACACTGGAAAACAGAAGGGAACAAACATGCATTTAAAACAATATAGAAACCATTCTGGTAATCTATCTCATTAAAAACAAAACAAACATTTCAGTTAACTTCCCTTTGCAATGTCCCTACCAAACCATTTTCATCTGAAGAAAAATAATTCCACCATGGCATTCCTGGTATTGTCACTAATAGACCTAGGGATAGCTCTGGTTCTCATCTAGTGTTATACTTTCCCAAGCCTGAAAGACCTGTTTCAGAAACTCAAAGCTGTTATTTGCCTAAAGATGATTCTTAGTCAAAAGTTGAGTCACCAAAGTGGTTACTGTGCTTTCACAAAACTATAAATAGTAGAATGGTTTGGGTTGGAAGTGACCTTAAAGATCATCTAGTTCCAAGCCCCTGCCATGGGCATGGACACCTTCCAATACACGAGGTTGCTGAAAGCCCCATCCAACCTGGCCTTGAACACTTGCAGGGAGGGAGAATCCACAGCTTCACTGGGCAGCCTGTTCCAGAGTCTCACCACCCTCACAGGAAATTTTTTCCTAATAACTATTCTAAATATGCCCTCTTTCAGTTTGAAAAAGTTACCCCTCTCATTGATTTTATTAGGAAAATAGAAGATCCAGCAATTGAAACAATCCAGAATGAGAGATCAGAGTTAAAGGTATTTTTCATTCTTTTTGGAGGGATGAAATTACCCATGACAATACAATACAAGAAAACAAACAACAAATCCTCTTTCTTTATGTCTGTTCTTATTCTCTTGTTCACTCTGGTAGAATTTGGCCCTTGCTTATCCATTACATTCAAGATGCTACAGCATCATTACCAAAGAGAGGTAATTGGCCATAAACAGGATATTACCAAGAGAAGGGGTTTGTGGTTTTATATACTTATTTATTTTGGTGTTGAATAGATTTGAGACTGGTTAGCCTGTTGTGGAGTTGCATGTAATACTTTGGCTGGAATATTCTTTACTGCTGTTTGGTAGCATACAAAGCCATGCAACACCAAAGCTGTGCAGTACCTCCTTAGGTATATAGTGAGGTTTATGTCCCAGCTTGGGGCAGTTCCATGTGAGGTAGTCCAAGAGCAATTATATTGTTGTGTGCCTTGTACAGGCTGTGAGCTCTGTCAAGGAGATGTCATAATGATTCCTCTTGGGCTAGCTGCAATAATCTAAAGAAAGCCTTTCAGACCTAAAGCATGTGTGAACTGTGAAGATGCATAATAACAGGTTTCGCAGAATAACAGAGCAGTGTTGAGCTGGAGTTTCTAGTGCAGTGGGGGACTGTTGAAAATTAGAGAGTAAACTGTTTTCAGTGAAGTTGTGCAATAAACCATGAGAATTGTTCTAGTTACAGAACAAACAAGGAATAAACTTTACTATCAGGCTCTGTGAATTTTCTTTGTCAAAACCCACATGGTTTGAATTACCAGAAGAGCTTATTTTTATGGTGACCCTGGTGTCAGGATTGCTTTGATTTTTCTCATCTGTTGAAATAAACATGCAATATTTCTGTCTGTTAGTGACTACGAGAGAGCTATAAGCTCCTTGAATAAGCCTTCTTAAAAAGCCCTTTGACCAAGTTCTGTTTTAGAAAGCTACACTGAATTAAAAAAATTGAAGGAAAAAAATTAATTACCATTTATTTTAATTTGGTAATCTTTAGTCTTTCCTCCAATTTTCAGCTAATGAGTTGGGTTTTAAGATTTTCTCAGTGCTCCGAATGTGGAATGTCTGTTCTCACACCTATTGGTGACCTTACCCTTCAAGTTACTCTTACCTCTCTTTTGTCAGCTTGACACTCGCCTACGTTCAGCAGTAAACTGGGGGCTACTTGTCCAATGTCAGATCTTTTCAACACTTTAATGGAGGTGATAAAATTTACCACCGTTGTAGCACGTCTCAGAGTTTTTTACTGATAGTAAGTTAAACTAACAGCAATGGAAATTATGACATTTGAAAAATCCAGGAGAAAGGGCTGAAGAAATTCAGTCTTGCAGGAGAAAATATGAAAGTCATGGCAAAGTCTTTCTTCATTCAAACTATAGGATACTGGGAATTTAATTATCATCTAGGATTTACTTAAATGCTTTCACCTTAACAGCTTATTTCACGGGGGTGGGATGTGTGGTCATTGCATTGAGATGGATTTTAGGTTAGTCCCTGTGTGATACATACTGTGCCAGAAAAGGGGCTGAGAGACAATGGTAATCTGTGGTTCATCAACTATTTATATTTTTCAAGACTACAAAACCAGTGAGTCACTCTGTTGTACCTCAGAAATAGGCTGAAGCTTGACTTCTAGTTTCACCTTTCAGGTCCTAAATGGATGCTGACGGTAATTATCAGAAGGGTGGCTTCCGAGCATGTCTGGTGGGGAGGCTTGTTTTTTTTTTCCAAAGCACAGTTTCTATCTTGAGAAGAGAAGGAGGGAGCTGAGTTGTGCTGCATCACTCTCCTTGCAATCTGTTCTGGCACAACTCCCTGTGCTGTGTGAGGGAGTTCAGCCATTCGCCAGCATTGCCTTCAGATAGGAGTTAGGACGAATGAAGACTGAGGGCGCTACAGCAGAAAGGGATGAAAATATTGACATCTCTTTATGAGGTGAAGGTTGAAAATATTGTCGTATATAGCTCCTTGTTTTGTGTGGGACTCATGCTGGAGTGCAGTACTAAACTATTTTCATAGCAAGGAATGCATGAGAAGCCTCAAGGTCCCCTGTTTCACTGGTCCAGATAAAAGGCAAGAAAAGCAAACAATACAAAGGAAATCTTAAGTGCTGCTACTTAAGACAAGCAACCTTCCTTGCCTACGTCAAAAGGGCTACTCTCTGTCTAGCTTAGCTGATTGTAAGCTTTGCTTTATCATCACTGCTGAGCCTCCAGTTGGATGGGGTCCTAGAGCTAAAAGCCTGAAACTTCCAGAGAAGGAGAACATTTGGCAGCAGTTGCTGATGGTATAGGACCATTCAGGGCAACTTTCTTCTGAGCAATCAAACTGGAAATTTCTTCAGAGCCTGGTGATCCAGACTGTTATTGTCTCCTGCAGCCATCTGCAGAGCACTGTTTTTAAATCAGGTCTTGAGACCATCACACCACCAAGAAGAGTAGCACGGTGGAAAAACCTTCACTTGTCTTTTTTTTTCCATTCCATTCCTCTTTTATACTTCATGGATACCACTTTCCCTTGAGATTACAATAGCAAATTAAAACTTAAAGCAGGGGTTTTGCTGTGTTTGCCTGTGGTCTCCACTGTTAAACATTGTGCTGAATGTTTTGATAATAAGGAGAAGCCACATTGGGCTGGCAGCACTATAGTCATAGGCTGAGTTTCTTCAAAAGCTGCCAGGGAAGCAAGAGACAGTGTAGCTATTCAGGGCAGGGCCAAAGCTGCTGAAGGAGAGCTGTGATAGCTCCACACATCTTGTGCAGCTCTGCTCTTGGAAACATGGTTCACAAGCCTCTGGTGGTGGTGTTACTATAGAGACGATGTCCCGTGCCACTCGCCCTTTCACTGCAGTCAGCAACTTGCATGAATAAAGTCTGACAAAAGATTTCTGCTAAGTGTTTTCTCTAAGATGCAGGGTTTATATGACATGTAAATATACATTCAGATGTTCTCCTTATTAACCCTTACACCAAAATTTTGCAGGTTCCTGATTTCCCAAGGCAGAATGTCAGGTCTGCTTTTATTTTTTCTTTCAGAAGATTGATATAAATTACAGGTTAATACTGTACTCCCCCACCCTGTGTATGGACTCACAACTCTGCCTGTAATACTTACCTAGTTTTACTGCAGCCCAATTTTTGATCACAGTTATGCTGATTTCTTTTTCCAGGTAATTATTTTACCAAGTGCTACATGGAGTATAATATATTAACAAGCAAACAAACAGACCATATAGTGAGAAATCAAATGGCATCTTCTGTCCCCAACTGGTCCGTTTGCTGTAATCCACCTGACCACGGCATGTGCAAATGCAAGCCGTAGTTAGACAGCCACCTAAACTGGTCTGCTGCTCAGCCAGGCAACCAAAGTCACCATTCCATGTTACAAATGTCCTTCTGTGTTACACTGAATTGCAGAGACTTGTGGAATTTTAGCTGTGTTTCCAGCTGAGTGACAAAAAGTGTGGGACTGGCGTGATCACACTGTCTGTCTGTCTGTCAGCTTCCCTCCTTCCTACTCTCTATGACTTCTGGACTTACTGACATCTTATGAGTATTAGTGGCAGGGGAGAGAGAGAGAGACTAACTAGTGTCCCTCCTTCAGAGAAAGGCAGTAAAATGTGGTTATTATACACTGTTTGGCAGTAATTTGGGGCTAGCCTGTGGCTGTGTAACACTTGCCTAGACTAGGTAGGTCTACTCAGGTGGCAGTACTGCAGAAATCATAGCAAGTGAAAGACAGGCTCATTGTAGAGGGATTGAAATAAAGGAGGAAAAAGATGCCAGAAGGGCCTGAAATAATCCTTCTTAGAGTATTTAGCATCTTGTAAAGTGACTGCCCCTGCAATCCTATGAAAATGAGACTCTGCTTTCATTTATAAAGCTTCTAACCTACATGTTCCTTGAGAAAAGCTTAGAAACAAGACCTATGAGTTTCAAAAGGCAAATTAAAAAAAAAAAAAAAAAAAAAAAAAAAGGACAAAAGACAACCCACAGAACACTTAGAAAACGTCTCTTTTAAAATTTCCTATTAGCTAAGAAAAAATTCTTCATCTTGGCTGGGGGAACAGAATGTATCCTAAAGCAGTAAATCTGCTTGTCTTAAATTCATTAGACAAGATCTTTATCTAATGCTCTGCTGAGCACAATAACACATCTGCAATCAAGCTGTTTGCCCATTTACTTCCTTGAGCTGAGACTTGCTATCCTGTGTGCTGCTCTACAAGTAGAATAGTTGACATCCAAGGAACTGATTGTATAAGAAAAAAAAAAATTAAAGCAAGTAGTGAGCTTGTTTATCAGTGTTCTTATTAAAAAAATGAAATAATCTGTTTAATGAGTTAGTGGGGAAGCAAGTCAATAAACCTTGTTCATAAAATACTGACATAATGCTTATGGTTACCAAATACTGCATGTAGGTGTAATAATGAACTAAAAGATTGGGAATTTTGGCTCTAAAGATAGAAACAATATTTTACTATATTTAAGCTTATTTTAATTTCATGTTTGGAAAAATACTTTTCTTGTATGTGGACTTCTTGTAAGTAATAAATTTTAAAAACCTTTCCAGCTTTCATTGTGTGTTATCTGAAGACTGAAGGTGCTGAAAAGTGTATGTCTTTTTAATAGATTTTATGTATGCCTAAAAATGGAAAGCCATAAAAGCAAAGTACATAAAAGTTTAGAAGCAGTCAAAAAAAAGGACAATACCATTCTTATTGAAGTGTGAAGTTCTTATTAATATGTTGAAGATGGTTGAGTCAGATTTCCAAAACACTGCGAGTGCACAAACTCCATAGACACAAAGCTGTTCCCTTGTTACTCACTGGTAGGGATATTCACAGTGATGGCCATGCAGAGGTTTGTCAGTACTGCCCATATGGGCATGCAATTTGGGTTTTCTGTCTTGAGCCTTACTAATCATACAGACAGTTAAGCACACGGAGATATGAGAAGACCAGGGCTTCAGTCAGCAACTAAGTACTTTTATATTTTATTATATTATGGGTTAAAAATCAGGCAGGGTGCATACCAAATGGAGAACCACTGCAAAGGTATGCTCTGATGTTTGGGTTGAGTATGTGACCAAGAAACTGTTGGGACTTGGAAAGGTTCAAAAGTTGCATTGCACTTCAGTTGCATTGAATTATGTAGTGAGTGGGAATTTACATTTCTCTACATTTTATTTGGGACTTATCTTAGAATCATAGAATCACAGAATCATTTATTTTGTAAAAGACCTATAAGACCATTAAGTCCGACCGTTAATCTAGCATTCCCAAGTCCACCACTAAAACTAAGCACCACATCTATACCTCTGCTAAATACCTCCAGGGATGGTGACTCAACCAATTTCCTGTTCCAGTGCCTGGCAATCCTTTCAGCAAAGAAATTTTTCCTAATATCCAATCTAAAACTCCCCTGGTGCAACTTGACACCATTTCCTCTTGTTCTATCATTTGTTACCTGGGAAAAGAGACCAAAACCCACTTCCCTACAACTTCCTTTCAGGTAGTTGTAGAGAGCAATAAGGTCTCCTCTCCACCTCTTTTTCTCCAGATTAAACAATCCCAGCTCCCTCAGCTGCTCCCCAAAGGACTTGTTTTCCGGACCCTTCACCAGCTTTGTTGCCTTTCTCTGGACTCACTCCAGTCTCTCACTGTCCTTCTTGTGAGGGTCCCAGAACTGAACAGAGGACTCGAGGTGCAGCCTCATGATTGCTGAGTACAGAGGGACAATTGCTTCCCTAGTCCTGCTGGCCACACCATTTCTAATACAAGCCAGAATGTTGTTGGCCTTCTTGGCCACCTGGGCACACTGCTGGTTCACATTCATCCATCTGTCAACCAGCACTTCCAGGTCCTTTTCCTCTGAACAGCTTTCCAGCCAGTCTTCCCAAGCCTATAGAGTTGCCTGGGGTTGTTGTGGCCCAGCTGGTGCTGTTGAGCCTCATACAATTGGCCTCAGTCCATTGAGACAGCCTGTCCAGGTCTCTCTGCAGAGCCTTCCTACCCTCTAGCAGATCAACATTCCTACCCAACTTGGTGTAATCTGCAAACTTACTGAGTGTGCACTCGATCCTCTTGTCCAGATCATTGATAGAGATATTAAAGAGAACTGGCCCCATTACTGAGCCCTAGGGGACACCACTGGTGACCGACAGCCAACCGTATTTAACTTCATTCACCACAACTCTTTGGGCCCAGCCATCCAGCCAGTTTTTTATCCAGCAAAGAGTGCACCTGTGCAAGCCATGAGCAGACAGTTTCTTCGGGCAAATGCTGTGGGAAATGTATTCAAGAAAAAATCTTCCTTTACTATACATTCCTTGTGGATCTATAACATTCCTATTATTGATAATTTTCTTAGTCTGTATTCATTGAAACCTGAATAACAGATTTACAAGACTCCAAAACAAAAAAAAGATTAGAAAATAGAATGCAGGGATACAACTGTGTTGGGTAGAATATGTTAGACGCATGGTCTTTTCATTGTCTATGGCATGTTGACATGTGTACAGCCAGGATTTTTAAAATTTTTTTAAAGCTGTTCTTTGCCAATAGTAAACCAGTGGAGAAACTCCACTTAAAAATTAGGTTATGCGTTAAATACAGATATGAGTCTCTAGCTTCAGAAGTACATCTTTCAAAATCTCTGCACTCACGTTCCCAGAATTTGACACCATTATGACTTGCATCCATTAACAGCAATATGTTCAGAAAACTTGGTCCTTTTTACACTGATCTGAAAGCACAGTAAGTCCTTCCAGAGCACACATGTCTGTGGCTGTCCACACACATACTTGTGTCTCCAGATGTTGTTTTCCTCATCTTGTGCATGAGGCTTAGAGCATGGGAGCAAGTGTCAAGCTGAGGTTGCAGATAACTGCCATCTCATCACAAGGCTGCTGGCTCCTGCTTCATTGAGAAGTGTGTTTGCAGACCCAAGGGACAACAGGCGAGGTTGGCCCCATCTGGCATTGGGGTCTCAGGGCTAGATAGAGCTGGGGACACTGTGCCTGGAACCCAAAACCTTACATAAAGCAGGTGAAATATTCCCAGGAAATACAACTGCACTATTTGGGTGACTGTGCCTGCATGCAGCCCTGGTAGCCTGAGACTGGATATGAATTAAACTTTGAATATATAATATGAAATTTATTACTGTTGCCTTGTGATCTTGGACTATAGCAATATTAGGACTAGCCAGCAGGACTCTCAGGATAGAAATAATGAAAAAAAATGATGCAATGAGGATGAAAGACCTTCCCACAAACTCTTGGGAATTTGCTCAAAGACGACTTGATGAACAGCTGATCCAAAGGGCTTGGCTTGACCTCTTGTGAAGTTCAGGAAATAGGTGGTGAATTGCAGGGTAAGGAGCAGAAAACTGCCAAGACAACACTTCCCTATTGAAAAAGTGACCAATTTGCAAGGGTTGTCTGGAAGCTCTTTCAGGAATTAGACAGCTTGTCTAGAAGCTTTCCTCTTCTTTTATATCCTGCTCTGTTCCTATCATCAGGTTGATCAATACATTGTTTTAAAGAATCTACCATATTCACTATCAGCCACAGACTCACAAAGGGAATAATGTCAATACCGGACCCAGTCAGGCCTCCTGGGTCAGAACGGTCCCTGCGCTCATTTAGCACTTAGCATTAAAATGGGAAAAGAGCATGATAGGTTTCCCAAAGGGATAGCATTGTAGAGACAAGAAAAAGCTGAGTTGCAGCTATTTGCCTAACCATGAACCTTGAGAAAGTAAAAAGGCATGGTATAATCTCCTTCTCTTCTGGAACTGGGCTAACTTTTCCTTTCATGCTCCAAGAGAAGGATTTTTAGAAATCCAGCATAATTTGCATACTGCTCAGTACATACTCACTGTAGGCATTTGTATCAGAGACCATAGTTCGGAGGCTGGGTTAAGAGTTGAACTTGATAATCTTAAAGGTCTTTTCCAAACAAAGTGGTTCTATGATTCTGTGATTCTCGCCTTTCTCACCTTCCAGTACACTCAACATGGCAGAGGGCAGGGGAGCTCTTGCAGAGTTCCATTCAACTCCCTGGCCTCCTCAACTGCAAGTAAGACACAAGTAACCTTTCTTGTTACTATTTTTGTCCTAGGACAAATCCCACCTTGAAAACAGGAAGAGCTAAACTGCAGAGATGGCATGTCTGAGGGAAAGAATTTTTATTGAAGAGATATGAACACAGTAATGAATTATTCAGTTAGTGTTTCCACATTTGAGGTACCTTCCATTATTTCATTAAATTTCAGTTTTGATACCAGTGAAACTTATTTGAGAGAAAACAAACCTTTTCCAGAATGACCTGCATTAAAATGCCTGTGACCTGTGTGTGTTGCTAGAGAACCAGGTGATATTCAGTGAAAGCAAACCCAAATCAATATCATAGGATGAGGTTATGGGTCAATGTCTACCAATATGACATGGAGACAGAGGAAAAAAGGCAAAGTAAATGAGCTTTCTTTCATCTAAAGTATACATCAATGTTTCTTCCCTCAGGGCATCCTGGCGGTCAATGAATATTTCAAGAAGCAAAATCAAGAGGTTCATCTCCAGCCATTTAATTAGCTACCTTTTTATTTGGGCAGTTAAGTTTAAATTAAAATCCTCACAGAGGCCACTGAACAAGGAACGATTTGTTCATTCACTTCAGATGGGCTTCCCATATACACCAATGGTAGATACTCTGTATCTCCTAAGAACCAATGAGTTCTCATCACCTAAGCCCCCAAAACTTCTTCAGCCTTCTTTCAAAATTAGTAACTCAGCCATTTTCCATCTACAATAAAAAATGTTAACATTATAAGCTTAAGTTAACGAGAGGTAATTTTTTAGACGTCTAACCTATTGACCTGAATGAAAAAGTTCAGCATCCTGAGTCCCCACTGCAACGAGCAAATGAAAAGGGGTGCTTCCCCAAACTGCTGCTCACAGCACCCCAGTTAGGCTCCTGCTCTGAACACATCTCATCCTCTCCTGATGACACAGGGAGCAGACACAGATTTCCTTCCTAACCTAGAAACTCAAGTTTGGAGTCTATCTTAGCATGATTGTTCCCAATATTCATGGTGCAATTCTCAAACTCGACTTGTAGCAGCTACTGTTGGGAAATCCTGACGCGATAGTTACCCCAAGGCACACATTTGCAGCCTAACAGAGTTACATTATTAAGGCTGCAATGAAGGCAAGAGATACAGTTGTTGAGGTCTGGACTAGAAAAATGCTGTGAATTTTAACAGGTAGTATCCTGAAGCTGTGAAACAACCTCAGTTCTCATCCCATTAAAACAACTTACATTTTCGCAGTGATTTCATTATGCCCCAGATTAGACCCAGTGTGAGCTAAGGCATGGAAAGGTGCACAAACAAATTTGAAAATCAAGGCAATAAATGATTAAGCTGCACATCACATTATGAAGAGCACATATTGAGGATATTTTCTGGAAATGTAATTTTTCATGACAAGTGAATTCAATTTCATGAAAATAAATAAAAGAAAAAAAGAGGACTAGAAGCTATTTGGGTCAATTTACACATTGTTATAGCCCCTATGAAATGTTGAGCATACACTTGAATCATGTGGCTCATGCACACCTTATTCATTAGGTAAACCCTATGCTTAGCCAAGGGTGCTGTCTTTTTCTGGCCCTTCCTCCAAAACTTAAACGTGTGCAGTCAATCTGAGCATATAGTAACACTCACAGCTGCATTCCAAGGCTCTGCTTGAGGTCTAGAAGCCTATTGTTATGCCCTGGGGCATGCGTTTACCTCCATAAGACATGAAACCAGCTGCACGGTTCACCCCTGATCATTATTACTTAAGTCAGTATCAGCCTAGTTACTAAGCAGATGAGCTCTTACCAGGATGATTACGTTGTGATAACTGCATAGCTGCAAGCAAATCAGATTGTCCCCTACCAGCATCCACCATATATGTAAAAATAATTCTTCCAGGTAGTTCAAAGCAGTTGACTGTGTGCCTAACAACTCACCTAAGCATTCTGGGATTACATAATAAAATACTACTTGTCATGTCTTATTGCTTAATTATTGTTATCAGCTTCCAGAATTTCAGTAAACTGGGCGTACTGTATAATGAGGTTATATCAAGCCAGAGGCATTGTATCACAAGTACAGAGAGCTATACTGCTATATTGTACCGGATATACTATTACCCCAACACAGTCAACTTTTCAGTCTCGTATTTTGCTTAGAGGAAAAAAACAACAACCCAAAACAGTTTACAGTAGATTTAGTTTCAGTATGCCTGGATCTTAAATTCTCTGAGAATGATAAATTATCTGATATGATAAATTCCCTTGGTTAATATTATCACAGCACGCTTAAAATGTATCTGGAGAGTAGATGAGGGGACCCCCTAGGCTAGGAGAGAACAAAAGGAAAAGTAAAAGATGATCATCCGCTCATGTTATGAAATCTCACCTTCACCCACTTGTGAAGAATAGTTGTATAGTGACATCATCTTCCTTTTTCCTCCTTTTTCCTTTTTGAATCAATGACATCAAGAGCATAAATGCTTAGGGTAAAAAAAAAACATAAAACAAACAATGAAGTAACATCAGCAGAAAATTCCTTAGAAGTAAAATGTACATGTAGGCGATGGAGCAAAAGAAAACAAACGTGAACAGCAGTCTGGAGAAAAAATGCCTCTGGTTTTGCTGTTCTCTAAGAACTCATATCTACTTTTTCTCCATTGTATTTAAACAGCTTTCTGCAGTTCACAAATGAGAAAACAGGAGAATAATGAAGGTCAAATATGTTATTTAATACAAAAAACATCCATGTGGCAAATGTAAAATACATTGTTTCTCTTGGCAGGTGGGCTCTTCTTATTCTTTCAGAAGTACCTGAATTTGCTATCCTCACTAAAATAAGGTCTTATTGATTTTTACTGCCATTAGCAGTAGAGAACAAATTCAGCCCTTGGAGGATCAGCTGGATTTTATTCTGGCTTATTCATCTTCAAATGAACTGTTGATTAAATTCTCAGTGCAAAATATCACTGTTGATGCATCCACCTAAAATAACCCAGCTTGGCTTTCAGTGTTTATTAGATCCTGGTGTATGCCTGAGCTCCGGAAAAAAATAGCAAAACAAAACCCTAAAAAAAGGTTTTAAATGGAAATTTGTCTAGAAGCCACTGGAAAACAATTTTCATTAAATAAAAATTTTAATAGCTACCCCCAGTCAGAGAGCAACACCAGGTTGGAGGTTTGTTAGATGCCCATGATTAGTCCTTGTGCACTTGCTGCTGGTGCAGTAGAGGATGGACAGGTCAAGCCAGCAGTGGCAGAATGCAGAGAGAGAGGGAGGCAGGGGTCTGCAAGGAAATTTCTCCCCGAAGATGCAAAGTTCAGAGAGATAACAGTGCACTCAGTCTAGGAAATGCTTACTCGTGATAGCATTCCATTAGCTTTTGTACTTGGAGCCAGAGCATGTCGGCACTGCTTGAAAAGAAGTTGAAGAGGAGCACGCTGTGTAGTAATCTTGTGATGCGATGCTGTGCCCCTGCTTTGGACAAACAGACCTGTTGAGTACAGCAGGTGTTTCAGTGTGCTCTGTAGGTGCAAGGGCATCTTCACGTGCCCTCTCAGGCACTGTAGAAGGCAATTCAGAAAATCTAGGGTGTCCTCAATACATTCAAATGCTTACTGTGGTAATTTGCATCTCTATGGGACAGCCCATACATTCAATAAAGGCTGAAATCGAATTAAAATTATTCAGAGTTGTTTGTTCAGTCTTAAAATCATGGATGCGGCTGGTGAGCACAGTCAGTATTGGTCACCTTTCATAAGTGCCCAGAGGAGAACATGAGAGAGAGGGATTCTGAGAGTTGGGAGATGCCAGAGATGCTGACTGTGTGGCCAGTGCTCTGCCAGGGGGAATGCAGATGACCATTGCTACATGAAATCATTCTGTTTGTCTGAGGGGATGAAGTGACTCTTCAGGCCAGTGCCCACCTTGACTTAACCTTTGTGCAATGCCTTGTATTTTGCAGGGTTGAAGCTGAAGGGGACTTGTGGCAGAATCAACCATACCCCTCTTTTTTCCCAAAATGATGAATTCCCATCCCACATCTGGAACACTAATTCTTCCAAGGAGAGAGCACAGGAAGAGAAGTGATCAGGTTTAATGTCTGTTTAGATTCTTATTACGTCTGTCCAATTCTCTTCCTACAGCTGCCGATACTTTATCTATGTAATTACTTCCCAAATGCAATGGACTATATCATGGCCCTCCCTAAGCAGGACTGCTTTTCCCCCAGTGCCCACAGTCTGAAAGCAAGTACTAACCAGGTATTATCACAGAAAGTTGCACAGTATCTGGGGCATCTTTCTCAGCCAAAAGAAACATGACTCTTCCTTGATTTCATGTTGTTCTTAATGAGACATTTTTCCTCTTAAAAATATTTCACAGTCCTTGATGTTTACTCCTTTTCTGTACTGGATTCTAGCAGAACATGGGCTTTGCCAGTTGGCAACGCCCTTCAGAGCCAGACCAGCATGCTAGCCACCAAACTTGACTTTCTGGAAAGGTAAGGGCAAAAAAGCTTATCTTCAACCCTGATCACATGTGGAGCATAAAAGCCAAACCTAGACTCCAGAAAATATTTCTGAGGGAGAAAATAGTTCTTTGTCTATTTTATTATACCTTCACAAATGTCCTTTGCACTTTATCTCCCAGTCTTTTCTTCTATTCATGACCCTTCTCACTACTTTGCACCATAAGGTGGTTTTAGCAGTTTTCTTCTAGATACAACTTTACTGGTCCTTCTACCATGGTCTTAACTTAGTTTCCTATAAAAGTGGCCATGGATAGATACTCTATACTCCCCACTGAGTCTGTTAATATTAAATGAGATTGAGACACTAACTGAACCCAAGGAAAATGCTATGGTCAAACTGGAAGCCTGAGTCTACAGCTTTGAGATGCTGGAAAATAAAAAGGTAATCAGAGATTCCTCTGGAGACAAGCAAAACTTTTCATGGAATGAATAATCTGCAATGATTTTAGTGCTGTTAAAAATAGAACCTGTGAATGTAGGAACATAACAACAAAAAATTTGATGGCATGCGAGTTACAAGGAATTGTTGAGTGCTTTTTCTCCTTGGTGACAAAAGATACTGTAGCTGAATTTACCCAGCGCAAATCCTCCAAAGAAAATGTGGTGCTTGTGCTAAAGGTGTCTGGATAAACAATGCTGTTCCCCCAATTTATTAGTAACCTATTTCCTGTTACAGAGATGACACACTGGTGAGCAAAACTGGGATTTTCTCAGTTAAACATGTAAAAACAGCTCTGACCATATGTTGTTAACATCCAAAGCCTTTGTATTACCCAAAAATAGGTATTTCTTTCTGTCTGTGCAATGTAATTTCATTATTTTGCTTGGAAAGGGGAGAAGAGGAGACTCAGGGGGGGGGGACCTTATCACTGTCTACAATTACCTGAAGGGAGGTGGTAGTCAGGTGGGAGTCGGGCTCTTCTCCCAGGCAACTAGTGACAAGACAAGAGGGCACAGCCTGAAGCTTTGCCAGGGGAGGTTTAGGTTGGATATTAGGAAGCACTTTCTCATGGAGAAGGTGATCAGACATTGGAATGGACTTCCCAGGGAAGTGGTGGAGGCACCGTCCCTGGATGTGTTTAAGGAAAGACTGGATGTGGCACTTAGTGCCATGGTCTAGCCAATGTGGTGGTATTAGGTCATACGCTGGACCTGATGATCTTAAAGGTCTTTTCCAGACACCACAATTCTGTGATTCTGTGATTCATTCATGTCATTTCACATAACTGAGTGCAACTGCAGCACACTCCGTGTTATCCCAGAAACAGCAGCATTTTAGTGCTGGAAAAAATTATTCCTGTATGCAAAAAGCTGTAGTTTCAGAATTACTGGGAAGATAAAAAGGCTTTATGCTACATATATATCCTGGCTAGAGACATGGATTTGATGGATGGACCAGTTGGTGGAAAAGGACTTGGCTGGCTGGTCACACTCAAAGAGTTGTTGTCAATGGCTTGATATCCAAGTGGAGAGGAGTGATGAGTGGAGTTTGGGTCAGTATTGGGATTGGTGCTGTTTAACATTTTTGTCACTAACATGGACAATGGGATGAAGTGCACCCTCCCAGGTTTGCTGATGACACCAAGATGTGTGGTGTGGTGGACACACTGAAGGGCCATCCAGCGGGACCCTGACAGGCTTGAGAGATGGGCCCATGTAAACCACATGCAGTTCAACAAGGCCAAGGGCCTGGTCCTGCACATGGGTCAGGGCAATTCCTAGCACGAATACAGGCTGGGTGGGGAATAGATTGAGACAAACCTTGAGGAGAAGGACTTGGAGGTGTTGGTTGATGAGAAGCTCAACATGAGCCATCAGTCTGTGCTCGCAGCCCAGAAAGCCAACCGTGTCCTGTGCTGCATCAAAAGAAGCACAGCCAGCAGGTTAAGGGAGGTGATTCTCCTGCTCTACACATCTCTTGTGAGACCCCACCTGGAGTACTGTGTCCAGTTCTGAAGCCCCCAACAAAAGAAGGAGATGGACCTGTTCTATTGAGTCCAGAGGAGGGCCATGAAGATGATCAGAGGGCTTGAGCACCTCTCCCTTGAAGACAGGCTGGGAGAGCAGGAGTTGCTCAGCCTGGAGAAGAGAAGGCTCTGGGGAGACCTTATAGCAGCCTTCAAGTATCTGAAAGGGCCAACAGGAAAGCAGGGGAGGGACTTTATATGAGGGCATGTACTGATAGGACAAGGGGGAATGCCTTTAAGCTGGAAGAGGGGAGATTTAGGTTAGACATTAGGAAGAGATATTTTAGTGTGAGAGTGGTGAGACACTGACTCAGGTTGCCCAGGGTAGTCGTGGATGCCCCATCCCTGGAAGTGTTCAGGGCCAGGTTGGATGGGGCTTTGAGCAACCTGATCTAGTGGGA
The DNA here is from genome assembly GCA_020745705.1 of Hemiprocne comata. NCBI lineage: Eukaryota > Metazoa > Chordata > Aves > Apodiformes > Apodidae > Hemiprocne > Hemiprocne comata. Next base: position 12,098,173 of record CM036616.1, on the reverse strand, counting down.
AGTGTCCCTGCCCATGGCAGGGGGGTTGGAACTAGATGATCTTTAAGGTCCCTTCCAACCCAAACCATTCTACTATTCAATGGTTCTATGGTATTATTATGCCACATAATGACAATATAATAGCTGCTATCTCAAAAGCATGTGTCCAGGGTGACTGCAGTAAAAGACCCAGCTAATAGAAGTCTTGTCTTTCTTCAGTTTTGAAGACTAAACCACGACCTTTTAAATTCAAAAAGTTGTGGGAAGCTGCATAAAGAGAAGTTGGAAAAAAAAACCCCACAACCAAAGAAGTTCAAGTTATCTTGGGTAAAAATAAATGTGATATTTGAAAAAGAACATTAAAAATAATGCTCCTTTTTAAAATTTTGAAATTTACTTGGGTGTAGATGTATATTTTTGTATTGGAAATCATACTTTTCAGCAGCAGCTCTAACTAACATTGTTGCTCTACTGCCTTTATAATTAATGAAGAACAAAATGTTGTGTATTTCAGAAATATGATAACAGCATTCTAGCATTACCCAAAGAAGTTACCATACAGTGCCTTGCTGTCCTGGGTTGAGCCAGGATTAAGCTAATTTTCCTTTTACTGATTTTTTTTCCTCCAGTAAGCTCTCTTCTAACTAGCAGCAAGTGTTCCAGCTAGTGGACTGATAACACTGGAATGTTTATGTTTCTGCTGAGAAATAAAGGTCAGTTTGTTCTACTCAGTGAATCTGCCACTGCAGATGCTACTGAGGGCAGGAGAGTTGTATCTGTGACCCCCCCATGGGGAGCTGGACTAGACAGACAGCAGAACTGACCAAAGGTATTCCATTCCATAGATCTACATAAGCTCCAAGGAAGGTCAGAGATCACAGAAGACAACTTCCTTCCTGCTTCTTCTTCCCTTCTCTTCTGTCCATGGCCAGAGTCTGGGGAGGACTCCATCCATCCATCAATCACCATCGACCCCTAGGCTCTGACTTCATAACTGTACCCTTAGCCCCTGTCTGCTCTGTTTTGCCTTACCTCCTGCCTGCGGGCTGAGACATTTCAGGACTGCTCACAGCTCAGGAGATGCTGGGGGAGCTGCTGGGGGTGGAGGGAGGCAAGAGGCTTTTGCACATTCCTGAACATACTCGTATATAATTGTACATATAATTAAAGCTGTCTAATTTAGTTTTCAATCCAGCTAAGTCTCTCTCCTAATTCTCTCCTTCCCTACCTGGGTGGGAGGGGGAGGGTATCAAGAGCATTGTTGTCTCTGGTTTATTTTTCGATTCTGACCCAAACTGTGACAACAATTTATTGGCGCCCACCATGGGGCTCAATTTTAAGCCCAGATTATAGATTCTCACTAATTGGGAATGTTTAAAATTCCATTTCTGATGGGAGGAATCCCTCAGATGGCAATGAGCGATGCTTCTGCTGAATATACTGACGGATTGAAAACTGAACAGACACCTTCTGGAATGTTTCTGCTGGACCTTTTTCCCAACATGCAATCGTACATGTGGTATGCAGCTGGGATCATACTGCTCTGTGTAGCTGCTCTTGTTATTGTTTTATGGTGTATCCACAGAACTGTAGCCATGATCAACTGTATAATTAGCAGTCTAGTGATTCTAGGGTTTTTGATACTGATCTTTATGGGGGCACTGTATGTGTATGGTTATGGTACAGATCCTCAAGTGAACGAAAAGGTCTATGTTGGTAATAGCAGCAGCAGGTCCAGTCTTACCTCTCCATTTTGTCTCAAGATAAATCTCCCAGCTCTTGATCTGAGTATTGTTTCAGTAGGGACGCTTTGCTGAATGTTTATAGTGTATTGTGGATGTGCAGGGTTAGGTGTTGTTCTACTCACTGCCAATCCCCCACAGGCTAAGCTGCTGCCACCCGTGATGCTGCTACCAAAACAGCTGCTGCTGCCACCACTGGTACTGCTACCAAAACAGCTGCTGCTGCCACCACTGGTACTGCTACCAAAACAGCTGCTTCTGCAAAGATTAAGGCCAATCCCCTTTGATACAAACTAAGAGTTAATCCTGTGACCAGGAGTAAAGCAAAGGTGAAACGCTCCAGCCCTTTTACCCGCGCCCATCTAAGAAATCCAGAGTTTCTTCAAACTGTGTTAGAGACTGAAACTGGGAAAGCAGGCAATTCTAAATCAGATAAAGGAGCAGGCTCCTCTCAAGCAGATAAGAAATCAGACCACTCTCAAGCAGATAGAAAAGCAGGTCCTTCTCAAGCAGATGATGATGATGATCTTGTCCAGTCTTTCTCTCTAAAGGAACTGCGCCTCATGAGAAAGGATTTTACCTGCATTGATGGTGAGGGACTTCTTCTTTGGTTGCTCCAATGCTATGATAGTGGGGCTGAAACCTATGATGCAGATGAGAGTGAAGCCAAGCAGTTGGGATCCCTGGCCAGAGATGCTGGTATTGATAGAGCACTTGGTGGTAAGACAGGAACTACCACCCTGTGGGGCCGACTTCTTTCAGCTGTGAGGGAGAGATAGCCCCATAAGGGCCACACCAAATGGCACCGAAGCAGAACACCCACTCTTGAGAGAGCCATCAGAGAACTGGCTGTGCAAGAGGTGATCTATGATAACAATGGACTTACAAATCCTGAGGACGTTCTGTGCGACACACAAATGTTCCGGAGGTTTGCGCAGGCTGTACCAGCAGCACATGCCCATATATTCTCCTTCATGGGATGCATTGATGATGATGCAAGACCAGCTGTGCGTGAAGTGGCTTTCAGAGCACAACAGTATGGAGACATGATCTCTGATTCCCATCCATTCCACACCTCAGCCACTGAACAAATGACTGACAGAAAGAATAAGATGCCGAACAGATGGGAATGTAAACCCCAGGATCTCCCTAGAGACAACTGGTCATGTGTTGCACCCATTAAGAGGAGATGTCCTGCTACAAGACAGCAGAAAGAGAAACAGGACCCACTTCAATGCCACTTGTGGTCTCTGTTATGTAATTATTTTAAAGAGGACATGAGAATCTGGGACAAGAGACCCACTGATATTCTCCAGATACGCGTGCAAGAGCTACTAAGTAGAACAAAGGCAGGAGACGGTTCTTCCAGGAAGAAGGTTGCACCAGTCTCCAACCAGGATAGTGCTTCAACCTCAAATACTCAACGTTAGAGGTGCCCCACCTCCGGCCAGGAGGAGGAGAAGGACAACCGAGTTTGCTGGACTGCGTGGAAGCCATCCAGCTGGCTTTGGACATTGCTGAGCAGGAGGGGTGGCCGAGACTCTATCTCTACACTGACACATGGATGGCAGCAAATGCCTTGTGGGGTTGGCTAAAGCAGTGGCAGCAGAACAACTGGCAGCAAAAGGGTAAAGCTATTTGGGTTGCTGAGCTGTGGAAAGACATTGCAGCTCAGATAGAGAAACTGGTTGTAAAAGTGCATCATGTAGATGCACACGTACCTCTGAGTTGAGCCACTGAGGAACACTGACACAACCAATGAGCAGATGAGGCTGCCCAAGTGTTTAAAATAGACTTAGACTGGGAACATAAGGGTGAACTCTTTTTAGCTCAATGGGCCCATGACACTTCAGGTCATCAGGGCAGAGATGCAACATACAGATGGGCTTGTGACTGAGGGGTGGACATAACCATGGACACTATTGCACAGGTCATCCATGACTGTGAAATGTGCTGCAATTAAGCAGGCAAAATGGTTGAAACCTTTGTGGTATGAGGGGAGGTGGTCAAAGTACAGGTATGGGGAGGCCTGGCAAATCGATTACATCACACTGCCTCAGACCCACCAGGGTGAGCGCTATGTGCTTACAATGGTGGAAACAAGCACAGGATGATTGGAAACATATCCTGTGCCTCATGCCACAGCCTGGAACACCATCCTGGGTCTTGAGAAGCAAATCTTGTGGAGACATGGTACTCCAGAAAGAACCAAGTCAGACAATGGGACTCATTTCAAAAATAGTCTTGTGACTGACTGGGCCAAAGAACATGGTATTGAATGGATCTACCATATCCCGTACCATGCTCCAGCCTCAGGGAAAATTGAAAGGTACAATGGTCTGTCAAAAGCTACCCTGAAGGCAATGGGTGGTGGAACATTCAAAAACTGGGACTAAAATTTGGCAAAAGCCACCTGGTTAGTTAATACCAGGGGATCCATCAATTGGGCTGGTACTGCTCAGTCAGACCTTCTACACACTGCAGATGGGGATAAAGTCCCTGTGGTATGTGAAAGAAACCTGTTGGGTAAAACTGTTTGGGTTTATCCTGCTTCAGGCAAAGGTAAACCTGTCTAGGGTATTGCTTTTGCTCAGGGATCTGGACATACCTGGTGTGTGATGATGGAGGATGGTGAAGTTCAGTATGTACCTCAAGGTAATCTGACTCAGGGGGAGAATCCTTAATTTGACAGTTGGTAAAATATAGAGCCTATATGTAATATATGGTATGGAATAAGGGGTGGAATTTAGCTTTCAGAGTCAACAGATACTAGAGCCAGCACCCTGGTTGGGAACCGGGAGGGCAGGCCTGTCCTCCTTCAGCAACAGCAACTCAAGAGAAGAAGGTGCCCTGACAACAATCAGGACAATTCCTAGGGAAAAATCATGGTAGACCCTCGTCTGTCCAATGGCATGGTTCCAGCTCCACAAGAACTCTTGAGGCACTGCTGCAGCAGGAACTGCAGAGACTCCTATGGGCACAAGGCAAGCACTGATGGTGACCCCCTGTACATCAGTGGGGGTGGTCTCTGCCCACTCACAAAACAGGGGCCCATTAGCAAAAGGCTCAGCTTGCTGCCCTCTCTGGGCACACACATACCTCTCTGCCCTGCTACACACTCTCCACTCAGGTCATTCATCAAATTCTGCAGTGTGACCTTTAGTCAGCACATCCCAACCGACTGCAAAATACTGATGACTAAGAATGACTTTTTAAATCAAAGAGCAGATAAAGTAGAAAGAAAGATTCAGAGCAAAAACATCCTTAAATCATCTTTACTTTGTGTCAGCCTATTGAAGTGCATGGAGGAGATAAATAGTAGACAGAAACCAAAGGGAAGCCCAAAAAAGGCAAAATGATGCTGCAAAATTGTACCAAAAGCAATGTTGCTATTAAACCACAACAGAATGGGCAAGAAGGCGGAAAGGAAGCAGATGGTCAGTCTTGTTGGTGGTCTGAATTAACAACTTTGGAATTTGTTTTGAGAGACATGTAAAATGAAGGTAAGAGCTCACACTGTTTATTCTGCAAGAGTATCAGGATCTATGCAAAAATTAGGAGGTTTTGTCATAGCTGAAATGGTTAAAGAACTGCATTATTGTGGCAGTAAGATTAAAGTGTACATCAGTAGAATGACTCAAACCTGTTTAGGCAATATCAGAGTCACAAATTATTCTCACAGGAATGCAGTTTACATGCACAAGAAATCCTGGGCAAGCATGCAAAATTATCCACTACCCTGGTTGCAGTTAAGAAAAATGTGAAATTGCTGTGGTCTTGAAGACCTGCAATGTTCCCAGTGTAGGACCGTGGTCTGCTGGACCTCTGCAGTAGACAGATCCAGCAGTTTCTCAGTTTCCCTGTTCAAAAGCCTATCAGTACACCCTATGACATACTGCTTGCCTGGCTTTCTCTCTTCCTATTCTCTGTGCAGCAGCAATATGCCACTTCCGTCCTAGTGTGCTCAAGAGAACATCAGAATGGACCTTTGTAAAATAATAATGTACAGTGTTAAATCCTACAGAACTAGCACAGCTAGGCAACTGCAAAGTATTTTAAGGTGTGCCTTAAAACTAGGTGAGAGTATCATGTAAAGTACCTACTTGCTGCTGGGTTCCCAGAATGATTCAGCCTGGGGGAAAACACAAAAATAATGCTCTGTACTCTAGGGCACCTTAATGTGCTTTTGTCTCCCAAACAGCCTGACAAACAACCCCTCAGTATGTTTCTTCACTGTGCTTGCAGTGAGTTACAAGACCAACAGCTGGCATACAAGACAGCTGATGGTGTTTCAAGAGGGCTGCGGACAGGGAGTGCTGCCAGGGCAGTCAGGGCTCGGGGCAGCCACGGCCAGGCGGAACACAGGTGTTAAAGCAGCCAACATCATCTTGTGGGAACTCTCAGCTTCCAGCTGCCCCCAAAAGTTAAGCAGATGATAGTGTGCACAGAGTCATTCAAAACCCCTGGCTTGGTTCACCCCCCTCTTAAGTCAAGAGGGAGCTCTAAAACTGGCTTAAAAGGAAGTCTATGTTGAGCCTCTGGACTTCAGGGCTCCTCAGGCTGATGTGGTAAAACACAAACTGCAACTTGTCCCTACAAGCCACACGTAATTCTGTAACTTGCAGTCCTTCAAGAAGAATTAAAAACCTGCAGAATCCACTTCCTGAAACCCAAATTGTATCTCCATCAACACACCATTCTTCTCTGTCTTGTTCAGAAGAGTTCAAATCTGCTCAAAGGAAGCTCAAAACTACTGCCTGCTACCGATTCTCACTGTCTTACCATCGTTTTTGCTGCTGCTGCAGTTTTAATTATATGCCCAACTTTGTGGTACAATGGACATCATTGCTTTCAGTGCTTTTATTATCATTTATTGCTGAATTTTGTCATCATAATTGGTAAACAGGATCTAATTACTTAAAACTGCTCTATTTTCTCTCCAATGGTGGATAAGCGATAATTCCATTTTAACGCAAAACTATGTGTTTTTTCATAGCAAATTTCAGGATAAGTTTATTCAGAAGAATTAAGTTCTAATTTATCTTTTTTTTAATAGTTAAGAGGAATCCTTTTTTTCATTTTATTCTCACTGAAGTGAGGTATTTTTCCTTTTTTTTACTCCTAAATTATTTTTCCACAGAACAAAAAGAGGGAGATAACTCTGATAAAAAAATATAGATTAATATTTTCCGTTGGGAACTAAAGTAAAATGTTACTTGGTGTTATTTCTTTCTCACTTCAAGAGAGAAAGTTGGAAGTGAGATAAAATGTTATTTTTAAAAGCAATAGTGTAGCTTTCCACACTTTAAAAAAAAAAAAAAAATTAAACTCTCTCTTCTATGAGAGAAGTAGGAGGAGTGGAAAACAGCTGAAATGCTGACTGAAATAGATATTTCACCTCAAGCAAATAAAAACTTTCATTTACTGCTTAAAAAATAGTCATTAAAATTGAAGCAATACAATTTAAAATACTTGAAATTAATGTCAGACAGGTAATTTTTATTTTGCATGTAGTTAAACATAAAGCTTGCTATCTTAAAAAGGAAAGTAAGTATTTCCCCTATTATAGGATCTCTCCCAGAGTCCAAGTTCCTGGCTGCTCAATCAGGTACAGGTCTCTGTAGTGCCCCTGGCCTTTGCCACATCACTGCTGCAGGAGAAGCTCCTCTAGCACTGCTGGCTAGAGGATGTTAGGGATGAGGATGCCCCTCTGCCTAAAAAAAAAGGGGAAAAGCAAGAGGAGCTGTCTTCATGAACCACACAGCCAGGTTCTCACAGGGATGTGCAGGACTCCTGGCTAATCACATCATGGCCAGTGGCTGCAGGATGACACCTTTGCTCTGCTGGGGCCAGGGTGATGCAATGAGTGTCCCTCTGTGCCCACGCTGTCGCTGCATGCTCTGCTGAGTCGCCCTAAAGGAGCAAAGTATGGAGAAGACTCTGGGAGGTAAAGGCTGGACCATGTGGGGGTAGTGGAGCTGCTAACTGCAGGAAATGGGGAGTATGGAGCCACATGGGGGAGTAGGGGTATTGAGAGTTACAGTAGGTCACACTGGGAAGGCATCTGGTGAGGTACAAATGTTACGAGTGTTACTTGCTACAATATTGGTGGCATATTCTTGACTCCATCATGTGTCAGGAAACACTTTTCCACTGTGTGGGGGATGGAGCACTGGCAGAGGTCACCCAGAGAGGTGGTGGAGATACTCAAACATGATTGAACACAGCTCCAAGCAATCTACTGTAAGGGATTAGACAAGATGACCCCCGGGGGTCCCTTCCAACCTCCATCATTCTGGGATTCTGGGATTCTGTCACTGCAGGTGTAGGCCAGCAAAGCTTAATCTCTAAAATACCTTATGCTTTACTGCCTCTCCTTATGAGAACCTGCCCACTGTAGGAACCTGCTTCATGGCACACTGTGCAGTCCTCAGACTGACATTTCTCTCAGTGAAGACACCCTTCTGAATCACTTCACTCTCAGTGAAGTTCTTAAATTGGGCTGAAGTAATGCACATGGATATGTATTTCTTTTATGCTTGGCGTAACATTTGGCCTTGGACAAAGGGCTAGCCTAAGGGTTTGTGCATCACTGAAACCTCATTTAAAACTTGAAGATAGGACTTGATCAAAACCTGAACATTAGTGGGTAACAAACGGCACACACCACCAAAAATTATGTTCTAGTTTTAGAATTCAAGTGCTTTATTTAAAACTGCCTGTTATTTTTAAAAATATCAGATCCTGAAGAAAAATATAGCTCTACATGTAATGTTTGATGATATTCAACTGGGCAACACCAGTTTGGTATTGAACATACTGAAGGAAGAAAAAAAAAAAAAAGCAAAGCAAAGCAAACAAAAGCCAGACAGCAGTGGGTATCAATCATTTTCTCTTTAAAACAGCAAGACAGAGGCCATACACCACATGATTTTTGCTATTTCTTCTACTGAAATGGCATACCTATGTGATGTGGCTGCAGCTTAGGAAGCTGGCATCACTTTCCAACAGCGAGAGTCACATGACACTGAGTCAGCTTTACACAGCACATCGCCACATTTCACCCAGCAGCAGATCTGTTGATATTCTCCATATTGCAGAATATACATGGGTTTCCAGAGAAGGACTACCCAAGTAAGGTACCAACAGGGCAAGTCACAGCATGAACACTGATCATGGAGCTGGGAATATGCAGCTTCCTCAGAGACACGTTGAGGAGGTTAAAACATCTTTTCTTGTCTAACTTCAGTCTCAGATGAAGTAGCTGACACTTGTGAGTAGATGAGGGCAGAAGTCTGTGTCCCTTGAAGAATTTGCATAAGATCATTCTCTTCCAAATGCAGCCTCTTGTCCTTAGAGTTGTAATGTGTGACACACCTCCCATCACAAGACAGTTTGACTGTAACAGTTCACTTTTTATCACACCATGCTCTAGCTCCGTATTATTTTACAGCAGAATATAACAATATAACATAGAGGACTACCTCAGCAGATTATTTCAAAAGTATCTGTATTGCCTACCTGCATGTAAGCGTTTTTCTTCCTTGATACAATACATTATTTTCACCTCCTACTTTTCAAATTCATAGGTATTTTTCCAGATATGTAAATCCTCATTTTTTCCTAAAATAATTAAGTGCTAAAAAGCACATATATGTGCATTGTGTGCAGTGGTGTGCATTTCACAGAGTAATGCATTTATCCTGCTGTGCTTCTGAGGCAAGTAATTGTTCTACCTTTATGTCCAGGAACCACTAACAGTCTATTCAGCAACCAGTGAGCAAGTCACCTTGGCAAGCCCCTTCCATGCTCCAGAGACCAGTTGCTCTTGATGGTTGGTGATTGAAATAAAAGTATATCCCAAAGCTATGTATTGCAGTGGGAGAAGCCAGAAGTTGGCTTTTTCCAGAGGGCACCATGTGTCAAGTCTTGAGCATATCTATAATTAGACTACATTATTAGGGTGTGGGTCTTATAGGACATGGCCACAGGAGAATGTACATTATTTCTAGGCAGCCTTCTATACTACTCCATGGAAACTGCCAGGATCAGCAAAGAAACACCAAAGTCACAGCTGGGCTCAGATGAAAGTGGGAACCCCCTAGAGCAACGCTCTGTACCTATTAACAACTTATGAACTTCAGAAGAACTGCTGCTACTTCTTCTGCATTTAAGTCATTGCATTTGTTCTATCAGCAGTGTCAGCTCTACTGGAGAATGAGCACCACTGCTCCTTACCACTGTGTCATCTCAGCCACCTGACATGTCTGTAAAAACACTTGCCAGCACTCTACAACCTTCAGACTAATGGCAGCTTAGAAGAATAGCCTACTTACAGATGCAACATCCAAACACATCACATTGTGTTAGCCAAGGCTCTCAATGCTGTATTTATGCAGAGGAGCTATTCACATTTAAAACACCAGGTGCTATAGGCAGATACAATATTATGGACCAGCACCCACAACAATCGTGTTTCAACCTTTGTGTGTGCCTCTAGGCACATAAGACAAATAATTTACTAGTGACAATGTGAAATGCATGTTAATTAGCTTAAGTCCAGACTGCCCTGGAACAAAGTACATATTCTAAGAAAATAAGACTGATGTACCAATTCATGCACGTGAGCTCTCCGTGTTTTTGGGCAGCAGGCAGTGAATTTGAGCAGTCAGTACTGGAAGGAGCTGCACACAAAGGAAGCACGTTTCTAGTCAGGGACCAGAGGTTATCTTAGAAAACAGGCTATAAATGTGTATATACCCTTTCCTAGGTCACAGTGAGGTTTCTTCCACATCACTTCAGGCATATAAACAAAGAGGCTTTAGTGTAAACCAGTGCCTTGCTTCTGTCAGTAAAGTGAGAGGAACTCAGTGTGGCTGATTTATCTGACTGCTCTATCCTATTTTTAGAGAGAATAGAACACTTTTAGGAAGTTACTCTCTCTTGAGTGGATCTCCACGAGTATCAGGGAGAAGATGTCTAACTTTAACATGGAGAAGAACAAAACCTTTGTTTTTGTTATCACACATGTTCCCTGGTACCATTGCTCTCTGGAGTTGCTTGAGCCTGGTCAAAATTAGTGACCCAAAGCCTTTTGAACTTCTGGAGCCTTTAAGAGTATGGGTTTCAGCAGCTTGTCCAAAACCAGTGATTTTCTGGTGTAATTCTTATAACCATGGGCCTTGAATATATGCAGAGAGGCTATGCTTGTAATGTCTTATTAAAAGAACTGCTTTCAAATGAACAAAGGTATCAAGAATATTTACATTGTTGGTTATGTGCGTGTGGGTGGCATGACTCAAGTTTTGCTGCAGCGCTACAACGAGATGCAGGAGACAGGACCCTGGGCCTTGAGGAAGGGGAACTGCTTTTTCATCCCTCTGCATCACGGGTGCTGCTGGAGCCCCGATGCCAGCCTTCCCAGAGGAGCTCTCCAGGCCTCCCAGAGCATCACCTGTGGCTCTTCAAAACCCTGCTTCAAGGGCGGGACCCCGGGATGGCCTCGGGGAGCCCAGGCGGCAAAGTCAGAGCCCGTGGCTGGCCAGGTCAGCAGGGTGCCGCCCTGAAGGGCACGGGGAGCCAAGGGATGACCCAGGGCCGCGGGACCTGCGCCGGCCGAGGGTCCCGTCGCCGCGGCGGGCAGTCGGGAGCCGGGCCCGGGGCGCACCCCTCGGGGCGTTGTTCGCCCCCCGCGTCCTTCCTGCTTCCGGGGGCCGCCGCGGGGAGGATTTGCCGCAGATGACATCAGCTGTGGATGCTGGAAAGGCGGCGGTGGCGCAGGGATGCGCCGGCTCCCCCCTTTCCTCCTCCTCCTCCTCCTCGCCAGGTCCCTGCCCTGCACCGTCTCCGTATAAAAGCGCCGCCGCCTCCCCGCCCGCCCGCACTCCCCTCCCTGCCGCCTGCGGAGTTGTAGCCAAGCGGCCCTTCTCCCCTCAGCGCCCCGGAGCCGCGGGGCGGAGCGGGGCGGCGGCGATGGCCACCGTGGTGGTGGAAGTGGACTCGGAGCCCTCCTGCAGCATTCCCAACCCTACCTCGCCCTCGCCCAGCCTCTCCCACCGCTTCCTGGACAGCAAGTTTTACCTGCTGGTGGTCATCGGCGAGCTGGTGACCGAGGAGCACCTGCGGCGGGCCATCGCCAACATCGAGCGAGGTGAGGCGGCGGGGTGCGGGTACGCCGCCGCACACCCGTGCCGGCGCCTTCCCCCTCCTCGGGCGCGGCCGGGGCTCGCCTGCCCCCACTCCACGGAGGGCGCGGACACACGAGTCGCCAAGTCGCGGTGTCTGGGTCTTTAGTTCACGAGCGTCCCGCCGCAGTGCCCCCGTTCCAACCCCCCCGCCCCCCCCGCCCATCCTTCCCCTCTGGGGCGCGGACGCTGCAGAGCAACGTCTGCGGGCCGGGCCCCGCTGAAAGCCGAAGCGGGCTGGGCGCCTGCCGAGCCAGCCCCCGACCCGCCATTGTTGGGGCGGAGGGGCCAGGGCCGGGTGCGGAGCCCACCGCCCGCCGCGCCGCTGCCGTCTGCCCGGAGCCACCGGCGGGTGGGCGTGGCGCAGTCCGCAGTGCGGTCCCTATGGCAGCCCCGAGCGGACAAAGAGCGGCCGCGGCGCCGGCGGCAAAAGCGGCTGGGGATGGGGCTGAGGGGCGGCTGCTCTCCGCAAACCCCCGGCCTCCGCCGCCAAACCCAACCGGCGGGATTCGGGGCGTTTTCCTCCTGGGCGGCAAGGGCTGCCCGAGCGGGAGCGCAGCGCGCCTTTGTGTCTAACTTTGGGCGGTGGGACTTGGCTCTTGGCTGGAGAAGGATTCAAGACCCAAGCTTTATATGCGCGTAGATATATTTCAATAAAGAAAAAACATCGGGGTAAGAAGGTAAATACCTAGTGCTCAGCCTCGTTATTGTCCGGCTGCGGGCTGCTTTGACACGCCGCTTATTTGTCCTTTTCCTAAGAGGGTGATGCAGGAAGGTATTGCAAGTGAAATGACAGTTTTATGAGTTCTCGATGTGGTTTCTGATACAATAGATTGCAGTGCACATGCAGAGGGGGAAAAAAATGCCTCGTTGCAATAACAGTGGTATGAAGCACAAAGAAAATTGTAGCCAGACCCCATAGTTTGTTAAACTCACTTGATACCTGATTTTGTAACATACATGTTTGTTCTGGGCTGGTGAAAGCAGAGATTTCAGAAACCTGCCATTGTTAGAGGGGAGAGAGAGACCGTGGAACGAGGAATTGCTAGCAGCCCTGTCATGTAGGTGTGGTTCAGCAGTCCGTTTCTAGCAGTTTGTTGCTATTGTTGCTTTCTTAGGCATTGTTGCTTTAGTTGGCTATTTCTCTTGATTCTTTTTCACGACTGTTTGTGGTAAAGGGCTGCCTCATCACAGCTAACTACCTTCACCATGAACTGTTCATCTTTATTGCTACCATTGTCTCCCAAGAAGAACTACTGAGGCAGATGCTTTGTCATTCAGAGCCTCTTCAGCATTGCACTTTTTTCTGTCTAATTTTTTATTGTGGCAGAAGTGAATTGGCTGCATTTTAATTACATTATTAAAATTATAGAGCAAATGGATAAAACTTCAGCCATCAAGATTGCTGATGTCATCCTTCCTCTGAAGAAATGCCCTTCAGTCTCTTCTTGAAGCTTCTATTGTACAGTTGTTGCTGCATAGCTCTGTTGCTGCTACCTCCTACCACTAAGCATAAACACCCACTTACAGTTTTAGATGTTCAGAGGGAACACTTCGGCTTTTTTATTCATAATTTTGGATTTGAAGTCACCTCACTGCTTCTGGTGCCAGACGATCTGATTGAGATTTTGCCTGCTAGGAAAAAAAAACGTTGATCAGATTTTGAGGTGCATTGTTCTGGATGAGTACACTGGGAGTCTGAAGCCCTATCTGCATGAAGCAAATAAGGGCTTGACTAATCTCTTTCTCTTTGGAAAGTGTGCTGTAGTCTGGAAAAAACCCACTTCTTTCAACCTTTGTTCTCAACAGAGCCTTAAATGCATTTTGGGTTCTTGATATCTGTGCCCCACTATCTTTTCTGATACATCTCCTGGGTACCATCACTGAAAACTCTGGATTCATGCGCCAAACTGCAGAGCAACGTGTCAAAGAAAACATCTGCTGATAACACATCAGTGGCGTGATGCTACGCAACCTGGTGGAATGCAGAGTCACTTAATATATCATGAAGAGGGAATGGCGTGGCAAGATGCGTTTTTAGTAATTACATTTGGGATGTGACTTTGCTAAGGGGGCAATCCTCCAACCCACTATCCACCAAAAAAGAAGAGGGGAATGAAGAGAAAGCTTCAAGATTTTTCCTCTGGTTTGGCAGATGCTACTGGGTGTGCCCTGTCTGCTGTCTGAGCAGTCCTGTATCTAGTGGCATTGCACTCCTAAGACTGCAGAAAGAAGGAAATAGCTCCAGTTCAGCCATGCTTCCAGTAGTTGCATCCATGCTGTTCATGATCTAAATCATTGGACTGACCTTGGATTTTAGTTCCAGATTTACCTCTGTTCTACCCAAACCTAATTTGATTATATAATGTATATCATACATTATGCTACTTTATAATGTACATGCATAATTTTTGCATCCAGACTGCTGAATCATGAAGCTGCAGATTTGGGATATTCTATTCAAATCCCAGTTTCAGCTTCTAGAACTCCTGTGTGCATAGGATGTCTAGGCTTTTTTTTTCTTTTTTTTTCCTTTTTTTTTTCCCCCTCTATCTGTTTTGCATCGAGTCCTGTATTTTGGACGTTGCCTGGCCTGAGCAGTCTTGACTATGCCTAATCAGAATCCTATCCCTACAGCAAATTTGCATTAATGACAAAAGCAGCTAGAGATGGTGGACAGGCCCTATCCTTAGCAGCATTGCTGAATCATAGTCCATATTGCTGAACTGACCTCCAGTTAGTACTCTCCCTACACAAGCTTGCTGTCAGAGGCCAGCTAGCTGTTCATCTTCCAGCTTCTTGAAGTTCAGCTCTCATTCAAGGTACTTAAGCTTCGTGATCAATGTCAGTTTACCAGTCATAATTTTCATATGTGCTCTACGTGCATAGTATTACATCATCGTTACTTTCTTGCTCTCAAATATTCCAACACCTGGAAAACATTAAAGCCTGCTGAGCTGTATTTGTCTGCCAAAATTACGCCCCCAAAAAACACCATATGGCCAAGAGATATCTGAGAAATTAAAATAAGGCAACTTGCAGAAGAAGACTTGCTGCTTATGCCTTTGAAAAGTGATACATCAGTTAGGAAGTGGAGGTGGCTGGTTATAGCTCAGTCATTTTTCTCTTGAGTGGTTATGAAACATGCAAGCAATGCTGTGTTTCCAAATTAACTTACAGTTTGAAGTGGCAGCTACTTAATAGCTGGTAGCATATCCCAGTAGTAAGCATGCTCCTACCTGGACTGAGATGCTGATGAGGAAAAGCCCTGTGTGAATTCTCTCTGAAGAGGCTTCAGGCTCTTGAAATGCAGATGTTCATATTTACATGGATAACCTACCCAGAGCTGCAATGGGAGACTGGCACTGCAGATCTGGTTTCTCTACTCTTCCCCCTCTTTCTCCTCCTCATCCTTCAGCCCAAGAACATGGCTTCTGCCAGTGTGAGTCCTGATATTTCTGCTGCCTTGAAAGAGGATATAACATGGGAAGTACCGTCGACAGTAACGTTCACAGCCTGAAACCCTGACGGAGTTACCAGCAGGGGTGTTAGTGCTAATTTCATAGTGAGGGGGTGGCCACACACTCCTTCAGGCTTCTCCTTGCCAAACCCCAAAGTGATTTAACTTAACAATTTCATGCAAAGGCACGGTCAGGCATATGGGGAGATGCCACCAAACACTTACTCACCTATAGTCCCTTCTGTATTTGCCAGCTAATTTGTGTAAGTCTAATGATATTCCTTTAGGAAAAAAAAAAATTAAAAATTGTAATGTTGTTCAAAGTTGCAGCAGTGCCTGGACTTACCTGTAGTGCAACTGCCTGCAATAATTTTTCAAAATTATAAGATTTTTCAGAACAATTTCAAAACAAGAAAATGATAGAAAAATGTTAAGGATGTTGTCCTGTTATTTACTTTTACTTAGTCATCTAAGTCTTGTGGAAGGAAATGAAAAATTTGTCATTTTGGGTGCAATGATTTTCTTTGCTGGTCATATTTCAATCCTTAAGAGTATTTTTGAAATAATAAATTTTTTGTCAAGTGTCTCACTTTCTAAGTAGCTGGGGGGGGAAATGGTGGGGAATACAGACATGCTGTTCAGTTTTTAGCAGAAAAAGATCAAGTGTAGCATTTTTAAACCTCAAAACTAGAATTTTGATACTTCATAAGTAAAAAAATAATTTAAATTATCATTTTAAATATGGACTGCTTCAAAGCTTTTGAATGAAGAAGTCAGCAATTTCATACTTTGTATTTAAATACTAATTTGCAACATGCTAGGTGATGCTGTCTTTTTTCTGAGGGACAAGTACAATGGTCCTGCAATGTGTCTAAAGTGTCCTCCAAGTGATTTGCTCTTTTGGTTTTGTAAACCAGTGTATTGGTATTTTAGAGTCAATCCAGGAACATCAACAACTTCTCGTAATGTGGCTACTAGGATGTGGGGCCAGCAGTCCTAAAGTTGGGACATTAAAGGATAGTTACTGTTTGGAAAGGGAAAGTTCCTTTTGCTTGTGACTGATTCCTGTCCAGAGCTCTCTTTATGAGAACTCAGCACTTTCCAAAAGATAGCTCTGTGCCTTGAAAGGAAGAGAGGCTGGGTTTGAAATTTAGAAATATGGAAATAGCATGTATGCAAATGGAGAAATACTCAGCTAAAGCTTCCAGTGCTCATGTACCAAGCTAGATGTGTTTTGTTTTTTGAATTTTAGGAATCCGATCATGGGACACAAACTTGATTGAGTGCAACTTGGATCAAGAACTGAAACTTTTTGTGTCTCGCCATTCAGCTCGATTCTCTCCTGAAGTTCGAGGTGAGTTTTTGGAAATGTTCGACTTAGTTTTTGTTTTTGTTTGTTTGTTTTAAGAGGAGAATTAAGAAATACATTCTGAACTTGTATGGCCCACTTTAGTTTGTGATTCTTTACAGTGAATTTTTTTCCTTTATTTGAAAATATGGTTTTAAACTTCTGATTTGTTTTAACTTTCCCACAACTTATCTTTGAAATAATCAGCCTTTGAGGTTAACTTCATGTATATCACCATGATTACTTCAGTAGTAGCTGTTAGTTTTAGGGCCATGTTTAAGTTAAGTAAGACTCACTTTTTGACTGAACACTTTATGTATGTACCACCAACGTAGTAGTCCCAGAGAGTGATATTGTGGTATGTAGGACACATACAAAATATAACTGAAAAGGTTAGCTCTGCACTTTGATAGAGCCACAAAAGGTGTCATGGCTGTCACACAAGTGCAGCTCAAGCCCCGTGTTTGTTCCCAAAGGGTCTTGACTTTTTCTTGGCATGAAAAGCTGAGGGGTGGAGGGTCTGCATTCACTCACACGAGCTTTGTGGGTCTTGTAAGAAGAAATCAGAAATGTAAAGGGCTCGTAAGACTAAATCTATATTTCTGCCTTTTCTTCAAGCCTGTCCTTCTTTAGAGGATTCATACAATAAAGCAAAACAAAACAAAAAATCCAGTTTTGTAAAGTGTAAAATTTGGTTTTGTTCTGGTTGCTTGGCAATCAAGTGTATGGTAAGTTTTCTTACATTTTTACTATAACGCAAATGCTAAGCGAGCATGGGTTAAATTAATAATGTTTTTCATGTAAATGTATAACCTTCTTAAAGGATTAGACATTGCTTTCCGTGGTGAAGTCCTTGTAGCCATATACATATTGACTAGTACAACCTAATACTGAAGTGTGTTATAAATTCCAGCTTCAGGAACATCTCTTAAGCCTGGTGAAATGTTGTATCATGCTACTACATCGCCTTCCTTGGGTCAGCTGCTGTACGCTGTTGACAAAGAGATAATGTCTTGCTAGCATGACAGCTTTGATCTGATGGTTTCAAATAATGTACCAAAATGTCTTGTGTAACTAACTCTTCCTCTTGAAGCATAGGTTGTAGCAGATTTTGCCATATCGCCTCAAACCAATAGAGGGTAAAACACTGCTAAAGAAAAATGAAAACATCAAATCTCTATTCTTCCCCTGGTTTGAAAACCAACAGAGCCAATACAACAATACTCAGTGTGAAGATTTAGTCAACGCATGTAATTCCTGATTTGCATGAGAGTAAACTCAGGCCTAAAATACATGTATTTCATTTCAGTTTAAATGTCATGAAGCCAATTCAACTTCTCAGTGACACTGTTGCTTTGTTTTACAGAGAGGGTATTCAGATAAGTGAAGTCAGCAGAAGTTATCATCAATGAATGCAAGATACAATGCATCCCATTTTTTAACATGAATGTGCTTAATTGAGAACTTCAGGGAGAAAAAGAGATATTGTGCTTTTCCTTTAGGAAGAATATTCCAGTGTGTCTTGTTTTGCTGTCTTGTTTAGATTATACATCCTGGTATCATTACATGAATTAAAATAAAGCAAATACTCTGCTTTCATATGATGAATAAAAAAAGACTATGCACCCATTTTTGCAACAGAAATATTATAGAACCCTCTAGGAATTTTTCTCTAGGAATTTTACTTTTGGTTGATTTTCCTTCTTGTTTGTCTAGACTTGCTTGTTTAGTCTGTCATTGTGCTGAATTACAGCTTAATTACATGTGATTGGAATTCATCAACATCTCTATGACAAAGAGTAATGAATGTGTTTTTCACCACTGCTCCATCTTTAAACAGTAAACTGCCAAAATCTGTGTTGAAAGAGCATTAAAGGAGCCTGAAACTTGGATAAAGAGAACATCCAGGAATAAAGGTAGCCCTTTTCACCAATTTCTTGTCTAGAATTTTGTGGGGAAGCCCACAGGCACCTCCAGAATCCCACTGCCCAAATCAGAGGGTCATTTATTTTAGTTTCTTTCTGAGGTCCTCTGATGTTGAATCTGCATGAGGCTAGTTTCTGTCCTCTCTACTGTTTGTTAGGGAGCAGGGTTTTTGTTGCCATTTGTGAATACAATTTCAGAATATTTGTTTTCTGTTACAACACCCAGATGTTGAATTTTGAGTGTTTAACTAGTGAAATGGTAAAAGATCATACTAAATAGATGATTGTAAGTACTCCCTTATGGTCCCAAGCTCAAAACTTCTGTGGAATTAGGGTAACTAGGTGACATTTTGTTTGAGGAAGGTATTCATCCCAGGTGATGGGGGAGTCCATGGGATGTAATTAAACAGCCTTTTTTTTCCTAGTCCTTTGAGACTGTGCTCTTTGTGTGGCTCTCACACAGTGACAGTTTGCTCTTGAGAAAGGGCAGAGTCATCTAGTGTCTGCACAGCTCCTACTGTAGCCAGGTCTGACTGCTGATCAAAGCCTGTTTGATTATAATGTGTAATTATGGTAATTGCAGTGCTGGCTCAGTACATGCTTGTATGCTTCTCCAAGCAGCTTGAGGATACACACAGCAGCAGTGTGAAGGGTAGGACTCTTTCTCCAAAGGGAAGTTTGAAGGAAATGGGGCCAACCCTGTCCCCAAGTCATAAGCCTGTGGTGTTGAAGGAGAGACATGCAAGAGAATGTCTGTCAAAGCATTCACGTGTTTCTACTTGAGGAATTTGAGGTCTAATCCTTCTCACTATGTAGTGAATAGCAATGTACATATTGATACTGCACGGAGCATGACTGGATGTCAACACTCTTTTTATGCTCTTTTCAAAGGAATGGATTGTCACAGTGGTGTTTGTGCATCCTATATTCAGCTGTTGAGCAATTTCTGGATGATTTTTGATTTCTGAAAAACAGGATTCAGAATGGCGATGCCAGCAGATCTTTCTGATACCTTATGAAGCAGCTAAGTTAGCAGACTCCTTAATAATACTGAATCTTGCAGAGACATTGTTGTCAGGTGCTGGTGAAAAACGAGTAACAGAGCTTATTAACTGGTTGCCAAGACAACAGGCAACATGACTTAAAATGGGTACTCCAGTGCTTCCCTCTGTTTTCTCTGTGATGTAGCGATAACTTCCGTCTTATGTTAACATCACAAGGACAAAAAATTCAAATGATTTGTAGCAGGTACATGCTGGTAAAGGAACTGAATATCTGGTAGTGTGGCAGAGCAAGTGGAGTGTGCTGGAAAGACATCAGTTGAAATTGCAGTTATACCTACCAATCTTTTCTTAATGAAAAAAAAAAAAAAAGATTCAGCTGCATAAAACAGCTTCAGAAAATACTAAATTATTAAGATTAAATGGGTTTGGGGATGGGCATGTGGGAGGGTGAAGCCATTGAGGACCCTTCTGCAAGACTTCCACACCTGCCATTCTGTCCTTCAGCTTCCACATTGAGATACTTCACTGTTGCATTGGAGCATATTCAAACCCCTGTCTGGATGGAAATCCATTTTAATTAAACAGCTGTTCAGTAGCTACTTACTCCTAATCTTCTAAGAATCATAGTATGGTTAAGGTTGGAAGAGAGCTTAAAGGTCATCAGGTTCCAACCTCCCTGCTATGAGCAGGGAGACCTCACACTAGACCAGGTTGCACAAAGCCTCATCCAGGATGTGGTAGCTCATGGCAAGCTTCTCATCTACTACCACCCCCAGGTTCTTCTCCTCAGGACTGCTCTCTAGCCATTCTCCCCCCAGCCTGTATTTGTGCCTGGGGTTGCACTGACCTAGGGGCAGGACCTTGCACTTGGCCTTGTTGAACTTCATGAGGTTGGCATTGGCCCACCTCTCCAGCCTGTCAAGGTCCCTCTGGATGGCATCCCTTCCCTCTAGGGTGTCAACTACACCACACAGCTTGGTATCATCAGCAAACTTGCTGAGGATAAACTCAAACCCGCTGTCTATGTTTCCAACAGAGATGTTGAACAGCACTGGTCCCAATACTGACCCCTGAGGAACACCACTTGTCACTTGCCTCCACTTGGACATTGAGCCATTGACCACAGCTCTTTTGGTGTGGCCATCCAGCCAATTACTTATCCACCAAGTGGTCCATCTGTCAAATCCATGTCTTGTCAGTTTGGAGACCAGGATGCCCTGTGGGACAGTGTCAAATGCCTTGCACAAATCCAGGTAGATTATGTCAGTTGCTCTGCCACTATCCACCATCTCTGTAGCCTTGTCATAGAAGGCCACCAAACTGGTCAGGCATGATTTGTCCTTAGTGAAGCCATGTTGGCTGTCACCAATCACCTCCTTATTTTCCATGTGCCTTAGCAGATTTTCCAGGAGGATCTGTTCCATGATCTTGCTGGGCCCAGAGGTGAGACTGACCAGCTGTAGTTCTCTGGGTCTTCCTTTTTCCCCTTTTTAAAAATAGGGGCTATGTTCTCTTTTTCCCAACAAGCAGGAACCTCACCAGACCACCATGACCTCTCAAATATGATGGGACAGAAGCTTAGCAACTGCATCCACCAGCTCCCTCAGGACCCATGGATGGATCCCACCAGGTCCCATAGACTTGTGCACTTTCAGGTTCTCTAGATGGTCACGAACCTGTTCTTCTACAGTGGGGGGTGCTTCCTTCTCCTAGTCTGTGCTTTCCCCTGCTGTGGTCTTTGCGATGAGGCTGAAGCTCTTGCCAGAGAAGACTGATGCAAACAAGTCATTGAGAACCTCAGCCTTCTCAATATCCTGCATACCTAGGTCTTCCGTTTCCTTCAAGAGGGGGCCTACATTTTCCTTGGTTGTCCTTTTATCCCCCACATACCTCTAGAAGGTTTTCTCTTACTGCTCTTTACACCCCTGGTGAGATTTAATTCTATCTGGGATTTGGGTCTCCTTACCAGATCCCTAGCTGCTTGGACAACCTCTCTTTAATCCTCCCAGGGTACCTGCCCTAGTTTGCACCCTCTGTATGCTCCCTTCTGAAGGTTGAGCTTTTCTGGGAGCTGCTTGTGTATGGCCACGGTCTTATCCATTAAATACCATTCATGGAATGCTACTTTGTAGTTTATCCTGTTACAAAGAATGCTTATCTGTAAGAGATGCAATTCCTATCTGAGCAGTACCTGCAGGTCTTGTGTTGCCCAGAATTCAGCAGCTGGTGTCTGCACTGATCTAAGTGATTCCTTCCTTACATGTGCTCAAGACTTTATTTTCACCAGCCTGCCCCTGGCCCTGGGGAACCTTGGCAAAGTGCATGACATGTTCATTGTCCTCTTGGCAGCCACTTGATTCATGAGCAGCAGTGGGCTTGCCTCTTTCAGGCTTCCAAAAGAAGATCATTGTTCTCTGAAACTGTCATTACCCCAGAAAGCCTGGGGGTCATTCTGAAAGTTACTGCTTCAAAAGTTACTTTTAGGATTTTAAGTATCCTGTGGAGAATTTCTGGATCTCTGAATTTTGGTCATCAATGCCCACAGCTCCATACTTCGCCAAAGTCATGTGTGTAATCCTGTTGCCTTAGTCAAAGCAGTTCTACACATGGTTAATATCACACCTAGTACCTTGCAACATGAGCTTGCAGAGTTGCTGTTGAAATCCTAAAGGGCATGGTTGCTGTCTTCCTGAAAACAGCAGTTCATCAGGATTTGTCAAGTAAGGGGACATAGATACTTGAGCAAAACCTACCACTTAAAATGAAAGAAAGAGAAAAGAGCCAAGAAGTCATGACTGCATTTCTCAGCTGGTATCCAAGTACCATCACTAAGTGCCTAGGAATTAATTTCACTTAAAATCTCAGGCACTCTGATCTGAACATCCTATAAATGTGATTCTTCAGCTATTAGAGACTGTAATTGCTGGAGTAGCTATTTAGTGGAGGCATTTTATCTCATAATATGTTTGGAGAGGTTAATTCTAGTTGGCTACCAGACTTGTTTTGTGTCTTGAGGTATTTGTGCCTTGGACGAAAGAAAATGGAGGCAGAATAGGACTTGAAAAGGGAGCTGAGCTGACTCACACTGCTGCAGCTGTGGGTGGTGTCCCTGCAGGGTGTTGCTGCTGTGGTCTAGGGCTGCCATGGTGCAGCTGCCTGGCAATGCACAAGGCTGGGGACCCCTGGGACCCTCACGGGGAGCTCTGTTGGGGGGCACACACAGCATGCCCATCTGCTCCTGACCTTTTATCTGGGGGGGAGTGCTAGGATTCTGGGGGCTCAGGAGAGGATGACAGTGTAACAGTCTCTATGTTCAGATACATTAATTGTCAAAGCCTTCCTTTCTTAGTACTAATCAAAATTCCAGAAATGGGCTAATAAGTGACTTTTTTTTTTTTCTTCAGTGAAAAAATTGTTTCACTAATGTGGCAATCATTCTGGCACTTCCATTTCTGCTTTTGTAGGAATGATCTCAAAGAAAATTAGCATGAATTTACATTGCTGCCAAAACACCAATACCTGCTGATGCTAAGCTGTTAACGTGAATCAGCAAAATGACTGAGAGGCTATTTTTGAATGCCTTGAATCACAAGTACATACAAGGAGCTCAGTGGTCCTAGAATAGTCCATATTTTACAGGAACAGGTTTTTGACCTAGGTGAGGCTGCTGCCAGAGCCATGGGATTAAGTTGGTTGTGCATAATGATAGAATTTTAACTCCATTATGAAACTTTTATCCCCATTCCTCTTTGTTAGAATGATAATTCAGCATACCTAATGGTGTATTCACAAGGGTTATTTTGTTAAGGTTTATTTAACAAAAAATCACAGAATTACAATTCTTAATTTGTCCCTTACTAGATTCCTCAGTCTCTCTTTCCTATCATTTTGTCTATGTGGGATGTCTGAACTTTCCGTTTCAGCAATATTTTGTTTTTGACCCTTGCCCAGTAGTATTCGCAGATGACCTACCTCTTATCTCTTCCATCGTGGATTTATAATAAATGTGTAACAATTGCCACTTTTTTCCTCTAGTGTCTGCTTGTCATGGGCAACATTTTTCTCACATGTCTGTTTTCCTTATTTTTGTTTATGTTTGGTCTTTTTGATTGCCTGCATTTTCTGTTACTTCCTGGTGTAGTTTATCAGTCACTTAAGAGAAATACTAAATATTAAATGTTTGTAATTACACTTTCCAATGAGAAAATGCTTGATCCAAAGGCCACTGAAAAAATTACATTGGATTTTGGATTAGAGGAAATATTATCTATTTTGAAGATAGAACAAGGACCGAATTTTCACATAATGAAGGAAAAAGTGAACATTTTAACTTCTTTCTTGCCAGATAAAAATGGTGCTTTGTTTGCAGTGAGTTGCCTACCACTGTATTCAGTAATAGCACCAGACCCAGGGAAAAATAGTTGAAACACTCCTTGTCTGGAGACAAGTGGAATGGGGAGCACATGTTCATCCCTACAGCTGTAGAATGAGAGTTGACACAGTGGCTGCTGCTATAGGAGCTCAAGCTGTCGGCTACCTTGTAGAGTCAAAGACAAGAGATGCATCAGTGCTAGCCACAGATCCAGGTGCAATCTGTAGACTGCTGGGAGTATCCCATAGTACTTCACAGTCCCTATGAGTATGGGTAGGGAAGGTGCACATTTTAGTCAGTAATAGCCACAAATAGTGATAGTTCTGGATAGTTCTGTAGCAGAGGCCCATGCTTTTGTGCCAAACCCCCAGATAGTACCACCAAAAAGAAATGATGGTTACTTTTGGCTTGTAATCACTGATAGAAAAGCCAGTGCTCCTGCTGACCTGGGTTTGCACACTGTCTATATGTGCAGTATAGACTTATAAATGTATGGACGTGACTATTCTGGTTCCTGGCTTTTCTATCGGTTGGAATAATCTGTTTATGATTCAAAAACGGTTGCTGATATAAGACAAAATCAAGTTTTTGAAAAGTCTCTCAGAACCTGCAGTTTAGACTGCAGTTTAGACAAACTGTAAAAAAAAGAATAAAAAATTATCTTCTATATGATTAGTACTTTAAATACATATAGAAGCAATACCTTCAGAAATATCTCTGGATAGGATTTAATGCTTGTCACAAGCTAATAATGTAATTATATTACTCATAATAATTTGTCTAGCACTATTGAATTTTTCAAACTTAGCATTACTAGCTGCAAAGCTCAGATTCTAAAAGTTCATTAGACTTGGAAGATTTAAATATTTTTCAATAATAATTAGGATTTTGTACATTCAACATTTCCTAAAAACTTCACAAATTTTAATCTTTCTGCCCACTTTTTCAATAATTGTATTATGGAATGCCATTCTTTTTACATTTCAATCCACTATGTATAAGACAAGCTTGAAATGGTCTTCTTGCTACTTTCTGTTGTGTCCTACAACAAGAATTGCTGGATCAAATTAATAACTTGCCACCTTTGAACATAACACATGGAAGATATGGAAGTCACCAAAAGATACGGAAGTCACCAAAAAGAAATCCAAATGGAAATTTAAGTGACTTTTTAAAAGTAAGGATGGGCTCCTTTGATCATAGCACTGACTCGACTGCATAAATAGTTTGGCTGTACCAGTTGTATTCCTGAAGAGTCCCTAATGAAGAGTCCCCTAAAAGGAATAGTTGCTGTGCACCTAATAACACCCAGTACCTACTAAAGCCTGTAATCACAGCAAGAATTACAATTTTTCTCCAGGTTTGGTGGGATAATGTAGTTGTATGTCAAGCAGGGAATTATAATATGGAAGGAGACTTAGACAACTTTCTCATTTTGTGTTGAATAAAAGGATCTGATAGTATTAATCTGTTAGGAGGAGGTGTTGAGTGGGGGAAACCCCTTTATTGGGCTATGCTAGTGGGTCTGGATCTTTCACAACTATTTATATACAGTAATTGCAGGGTAGAGGAGATGCAAAGCATTCAGTTTTCCTTGAAAGGTATAGACTTACTATTCTACCATTTTACAGAAGAATACAGTCATGCATTAGAGCCATACTTCATAGAATCATAGAATTGTTTAGGTTGGAAAAGATCTGTAAGATCATCTAGTACAACCTTTAACCCTACTTTACCTTTAAGCACCACATCTATACGAGTTTTAAACACATCCAGGGATGGTGACTCAACCACCTCTCTGAGCAGCCTGTTCCAATGCCTGACAACCCATTCAGAGAAAAAAATTGTTCCTAATGTCTAGCCTGAACCTCCCTGGTGTAACTTTAGGCTGTTTCCTCTTGTCCTGTCACTATTTACTTGTGAGAAGGGACCAGCACCTATCCCTGTACAATGTCCTTTCAGGTAGTTGTAGACAGCAATGAGGTCTCCCCTCAGCCTCCTTTTCTTTAGACTAAACAGCCCCAGTTCCCTCAGCTGCTCTTCATAAGACTTGCTCTCTAGGCCTTTCAACAGCCTAGTTGCCCTTCTCTGCACTTGTTCCAGCACCTCAATCTCTTTCTTGTAGTGAGGAGCCCAGAACTGAACACAGTATTTGTGGTGCAGCCTCACCAGTGCTGAGTACAGGGGGACAATCACTTCCCTACTCTTGCTGGCCACACTGGCTCTGATGCAAGCCAGGATGCTGTTGGCCTTCTTAGCCACCTGGGCAAACTGCTGACTCATATTGAGCCAGCTGTCAGCCAGCACTCCTAGGTCCTTTTCCTCTGGGCAGCTTTCACAGAATCACAGAATCACCAAGGCTGGAAAAGACCTTTAAGATCATCAAGTCCAGCCTATGACCAACACCACCACACCATCTAGACCATGGCACTAAGTGCCACATCCAGCCTTGCCTTGAACACATCCAGGGACGGTGCCTCCACCACTTCCCTGGGAAGTCTATTCCAATGTCTAATCACCCTCTCCATGAGGAAGTGCTTCCTAATATCCAACCTAAACCTCCCTTGGAGCAACTTCAGGCTGTGCCCTCTTGTCCTGTCACTAGTTGCCTGGGAGAAGAGCCCAGCCCCCACCCGACTACAACCTCCCTTCAGGTAGTTGAAGAGAGTGATGAGGTCCCCCCCCGAGTCTCCTCTTCTCCAGGCTAAACAACCCCAACATGCTCCAGCCACTCTCCCCCCAGCCTGTAGTGTTGCCTGGGTTTGTTGTGGCCCAAGCGCAGGGCCCGGCACGTGGCCTCATTGAACCTCATACAACTGGACCCAGCCCATCGATCCAGCCTAAGTCCCTCTGTAGAGCTTCCCTACCCTCAAGCAGATCAACACTCCCACCAAATTTGGTATCATCTGCAAACTTACTGAGAGTGCATTCTATTTCCTCATATACTAAACCTAAAAAAGGTATAGTTATGACTTCTGGATTGTTTTATGGCCTGTATATTCCCTTTGTAATTAAATTAGTCTAAACTGAAAGCAAATTATGGGCCAGATAATCAGTTTATTGCAGAGAACCTGGAAGAAACATAGATATTTACTTTAGTTTAGAGGTCTCTGCTTTTTTTTAGTTTCACGCAGCATGTTAAGCATTTGCAGAGTTGATACTCCTCTAACTTTCAGTCCATGCCTAACTTGAGTCTTCTACCCTGCTGATCCTGGAAACAGCTGGACGTCTATGAAATTATTCATGTCCTCCCGTGCTTTTCAGGCCTCCTTAGAGTGCTCTGAGAATCAAATTTTTTTTTAACATAGTGCTTGCTGCTTTCCAGGGTGGTAGTAGTTAGTGTGGCATGTTCATTTCAGGGCAATGGTCCTGTCCTGGCATGGTAACATTTTCTCCCTTCTTGTCTTGACTTGAAGTTGCAAAAAAGCAGGGATGACTTTAAAAGAAGGGCCCACTCTAAAAGCTTTTTTTCTCTATTGGAAGTGAAAGAGTGGTGGTGCAAGGCAGCCCTGTATAGATCTACCCTTCAAGCTCCAGGGGAGCTGGTACCTCTACCCAGGACAGTGCAACCCTATGTAGGTGCAGCCCCAGACTTCAGTCCCTGGGAGCAGAATGACCTCATCAGTGATGGGCATCGCAGAAGACCATCACATCAGTATTCAGCTTTGCCACAGCTCTGATATGGCAGGGCTCTACTCTTACGTTTCAGAGGCAGCTTTGGTGTCTTCAAGGACAGTTTTTTGCATGAACAAAGCATAGATCAAACCCTTTATTCTGTGTCACTAATCTCCAAAACTACTTCTTCCATTTTCCTGATTTACGTTTTTATTTCTTCACCTTATTTTAAGCAGTGCATCATGTTCCCTTCTGCTTTCCTAAAATGAGTGAAATGCTGAGTTTTGATATTAGCAGATGTTTCCAAGACTACAGAGAAGCTTGTGTTCATCCTGGGTGGCACTTTTTTCCTTTCACTGTACTGTTTCTCCTGTAGTCTTCCTGTGTGTCACTGTAAGTAATGGTAAGTTAGTGGTAAAATGTGAATGGTATCTTGTCAGTACTGGCACTTCCAGGTTCCATGCCTTTCTTGGAGTCACACCACATCTAACCACAAAGGAATGTTTACTTTTTTAAGATATGAGTTTAGAAAAAGCTGTGGTCAGGGGTGTCTCTGCTCATCAGTGATTTTTTTTAGTTTTTTCTCCTTCCTTTTTCTCCTCTACTATTAAATATATTGCCAGCTACTTCTGGCACTGCCAAGATTTTTTTGGTCTTCCTCTTGAGCAGATTGTTGTCTCTTCCTTAGTGACTGTTAACATAATCTGGGCAGTGATCAAATTAGATTTAGACCAAACTCGGTGCTCAACCCCACCTCTTACTCTTAAGTCTTACTTACTTACCATGTTTGTGGCTTATTTGCAAAGATGGGAGACTCTCAGGTAATATTAGGTCAAAATTAGACCAACTGTTCTTTATTAGACAATCTAGCTAACCAGGTTGTTGGCTGGGTGTGGCTAGGGACATGATAAAAAATGTCATCAATAATCACTGGGTGTGAAAACAAGATTTTTCAAACCAGCAGAGGTGTAGCTTACATGGATCTGCCTTGCTGTAGTACTGTGACAACAGTTAACGCTTTTTAAGTGGAGTTAACAGCACAGATACTCTCCACCAAGATGACTATTGGCAATCAAATCACAAATTGGCCACATAAAGCTTGAAATCATGGTTGCTATAGCTGACAGCACAATAACAAACAGATTCAGTGCTGAGTTTGATGCTTCTTCATGAAGATCTTAGTGTCAAAGTTTTAGGCTCTGAATATTAGCACCAAATATTTAAAGGACTCTTGAGAGTCTTTTTTGTGATTCTTATTATGAAATAAGGGGATGCATAGGAAAGAATGAGTAATCTCAGTCTTGCCACTGTATTCATATTTTCTCATGTCTGAAGTCTTTTAAGTTGTTACTGTTTTCAAACATTACCCTTTCCTAGTACAAAGTTAAGTTTTAATAATATTCTTAGGGTTCAAAACTCATTCCCACCAAAGTTTCTACATAAAATTCAGCATCATATCATGCAGTTACCACTACTTGATCTAAAAAGCTTGAAATGAGCAATTGAAATAAAATAAAAAAAACCTAACTAACAAAAAAGCCCCAAAACCAAACAACAAAAGAAAACCAACAAAAACCAAGCAAACTAATGACCCACATAACGTTTATTATGCTTTCTGTTTTTTTGAAATTGCCTGCCATGGAATTACACTCCCTCATGTTTTTTTGCTAGTAGGTGGCATTCTCAATGCCCAGACTTTCTGCTGTGCAGTAAACGAGCACATACTAAAGTCAGTATAATTACTTCTGTACTGTTTTTAGGTCATAGCACTTAATGTGAGACATATGTTTCTAATTTGCTCTGAGATCTTGTTTGGAGTTTAAATTTCAGGCAATTCAGCACTGCTGACAGTGAAGGACAAATCCCCCAATGTGACTGACTTCAGATATCTCATAGTCAATGAAGGAAAAGCAGAGTATAGTTTATGCAGGGCAAGAGCTCTCTCAGTTTGAAGACCACAGGTAGTGATCATTTATGAAAATGCTTAACATTACACTAACTCTGCAGAACCAGTAGGGAGAAAAGCAAGACTGTTCTACATATGTATGTGTGCATACTTTAACATATGTTGTCGATACAGCTGAGGAAATCAGCCTTATAGATCATCTATTCTCTGTATTTTCAGACTGTCTCTAAGAGACCTGAGCTTCCCTTGTTTTGAAGCTGCAATATCTACAACTAGATGTAGAGTGGTGCCTCCTCTCCCATCCTTAGTTTAGAGCACAGCATGGCATAAAAGACCTGAGACCTAAGCAAGTAGACTCAGACTCACTTGTCAAGTTTAGTAGATCCCTTTTTTTTTTTCCCTTGTCTCAGTCCGTCTTATGACTGTCTGTTAGGAACATAGGAATACAGTATTGTGTGGTTTGACAAAGCATTTTGGTACTGTCTGTCTAAAAATACTTGTTCATACATGTTAAATACCAGTGTGGCCTTTTACCTTTCTTAGAGGTGGAAAAAAAAACAACAACAATGGCTTTCAGTGACCGTAAAACATGGTATATCCTAAATCAAGAGACCTAAAGTTTATTCCTTAGCTGTGGCCCTCAGTTGTATAAAGACTGGCTGTGTCTGTCACACTCAGATGCTTTGGACAATCCTTTATCTGGATTATTCAGTTGCAGGGATGTAATGATATTTAATTCTTATTTTCTTGCTTCATCTTCCCATCAAGGACTGCCCTGCCAAGTGTGCCAGTAGGGAATCCAGCATCAGTGATTTATGGAGTGTGGTCTTCATTAGAATTCAAAATGAGGCCACCAACTCTCTTCAAATAAGCTACCAGCCAGATGTTAGAAAGTAATCACTACAGGGATCACTCAACTCAATTTGAAAATAACACTAAAGATGAAAAGCTGAGATTAGTCACTCACCAATTTGTGTAGCTCCATTGGATTTCTGAGTTGTATTAAAACCACAAATATGAGGACTGTTTTATGAAACTGAACGTTCACATACCTCTGCATGGTCAAAGCCTTTTGATATCTGCAAATACTGGTAAATGGCCATGCAAATACTCTCCAGTTGATTTAATTCTGGCAAAGTAGCGGGACTCTGGATACACGCTGGGAGCAGCTGTCCGTTACCATGTATTAGAAAAAAAACAATGCAAGCAACAAACAAAAAACAAAACTATTCAAAAACATAGCTATCAGTTTATCCTAAATTGTGATTACTAGATCACTTTCATAAATTCTGGTTTTAACAAGTGTAAATTACAAGTAATTTTACTGAAAACAGAAGGGTTCTTCCACTCCTACCTGATTATATTTTAGGGCAGCATTAGAGTGCTGTTGAAGAATTGCAGTTTGTAGATACCATCTATTGACAGTTGGAGGGAAATGGTTGTGGGGACCTGATCTATAGTTTGTAAAAGGGAAATAAAATGCCACACTGCTGGGTTGCTGTGGCACCACTTGATATAAAGCCCAGAAATTCTCTCCTATGGTTTCCTTCCAAGTCTAGGTGGTGCTGGAGTTGGCAATATATCAGTTGACTTCCATTAGACCTAAATCTCTGTAGGAAGCTGAGTGTCTGTGCAAAGTGTAAGAAAAGCTGGTGAAATATTTCTGCCCTCTCCAACAAAGCTCCATGTCAAGTGGGAGTGAAATGCTTTCAAACACTGCTGTGTGTCTGTGGAAATGTATGCTTTATGATTACTAAAATGATCTTGCCAGTCCAGGAATACTTACAGGATAAAAGTTAAAATGCCATGAGGAGATAAGTAAATGGCATTTTGATTACCAGTCTGAGTTTGGCTTAGTGACTGTCACAACCTTCAAATCCTAGGGGGAAGAGAAGGGGCAAAGAATAGTCACCTCTGCTGGGCCCATCCCTGCCTCTGCATGGCTGCTTATCTCATGGCTGAGGCTTAATTAGGAGACTTTGAGGCTGAAGTTGTGGAAGGGAATTTAAATTGCATCTGGATGGATTGTGATCTGGTGGAGCTTATTAGCATGCAGGCAGAGTTCATGTGCCTCCCTGCCTCTCTTCCCAGAGCTCAGGACTTCCAGGCATTTCCACGTTTCACAGATCTGTTGTGCCTTGTGGGCTTGGTCCACATTTTCATATTAGCACAGTTTAATTAGACAAGGAGAAATTGCAATGTCTACAGAATGATCTACAGATACGATAGATCAATATTTGTTATGAAGATTCTTTCAAATAAAATGTCTGCTTTGTTAGACAGGTTTGCTCATTCAGAGGCCCTAGAGCCATTTAAGAAACAATTAAATCCTCTCTGGAGTGAAGTGGAATATTAAAAAGGATTAGAACTGACAGACTGTGTATTCTCTCAAGTCTTGACTGTGTTATTATGTCTTGCTATTCTCATCTGCTACGTAGGTTTGATAGAGGGAGCTGGGCTCAGGGTCTGCTGTCCATCCCTTGCAGCAGTGCAGAGTGGAAGGGAGGATGTGAAATGGGTCAAGGCTTTGCCTAAAAATGATCAAGCCCAAACAGAAATATGTAGCTATAGAGGAATATACTACCAGTGTGCTAAGAAGAACTTTGGATAGCTTAATTCCATAAAATTTATCCTGATTATCCAAATTTGATGTGAAGTGTGAGTATGAAACGATTCAGTCTTCTAAACACTCATGTGAGTATCCAGGTTTACACTGGCTGTCCATTAAATGCCACTTGAGGAGAGCTTGCATGATCAAGTAATTGTTGATCTATTTTTTCCTTTTTTTTTTTTCCCTTTTTTTTTTCCAAATTAATTTTAGTATTCTGTGCAAGGAAAGTTTTCCCTTTAGGGAGCATGTTGGAACAACATGCAAAATCTGCTAATTTGGGAGGATTCACAACAGAACTGAAACAGAAGCCATAAATCAAAACTTTTCAACAGAAAGAGTCAAGGTGGAAAACTCTGTGATGTCAGCTAGTAAGAGGAAATTATATAATTTGTACAGAAAACAAACATTTCCCTTTCTAAGCTTTATTTACATGGTCGAGTTTACCACTTACGTTAATATGTATATTCCTTATAGATAGATTTTTAAAATATATGTTTATAATACTATATATTTAAAAAATTGCATCTTTCAGGCTATTGTCATATGAACGACACAGTAAAGTACCTTTGTAGAAGTGTACCCCTCTCAAAAAAATGCAGTAAGGACCATGGTCACCAATGTTAGAAGTTGGTTTAAACTGGCAAATACAGCTGATTTACTAGTTCAGCATGAATTAACCTCCCTTTTCTTTGCTGAAATCTTCAAATATAACCTGGATTTGTAGCAAGAAAAGCCTTGTATACGAAATTGCTCCTTTTCAAAATCAGTCAGAATTTTGCTCTTGATCCCAGTTAAAACATTATTTATTATTCCTGTTCTCCATAGGTAAGTATTTTTTCTTAAGTGAAGAAAGAATACATGTGCATTTGCACAACTTGGAACTATCATCAGGCATACATCAGTTAATTAACATCCAGTAAGCGTTCTCCTTTTCGTGCAACTCCCTTAGAAAATTAAGTGTGCCAGACTTAAAATGTATCTCCATGAATATGGAAAAAGGAAAAAGAATGCAGCTCTGCCTATCATGAAAGACAATGGAAGCTTCCAATGGTAATCTAATGGCAATCTTTACATTTCTTTGTCAAGAGAAAATATTAAAACTTGCAGGATTTCTCTTCCCAAAAAAGAGAAAATAAATGAAATACTGAGTGTTTTTAATCTTTGGGGGGAAAAAACTGAACTTTATTGTGTTGTTTTTTTCAAATGGTGATGATCCTAAAAATGCACTTGAGTGTATTCATTTAATACTAGGTGGGTTAAAGGTCTCACCAATGCTGACAGTTTGTCATTCTAATTAATGACAGTTCATAAGTGTCTGTAATTACACAGCCTGTCTGTAATCAGCAAGATTTCTAAAGGGAGTGTATCACATCTAAATAACATTTTCTTCATTGCATAGTCTAATTTCACCTGACATTTTGCCAGCCAGGGCACAAGCTTTCTGCAGAAAGCAGCAGAGTATCTCTGGCCTTCTTCAGATGAAAGAAGGTGGGAAATTAAGTTATTATAAATCTTCTTCAAATTATGTTAATGAAATATTACATCATGTAGATCAACCTGCTGTAGATCTTAGATATTTCTTCTGTTGGTTTAGTAATTGGCTGTATTTGTTATTCATGAAAAATACTTTTGATAACCCATGTTGATTATACTTGCTAATGAGCCAATGCCTACAATTGTTGCAATTAAGAATGTATCTTCAGAACATACAATGTTAGAGGGTTGATAATGAGCACAACAGTAGCTGGAGACACTGGTTAATTTAATTGGGGTTATTTTGCCTGCTGCAAAAGTATAGGAGGATGGATGCTGCCACTGGAAAATATTGGAGCATTTAACCTGTGGCTGTTGATTTAGGGACAAAATCAGTTCAGCCAGCCTGTTTCAGAAACATTGGTAATGCAAAATGTTTTTGTAAACATGACAAAGGCAGTAGGTATTTACTACCTTGTTCAGATCAATCTATGATGAACCAGTGTGACTCTCTACTGTGGATCTTAGTT
Organism: Hemiprocne comata; assembly: GCA_020745705.1. Classification (NCBI taxonomy): domain Eukaryota; kingdom Metazoa; phylum Chordata; class Aves; order Apodiformes; family Apodidae; genus Hemiprocne; species Hemiprocne comata. Next base: position 12,064,024 of record CM036616.1, on the reverse strand, counting down.
ATGTCCAGAGACATTCACATGAAAATCGCTAATTTAATTTTCAGTGGATTACCTTTTCTCATTTTAACAACAATAGTAATGTAAAGTTCAGTACAGAGGTCCAGCAGCTTGCAAAGGTCCTTTCCCAATATTCTCAACCTTATTTTGAAAGATTAAAGTACAGCTTCAGATTTCAAAGATCAATTATTTTTTAATATTTTTTTTGCCTTATGTGGAAAGCTGAGGATTTGTTACTAGTTTTCTTAGTTCAGCCAAACCAGCATGTTTGTCACCAAAGGATACAGGCCTTTTTTTAAGGCAAAAGTTATGTCAACCCAGCTGACTGACAGAAAATGGGTGATAAACACAACTTGTACGAGGTCAGTGATTTCCGTTCTCAAAAAAAAGGGGCCCATCAGAGCACTTACTGTGTGGTTGGAAACCAGACCTAATGGAATTGCCTTTGAGAACATTGTCTGCAAGATGATGAATAGATCAGCCTCTCAGAGGCTGCAGATATCATCCTCTAAGGCAGAGGAGGAGTGATGTGTTAGTGACAGCAGCTCTTGGGGGAGGAATGATAGGGACTGAGGAATATATCAAGCAGAAGATAGTGGTAAACAGACAGACTTGATGGCTTTTACTCACCTACTATGAAATCTCTGAATGTCCCCCATGGCTATAAAATAATAAAATGGCAGAAATTTACTGTTGTCATACCATTCAGTAATGCATGGGGTGAGAGAGTGTATTTCAATTCCTTTAGATTTACTTATGTCCAGTTTAAAATATTTTCATGTCAGAATGCCATCAAGGAATTCTTCTGGTTTTGTTTTTTTTGGTGGCTGCTAGTAGCTTAAGCCCTGAAGAGAGAGGGGGATTTTTTTGCTTCCTTTTTTGCACCTTAGCATTCTCTTTCAAGCAAAACGCCCCCAGTCAGCTCCCCCTGAGGTAGGCCCTGTGGTCTGCTCAGACCTCTTGTGGTACCTGGTCACCTATCTTCTGACAGCCCCAAGTGTTTAATGAGAATGTCTCTCCACCTAAGACGGGGTTAGCCAGAAACCCCTCAGTTTTCACAGCTGCCAGTTGCTTTTTACTCTTTACAGATCACAGAGGCCAAAGTTGATGCAGGCATTAAAATGAGAGCCAAGTTTGGCTGCTTTTCTTCATTTCTTGATTGGCCATCATCCAGGTAAGGGTGCAAGAAAAGAGCTCCAGAATCACTCCAGATGTTATAAAAAGTCTTGGATTTGTTTCTTGTGCCAAATCTGTTTTGAGATAGCTTTTAAAACAAGACCACCCCAAAGAGCCAGACTTAGCATGTCCATCTACCCTGCAGCGAACCTTAAAAGAGAACTGGGCTAATGCTGATTGGAGGAGAAGGGGAGAAGCAGGTGATGAGGGAGACTGGAGGTCACTTTCTTTTCTTGGGTATTACTCAGAGACTCACTGAGCAGGCTTTATTCCTCATTAGAAAAAATGTTTTGTCGGTAATATCACACTGCAACGTACCTACTCTTCATTTTACTGTTATTTGAAAAAGCCATTTAAAAATATATTCAAACTAGACCTTTAAAAAACCTGTTATTTCTTTTGAGTCAGCTCAAGGGAAATCTTGCTGTTTCCAAAGTAATACAGTGTTTTCCCTGGAGGCAATACTTACTAATAGCCTATACTGAAATTCAGACCTGGAAATTGCTTTTGTGTTCCCATGAAGAAAAAAATCTGTGCAGAACTTACTCCATGTGCTATTCAAACATGATTTTCAGGTTAATCAGTACTAAAAGGAAATTCTTATAATGCTTACACCTTTGAAAATTTTACTAGATGAGTGATTCTTCACTAGTCAAACAACCTGTTCAGACCAGTTATTTGCATAATAATACCTGAGGGTAAAGATAACTCACTGCTGTGTTTCTTTATACTTGGGTTGTTTGTGTTATCTGATGCTTCTGCTAACAGCTGGCTTCTACTGTACTAACCTGATAATTGAGGATAAATTGCAGCAAATGCAAATGTGACATGGTCACATACTTCAGAACCTAAATGGCTGGTTTAATAACTAAGAAATCTGCATTTGTTAACAAAGTAATAAAATGCAGAAATAGGGACTAAGTCCCCAAGTTGGAGACCATACATGCTGCTACTAATCTTACACAGGAGTGCTTACTCTACATAAATAGCTAGCAGTTTATATTTGTATGTATATTTTGCATAAACAATGTGAAAGCAGAAGCTGACACAAGACACTTTGAAAAATTACTTTATTATTTAGTGCTAATATTTAGTCTTAATTTTTCTTTCCCTTCCTCTTTAATGAAACGTAAGAGATGGGAAGCCAAGCCTTCCCATTGTGCCTCATTTAAATATATTTCCATTCTGAATTTCTCTAGAAAGATGATGGAGAAAATGATCATTAGTATCAGAGAAACTCAGTATAGTCCATATATTATCAAATATAGCTAGTCAGTGCTGCTACAAACTGTTGTATCTACAGATAATTGCTGATGACACAGCAGTTATGTGGCCCATATGGTTATGTGGGCCACAGTGTAGATAATAGAAATAAAAGCATACAGGGGAGTTAAATCCCCCTGAGGAATATCCAAGGTGTGTCCTTGTTTCGGATGCAGAAGTCTGGGATCCTGGGGCCTACGGTGTGTACTTGTCCTCCTGGACATCCTTGGTACTTCCAGACAATTGGATCCTTCTCCTAGCAGCTGCCAATCCAGCTCCTCTTCCATGGCAAAGGATCTCCAAGTCTGTGGTGCTCTTGCTGTGTTACCCTTACTCAACACTTCCTTGGACTCTATAATATGCTTCTTACATTACTCTAGTTCCTGTGCGGGTTTCCCATCTAGTTAGACTCTAACCCTGTCAACGTAGGAAATATGTAATTTTCATAAAAGAAAGGACCACTGAATTATATAAAGGCCTGAACTAAGATGATTCACAGGCAGATTTTAAGCTGAGGGAAAGAATTTTAAATTAGAGTTTGTATTTTTCTTTATTTGTAAAAGAAACAAAAGTAAATTTGGATTAGAAATGTAACTAAAACCTGATGTTTTTGTGAACTTTCATTACTCATTTAAAAACAGTACAACAGACGTGTATCTTCTCATGCTTTTTTCTAACGGAAGTGAATTACGATAGTCAGACCTGAAAATGTCTTAACTTGCATCTATGCTCTGGGGCCATTCCTATGATGAAGTTACAACCTAGCTTTAAGAGGTATACTACAAAAGATCTTATACTGTCAGCTGAATGCTGAGCATAAATATACCCAGATCCCAAGAGAAGATGCAATAAAACTATTCTTTGTCAGGAAATTGCATTGAGGCTGTATCTCATTCTGTCAACTTCCTTTGCTTGACCATTTCACATATAATGCCATGGATCCAGACATTGTCTTATCCTTGTTCCTACTCAACACAGAAAGAAGAGATGGCAGATCATAATAGATCTCTGTGTAAGTCTTACTGAAATTATTTCATGTGTTATTATAAAAGGTAGCCAGGATTTTTTAGAATAATCATGCAATAATATGACACACAGTGAACATGAGATAACAGTGCGAGAAACTCAAGTGTTGTTTCAACAGAACGCTTAATATGTTCTTAAATCTTTCCTTGACTAGTAAAGTGCCAAAGTGTAAGCCTTAGTGTTAAGCCTTAAGCTGTAATGTTCAAAACCATAAAGGTATGCATGAAGATCTGTTTTCCACACATCAAGTCCCTAGACTTTAAAGGACAGAATGTTAGTGTTTTGTTCTTTTATGCCAAGTGACTAATCTCAACTCAATAGCCATACTAATGTCATTGTTAACTTTATTAGTTTTCTACTCTGTTATCATTGTGCTGAACTAGTGAAATCAGACAGACAGTACTTAATTCTGTATGTTCCACTGAAGTGATCAATGTGCATTTGGTGCTCTGCAAGTAGGGAGTGTGAGTTGAGAGTCCCTAAGAACCAACTGCCAGTGCTAGTTCGAATAGATGATTAAAAACCGTCTTTTTTATTACAGGAAAGGGAAAATTTTGCACCGTAGTGTATTTCAGATCTTCCTATGAAAAGATTTTGCATGAGGAAGTTTAGATTTTATATTAGGAAAAATTTCTTCACTGAAAGGCTTGTCAGGCACTGAAACAAGATGCCCAGGAAAGTGGTGGAGTCACCATCCCTGGGGGTATTTAAAAGACATGTAGATGTGGTGCTTAGGGACATGGTTTAGTGCTGAACTTGACAGTGTGCTAGGTTAATGGTTGGACCTGATGATATTATAGGGCTTTTCCAACCAAAATTATTCTATTATTTTTGTACAGTCCCCAGTTTAGGGGGGCTTTGTTTTTAGATGTCTTCAAACAGAATGGAAGATCAGAGTTTTTTTCCTTTTTGAAGTACTTGCACTTTCATGTATTAAAATGTTATTCCCATGTAACTTCGAAGTATCTTAGAAGGTAGTGAAAGATCCATGATCAGAAGCTCAAGGCTTCAGAGGCCTTTTTGTGTCTTACTAAATGTAAAGTCCTTTCCACTACTCTTTGGAGTCCAAAGCTGGCATGTGTAGAGTGGTCATCCTTGATCTTGTGCTGACAGCTGTGCTTGCAAGGTCTAACTGCATGGGAAGATCACACATCCAGCCTGTTGGCTTCTTCACAGATTATCCCTGGGTCTGGTTAGGACCAGGAGTAGCATGTCCTCCTGCATCCCTGAACCCACCCAGGACAATGCTAGACCTCAAACAATGTCAAGTGGTATCTTGGAGATAGCTGACCAGTGCTGTCATTTCTACAAGGAGGTGTTTTAAGCCCTAGAGGGTCTTTTCTTCTGGCTAATCTCACAGGGACAATTAGGCCCAGGGCCTTTTAGAATAAATGTTGCTATGGTAAATAATGCTTTACTTAAGCTACAGATAAAATGTGTTTGTATTTCTGAAGTCCCTTGCAGTGTTGGTTCCTTGGGCTTTGTAGTCCTGCTTTAGTACATGAGAGAGCAGATACTTGATCATAAATACCTTGAGACTAAATGCTATATTTTCATTGTACAAAACCACATGAAAAGTTCAGAAACAGAAGTATTTTTAACTATCTCCAGTCTTAAAAATTGTCCAAGGTTTTATCTTAAGTACCTTTTTTGGAAGCCTCATCAGCAGTGCAGGTGATTTTCTGACAGTAGTGGTAGTAGCAAAGGAAAAGGAAAATAGCAGAGTGAAAACTGAGGTTTTGTTTCCTTAAAAATTACTAGCATTCCCAGGGATTTAATCCCACTTGTTTTATTCTCCCTCAGAATAACACTTTATATGATCTCATAAGCCAAATATATGCTAATTGATGAAAATATGCTTCCATTCCACTCAATTATTTGGAAAATGCTATCTGCATGCTGTTCCCAGTCTAGAAATATTACAGCTATCACTATCCAAGGACTTGCATAATTGTGTACTCCACTGCAAAGTGCAAGTATATAAACTAAAAGGAAAGCTGAAACTATCAGGAACCTACTTGTTCACTTTTTGTTATTTCAGCCCTCTGCAAAATATAATAAATTGTCCTGATTCTCTAAATCAGGTTTTACCTATTAGTAATAGCCAGACAGAGGAGAGCCTCTTCTACTCACTTTGTTAAGGTCAGCTGGAAAAGGAAAAAAAGAAATAGCAGAACACACAGAAGTTTTAAATGGGAAAATGTCTTGAAATTTTTCATTCAAGCTTTTCCCTTCTGATGTTTCCCCCATGCCCTAGGACAAAGGCAAGTGCCCTTTTCTGCTTATTAGGGCAAGAAAAAGCCACTTGAAAGTTGAATTTGGGAGCTCTTGACTCTGCAGTCCTTTGATAGGACAAATAAAGAAAAAGAGATTGTTAATATTGATTTACAATATTTTTTTATTGAACTGGATGACTTCTCCTCCTCTCCCAGGCATCACTCTCTTCAACTGGGCCTCTTGTCTCTTACTGGAAGTGATGTTGCATATGAGATGCTTGAGGCTTCTGCCAAGCCAGCTCTCCTCTATGCCTGGAGCAACTGCTTATCCTTATGTTTCTGATATTCTGCCTCTACAGCACCGCATTGAAACATTACAAGCAATTTATTAAATGTTAGAACTGAAGCAGTTGATTTTAAAATAGCTTTGTGTAGGAACTGTTGCTTTTTTTCTCTAATGACACTCAAGGCACCTGAGAACTAGACTAATTACTAGTTGCCAGTAGCGCTTGAGACAGCGCTGCAGGAAGTGGAGAGATGTCAGAAGACAACACCATTTATCCATAGGGATGAGGGTAGAAGTCTGACCAGACAGTTTATATTTAGAAAGCCCCTTTCTCTACTCTAGTAGAATATTTATTATACATTTATTTTTGTGTCAGTTGATAAGCTGTGTGCTGTACAACAGGAGATCACAACAGACAGGCATTAATAAAACCAGATATGCCAGGAGGTAAGAGAGGGAAGTGAAATAACTTTTATTTTCACTGTTCATTTGTCCTTAAGCTGTCACTGGAGAAGTATCTGATATGATAGGACTTGTCTTCAACAACAAAAGAGCACATGAACTGGAAGCTACTGTTTCTTTGTGGACCAAAGAAGGGTGGCAGTCTGGGTGGTGATTTGCACGTATACTTAGAGAAATAAGCACCCATGAGAGTTAAAAGGTAATGTTTTAAAGTAGTTAGCACCTTCCTAAATATAATTATTAAAAATCCATTTTAAACATTACCGTAAGACACAATTAAAAGCTAACACCTGGGCTGAATCGATGTGAAAGCAAGAGAATGTCTTCTGAAATGTTTAGAATAACTTTAGTATCACAATAGTTACACCACTACAACATTTGGTCTACCCCTGAACTTGTTACTCAGGTGACTCATTAAGTGGACTTACAGATTTGGCTCTAAGATTTAAGACCATGCTTATGTTTTAGCATAACCATTTTATAGAGATTTAAAAAATAGCACTTTGCAGTGTAGAGTTTTTTTAACTCCCTTTGGCCCCTGATGTTTTTTTCCTTAATCTGATTTTGTTGAGAAAAGCTTGAATGAAATGGTAGAAAAAAGGAACACCTATCTGCAGATGCTTGGATTGAAATTAAGAGGAGTAGACCAATGCCTTTAAGTTGATTTTAAGCATTATACTGAAATACTGGGTTTTCTTTATACTGTTTACTACAACTCTTTAGCCATCTGGCAGATGAACCATGGAGTTTATGCTGGGACTGCTACTGCATGTGTATGTTGCAAAATTTGGTACATAGGAGCTGTTTAGTTACTGAAGACACTCTTGAGTAGAACTTCTTAGGCCTATTGGTAAGTGCACGCTGAACACAGGATAACTGTGAATTCACTGTTGCTGTACCAGTTAACATTAGGTGGAATCTGAGCCTGGGGGCAATTTCTATGTAACTTGCAGATGGGATATAGAACTATATGAGAGAGGGTGAATAATTTATGTCTGAGTTCACAATATTAGACCAAGAACCAACTAACAAGCTTACATTCTTTTGTAACGAGCTAATATGAAGGCCTTCAGCCTGAGCAAGGATTTTTGTTAACCCACAGACAACTTATTCTTGAAGCCATGGGAAAATTCACATTGTGGTGCACACTCAGTGTGCTAATTCATTAAAAATCTGTCAACGTTGTTTGCTTGGGATTGCTCACTAGTAAGTTACAATTTGTTTGACAGTGTGAAAAATCCTGTTGCTCTCACCTGATATGGTAGTTAGCATTATGGATGGTACAAGCTTACCAAGGTTTCCATGTTTCAGTACTTCAGCAACTGAGTTAGATTTATAAAAGGCATTTGTTTTCTATGCAGAACTTAAATGTATTTTGTAGTTCATTGCTTCCATTGATTCTGTTTGAAATGCAAACAATGGCAGAAACAGTAGGCCAATGGCTGGAGCTGTGAAACATGGCACTCACTCCAAATGTGAATCTGGCACACAGGGACTAACCCCTGGTCCCTGTGGCCTGGAGGGGTTTTGTCAGGAATAAAGCAAGCAAGAGGTCCCAGGAGCTAGGGAAGTGAGCTGGAAGGAGTGCTAAAAGGAAACCAAAAGTAGAGTTTTTGCATCTTTCACTAAAAATAAAGATTGTAAAGCTTGTCAAAGATTGTAGCTAAGTGTATTTTAATTGAAAATAGCTTTTTGATAACATTCACATTCTGCTAAAATGTCTTTTTTTTCCTTATATGAAGTATTTTTAAGATATAAGCTAAATGTGTCAGATCGTATCTTCCTTTTGCTCCCCCACAATTTCCAAATAGAACATGGTGTAAAAATTCAGTTATCTTTTAAAAATATTGCCAGAAAATTGTTGTTTTCCATACAATATAAGACTGGCATTATCAGGGACTTGCATACAAAGGCTTCCTTTCCCCCAGTCTATTCAGGGAGTGGGGTGAAGGACAAAGGTCTGCACGGCTGAGGTGTGGATACTTACTCAGGTCGTAAGTTGTAGCAACAGCTGTGGCGTGATGTGCTGATACTGCCCACATCCACTCCCCTGGGGGACCTGCAGCCAGAGAATGTCCTGGTCATCTACATTTCCTCAACATACCTAATAAATGCAGGGCTCATGGGTAGCATGTGCTGCTCTTGTGTTACTTGTTTATATTACATGTTTGTGTCAGTTCACTTTCTTCTCACAGGAGTTTTTGCCCCTGAAAATTACAATTAAGACAGAAAGGAGGCAGGAGAGAAGTGGAGAAAGGGATGAGTGAAGAAAGGATGAAAGTTTTGTAACTAATTAGCACCAACATGTTGAACATTTTGCAATGCTGGTGGTGCAAAGGAAATTAAATTCCAAGGTGTAAAGTTGGGGGCCACCTCAGCCTCATTAAAAGGTAAGAGAACCAAACCTCCAAAGGGGATCTGATCTGGTGGCTTACCATTCTCCTGTTTCCTTCTGAGTCACCAGGAGCTCCAGGTAACCAGCACTGGATTTAGCCAGTGAAAACAGACCCATGCAAGCCTCCAGACTGCACCTGAATGGCAGCAATTCCTCTGACTGGTCTTCAGACCTTGGGTTTATGAACAGGAAGAGGCTGATACCATAAAATCCAGTTGCAGAAAGAACCTTCTAACACTTGATTTTAAGTGTCAGAAGGCAGGCGTTCTTTAGTACAGTGCTGGGTGCAGGGGGATAGCTTCTCGTAACGTGCATGTCATAAGTCGCAACAAGCAAAGCTGATATTGTTCAAAACTGTACATATGCATTAGATTTCCTGGAATAACTATATATATTCATTCGATTTCCTGGAACTAATTGTAATATTTGCATCCTAATTACAGATGCTCTTTGAGCCTCTGAGGGTCTTCTAGGGGGGTCGTTCGTGATCTTCAGGGGTCACTCTGGTGTGTCCTGTGCTTAAACTCTCTTTTTGAGCATGTACAGTATGGGCTATAACCTACTTACATGTTTTTTTCTCCCTATGGTAATCTAGTCTTGGCCACTGTGTTCACTTGCTCCTCCTTGAGGTTACAAAGTTGAAACAAGTGAGAACCAACCACATCAGTATAACCATATACAGCATAATGGCATGCTTCTCTTATCACTTTTTGTTACAGGCCTCAGCTCACAGGCATCAAGAGCTTGCAGTTCTCAGCTCACAGACATCAAGGCAAACGCTGGAATTAAGTTGTTCAGAGTGAGAATTAAGATCTTTCATTATTCAGAAAGATCCAGAATTTACTGCCATATAAACTGTGAAGATGTACTGCAATCTGTAATTGAAATTAATCTATTGTTGTCCTGGTTTGGCAATTGTTTAATGTATTATCTGATGCTAAGACAGGCAATAAATATTTTTCTTGGAGATTAAAATGACAGAAAGAAGGGCCCTATAGGAATTGTGAGTATGTTCATGGATGTAGAATAGCATTTATAGCAAGTCTGAAAATGGTGGGGTGGTAAGTGCTCAGATATTTGGAGTGGGTAAGAAAAATGTGGCCATAATAATGTTGCCATAGATCAGCTTTCAGAGAAATGAGAATGAAGCACTGTCTCATAGGAATGTTAATATATAGAAGTCAAGTGGGGGGAAAATATCCTGATATAGGGTGGACCAAACTGTATCAGTTTAATTAAAATTTCAAGTCAGACTGACTAATTGATTTTATGCTCCTGAATATATCCTCCTCCCAATTGTAGTTTGCATGCACAACTCATGTGGCTTGAAAACTGACACATACTCTGAAGATAAATAAGCCCTTAATGTTTTTAAGAACTGTCTGGTCTGTCTTAGTTGAATGTTATAAAGTATTTCTGAGAGCTTCAATAATTAAATTAAATATTGCAACCCCAGCTGAATTCTTAGTATCCCTATGTATATCATGAAAGCAACTTATAGCATTCAAAGGGGAGTGACGTGAGACTTTTTATAAATACATTGAAATAACTGCAAACATTCTGTGGCTTGATGATACATCTATAAAATAAAAGTCCACATGCTTTGACCTGAGTGAACAGCAGAGATGTGTGTGCAGTTGCATACCGAGATCAAATATTCACTAACAGCAAACAGATTTAATCTATATACAATGAGAGCTGTGCTAAATAACTTGTTGTTTTGTTTAAAGCAACCAGGCCAACCACAGTTTGTAAATAAATGTGCCAATTTTCTTGGCATTCTTTTTTTTTTCTCATTCTTTGGCATATGAAAGAGAAAGTATTTCCCTCAATTGTAGCTATGATTATGAGGGTTTTATTGATGAATGTATGAAGTATTAGTGTCAGGGTCTAATATTAATACTAGACAATATCTGTGCTTAGAATTTGATTGGACTCTAGCCTGTGCTTTGTTGTCTTCTAAATTAAAACCAAAAGCACATGTACTGCCTCACAGTATTTCTGGAAAACGGGGCAAGGAAGACCTGTTGGAAATCTGGGAATCTTATTGAGACCTTCAAGCTGGGAACAAAGGCATGTTAGGGAGAACGCCAGAGACATTGTTTTCAAATATGAATCTGATTTACTCTTACCCTGTTACTGATTACTTCTAGCACTGGCTCTGACCCACCAGGTTTTTCCCAGAAGTGATGGGGAAGCAAATTTACCCACCTTGGTGCATCGCTCTGATCTCAGCCAAGCCATTGCCCATCATCACAGAGGATGGGTCCTAAAACTGGGAAGCAGTTTCCCTGTGGATTGCTGATTTGAACTATCCTAGTTCAAATCTATTTGACTATCAAATGTCAAACTATGACTAGTTCAAATCTATTTGAACTATAGTTCAAATCTATAGTGACTATGCCTGTCACTAGGCAGTGACAAAACCCTCTTGGTATCTGGGTGATACCTGCTCCTCCTGAGGGTGACCTTTGTTTCTAAAACTTCCATGCCTTGCAGATCAGTAAATGGGTCTTCCTCTGGTTCTCTCTAACTTCGGATGTATACAAGCAGTTTTAGGGTGAGTGCTGAGCTTCCAGCAGTGCAGTACCAGTGTAAGGATGGACATTGATGTTTTTCATTTTATCTTTCTTAGCTATATACAAGGAATAAACAACCTCTGTATGTAAAGATACGATCACTTACCCCATGCCTACCAGCTGTCATATCCAGGTTTTTCTTAAGCATTCATAAAAAATGAATGAAATTTTGCCTGATGACCTATTTAAAAATTGAGCAGTGGCATAGAGGGTTTAACCCACACTGCTGGGCTTATGTGGTGAAGGCCACTGTAGCCAACAGGTCCTTTTATAATCCCTTTTTGTTTGTTTTTTTTCCAGGTGCTTAAAAATTGGCTATTTTAGTGTTGTGCTGTGCCAGTTCTGTTTCAAATGAGGGAGGTACACAGTTCTCAGGATTGGGGGAGATCAGACTAGGTAGGACTGTGTACTAATGAGGAGTGTGGGATACGGGGCACATCCTGTGCCACTTTGTGGGCTGCAAGGGAAGGGATGCCATCCAGAGGGACCTTGACAGGCCGGAGAGGTGGGCCAATGCCAACCACATGAAGTTCAACAAGGCCAAGTGCAAGGGCCTGCACCTGAGTCAGTGCAGCCCCAGGCACAAATACAGGTTGGTGGGAGAATGGCTAGAGAGCAGACCCGAGGAAAAGGACCTGGGGTTGGTAGTAGATGAGAAGCTTGACATGAGCCACCAGTGTGCGCTGGAACCCAGAGGGCCAACCATAGTAAGGCACTGGAATAGGTTGCCCAGGGAGGTTGTGGATGCCCCTTCCCTGGAGGTGTTTAAGGCCAGGTTGGATGAGGGCTTGTGCAACCTGGTCTAACGGGAGGTGTCTGTCTCTCACAATAATATTTTACCAACACATCTCTAGATTTCAGTTTGGACACTTTTTTTTGGTAAGTGCATCTTCTCTAATTATCTTACAAGTCTCATCTTCATATTCCAGCTGGAGGCTATTTGGTGTCAATTGCCAAAAGTACTTAAAAGATTAAATTTCTTTTAAAAGTTGATGATCACCATTCTTCCTGCTTGTACCCTAAAGCTTCACACAACTGGATGCAATCCAGAAGAATTAATTCTAATACTCAACCTAGTGTAAAAAAGTCTCTTTCTTAAGTTTTGTTTTTGTAAATTTTTAGATTTCAGATGCAGATACATTGGGTTGCCAATGGTATTTTTTTTTTCACAGTATGATGAAATCTGTATGATGAAGCCAGCTTTAATTATTCAGTAGGTCACTCTGAACAGTTGCTTAGTGATTAGTGGCCTTTCTGTTCAAATCTGCAGTAAAACTGAGTTGTGGGCTAGGTAACTAGCTGTTTTACGTCTGCATTACTCTGCTGATTTAATTGGTATGCACTAAGTCTACCACATATATATTTTTTTTTAAGAACTGTATGAATAACTTCTATAGACAAGACATAGCTGACTGATGAAAGAGACATCTCATATATGGTTTTCAGTGTAGTAGTTTCTCTTTAACAGATGTCTTTATTTTCTCTTGATTGCCGTCTTGAAGCGTACTTAAAATTAGCCGTGCAGCAATTTTACTTTTGTAAAGTACTAGGTGAGGCCAATCATATAGTAACACAAGGCGAGCCTGTATGAGGTTTGCACCAAAAAGCATCACAATATTTTAATTCCTAACTAAACACCTTGTATTTGAACCATGATTCTTAAAAAAAAACCCAAAACAAAAAAAACTACTTGTGTAGTTACAAATAAATTTAAAATGCTCTGTTGTTTAATTACAAATACTGAAACTGAAAATAAAAACATATGTTGTTCTCAGTGGGGAAGAAAGTATCAGGAGAATAGATTCATAGCAGCTTATAGATTAATCTCCTAAGCAGAGACTGGTCTGTGCATGTGCTGTGGAAGCAGCTTCCAGTTACAGGGCACCAGGTGGTCACCGATGGTTGATTTAAGAAGCAAACACTGCCACAAATGCTATTAGTAGTGTGTAATGTGATTAACTCCCCATAGTACTTGCAATATTCTTGAGGTTTTTCCCTAAAGCAGCACAGGACTGGTCACCACCTCTTAAACAATGAACAGTTTAATTTTCCATTGTTGTGTGCACATAACTCTCATCAGCATTAATAGGTTAAGCATGCACATAAAAGGAAGAACAGACCTTAAAGTTTTAAGTAATCATGTTATGCTAAAGGTTTCCAACAATTTCACAAAGGACCAGGCCAAAGTTGTACAACTGTTACCACTGGGTTACATTAAGCATTTTCAGAGATTTGTCTTTTTGAGGCACAAAGGTGATTACAGGTTCCAAAATAACAATGAAGCTTTAGGAAAAGGGAAGAAGACTTAGCTGCAAGAGACAGAATCTGAGGCAGAGCTCATGTTTAATTAAATATTTTTCTATTCCATGACAGGGGGAGCTTTTTCTTTCTTTCTTTCATTGTAAAGTAACTAGTTGTGATGCGTACTGAGCATTGCAGTGGACTTCCTGGGAGTTTGTTGGACGTTTATTTAGTTAGAGAATCCACAGTTCTCCACAGCAGTTCTTGCATAAGCAGGAGGAAACTATTTCACTAGGTGTGAATTCGGTGCCCTCCTGTAAAAGCAGGCTATTGCTGTGTAAGCCAACAGGATCCTCCCATGAAGAGTCTGCAAGGGTAGTCAGTCATCTGCTTCTCAACTCAGAGGCTGCCTGAACTATTTCTAGGGGTCACCTGCTTCTTCCTAGGAAGAAGACTGGGAGTAAGAGAGGGTATCAGAAATGGTAACTCAAACGCTTGAAGATGAAAGTATGTTTTTTCAGAACTGGATCTGTTCCTCACTTATTTTTCCATACAGAAGTTTGTGCAGGGAGAGTGTACAGGACCAATAAAGAAAAAAAAAAATCCAAGCTAGGCTTCTGACTGGCCTCTGGAGTCTGCCCACTTTGTCATTCATAAGGCCAGCTTTTTCTTTCACACTTGCTAGTTCATTGATTTTTGATTTCCAAGACCATTGACTTCTGTTAGCAGGTATTTTCTCTTTTATCAGAGAACATGAGCTATCACTATTTAATTTTCATACACTGCTTTTTGATACTACAGTTTCCACCAACCAGATTAGAGTATTGCTTTGTTAAATTTCAGAGTTTAGGTATTACAAGACATTGACTTTTGCCAATATTGTTTGGGTATGGGTTTGTATTTCCTGAAGATCCTTGCCATTTTTTCCTCCCTCCCTGTTTTTGATATGCTAGTTATAGGATAGCATTACAGGATGTTGTCTTAGAGTCTTAGAGTGTTGTCCAGTTAGTTGTACTTAAGCACATAATCAGAAAATTTAAGGCCAAAAACTGGAGGGAGGACTTTATGGCTTGTTTTAATTCCAGAAATGAAAGCCTAAAGTCTCAGTGTTTGCTTTGGGCTGAAACATTTAGCTGGCAGGTGAGCCTCCTCATTTTCTTCATGGTAAAATGTGGAATTGATTAATAGTACCTGCCTATATTGTACACAGAGGCAATTGATTTCATATTACTTTTGCAATTTGTATAAAAACCTCACAGTGGAGAAGTGCACACATCTGGTAAAAATCAGAGGATGAAAGTGTTTTGAGGCTTTCAGGTGAGTCTTTCTCTTGGCAGAGCAAGATCTCTGCCTTTGGGTAGAGCAGTTGCTCTCCCCTTTCAGACCAGGAAAGCACTTGCTGCTAGAATAGGACAGTGGGTTCAGGTCCAGAAATTGATTAGCAATACTACTTGTCATGGTGGCTTTTTTCACTGGCTAGATGTAAAGCAAAATAAAAGCTTTGGGCAAGTTGTCCCGTGGAGCTGGAAAGCTGGATGGCTGCGAGGGGAAAAGCTTAAACCTGGTTCTCATTAAAGGCTTACAAACAGAGCATCTTGTTAGGTTTTGCAGAGGCTGGGGGATATTCCACAGCTGGTAAATTAGTTGATAGTAAAAATACATATAACAGAATGTCAAGTTGCTCAAGCACACAATTGTAAACCCAAGTATTAAAAAATATAATTTTTCCACTGTAATATAGCTGTTAGTGATTGTGTCATGTCTTCAGGAAACAGCAATAAAGCTGTGAACTTCACAGTTCTTCAAGGAGCACCATTAGGTAAGTTATGCTTAAAGAGGAATTTTGACAAAGCTGGGATTTTTATTAGTACATAATTACCGTTACAGTAAAAGTATCAAGGGTAGGTTATAGACTATGGGGATTTTCCCCAGAAAACGTACTTATTACCAGACTGTAGGAAGATTCAACCGTAAGTTAATTTTATGTATTGCAAAGTTAAATATCTAAACTGGAGAGAAGTGCTCCTACAACCACCCTTAGTGCTTGCAAACGGATCTGTCATTCATTAGTTAGGGGCTGTAAGGCAATGAAATCCTTCTCTGATTTGAACTAGGAGGAAGGGATAGAGATTATATATAAACTGAAAAACTTTAATAAGTGCATGTAGAAGAACATGTGCCTGAAGGGAAGAATTAATTCCCCATGTGAAACCCCTGTAGGTGGTATTGACTTGTCTGAGTTTCAATAGAGATGGCAGATGATCTTAAAGCTAAGTTGCATATGCAGTAATGACCCCAAGACCAGAAATAGCCCCCAGGAGATTTTAGTTAGATCTTTGGGTTTGGTTTCAGCTGCTGTAGTGATGAAAACCCATTAGTAAGTAGGCTGTGGCAATTTGAAAACATTGACAGAAACCTTCTGAAATTATCAAAATTCAGAGACTTTTCTCTGAGGGAGTAAAAGACTGAAAATGTACTCTGGTGGAGATGTCTGGGAAGAGGAAAGGCAGACTTCTGAATTACTTTTTTTTTTTTTTTTCTGAAATATTCATTTCAGTATTTACCCCTTTGCTGCACGTTTTGCATTTACATCAGCTTTTCCTTGATGTGGATGTGCTCTGTTTTCCATATGGTGGGAATTGTAATGAAGTGCAATGAAGCATCTCAACAGAGTGCTGTAGAGAAAAGGAAAAGAAAAACTTTGACCAACTACACTTCCTTGGCAGTCAGAATGCTGAGGGCAGAATGGTACAGCCAGGCACTGCAGCACAGGGAGGTAAAATGGAAGGATGTAGAAAGGTTTTAGCAATAGCACTGTTAGAAAGAAAATAATGTACATTTAACTGAGGTTGTTTTGGTTTTGTTTGGGTTTTTTTAATACAGGAAGCATCTTGGCTACTTCCTTAAATTCCAGGAAGGAGAAACATAATGCTGATGTTCCCTATTTTGTTTTAAATACCAGATATTTTTATTTGGAGAACGTTTTCAATTCCTCATTGAGCTGAGTGGCAATTTTCCTATGGAGTGCACTTGGATTTGAGTTAGACACTGTTATTTAATGCAGAATGGAACAATCGTATTTTGTTATAAAAAGTAATTAAAATAAATCCGATGTTTGTTTTCCATAAAAAGCAGCCTTTGGAAAAAGTCCCAAGCACTTTTCTTTTCATGAGCAAATTTGCTGAGCATCTTTAACAGCCTAGTACATAGTTCTGTTTGTAATGTGAATGTGTCGGGCACGTGGTATAACAGAAGGACACTTAAGCTCCTAAGCAGTCCTGTGAATTATGAGATATGGTTGCTGTTCATAATAAGCAGTGGAGTGTGAGCTAATGAGCTACCAGGGTATGGAGAAAGAAGTAGTATCTTTCCTAAATAAGATTTTATTTTGCTATTTGACAATTAACACCAAGTTGGGATGTGAAAGGTTCCTTTTCTGAATAACTTAGCAAAGTTAAAACATCACATTGTGGGAGCTATTGCAAATAAATTTCACGGGGAAATGGTCTGCTCTGCTCAGGTTTATTTTAGTTTTGTTGTCCAAGATGCTTTCTCTAGTGGTAAAAGAAGAAATTTCCTTCTTCCAAGACAGAGAAGTTGTCTCTGGAAGAAGTCTGATGTTGCACAGCTCTTTTTCTTTTCCCTGGTTAGTAGTTTTCTCAAGTGCAGGCTCAGATGAAGACTTTGATTGACCTTCAGGAACAATGAGTCAGCCCTGCATCACTGCAGTCTCCCATCACGGTGCGTGTTGGACGCCAGTTTCTATGCAGTACAGGGCCAACGTGCTGTGCTGAAAACTGCAGCTCCTGATCCACTGGTCAGTTCTGCAGCATATTATAAAGCTGCCCTTGCCATTTGCTGTGCATTTAAGGGCAGGAGAGAGATCAACTTGAGGCAATGAAAGGGTTACAGCCTAAAAACATAGGGCTGACCGTAGTATACATGCCATTAATTTACTGACTTGCTGTTAACAGCTTTTTAAGATTTTTACTTGCAATGGAGATGTGTAACTCAAGGGAATCTCACATTTGCCTGCTTGCCTGCCTCAAGTTTATGGATACAAAGACTGAGAAGAAAAGATGAAATTCCTTTGCTTTTGTCTAGAGAGTCCCATACTAATTTCTGACAAATTGAGTGTTCATTTCTGATTTCTGCTGCAATTTGTCATTTTACAGTTTCAAGGTCTACAGTGTTAACATTATTGTTTGTTAAATAATATAGGTATCTTAGTAGCCAGGCAAATGGTTTGCAGAAGAATTTCAGCTCTCTGAAGTAGTTAAAGGTGACTTTAGGGGTCTGTCTAAAGAGATAATCCACTATGCATAGCTTTTAAAGTATTCAGTATTTTCTAATGCACAATGTATTGAGGTACTCTCCAGAATCAGAAAGATTGTATAGCTGCAGCACTCTGGTTGTCTTCTAAAGATTCGGGCTTCTGTTTCTGTATGACGCAGGAAATTGTTTAATTATATCTGTTTTATGGGGTTAAAATCCTTTCACACCTATCAGATATATTCTGAAGATAAAATTAATTGTGAGCAATCCCTGAGCAAGTAGTTGCTCAGGGATTACATGTTGAGAGATTAGAGTGGCTCTAGGTTTCTCTAGACCTTTAATCTACAAAACCACAATGTGGAAATATCTCTAAACAAGATTAAAATACGTATTTCTGGATGCCAGTCTGAACTGCGAATATTTTGAAGGAAGATCTTAAGGTGTGGGTTTTTTTATGTGGAGCATTAGTAAATCCTACATATTTTCTTGAAAATATCAGGAAAGACTACACAATTATATAAAAAGGTTTCAAGAGCAAAACAATTGAAGGATAAGACATGAAGGTACATACAAAGTTCTCCATGTTGATGAGTCTTCTAGCTGACTCTGAAACCTGTTTCAAGGTTGGAAGGGTGATTCCTGACGGAGATGGTGAGTCCAGGTAAATGAACTGATGGTGAAAGCTCACATCAGACACTCAGGTTGGGATGGTGTTTTTGTTTCAAAAACCCACACTGACTACAGACACAGTCATGAACAATTTCATTCTCATGACTAGGGACATTGCATGGCCCTCTGGTAAACAGCCATCACTCTTCCCTCTGTTTCTGCACAGATATTAAACTGCCCTGCTCTCTTAGCATTCCTTGCTTTCCCCTTCCTATAAATAAAGGAAATAATTTATTGGAGTAGGGTCATAAAGGTGCACTCACCTGTCTGCAAAGCATAATTTCAGCTGTGCCAGTTCACATTTATATCCTTTGCTTGCCATCCTCTTACTGAGATTACAGTGCTGCCAAATAGTGGCAGACAAGGCTTCTGGGATTTCAGCTTTATCCACTATGTGAATTGTAAATGACACAGGTCAATGAAAGAACAGAAGTGGCAGAGTTGAGACAGCCATGCCTGACTACAGCAGTAATTAGGCATCAATTGAAAAAACAAAGACTGCTGCCAGGGACTCCACAATCTCTACAACAGCTGATTAGGGTATTGGGTAGTTCCACTAGAAATATGAAATCATGGGTATCGGGAATAATTGGTTATCATAGGATGGGTAAGGAATGTTTTGTTTCCTAATCGAAGAAGTATCCCAATAGTTAAAGACAGTCACTCACTCCAAGGAGAGACTTACCTTTTCCTGTTGGTGGTGAATTTTAATGCTCAATTGCAGTAACTTGCAGCTGAACTCATTGAACAGATTGGTACTGTTGACTGACCAGTGGATATATTTTTCCATATACAAAGTTGAGGGTGAGCCCATTTATCAGGAGCATTGGATTCTACTACTGTTGCAAGCTCAGTCTATAAATAGGAGGTTCTGTTCTCGTTGACTCTAGTTTCATTGAGGTCTTCAGCAATCTTGGTTTTAAATTTCACTCCTCCCCAGAGTCTCAGTGAAATCAATAATTAAATCTCTAGGGTACTCAGTTCAGGTTTTGTGGCATATGCCCTTTTTGGAAGATAAACCTAATTTAGTAGGCATTAAAAATATAATATATAAACTATTATTATTATTATTGTGCTTTAGACTGATTTTCTGTGACTTCTTTTTCAGAGTACTTTTTGTAGCATTACTTTGTTCAGAAGAGATTTTTAATGCTTTAGCAGTCCTTCATAGAGCCCCAAAGTTGTAAAACGTCAAGAATTATGTGAAAAATACTCTTTCTGAAGGTGGGGAATGACAGTTGAGGGTAATAATTTGCCCCTGACACTAACAGATGGCAGTGAAAGGCCAGCAGCTTGCTTCCACTTGATAAATGGCTATATTTTGGTAGCAAATTAGATGTCACTCAAAGTTGGCAAACAGTGTAAGAAATCAATATTTAGTGTGAAAAGTTGATACAATTAGTCTGTTGATCAACAGGGTATGTGAAAACATGACTTAATGCCTTGAATTTACTTCAGGAGATTTCAGTGGGACTAGGTCGAAGAGTGGTGGAATCCCCTGTGACCACTTGTAGTTCTTGCAGCAGCTCCCAGCACAGCTTAGTTCTTCAGTCTACAAATATTAGAGGTACAAGTTTGAGGCAGAAGATAAGAACCTAGCTATTTATATTAGTGCAAACAGGTCAGCTTGCTTTCCCTACTGCAGTTTAGGAGTTCTGAGCAAGGATTGGTGGACAGGGTTCATGTACAGTAACTTGAGGCTGAATCTTGCCGTTACCGTTCAGGCTGCATCATCGTCTTCTGTCTAGCTTTCCACTTTCAGGGCTCTATTATTACCAGGAAGTATGTAAACCCAAGTGAAATCTGATAGATAAGGACTTACCCAAAAGCTGAAGTGAAATTATGTGCAACTATCCTTATTTAATTAAATAAATATGAGCTAGAAAATCCTAAAACACAATAAGCTGCAGGACATTGCCTCTCAGGACTTGTAGTTTATAATTGTTGCAGGCCAGATGTGACAAGGAAAGATGTTTAGCTATCACCAGGTTGCAGCTGAACCATATGAAACTTGAATATGAATACCATTTATGCTAGGAAAGGGAGAAGATAAAACAAGGATTTATGCTTCCTGCAGAGTCACGACACAGTTCAGTATTCCAGCATATCAGATGGAAGAAAGATTAACCTAACTTTGTGGAGACAACACGGAATTCTCTATAAAAAGCATATAGCGTTAGATAAGAATCTGAGCTGATAATTGTGTTCAGAGCAAGCAGGTTTAAATAATTACAAAGAAAACAGTCACACTTTGCAGTCAGTGTCATTCTTCCAAATCGTTGTCACCATCAGAGGACTCAGAAATGTTAGTAGAGCTGACTTCTTGTCCACAGCTGTCATGTCAACTCAGCATCCTAGCAGGTATGCGTTTTATTTCCAACTAGAAATGTGTAAACTACTCCAATACTTGTACATATATAAGAATTATTTCTAGAAAAAATGACTTTAACTTCCCTGCCTCCAGCATAAATTTAAGAAGTCTTTGGGCTGAATTGAGCTCTGGAGTTAGTGAATCCATCTTCTCTAATGTAAATGGAGTTATGCCTGTTTTATGCACTCCCCATCATGTCAGCTTGTTACAAGACTGACTGATTAAGCCTCTGCTGCAGCCCCTGACATTACCTGCCGGGCTTTCAGAGTGGGCCTGAAAGGGGCTTTCTGAAGTTGTGCACTCATAGCCCAGTGCCTGGACATTATACAGCCATTTCTCCATCAAGTCTGCAACTGATTTTCTACTCATTTGCAGATGTAGAACCCCAGATTTTTACATGAGAATTTGCCTTGGCAACTCTGTAAAACCCATGACCTTGCTTAATGTTGTACACTTACCTGTTTCTTTAGCTTTCAGTCTAGGTCAGCAGGAAACTTAATATGCTTTGGTGGCCCTGTCTCAATGGAGAAGGTGAAGGGGATCACAGAACCACAGAATAGTCATGGTTGGAAAGGACCTCTGAGATTACCGAGTCCAACCATAAAAAAACCCAACAAACCGAAACAAAAGAAAAACCCAGCAAACACCTCCCCCCCCCGCCCCGCCCCCGCCACAAACACCCAACCTACAATCTCGACCAGTAGAGCATGCCCTGAAGTTCTGCATCTACACGTTTCTCAAATACCTCCAAGGATGGTGACTGAACCACCTCCCTGGGCAAGCTGTTCCAGTGCCTGGCCACTCTTTCAGTAAAGAAATTCTTCCTAATGTCCAATCTAAACGTCCCCTGCTGCAACTTCAGACCATTTCCTCTGGTCCTGTCACTGTTCACTTGGGAGAAGAGGCCAACATCCACCTCCCTACAACCTCCTTTCAGGTAGTTGAAGAGGGCAATGAGGTCTCCCCTCAGCCTCCTCTTCTCCAAACTAAACATCTCCAGTTCCTTCAGCCGCTCCTCATATGACTTGTTCTCTAGACCCTTCACCAGCTTGGTGGCTCTTCTCTGGACATACTCCAGGACCTCAATGTCCTTCTTGTAGTGAGGGACCCAGAACCGGACACAATACTCACGGTGTGGCCTCACCAGTGCCGAGTACAAGGGCACGATCACCTCTTTACTCTTGCTGGCCACACTATTCCTGATGCAGGCCAGGAGGCCATTGGCCTTCTTGGTGGCCTGGGCACACTGATGGCTCATGTTAAGTCAGCTGTCAACCCCGAGGTATTTTTCTGCTGGGCAGCTCTCCAGCCACTCTTCCCCCAATGCCTGTAGCATTGCCTGGGGTTGTTGTGACCAAAATGCAGGATCTGGCACTTGACCTTGTTCAACCTCATACAATTGGCCTTGGCCCATCGATACAGCCTGTCCAGGTCCCTCTGTGGAGCCTTCCTACCCTCTAGCAGATCAACACTCCCATGCAATTTGGTGTTGTCTGCAAACTTACTGAGGGTGCACTCAATTCCCTTATCCAGGTCATTGATAAAGATGTTGAACAAGATTGGCCCTGAGGGACACCACTGCTGACTGGCCACCAACTAGATTTGACCCCATTTACCACAACTCTCTGGGCACAGCCATCCAGCCAATTTTTAACCCAGTGAAGAGTGCACCTGTCTATGCCATGATTCATCAGATTCTCCAGGAGAATGCTGTGGGAGATGGTGTCAAAGGCCTTACCAAAGTCCAGGTAGACAATGTCCACAGCCTTCCCCTCATCCAAAAGGCAGGTCACATGGTCATAGAAAGATCAGGTTGGTCAAGCGAGACCTCCATTTTATAAACCCATGCTGGCTGGCCCTGATCCCCTGACTGCCCTGCGCTTGCCATCAGAGCTCACTAAAGATGAGCCTCTCCATGATCTTTCCTGGCACCAAGGTCGGGCTGATAGGCCTGTAGTTCCCTGGATCCTCCTTCCGGCCCTTCTTGTAGATGGGTGTCACATTAGCCACCCTCCAGTTATCTGGGACCTCCTGTGTTGACCAGGATTGTTGATAAAATGATGCAGAGAGGCTTAGCAACCTCCTCTGCCAGCTCCCTTAGTACTCTTGGGTGAATCCCATCTGACCCCATAGAGATGTGTGTGTCCAGGTGCAGAAGCAGATCATTAACTACCTCCTGGATTATAGGGGGTGGTTCTGCTCTCTGTCCTTATCTTCCAGGATGGACTGCTCCATCTTGTTTATGCAAGATTCCTTCAGAGAATTGATAAACTGCTGTAAAAGGGGATAATGATCCTTCATCCTTGGAGTGGAATTGTTGCAATGTAGTGCCTCTAAGTTGACAGTGGGGAAGTTTGAGGGCTGGTCACAATTAAAGTGTTATTTGACCATTTCTGCCCATTGATCTTTGTCTTGAAAATTGAAAATTTATTCAATTAGTATAAGAAATAGCAACCACCAGATGACCAGTCATCCAGATCTCTGAATACTCTTGATAATACAGAACAACCATGCAGAACACAAGGTTAAAACACATTTTTAGAGGACAAATTTGAAGTCCCCATTAAAAAAAGAAGGTGGAACAATGATCAGCTTGTTATTTAAAATGTATGGGTTATTGCACTACTGTTAGCTAGGCAAAAAGCTCCTTCTTTTCCAAAGGAATTTTTTGCTTTAAATATAACTTGTGCAAGAGATATGACAACCTTTTGACAGCCTTCCTCAGACATGCGAAATCTGAAACAGATGTAGTTGAGACAATTCTTGAGCATCAGTTCTTGTTTTCCAGCATAGTTACTGACAAACCCAAATACTGTATTTTAAGAATCTTGGCAGCTTAAAGTCTCTGTTCCATCTGACCTCTTGTTTAGTGGTGAGACCTTTGTTGTGTTCCTCAGGTTATTTATTACTTCTGGTTTTGCTATAGGCATATTTTCTTCTACCAAATTAATTAAACATAAAAGAGTGTCTGGTTTGCCTATGGCTTGACCTTTAGTACATGGATGCATGGAAACAGAGTGCAAAACCCCTCTTCTATTCCCCCACCTCCCCTCCAAACCTTGTGTATACTCACATCTATGAAATCCTTTGCTGCTAATAATTTTTATTTATCTGGCCCTTGCTTAACATGGATGTAACGGCAACGAGGACTAAAGCTTCTAAGATGTTACTATGTGTGGATATCAATAAATAGTGTGTTGTCCTGAGTAGGAGTTAAAGTATATCACGCCTTTCCCGCCATTTGTACCCAGAAATGTTGAGGAAGAAGATTGCAAGCTGTTGCTCCTCAAATGCAGCCTTACCCTGTTGGGAAAGTGTCTGTTAAAGACGTCTTCCCAGCTGAAGGGACCTATAGCGTGCATCCCTGTGGGCTGGTGTTGCACAGGCATGCCCAGTAAGGAGAAGTGTGTCAGTGCTGATCCTTGGTTAAACAAGACTTGAAGGAGGGCTTTCTTTAATTACATTCATTTACATTTTGTATTTGCACAAATCTAACATAAACAATGTTAAAACTGAGTCCCACTGCTTGGTTGGCTTGAAAAGATCAACTGTGTAAGCTAGAAATCTGTTCAGTCACTCCTCTAGGAAATTTTACTGACACCATCCTTGTTTTAATAGTCCTACTATAAATGTCATTGATCTTAAGCTGGTTAAGGGAGCAATAGGATCCTACGGCCATAGGAACTGGGATGATGTATGTGGAAATCACCCTTTAAACAGATGTCACCTGCTGTTTACTTCTCCTCTTTGTTCTCATTCTGAATCAAACAGCTGCCAAGATTCTTTATTCATATCTGGTTTTAATTTGAAGCTTTACTTAATAAAATCGGGGATGACTAGATACTTAGATTTCTTCCAAACATGATGAATATTTATTTCTGAAGGTCTTTAGGTAGGACTTGGACTTGCTTTCCAGAAACTGTAAGCAGATAACTCAAACACTTTGTGCAATGTGGAAGTTTCTTCCTTTGTTCATCTGACGCATCACAGAAGTTTTCTGTCTAATGTGTAGAGATTGGCTGCAAAAAGCCAGTATAGTTAATTTAAAGCATCTCCTACATGAGTCTTGGATTTTCCAACTCCATCTGTAGTTCAGTAAGTCGCAGTCTCTTGGCCATTTGTGAAAAGCTGTTGCTGCTTTCTGCTCCCACACTGTGATAGTTTCTGTTAGATGTAACTGTTCCCATGGGAGACTTTCCTTCATTTCAGCTGAACATATTAGGGTATCAGTCCGGGAAGGAAACCCATGTTGCTCTTAAAATTTGTAAATAACTTTTAAAAAGACATCTTTTTTAATTTCTCGGGCAGTGACATGGGACTGTGTTACTGATATCAGCAAGTAGCCACAAACTTCCCACTTCGGCGTGGTCTGGGATCCCTTGTACTGACTCACACCCTGCCGGCACTGGGTGCCCACCCTGTGTGACAAGCAGTAACACATGTTGATGCTGAGGAGTTGCAGAAGGAGGTGGTCATGCACTGCAGCTGTGAACAGGCACTGTGTGTGTGGTGCAGACCTCTGGGTCAGGTGGACACTATGCATCTTTGTGGCTAATTGCATTTCTTTTCTATCTGTTTTTAGTGTGTTAATGTCTGATGATATATGAGCCTTAGTGTGGCCTGAAGCTGTGTGTGCTCTGTGTCACCAACTGTTAAGCAAAAAATATGTGAGGCATCTGAAGGGTGATGATTTCCTTTGTTTTCTTACCAGTGGTAAAGACTAGATTCCGTAAACACTGTCTGATCTTTTAATTTGAGGGAAATCTGCAGAATAACTAAAATACCAGATTGCAGAGCATCCTCTGAAGGAGTCAGTGCTAACAGAGCCAGATGGATGCTTTATTGAATGTAGCCTTATAAATGCATTCCAGTTATGGAAGGAATTTGAGCTATGAAAATAATTTAATTACAAAGGTAACTGGATGCTGCACAGGGAAACCTGCCCTGTAATGTAGAGTCTATCTCTTTCTTTCAAGGAAGTACAGCAAGAAGAATATGTGTTTAGAAAACTAGGTTTCTTCAAATGAATTAGATGGTTTTCCACAAGTCTCTAAGCACTGTCATGCACAAGAGAGTGAACTACTCACCCGTCTCACATTTTAGGAACATTCTTCTTTTTCCTTCTCCATCAGTTTCTGTAATTTGATCATAAGCTTTCATTTTTATAAGTGTAGAATTTCCCCAGAGCAGAAAGAAGAAAGGACACAGCACAGTTTGAGTTTGGTGGGTCAGGAGGAGGGCAGGACGGGTGCTGGGAGGGCAGGGGAAGGACATCACTGGGGCAGGCAGCGCCTGCTGCCTGGGGGGGCTGCCCAGGGTAAGGGCTGGCGGGCAGCAGAGGTGTGGGAAAGGCTGACTGCCCACCCTCTCAGGCCTCCCCCAGCTGCCTGGTGCTTTCAGGAATGCAGAGCTCGTTTTAGCACGGGCCTTCTCTGCCTCGTTATATTGCGTCTCTTTACAGGGGAGTTTTTCTAAATTGGCAAATTGTTTACTTGTTCTGTGTCCCTTCGTACTATTTCCTTTTAAGCACAATTATTTTAATTGATTAATACTGCACCGAGCAGTTTGCTTGGAAGGGGCAGCCTTTTTGGTTTTTTTGGACTAATTGCCAGTCTGGATTTCTGAATGACAATACAGCTGCTAATTAATCTCACTGCTGTTCTCACAGAAAGACACCCTGATAAGAGCTTGCCAATTAACATAAGAAAAAAAAGCACGTCAAGAGTCCTGTTGTGTTTTTCTGGCATCCACTCCCAGTCGGATGAATATCACTACCAAATACAGAGACAGACTAAGTACTAATTCTGAAAGCCAGTAGGCCACGAGGCTGCTCTAAATTTGCCCAGACATTGTTCATTCAGGAGCCAGCAGTTATTTGTACGCCTGGAAAAGTTCCTGTGTGATGTGCTCTAGGTCACCCTGCTCTGGCAGGGGGGGTTGGACTAGATGATCTTTCGAGGTCCCTTCCAACCCCTAGGATTCTATGATTCTATGATTCTGTTGGCTCTTGTTGCCTAGCATTACTTGCTACGTTTTTTGTAAGCAGGAGGAAGATGAGGCAGGGCAGTGTAGCAAGTGTCTGACCATCCCCATAGGGATTTTCTTGCAGTGTCCCACTGTTAATGAATATTAGCAGAAGACTGAAAAGGGAGTTTTGACAGTGCGGGTCCCAGCTTTCATCTGGTTCATCTGCTGCAGCCAGGGACTGGGGGTGTGCGTGGGGCACTCCGTGGCTCAGGAGTGCTCCCACAGTGTGCAACAGAGAGCAATCTGAGTGCCATGCTGGACAGTGCTGGTGGTGGTGGGCAGTGTGGTGGCAAGGTGAGCTGCCTTGCTTCTATCGCAAACTGTGCTGGTTAGCTGTGGTGGGCAGCTCCAGTGTTAAGGCCAAGAATTCACTTTGCTTCTTGCAGGGGAAGTTTGCAGCCCCATGCTGACTTTCAGGCTGCTGGAGTTAAGCCTCTAATAGTTGCTGGGAAAAGCTCATTTAAAACCACCTGGGCACGTTACAGGACTGTGTAATCTCAGCTGTATCTGTGGTGTAGATATGTCCATGAAAATACAGGACCAGATGCTCACTGGTGATGGATATTCCGGTCTCTGATCCACACCAGCTCTGTGATATCGAGGTGAGTTACAGGGACTCATCTAGCCAGGGGTAGGGGACAGAACCTACTGCTGTTGCCAGTTTGTTTTCATTACTTTGAATTTTCCAGAGCAGTGTTTCTGGCCCACAGTACCACATGCCATGGG
The DNA here is from genome assembly GCA_020745705.1 of Hemiprocne comata. Taxonomy (NCBI): domain Eukaryota; kingdom Metazoa; phylum Chordata; class Aves; order Apodiformes; family Apodidae; genus Hemiprocne; species Hemiprocne comata. Next base: position 12,036,315 of record CM036616.1, on the reverse strand, counting down.
TGCTTCTGAAGACACGAGCACTAGAGCAGTTGCTGTGGCTGGTGTGCAATGCTCTGGGTCACCAGAGAGCTGTCACACAGTAGAACATACAACAAGGTCATGAAAAGTGCTGGTTTAAACCCTGCTGTTAGAATTTATTTTCTTTTCTTTCTTTTCCTCCCTCTCTGTGCTTGCAGGTCAGAAGATTCTTCACCACAGAAGTGATGTCTTAGAAACTGTAGTCCTGATTAATCCCTCAGATGAAGCAGTTAGTACTGAGGTAAGTCAGAAATACTTTGTTGAATGTGTCATAAAAGTTCCATTATGTGGACAGCATGAGAGCAGTGAAACACACGTAGTTAAAATAATTCTTGAATATCAGTTACTGCCTTCCAGCATTGTGACTATCAAACCCTAATACTGTCTTTCAGAGTCTTAGCAAACAAAGAGCAGGTCCTAACTGCATGAAAGCACACATTAGGAACAAATATAATGAAAAACATCATCCATCCCTTGATTTTTTCTCTGGTTTGCCAGACTTCTGATAGAAGATCAGAGGTATAGGGCAGAAACAAACCTCTGATCCCACCATTCCTTTAATAATGCACCAAACTCCCTTCTTGATGAAGTGGAGGCAGCTGTGGTAAAACTGCATCTGCTTTTCTTCTGCTACTCCATTGTTTGTTAGCTCTGGATGCCTTTCTACACATGAAAAAAGTGCCTGAAAGTGCCCTGAGATAAATTTAGATCTTGAAGAATTACAAACTATGTGGTTGTTAGTCTAGGTTAATCCATCTGTCCTTCAGAAACCATGTGACATTTTCAATGGACTCTTGTGAGCGCCCCAGAAGAGGACTGCCAGTTCCTCATGAAGTCACTAGAGCTGAGTCAAAGAACTAAGTGTGTACTTCAAAGACAAAGTTGACAAATTTAACTAGTGAGACTGAAGGTTTTAAAAATAGGGATAATTGCATTTGCTAGCCTGTACAGGGAAGCACTGACGTAGTACCATGTCTGTTGGGAAATGAAGCGACTGCATGTAGTACATAGTGAAAAATCTGTTTTATTATTAAGTGATATTGAACAAAACAGGAGGAAGGACACCAAAACAAATTTCTGGAATTTGTGGAAGTTTAAATAATTAACCTCAGCTTTGTTAATGGCAGCTCATTCACTAAAAAACTGTGCATGAAAATCTCTTATAAGGCATTAGAGGTACTTGGTAAGGAGCAAGGTGGTCAGCTGGCTAGCAGCTCTTAATACACTCAGACATTCAGAGTAAAAAGCTATTAAGCATGTGTGTGTGTGTGTGGGGAGGGAGGGAGAGTCAAAAGAACTGCCAAAAGTAGGGAAATGCTGTTTCTGTCACTGCTGTTCATCATACCTTTGATGGAAGACCACATAGAAGAACACTGTCTGAGGCCCACTAATGATTTCTGAACCCTGGCTTTATTTCTTTGGCTCTGGAAGGTGTTTGGCTAGGTTAATTCCCTCTTGCTAGACTGAGAGGCAATCTTTTCTTTGCCTTCATCTTGCCAAACTGGTCACAGCCAGAAGTTACAAGCTGAGATTTACCTTGGCTTGCTGTGCAAGACTCTAACTGGAAATAAGCCAGAAAAAGACAATAAGAAAGAGGCAGGATAATTAAATCAGGTTGGGATAGGCATGTTCTGCCTATTATGGCAAGTAGAAAACAGTTTCAGATATCAAGAGATTGCCAGGTTGCATTTAGGGAGACTGTGATATACCATGGAGCTCTGACTTCACCAGAAGATGAATGCTAGTCTATCTGTTCAGGAAAAATGAAGAAAAATTATATTTAAAAAATTCTTAATCTGCTAATCTGGCTGGTTATAGCTGTACTGATGGCAGCCTGAGCATAATTTTGCCCAAAGCTCCTGTCATGTTCTGTCAAATGCCAAAATACCTCCCAGAAAAGAGAGGCCTAAAGGGAGAGAGACTGTAGTTGCCCAAAGGAAACAAGGTTCTGAAATGCCCATGAGTAGTGTCTTCCTTCTTAAGGAGATCCTACTCTGTTGTTCTAACCTTCCTGTGACTGTACCATAAATCTGGGAAATTGCTGATCTGCTGATGCTCCCTCCTGTCTCTGTTCACACTCCGTCTTTACCTCCGTTTTGGCTGAGGCTACATCTTCCTCTTTGCTTCCTTCAAACAATATGGGACTTCAGCCAAGGGTAAAGCTGAACAGAATCATCACCTTGCAGTATTTCTTCTGAAATGGAGTGGTCTGGAAATCAGGAGACGAATTTCTGGTAGTCCTTCAGGAAGCCTTCATTATACCCAAACACAGAATTTATGTGTCTCTTAAAGGTCTTCTGTGTCTATCATACATTATGCTCTGTAATCTGAAAGCATTTATTTACTCTTTTTTGTGTTTGCTAGCTCTGTAGAATACAATTCATCACCAATTAATAAAATATATTGAAGGGGAATTATGTGACAGACGCATGTCAGTGATTCACAAGTCAGGATATAATTGTGCTTTTGGAAAACCTGGTGAGTTTACACATAAGTCGGAAGACTGCCCAAAACTGCTGCCAGCAACAAGAGAAAATATAGAAGGAGAAGCCAGTTCTTTACGGTTTTAATACAGCAAAAACAGACAAGATTTGAGCAACACACTTCAGACAGCTGGCTGCACTTAACTGTATTTTTGTCTGAAATAGAAATAGACTCAATCTAGCAAGGATATTGCTGAATTTATAATTATTTAGTGCAATTAATAATAGACCAGCATTAGTCCTGCATTTAATTAAAGGAACTTTCTGCTGCTCAACATCAGGGTCCCTTATTCAATAAAATAACAGTGAAAATGTAGTGAAGCTGGGGTCTTCTTTCAGATACACACTCCTCAGTGCCTCTTTTCTACTTGTACTGAAAATGTGAGTTGTTCAACAGAGGTTCAGGTCGAGCCTTCCTGGTTTAGCCTGGTTCAGGAATTATTTAGAACAACATGTTTCTTAACAATCAATATAAAAATTTGAAAAAACAGCTTGTTAGGAGAGCTGAAGTGATTATATCATCTCCATGGAGATGAAGCTTGGATGCTATATCATGTGGAGTTGGGCTCTGCTCAGATGGGCTCTGCTCATTTAAGTTGAGTATGTGGACAGCCTTGTCCAGGAATCACTATTCTGGCCTAATCCCTCCTTGAACAGAGAAATTAGTGCACATGAAATCCATACCTTACTATAGGTTGAATTGACTTTTCAGTGTTGGACAAGATTTTGAATGTGATTGCAAAAAAGGTAGTCAACAGTGCAGAATCTTACACAGATTTTGTTTAGTTTTGTTCTCAAATTTAAGTTGAATATAGCCAATAGAAGTATACTGAATCTATGGGTTTCTCTTAGCATGCAAGTAAATCTCCCTCTGGGGAGGAAAAGGGAATTATGAGTACCTGTAGTGAGGGTCAAGTGAAGTCACAGGAGCTACTTAAAAATAGTTAAGTTACTGAAAATGCAGAAGAAGGTTATTTCTCAGTAGCAAGCTCATTTGTGCCACCAGACATCCACTTAATTTACTAGTGGATATTGAAAAAGGTCTTGGGTTTGCAAACTTTAAAAACTTTTGGTGTCCATAGAGACATGATGAGGTGTAAATAGTGCATGTGATTGCATCTCAGTGCTTGAAGTTGAAGTTTATGATTATGGTGAAGCAGAATTGTTCTTTAACCTTATTGATGGTTCAGGTTACAGCAGAATGGCAATCTAAATATGACACACACTTTTGTGTGTGATTTCTGGCTGTTACTTTTCAGTGACATTTTCCCAAATAAATGACAAGTAATACTGTACTCTGAGGAAGAACAGCCTTCCAAACACTGAGTCTGACACATGGAGTTGTGCCTCATGAGTATGTGGGACAGAATTTGCCATGAGGGTTCTGATACAGTGCTACTAAAATTCACCAAGAGTTGTATTTGGGGTTTGGCTATCTGGATCATGGGACCAGCTCTGACGAACCTGTTCTGCTGGGGGCTGATGGGATCCACCTGTCAGAAAAGGGGAAGCGCATCCTCAGACACAGACTAGCCAAACTGGTGAAGAGGGCTTTAAACTGATGAGGCTGGGGGGAGGGAACCTCCATGCATCCCACACCAATCAACTTCAGTGTGATGCTGGTACCAGTAACAGGTGCCCAGAGCCTACAGAAGGAGAGCTACTCAGTTACCTTCACTAGAGGCCCAGCTTAAATGCCTCCATGCAAAGGCACACAGCATGGGGAATAAACAGGAGGGGTTAGGGAAGACAAGGTGGGGGTGTTGCCCTCTATGTCAAAGACCAGCTGGTGCACATGGAGCTCCCCTGGGGATGGATGAGGAGCCAACTGAGAGCTTATGGGTTAAGACTAAGGGGAAGGCAGGGACAGGTGACATTACAGTGGGGGTCTGCTACAGGCCACCTGACCAGGAGGACAGTATAGATGAGGTGCTCTACAGACAGATAGGACCAGCTTCACGTTCACAAGCCATAGTACTCATGGGGAACATCAACCACCCTGATATCTGTTGGAGGGACAGCTCTGCAAAGCACAAACTATCCAGGAGGTTCCTAGAGTGCGTGGATGACAACTTCCTTTTCCAAGTAGTTGAGGAACCAACAAGGAAAGGTTCAATGCTGGACCTTGTTCTCACCAACAAGGAAGGGCTGATGAGGGATGCAAAACTCAAGGGCAGCCTTGGTTGTAGCAACCATAAAATGGTGGAGGTCAAGATCTTCAGGGCAGCAAGGAGGGCTCACAGTAAGCTTAGTACCCTTGACTTCAGGAGGGCAGATTTCAGCCTCTTCAGGGATCTGCTCCAGAGAGTGTCATGGGATACCATCCTGGAGGGAAGAGGGGCCCATGAAAGCTGGCTGATACTTAAGGATCACCTTCTCCAGTCCCTGGAAAGATGCTCCCCACCTAAGGGAAAGTCAGGTAAAAACGCCAGGAGACCAGCATGGATGAGCAAGCAGCTCCTAGAAAAGCTCAACCTTCAGAAGGGAGCATACAGAGGGTGCAAACTAGGGCAGGTACCCTGGGAGGATTACAGAGAGGTTGTCCAAGCAGCTAGGGATCAGGTAAGGAGAGCCAAATCCCAGATGGAATTAAATCTTACCAGGGATGTAAAGAGCAATAAGAAAAGTTTCTTATAGGTATGCTGGGAATAAAAGGACAACCAAGGAAAATGTATGTCCTCTCTTGAAGGAAACTGAAGACCTAGGTATGCAGGATATTGAGAAGGCTGAGGTTCTCAATGACTTGTTTGCATCAGTCTTCTCTGGCAAGAGCTTCAGCCTCATCGCAAAGACCACAGCAGGGGAAAGCACAGACTAGGAGAATGAAGCACACCCACAGTAGGAGAACAGGTTTATGACCATCTAGAGAACCTGAAGGTGCACAGGTCTATGAGACCTGATGGTATCGATCCACAGGTCCTAGGGAGCTGGTGGATGCAGTTGCTAAGTCTCTGTCCATCATATTTGAGAGATCATGGTGGTCTGGTGAGGTTCCTGCTTGTTGGGAAAAAGAGAACATAGCCCCTGTTTTTAAAATGGGAAAAAGGAAGACCCAGGGAACTACAGGCTGGTGAGTCTCACCTCTGGGCCCAGCAAGATCATGGAACAGCTCCTCCTGGAAAATCTACTAAGGCACATGGAAAATAAGGAGGTGATTGGTGACAGCCAACATGGCTTCACTAAGGACAAATCATGCCTGACCAGTTTGGTGGCCTTCTATGACAAGGCTACAGAGATGGTGGATAGTGGCAGAGCAACTGATGTCATCTACCTGGATTTGTGCAAGGCATTTGACACTGTCCCACAGGGCATCCTGGTCTCCAAACTGACAAGACATGGATTTGACAGATGGACCACTTGGTGGATAAGTAATTGGCTGGATGGCCACACCAAAAGAGCTGTGGTCAGTGGTTCAGTGTCCAAGTGGAGGCAAGTGATGAGTGGTGTTCCTCAGGGGTCAGTATTGGGACCACTGCTGTTCAACATCTTTGTTTTAAACATAGACAGCGGGTTTGAGTTTATCCTCAGCAGATTTGCTGATGACACCAAGCTGTGTGGTGTAGTTTACACCCTAGAGGGAAGGGATGCCATCCAGAGGGACCTTGACAGGCTGGAGAGGTGGGCCTGTGCCAACCACATGAAGTTCAACAAGGCCAAGTGCAAGGTCCTGCCCCTGGGTCAGTGCAACCCCAGGCACAAATACAGGCTGGGGGGAGAATGGCTAGAGAGCAGTCCTGAGGAGAAGAACCTGGGGGTGGTAGTAGATGAGAAGCTCGACATGAGCTGCCAGTGTGCACTGGAGCCCAGAGGGCCAACCACATCCTGGGCTGCATCAAATGAAGTGTGGCCAGCAGGGCCAGGAAGGGGATTCTGCCCCTCTGCTCTGCTCTGGTGAGACCACACCTGGAGTACTGTGTACAGCTCTGGATGGAACCCTCAGCACAGGAAAGACATGGAGCTGTTGGAGAGGGTCCAGAGAAAGGCCATGAAGATGACCGAAGAGCTGAAGCACCTCTGTTATGAAGACAGGCTGAGAGAGTTGGGGCTGTTCAGCCTGGAGAAAAGAAGGCTGCGGGGAGACCTTATAGCAGCCTTGCAGTACCTGAAGAGGCCTAGAGGAAAGCTGGGGAGGGGTTTTTCACCAGAGAGGGCAGTGACAGGAGAAGGGGTAATGGTTTTAAACTGAAAGAGGGGCAATTTAGGTTAGACATCAGGAAGAAATTCTCCACTATGGGGGTAGTAAGGCACTGTAATAGATTATCCAAGGAGGTTGTGGAAGCCCCCTCCCTGGAGGTGTTTAAGGCCAGGTTGGATGAGGCTTTGTGCAGCCTGGTCAAGTGTGAGGTGTCCCTGCTTATAGCAGGGGGGTTGGAACCTGATGATCTTTAAGGTCCCTTCCAACCTTAACCATTCTGTAATTCTGTGGAACATGAGGGAAAACTTCTTTATGGTGAACATTACAAGGCACTGGAACAGGCTGCCCAGAGAGGTTGTGAAGTCTCTTTCTGTGGAGATATTCAAGACCGCCTGGATGCAGTCCTGTGTAATGTGCTCTAGGCAATCCTGCTTTAGGCAGTCCTCTCGAGAGGTCCCTTCCAACTCCGATGATTCTGTGATTCTGTAATATGTTTGTTCGTTGGAAATGTTATTTTTTCATTTAAATTTTATTCTGTTCTGCTCTTTGCTCTTTTTTCCATGTCATTAGTTTGGTTTATTAAACAGACCTTCTCTCTAATTCCTTCTTATCCCTCCTTTTTTCCTGTTTGTGACTTTCTCATTGTCTTTTGTAAACAGCACTATAAATTGATAATATTTCTGTGGTGCAAATTATGTTTTGAATAGGAGAGGTAAACTGCATGTTCTCAGTGGAATATAGAAACACCTGGTAACTCCCATTATTGATCTGTTTTTCTCTCCTTCACTCTAGGTGCGCTTAATGATCACAGATGCGGCAAGACACAAGCTCCTTGTACTAACTGGACAGTGCTTTGAAAACACAGGAGAACTCATTCTTCAGTCTGGTTCCTTCTCCTTCCAGAACTTTATTGAGATCTTCACGGATCAAGAGGTGTGTTCAGATAAGTGTCTTCCATACGTTGTTGTGTGATGGCAGAGGTTTCTAAAAGACCAAAAATGGCCCTCTTTCTAGTTAGTATTAGAACCAGCAGCCTGATGCCAATGCTCTTTACTCTTCCTTATAGACATTCTATCAAAACATTTATTTAATTTATTTTAGATTTTATATAAATAGCTTAGCAGAAGAATTACAATTTAATTTGAGGAGTTGTAACTTCCAGAAACAGAAAATCAAGGAACCTTTTGACAATGGAAGGAGAGAGCTGTGTTTAAAATATACAGGTTGTTTATCCAAGGTGCACATACAAAGCAGTCAAATTGAACCTGACACTGGGTTCTTGTCTGGTGGCAGCTAAGTGATAGGTGACTTTAAGTAAGAGGCTGTTTGATGGAATAACTGTTAGTTTTTTGCAACGCATACCTGCTTGGCTTCTTTATGGTAGTGTTTAGAATCTGGCCAGTGAAATCTGTAAATCTTGTCATTTTTACATACTAGAAATATAAGTATTAAGTATGCCAGTATTTAATGCTGTTTGTTTTAGGACTTGCTATTTTGCTGTCTTGCTTAATGTACTGTGTCTGAAAGCCCCCATAGGGCACGAACCCTTAGTAAACAAGCTGTCATGCTTAATTTGGCTGCTGTGTAAAGTGTACATTTAAATAAACTATATTGCTGCATCTCTAAGAATTTAGTTTCAAAAATTAATTAGAAGCATGTTAGTGGAGTGAGATTTGAAAGTTCAGCACTGAAAAAACAGAAGTTTGCATGAGTTCCAGCATGGCCTTATTTTATCCATTTGATCCTATTGTCAAAACCTCTTTGTTCAGCATATGATTTTGGGGCTGGGGAAAGAGCTGGATTCCTGTTCTCTGAAACACACATGATGCCTAAAACTCACTGGCAGTTCTCAGAGTTAGTTTTCCATGAAATTGCATACCCGAGCTTCTTGCATCTCTGGCTAATTAGCGACTCACTACTTTATGACTACATGCAAAATTAGGGACGAATTTTACCATTAAAATCAGGAAGCAAAATTGTTGGCTGGAAAGCAGAGGGGTGGTGGCTGGCCATGAGGTACAGCCACTGAGGCATTTGTGCAGTGGTGGGCATGCAGGGCGTACTCCTGTGGGCTGTGAGTAAGGCTCATTTGGCTCGTCTCTGCAGCTGACAGCAGGCTTGCCAGGAAGCCAACAAGGCTCTTCAAAAGTGCTGGCTTCCAGCTTATTGTTTCTGGAGCCTTGGCCTCTCACTGCTTCTACAAGATTTCACAAAAGAAAACAAGATTGCATTTGCCATACTGCAGTCTGTGCATGTGGCATTTTTGAAAGGGTCCTGTAACTGCGAAATTCTTAGGTGGTCTACAAATCGGGAAAAAGCTTAGAAAAAAGGGCTAAAAATAAGTGATTAGTGGTTTTCTAAGTGGTGATCAGAAGAAAGAATTCGTGTGCTGTCTTGGCAATAGTTAGTTTACAGCTGGACTCAATGATCTTAAGGGTCCAACCTAAATGATTTTATAATTCTATAAGCATGTACGGTTTGAGAAGTACTGTGTACATTGCTGTTTCTGGCCTCTGCCCATTTTCACTTTACTGGACCAAACCTGAGCTATGGTCATTGAACCTTGGAATCATAGAATGGGTTGGGTTGGGAGGGACCTTAAAGATCATCTAGTTCCAACCCCGCTGCCATAAGTAGGGACACCTGCCACTAGGCCAGGTAGCTCAAAGCCCCATCCAACCTGTTCTTGAACACTTCCAGGGAGGGGGCATCCACAACTTCTCTGGGCAACCGGTTCCAGTCTCAGCAATCTCACAGCAGAAATTTCTCTGTAATATCTAATCTAAATCTACCCTTTTCCAGTTTGAGACCACTCCCCCTTTTTCTAGTGCTACATGCCCTTGTAAAAAGCCCCTCCCCAGCTTTCCCATAGGCCTTCTTCAGGTTCTGGTAGGATGCTATAAGGTCTCACTGGAGCCTTCTCTTCTCCGGACTGAACAAGCCCAACTCTCTCAGCCTGTCTTCATAGGAGAGGTGCTCCAGCCCTTTGGTCATCTTCATGGCCTTCCTCTGGACCCTCTCCAACAGCTCCATGTCCTTCTTGTGTTTGGGACTCCAGAACTGGGCACAGTACTCCAGGTGGGGTCTCAAGACAGTGGAGTAGAGGGGCAGAATCAGTCCTCTTTTGACCTACTTCTTTTGATGTAGCCCAGGACACAGTTGGCTTTCTGCCCTACAAGTGCACATGGCTGGCTCATGTTGAGATTCTCATCAACCAACACCCCCAAGTCCTTCACCTCAGGGTTGCTCTCAATCCATTCTCTGCTCAGAGAATGTACTGTACTTGTGCTTGGGGTTGCCCTGACCCAGGTGCAGAACCTTGCTCTTGGCCCTGTTGAACTTCATGCAGTTTGTATGGGCCCTCCTCTCAAGCCTGTCTCAGTCCCTCTGGGTGGCACACCTTCGGTCCACCATGTTGGCCACACAGCTCGGTGTCATCAGCAAATTTGCTGAGGGTGCACTTCATCTCACTGTCCATGTCACTGACAAAGATGTTAAACAGCACTAGTCCAAATACTGACCCCTGAGGAATGCCACTCATCACTGATCTCCACTTGGACATTGAGCCATTGACAGCAACCCTTTGAGTGTCACCATCCAGCCAATTCCTTATCCACTGAGTGGGCCATCCATCAAGTCCATGTCTCTCTAATTTAGAGACAAGGATGTTGTGTGGGACAAAGTCAAATTCTTTGCACAAATCTATGTAGATGACACCGGTTGCTCTTCCCTTATCCACCAATGATGTAGGCCCATCACAGAAGCCCACCATGATGAAAATAAACTATGTAACACAAAGAAAGGGAGACATAAGCACATGAAAGCCCAAAGAGGTCTACTACAATCTCAATCAAATCTACAAAAACTACAATCAAATCTCACTGATTTTTTTATATTAATTTCTTCTGCTGATTCAGTTTGTGGCCCAAGACTTTCAAATTATTCAGCTTTAGCATATCTGCATTTTTAACCCTAACATTTTTTTTCTTTATCCCTGTACCTCATAGTCTCAGAAATGAAAAACTTGTAGCTCTTTGAATTTCTGAAGCAATAACTAATTTCGTAGTGCTCCTGCAGTCAGTTGTGCTAATCAGGGAGTGACACTTGCTTTTCAGCAGCCAGTCTTCAGAAAGGACTGCAGTAACAATGGTGTGGTGGAATATATCCCCTGAGAGAAGGGGTGAAGAAGGCAGCTGCCCCTGGGAGGACACTGGCCTCCTCTGGGTTGCAGTTATTCTCTGCCTGTTAAGAGGATGTGCTGTGTCCCTTAGATGTTGGGCTGGCTCTTCTGGATGAGCTGAGGCAGCAGGGAGACTCATGAACCAATGTCAGAGATAGTGGCAGCTCTGGCAGTGTTAGCCTCATAGTTCTCATACCCCCTCCATATAAAAGCTTGTTCCCTCCTCCTATAAAGGGTGGAGGAGGGAAGGGGGAACCTTGGAGTACTGTTGCCCTTTGGGCAATGGGGACCAGGAATAAGGTCCTTCTTTGTATTTAAAACAATACAGTAATAAACTGATTGTGGTAAGAGGTTCACTTGTCTTCTAGGGTGGGTACTCACCAATGCAGAAGTGAATAAAAAATACTTTATCTATCTGATCAGGAAATATTATGTTCTGACATTGTCATTTAAAAATTAATTTACATGCATCTCCTTGGTTTTTTGTTTTACAACCATAGATTGGTGAATTATTAAGCACCACACACCCTGCCAACAAAGCCAGCCTAACTCTTTTCTGCCCTGAGGAAGGTGACTGGAAAAATTCCAATCTTGACAGACACAACCTCCAAGACTTTATTAACATTAAACTCAACTCAGCTTCCATACTGCCAGAGATGGAAGGACTGTCTGAATTCACAGAATATCTGTCAGAATCTGTAGAAGTGCCATCACCCTTCGACATTTTGGAACCTCCAACCTCAGGAGGCTTCTTGAAACTCTCCAAACCCTGCTGTTATATTTTCCCGGGGGGAAGAGGGGACTCCGCATTATTTGCAGTGAATGGATTCAACATGCTTATCAATGGAGGATCTGAAAGAAAATCTTGCTTTTGGAAACTTATCCGGCACTTGGACAGGGTAGATTCCATTCTGCTCACTCACATTGGAGATGACAACCTGCCAGGAATCAATAGCATGCTTCAGCGAAAGATAGCTGAACTAGAAGAGGAACAGTCCCAAGGGTCTACTACCAACAGTGACTGGATGAAAAATCTGATCTCACCTGATTTAGGAGTTGTATTCCTTAATGTTCCTGAGAACCTGAAGAATCTGGATCCTAGCTTTAGAGTAAAAAGGAGTGTGGAAGAAGCTTGTTTTACTCTCCAGTATTTAAATAAATTGTCCATGAAACCAGAACCTCTTTTCAGAAATGTGGGAAATACCATTGACCCCATCATTTTATTTCAGAAAATGGGAGTTGGCAAACTTGAGATGTATGTGCTTAATCCTGTCAAAAATAGCAAAGAGATGCAATATTATATGCAGCAGTGGAGTGGTACTAACAAAGACAAAGCTGAATTCCTGCTGCCAAATGGTCAAGAACTAGATATTCCATTGCCCTACTTCACCTCAGTCTCGTCCCTGATTGTGTGGCATCCAGCTAACCCTGCAGAAAAAATAATCCGAGTTCTGTTTCCTGGAAACAGCACCCAATATAATATTCTAGAAGGACTAGAAAAGCTCAAACACTTAGACTTCCTTAAACAACCAATGGTTACACAAAAAGACCTAACAGGGAACATTGCTAGCCCAGCTGTGAAACAAACAAAGTTGAAGCAACGAGCAGACAGCAAGGAGAGTCTCAAGCCTATGGCAAAGACACCACCGAGCAAGCCTGTCAGAAAAGAATCTAAAGAAGAAACACCAGAGCCTGCAAAGCCTAGTCCAGCACCAGAAAAACCTCAGAAGTTGGAAAGCAAAGAAAAAGTTCCAGTTAAAAAAGAGAAACCAGCAAAAGTGGAGACCAAACCTATACTGGTGGAAAAAGACATAGTAAGTAAAGAAGAACAATTAGTAAAATCTGAAACTCCTGAAAAACAAGGTACAGATGTAAAACCAAAAGTGTCAAAGGAGAAGCCAGTGAAAAAGGAAGTGAAAGCCAAACCTGAAGAAAAGAAAGAGGAAAAAGAAAAAACAAAGAAGGAGGCTTCTAAAAAAGAGGAGAAAACATCCATCAAAAAAGAAGAGAAAACACCCATCAAAAAAGAGGAAAAACCAAAAAAAGAAGAGATAAAGAAAGAAGTTAAAAAAGAGGTGAAAAAGGAAGAGAAGAAGGAAATTAAGAAGGAAGTAAAGAAGGAAGCTTCACCAAAGGAACCTAAAAAAGAAGCTAAAAAAGATGAGAAGAAAGAAATTAAGAAGGAAGAAAAAGAAGCCAAAAAGGACATCAAAAAGGCTCCTAAAGAAACAAAGAAGACAGCTGCTCCTTCGAATGAAGCCAAAAAGCCAGCAGCAAAGCCTAAAACACAGAAGAAGGAGGAACCTGCTAAAAAAGAAGCAGTATCTGCTGGAAAGCCAAAGGAAAAGGGAAAAGTTAAGACTGTGAAGAAGGAGATCAAAGTCAGTGGAGCACAAGCTGCCCTTGCAGCAGTTGGAGTTGCTGCCACAACTGTAGCAGCTGCAGAAATTACAGCCAGTGGAAAGGAACTTGAGGCAGAGAGATCCCTTATGTCCTCACCAGAGGATTTAACAAAGGATTTTGAGGAATTAAAAGCTGAAGAAGTAGAAAAAATAAAAGAAACAAAACCTCAAGTTGCACTTATAGAGGATGAACTGAAACTCACTGGCACAGTACAAAAAGAGGTCTTTGAAGTACAAAAAGAAAAATTAGATAATGAAGGACCTGCCGAATCCTCTGATGAAGGCATAACTACCACAGAGGCTGAGGGTGAGTGTGAACAGACACCTGAAGAATTGGAACCTGTGGCAAAGCACCGGGTTGATGACAATGAAAAGTTTGAAGATGAGGGAACTGGCTTGGAAGAATCATCTGAAGCAGGAGATTATGAGGAAAAGGCAGAGACAGAAGAAGCTGAAGAACGAGGTGAAGATGAGGAAGAAAAGACACCACTGGAGACCACAAAACCATATATGGAGAAAGCAAGAAAAATTGAAGAGAGCTCAGAAACAATGGCTGAAGCAGATGCTAATATTAAAGATGACAAGTATATTGAAAAGGCAGATTACGACGCATCAGATGAACGGGCTGAGGAAGACAGAGAAGAAGCAATAGAAAAGGCAGAAACTGAAGAGACTGAAGAAGAGGAGGAAGACAAGGCAGAAGACAGCAGAGATGAACAGGAAACAGAAAGAATGGAAGCTGAAGAAGATTATGTGATGGCTGTGGTAGACAAAGCTACAGAAGCTGGTGAAGTTGAAGATAAATATGGCCTACTCATAATTACACCAACAAAACGCTCAGAACCTCAGTCTCCAGCAGTTGAACCAGCCTCTTCTATCCATGATGAGACATTACCTGGTGGTTCAGAGAGTGAAGCCACCGTTTCTGATGAAGAAAATAAGGAAGATCAACCTGAGGAATTCACTGCGACTTCAGGTTACACACAGTCTACCATTGAAATATCCAGTGAACCAACTCCAATGGATGAAATGTCGACACCCCGGGATGTCATGAGTGATGAAACCAACAATGAGGAAAGTGAGTCACCCTCTCAGGAATATGTGAACATTACCAAGTATGAGACCTCACTGTACTCTCAAGAATTTGGCAGACCTAAACTTTCTCCACTTCCAGATGCTTTTAATGGATTATCTGAAGGATCCAAAACAGAAGCCACAGAAGGTAAAGACTATAATGCCTCAGCTTCCACCATCTCACCACCTTCATCATTAGAGGAAGACAAATTCTGCAAATCTGCATTCCAAGACGTATACCGTCAAAAAGAAAGTGAAATCCAACGCACTGCCAAATTAGAAATCAAAGAACCCTATCAAGAAGATGTTGGTGGAAAACATAGTTCAGCCAAGAGTCCAGCTGACAGCTTGTCCCCTCCATCACCTGTTGCCAAGACACCACTGAGTGAACGTAGTGTGAACTTTTCACTCACTCCCAATGAGATCAAGGTCTCGTCTGAGCCTGCCCCCATTGCTAAGTTGCCTGATGTACGTCAAGAAGTTGCTGAAGAGCACTGTGCAAGCCCTGAAGATAAAACATTAGAAGTAGCATCTCCCTCACAGTCTGCTGCTGGTAGTGCTGGCCACACACCCTATTATCAGTCTCCCACTGATGAAAAGTCCAGTCAGCTTCACTCTGAAACCAGTGAAAAGTCAACAGAAGCTCCTGTTAGCTTTGAAATCAGTGGAGTCAAAGATGAGTCTGCAAAACCCAGAATAAGTCCTATGGATGAGCCTGTGCCGGATTCAGAATCTCCTATTGAAAAGGTTCTCTCACCTCTACGGAGTCCACCACTGATAGGTTCAGAGATGACTTATGATACATTTTTGAGTGCTGATTTAAAGTCTCCCACCAGAGATTACAGAAGTCTTTCTGAGGGGAAGTTTGAAAAAGAAAAATCACCTGTTCAGATGAGCCCAGCTTCTGAAGCCAGCTCTGTGGGCCTTTTCCAAGAAAAACAAGATGAAAAAAGTACAGAGTTTATGGTAATGAAGGAAGGCTTCAGCCTTGAAAGGAAAATGGAGGATACAGAACTCAGCAGCTCCCAGTCTTCACTGGTCTTAGATGAGCGGAAATTAGCAGGTGATCTCTCACCTACTCAAATAGATATCAGCCAGTTTGGTTCTTTAAAAGAAGATACCAAAATGTCAATTTCTGAAGGCACTGTTTCTGACAAGTCTGCAACTCCTGTTGATGAGGTTGTAGCAGAAGACACCTATTCCCATATAGAAGGAGTAGCTTCTGTCTCTACAGCATCTGTTGCTACTAGTTCATTTCCAGAACCAACTACTGATGATGTATCTCCTTCTTTGCATGCTGAGGTTGGATCTCCCCATTCTACTGAAGTTGATGATTCTCTTTCAGTGTCAGTTGTGCAAACACCAACAACTTTTCAGGAAACAGACATGTCTCCATCTAAGGAAGAGTGCCCAAGACCCATGTCAATTTCTCCACCAGATTTCTCCCCTAAAACTGCAAAAGCAAGAACATTGGTGCATGATCACAGATCTCCTGAGCAGTCAACTATGTCAGTAGGATTTGGTCAGGAGTCCCCTGAGCAGTCATTAGCAATAGACTTTAGTAGGCAATCTCCAGAATATCCTACAGTAGGCACTAGTATACACCATATATCTGAAAATGGACCAACAGAAGTAGATTATAGCCCTTCAGATATACATGAGCCTACTTTTGTACAGAAGATTTCCCCTGTGGAGCAGTCATCCTACTCTCAGGAGAAAGACATTTCAGAAATTATTTCAGTTTCTCAAATTGAAGCTTCATCCTCAACTTCTTCAGCTCATACACCTTCCCAGGTAACTTCACCACTGCCAGAGGAAACTTTTTCAGGTGCTGTTCCACCCAGAGATATTTCACTACATTCTTCTTTTACCTCAGAAAAGGTGCAGAGCCTAGGAGAAAAGCTGTCACCAAAGTCTGACCTATCTCCATTAACTCCAAGGGAATCTTCTCCTCTGTACTCTCCTAGTTTTCCAGATTCACCTCCTGCAATTGCAGAAGCAGTGTCAGCTAGTCATACACCTTCGTTGTCACTGCAAGTGTCTTCTGTCAAAGCATTTGGTTACCAGGAGCCCCTAACAAAGCACAGCCCAGAAAAAGATGACTCCGAGAAAAGCAGCAGATCACCAGAAGAACTTAGTTATTCTTATGAGGCCACAGAGAAAACTACTAGGTCACCAGAGGATATTAGCTACTCCTTTGAGACAGTTGGGAAATCTACTAGATCACCTCAGGCCACAGATTATTCCTATGAGACAACCAGGAAAACTACCAGGTCATCTGAGGTCACAGATTATTCCTATGAGATAATTGGAAAAAATATGAGGTCATCTGAGGCCACAGATTATTCTTATGAGAAGACAGGGAATGCCATCAGGTCACCAGGGGCCATGAATTATTCCTGTGAGACAACTGGCAAAACCACTAGGTCACCTGGGCACACAGATTATTCCTATGAGATAACTGGGAAAACCACCAGATCACCTGAGGCTACATCTTATTCCTGTGAGAGAAATGGGAAAACTACCAGATCACCTGATACTGTGAATTACTCCTATGAGACAACAGGGAAAACCACTAAGTTATCAGAAACCATTAGCTACTGCTATGAAGCAACTGGGATAACCACCAGGTCACCAGAGGCCATGATTTACTCCTATGAGACAACTGGGAAAGCCTGCAGCTCACCTGAAGCCACAGATTACTCATTTGAGACAACTGGGAGAGCCAGCAGGTCACCTGAAGCTGCTAGCTATTCCTATGAAGCAAGTGCACATTTCACTCCAGGAAAGTCATTAGCAGAATCCCGTCAAGATGTTGACTTATGCCTTGTGTCCTCTTGCGAATATAAGCATCCCAAAACTGAACTTTCACCTTCATTTATCAACCCAAATCCCCTTGAGTGGTTTGCAAGTGAAGAACAGTCTCAAGACCAAGAGAAGCCATTAACGCAATCGGGGGGAGCTCAGCCACCTGCTGGGGGAAAGCAGCAAGGGCGCCAGTGTGATGAAACCCCTCCCACATCCGTGAGTGAGTCTGCCCCATCTCAGACTGATTCGGATGTTCCCCCCGAGACTGAGGAATGTCCTTCCATCACTGCAGATGCGAACATTGACTCAGAAGATGAGTCAGAAACCATTCCAACGGACAAGACAATTACATACAAACACATTGACCCACCGCCTGCCCCAATGCAGGATCGCAGTCCTTCTCCTAGGCACCCTGATGTTTCCATGGTTGATCCAGAGGCTCTGCCTGTTGATCAGAATTTGGGAAAACCTTTGAAGAAGGACCTCAAAGAAAAGACAAAGACAAAAAAGCAGGGTACTAAAACCAAGTCATCGTCTCCTGTTAAAAAAAGTGATGGTAAATCAAAACAAGTGGCTTCACCAAAGCCAGCTGTAAAAGAATCTTTAGACAAAAGTTCCAAAACAGCTTCTCCAAAAAAGAAGGAGTCTGTGGAGAAGGCAACAAAAAATATCTCTAATCCAGAAGTAAAATCTCGAGTGGAAGAGAAAGATAAGGACACCAAGAATGCAGCAAATACAACAACATCCAAGTCAGCAAAGACTGCAGCCACAGGTAAAAACAGATAGCAGTTCCCTACTGTTAAGATTTTCTTACTTGTTGCAGTGAGGGTAGTTTGCCTTTATATAATATAAAAATGTGGTTTGTAGCAAATCCCCAAATTAAGTCCAGGTTTTAAATATAAATCCAGTATATAAAGGCCATATTTAAATGCACCAAATTCACTAAATTAAGTTTTGTAATCTGAGAAACTTGATGTGTCAACTTGCTCAGAGAGTATATGAAATATAAAGAACTTAATACTAGCTGTCTAAACTGTTAACCAACCAATAGAATTAAAAGTACCACTTCTGCTGGTGAAGTGAAATCAGCAGCAAAGCGAATCCCTTTATTCATTGTAAGAAACAAGCAGGCACAATTCTTTTAATATTAATGCAATTTAATATTGTGGGAGGCAAAGGTACCATCTACCACTGGATGCTCTTGTTTGCTGGCTTAATTTTAAAAAGAGTATTTTAAAAAATTGGTACAGTAGTAAGAGCACTGCCAGTGAACTAAGCATGTAGATCACATAACCCAGTTAAAGTCTTATGCCGTCAGTGATGAGTAAATGTACAGAAAGTTAATGTAATTTTGAATTACTGTTGTGTATCCTAAGTAGTAATAAAATATGAATTAGATTACTGAAGGAGGCATTGTGCTAATCCGTTGTTTCCGGCAGATCTTGTTAGGGAGTGTTTGGGGGATACTTTGATTTGCTGTTGTCAGGACTGAGAGCCTGTTCTGCTGGAAGGTTTTTACAAGGAGCAGGTCTAGGATTCAGTACAAATAAACCAGCATTCCCCTGTCGTTACCTTCCCCTTTTTAAGTGTTCCACTGTTCCTTTCTTACACCATCATTCGCATGTCTCTGTTAGTAGGTGCATTTCAAAGCAGCAGTGTAGTTCCTCATGCTGTACATTTCCCCAGCACTTTAGTTCTATATGAGATTCTTCTTCCTTAAAGCATACCAAGGCTCTATTTGATAACGGCATTTAAGTGTAAAATGTAACATCTAATATTTCATCCAGTGTTGTACCCACGATTCAGGAAGATGTATCACAGATTTTCTATGATAAAAGGTGATAAAATATTTTGTAACATAACCAATAGTAAAAACTCTCTAGTTCATGAAATCTTATCATATTGTGATAATTATTTTGTATATTGCCCTCTGATGAATGGCAGTACATGCTCAGCAACTGTAATGAACTTTGCTGGCCTTACCAAATGTGACCCAAAATAGACAGTACTGCTCAGATAATTGCTAACCAACTTCATCCTATGAAACAACATGGAAAGGCTAACAGAACATAAATGGTTACTGTCTGGATACAATTACTGGTTGAATCCTGATTGTCAATTCATACCATGATCAAATGCATAGGAAAAGCTGCCTTTTTGGGATAGTATTTTTAACGTGACTGTTTAAACTTTGAAATTCCTTTTATTTAAGCAAGTACTTAGTACTTGCTTAATACTTAGAGCAAGTTGTAGACAATGTACAGCAACAAAAACATGCTTCCCTGTACTTTTTGTGATAAGTGGCTAAATTGTGTATGCAAATATGGATCCAGCAGGCAAACAAACACTTGTTCGCAGTTCACTGAAGTAATTGCTTCACAAGTTTCTCTGTCCTCCCAATCTTTTATTTACTCCTCTTTCTGCTCCCATATAGTATCTTGCTGATGCACCTGTAAGGCAATCTAAGCATATCAACAGCTACCATCTCTTGCTATGTGCTGATACCCTAAATCTCAGGACTTTTCAAATCTGCAGGGCTTCCTGCGTGACCCTAGGTTTTATAATCATGTATACTTGAGACTTTCAAAAAAGCTGTACTTACTAACCTGGAAAATAATAACACCATTTATTGAATGACAATTCGTTTATCAGAGCCCTACATGGTAATTGCTGGATAATAGTAGTATATTACTAGGAAAGGTTCAGTCAATTGTTGCTTCTGTGGTAGTGAGTTTTTACTTTATTATATAGTTACAGTTATTCAGGTTTTTCCTCCCATTACAATTGTAACTGGGATACAACAAAGCTGGAACCTATCACTAGATGTAGGACAGTAATACTGTAATTGGACACATCTCATCTCAGTGGTTGTAACAGTGGTTGATAAATGCACGTTTTTAACCAGTCTGTGATACATTCTGTTGGTTGTTTGATTTCCAAAGGACCTGGGAATACTAAAGTGGCAAAATCTACAGCAGTGCCTCCAGGACCTCCGGTGTATTTGGATCTGGTGTACATTCCCAATCACAGCAACAGCAAGAATGTTGATGTTGAGTTTTTCAAGAGGGTGCGGTCATCCTACTATGTGGTGAGCGGGAATGATTCTGCAGCTGAGGAGCCAAGCAGGGCTGTTCTGGACTCCTTGCTGGAGGGCAAGGCACAATGGGAGAGTAACATGCAGGTAGGCTCTTCATTAGTGTCTCTACCTGGAAATTTAACTTCTGGGAAGCAACTATGGGAAGCCAGAGTGCTTCTGGAGTGCAACAGCAGCTGCCCAGGAATGGGCTGCCCAGGCAGGGCACCTCATTTCACTGATGATGCAAGAAGACACCAGAGTGAAGCACAGAGCTGCACTGCACTTAACTGGTCCCCCCATTTCAGGACCTTCTGACCAGTCCCTGGTGAATGAAACAGTTGGGAGCTGGTTTACAGGGCCATTTGGCTGTTTCATCTTATTACAATACTATGTATGATCCAAGTTTAGGAATGTTGCAGTTTGTAACTAGGAAAGAATACTGAAGGTTTCACGGTATATATGATAATCACGTGCACATGGAAACTTCATGTGCCTTTCTATCATGATCACTAAGTAAACAAAGTATTCGGTCACAATCTGAAGGGCTGTCAGTGCATCTCAGCACCTTACAAAACCAAGGTTTTGTTTTGATAAACTACTTCTTTGCAGTAAATGTATTTCCTTTTATCCGTCCAGTTATTAGAATATTTATGGCATAAACATACAGACTTTCCAAAAGGGAAACATACTTGTTGGATGGGGCTTCTTACAATGGCATTTTTCTTATGAGCTGTTTCTGTTGTCCATTCCTCAGGACTTCTTGTGTTTTCTGTTGCAGGTGACTTTGATCCCAACCCATGACTCAGAAGTGATGAGGGAATGGTACCAAGAGACCCATGAGAAACAGCAGGACCTCAACATCATGGTTTTGGCAAGCAGCAGCACTGTTGTTATGCAAGATGAATCTTTTCCTGCATGCAAGATTGAGTTGTAAGAGCGAGACCATGCACCACAAGATTAAACTTTGTTTCCAGAAATTCTTCAGTTTGAAAACACCTTTTCTAAAAATTCAACCCATCTATTTCAACTGCTGAACTATATACCTGCCAAATGCTATGCTGTGTCATGGTGATGCAAGTCACTAATATTTTTCAGTCTTTGCTGATTGCTAAGGGAATTAACAGTATTCCCATACTAGGGTTCAAATTACTGCGAAAATATAGATCCAGTTTCATCTCCGCTGAACGTTTGGAAACCATGCACTAGCAGCCCCAACTGACTTCTGCCAGGTAGAGGCATTTGCCCTCTAAAGAAACACAAAGAGAGAGAATGGTAGGAGGAGAAACTAATAAATAATTAGATCTGCATTATTCTCATGGCAATAGATGTATTGCTTACTGCAGTCTGCTTATGCTCTCACATGAAAAGAAAGTTTTAAACTTTTATCAATTTGAGCTATCGCAAGGGGATACTTTTTTATACAGAATTAAGGTAGCTTGAAAATAAAAAGAAACAGAATGTGGCTAGGAAGGGACGTACAACCTAAGCGCTCTTCAGCCGTTTTCCACTTTAATTTGAACTCTGCATACTGACATACCATAACAATCATAGGCCAAATATGCACGTAGTCTGCACCTCATCCAGAAGTCTAAAAGCTTTCTTTCAACATGCAGAATTGTTGGTCTAAGGCATGCTCCCCGTGAAAGTCCACCCATTCCAGCCAGAACTGACCAGTCTACATGCTTGAACACCCATGTCCACTGTCAATTAACTGAAGCAAAATACCAAAGCGGTCGGGAGTACACTCAGTAGACAAATTGCCTTAGAAAGTGATGTGAATGTACAAAGAAACTTGATGCACTTATTTTTTAATGTTGAGACAGCAAATTTATAGAACATCTGTGTAGGATCATAGTTACACCAGTATAGAAGTGTGAGTGTGCAAGCGTGGTACTAGAAACCTAGTTGACTGGTCAAACAGCTTGGTGCTATGAATTACGTGTGTGAGCTATGTGAACACCTCATTGATGCACCTGGACAGCTCAACAAGGCAAGATGAGCATTTTCTTGAAAGTTTCTTTTGTACTGTGGAAACAAGATTGAAGTGGTGTCCAGTATCAGAGTTACAAAATTTAGTGAAACATTCAGAATGACAAAAAGTTTACCTGTGAGCCTGTACAGTATTCAACCTTTCTTTGTCTTACCTTATTTTTTTTTGCTTAATTTAAGAGTGGATATGGGAATAAATGTATAGAAACCTTTTTTTTAATATTGTGTGAACTTTTAATAGATGAATTTTTAACAAACGCTTTCATTTACAGGAACATACAGAGAAAAATTTTCCAGGTGAAGGCAATTTTTTTAGTAGTTTTGTAAAATAACTAAATAATGTTGTTTAAGGTTCTAGTGAGAGTGGATATTGAGGTAAAATTTATTGAAAATAGTCAACTGCCAATAACTTTGGGGGAGGTGGGAGGTGGAAGGGCATCCTGGTGGTAAAATTAATCTATTGATGATGACAGAAGATGGGATTTGAAAAGCTGATTGCCTAAGACAAGAGTGTAACCTACTTTCTCAACCCTCACAAGATCTTCAAAAAAGATAGAATAAGCAATAAACTAAAGTAAGCCCCTGCCCTGCCATAACTTCCTCTTCTTTTCCTCTTCCTTTCTTCTTCCTTTCCTTGCCTCTTCTTTTACTCTTCCTTTCCCTTCCTCATTCCTCTGCCTCTTCCTTTCCTTCACTAGCCTGCTTGCAGAGGAACAGCATCACTGTTCTGTGATCTAAGACAATTTGGATTTTTTTAGTCTCACTAATTCTACCCCAATTTAAAAAATCATATTACATTGTAGGTTTGCAAATCTGAATTTAAAGAAGGTGTAAAGGCCTCCAGAATGGAGGTATGTGCTGGTCTGTATGATTCACCGTTATGGTTGGTATGAAGTTTCACAGTGTACTGAACTGTGACCTCATTTTATTTACTTGTAATTTATTTCAATTTTACATTGTTAGGATATTTTTGTTTAATAGGTATATGTTTGCACTCCTAATTTTTATGAGGGTTTTTTTTATACTGCTTTAGGGTCCTTTAAATGTGGGCTCCTGAGGCCCATTTAATGCTGTGAATTACTGTTTGTCAGTTGTTGGGGAGTCTGATTTATTTTTAATGTCTTCCCTTTTTTTTAGGTATCTCTAGCAATGCTGTATTATTTATTGCTATACCTTTTAGGTCGTTAAGAATAACTCAGAATGACTATGGCACAAAAGGCAGATGGAAATGTATTGCGGAAACAAGCATGTTTGCTGGGCTCATAATCATTCACTTAAAATGGCTTTTGTAATACATAGCCTACAAAGTTGTAGGCAAAATGTTTGGCAGAATAGATGTACTATTTCTACAATTCTTTCTGCTTTGTCTACTTTCTTACGTAGGTCAGATATCAAACTTTTTTGAGTGAGTGGGAACAGATTTTCTGATTTTCTGACAATACCTGAAATGGTTTGTATCTCTGCTTTGGTAGAAAATCTGTTTTAAGTACAGCAGTGGTCCTGAGACCAGTCTGGCTTATGCCACTTATTCCTGTGAATCAGGAGTAATTTCACTATAGTCAGGGAAGTTACAGTCATTCGGTCCTACTGTAAATGAAATTGAAATCAAGCCTTACATCTCCCCAAGCAAGTTTGTGATGGCTTAAGCAATTGTTTTACTTTTAAAATAATAATAAGTATTAGACAGTTACAGCTGATCTTATAATGTACATTCTTTTTTTTTGCTGCTACAATAATATTAAAAACCAGTCTGGCTGTTCTGAGATATTGTAATGCCTGTTCCATCCATTCCCTTTCAAAAGGCAACAGTGCCTGGGTGCAACACAGCAATTAACTCCTCCATTAGCTCCTCTTGCCGTTACTGTCTTTCCTGCCTGTGGAACTAATCTAACTGTGCTAGTCCTAAACACAATTAGTTTAGTGAAACAGTCATCAAAATGTACTGTGTACATTAACAATGAGTGCTGTTGATCAGCATAGATTTCTAGGAGCATGGTGTGCTATTGATTACTCCAATTATAAAGATCCAATATATGAGTGTAAGGGACACTCCATTTAAATGATGGTCATTAACCCATTACAGCATCCCCAGTCATTATCTTTATGCTACTACTATACTGCTTCATATAATTCACTGAAGAATTAACTTTGGAGCTCTCACCCCGCTCCTGAACTTGGACAGGGCCTCTCTTGCATGCCTTTTCAAAGTCCTGTTCGTGGGCCTGATTTCATTGACCTCTATTTTCACCCCATCATTCATAGAAATCACTTTTGATTTTTTTTTTTTATTACTTACTTTACATACTGTGGTGAATGGAGGTAACTGTGTATATGAATGTGATTTTTTTCATTGTCTACGATAGCTTATGCATTTTAGGAGAGTTCCAGTACTGATTTACTAAGATTTAATCAATTTGTTAATTGAATCTTCAACCCCTTCCACCGCAAGCAAGTCAGCTCCAAAGAGTGCTTACTGTGCATTTGGGACACTTCTGTCATATGCTTCTCTTTGTTCATCTCTCACCAGAGGTTCTTGCTCAGTAATGATGTTTTGAGCAAAATAGTAATTTTGTTGGTCTGGACTTACTAGGAAAGGAAAAAGTATAATGTTTACACTTGAAAGAAACTGTAAGCTTTCATCTTTTCACTTAATAATTGAACAAAACACTAAAAGCAACTAGGGGTAAGCATTTCTTAGAATGCCATTATATTATTCACCTCGTTTTAAAATGTTTGCTATTTAAAATAAAAGAAAAAGAAGTCTGTTTGTTGTGACTTTACAAAAAAAAAAAAAGTAACTAAATAAAACAATGGCATAAAGGTATAGAAAGAAAAAAAAAATTAAAAAAAAAATAAAAATAGCAGCTTCTCCGCACTAGACTAGCTAGGAGCTCCAGATGGCAGGAGCTACCTCTTCAAGACTGGGCTGTAATCACAACTATAAAGGAGGAAATCAGAAATATGCTTTCACACATTTGCATGCAGCCATTATCTTCCAACTGTGGAAAGAAACAGTCTTGTTGCTGGCTGAGAAGCACCTCACACACCTCCTCTCTCTTGTTCTGAATGGTGTTTGTGTCAGTCTGCAGCTGTGTATGGTATTATGTCTTATAATCTTGCATCACTTCTATTCTATCCAGTCATATCTAATGTAGAAAATTAGTTTCCAGTGAAAGTAATATGTAGTGCTTTTATGATATTTGTGTGCAATATCCCCTCTTCCATTGAGGATATTTGATGTAAAGGAAACAAACTCAGTTCCACAATAAAATACAAAAGTGGTAAAGTGGTGTTGACATGTTTCTTGTCTTTGTGTATGTATGTAATGTGAGTTTTCCCTTTCCTTCAATCATGATTACCTACTATATGGGGTTTTTTCTCAAAAGACCAATGACTATTTAAAATGCTAGATAAGAACCAATCTCTATTTAGAAACTGGAAAGTAAATGTGGAAGGCTACTTTTATCTCTTGTGGTGTAAAACATTACTATGATGTACCATAATGTGGCTTCTTTTTGTTGGTCTCATTTCTGTATCTCTCAGCAGCATAAGAAAAATGCCTCATTTTCAGTAAGTGCAGTAAGTTTAAGGGGCTGTATCAGAGGTGATGCCAAATAAAGTTACATCATTGGAGCCTGCCCTGGTTTGGAAAAGAGGGCTTTTCTGAAGTTGTTACAGTTGAACAAGAGTGCAGAGCTTGTCTCCAGTGAATATGGACCCTTCCTGACAGCTGCTACCCAGTAAAGCTGGTGAGAGGGGACAGAGCAGTTGGGAAGGCTGGGCTCTCAGTTTAGTTATTTACTTTATAAACATTCGATTTTAACTCTAGTGCTGTTAAAGCGACGCTGTAAGATCAGGCTTTCTGCCTTTGTAGTGTTACCTGCTGCTGTGATGGCTGCTGTGGTGAAGTGCAGCAGTCAGTGCTTAAGTTTTTTAGTTCAAAGAGATACTAATGACATGAAAGCAGGTAAAGGCCGGGGCAGTAAGGAGCAAGGGGTGCTCGCTTCAGGAGATGGAGTGACCCTGTGGGATTTCCTTTGCCCTCCAACAGCAGTCTTTTTTTGTGGACCCTTATCTGTCTCCAGTGTCTAAGGTTTCATTAGCAATAAGAAATACTGTCTTTGACTTGAATTGGGTTGAGTGGGTGATGTAGAGAAAAATGAAGACCAAATGAGGGGAGTCAACTGGCGCATATCTTATATATCACGTATAATCCTGCATAAAACTGTCCAAGTAGACCAGGTCAGCCTTCAACTCCAGTTATTCACCTGCAGTTGCAGGATGAAGTTTTGGATCTGTACAGGTGGATAAGCACAGGCCAGCCTGGTCTGTAGCATTTGGCTGGCTGCTTCCAGATACCAAATGGAAGATCCCTTCTTCAACACAGCTGCTGAGGGGAAAATTTATTTCCACTAGTGTTAATAACAAATCAAATCAGCATATGAAGTACTCTAGATGGCATGGGAAAAAGATAGCCCCTCAAACCTTTTCAGTCTGTGTAAAATGAGGAAACTGTCTTGTGGCATCCCAAAGCTGGCAACTGTTTAATACTGATTTCTAGTGTTCTGTGGTTGGGAGAAATCGTAGCTTTTCATGGTTCCTAGGATGGGGTGAAAAGAGGTGTCCAGGGTCTTGTGAGTAACAGCCATGGTGACACTTCATTAATCTAGCTCATTCGCAGCATTGCAGCAAAGCTCCTTGCCTTCCCAGAGGGTATCTCTGGGCACACAGTACTTCCTGCTACATGAGCATTGCACATGTCCTTCAGTCAGCGAACAGTTTTTGACCACTGCCTACTGCTGTGGTCCATACTTTCATCTCCCACAGACACAGCAGTCCACATTAGCATGAAGCCTCCAGGGCATTGCCCTGCTGTGTGTGCTTTCTTCACATTCAGCTGGAAACCACGAGAGCCTGAGTAACACTGAGTGCCCTCAGCTCCCCAGGGGATTTGGTGGGTTTTGACTGCATAGTCACCATCATATCCATGAGAAATGAAATACTGAGAACTAAAGAACTAGATCAGCAGGTGTGGTAGTCTGCACAAGTGCTGTTTGTTGGTTCTCACCTATCCTTACCACTTGATGAAGCTGCTTTTCTGCAGTCAACAACTCCAGCATTACCAGCCTCCAGCTGGCAAGGCAGAGATGGAGGCTGATGGTGTGTCTGCCACCAGCTTCACTGCCAGAACAATTGCACATGCCATCATCATACTGCAGCTTGGGCCACCACCTGTGCTCGTGAAACTTCTGTCCTAATGCACAAAGCTAAATATACATAACAATTCTGTATACACTGAGGTTACACCTTGTTACACCTGTTAAGGTCCAGAAACTAATTTTGACTGAGCTTTTACAAATCCTATGTTATCTCAGCCCAGCTGTGTTAATTCCCTGCAGACCTGAAACTGAACCACTGAGCCACTTAAATACTTAACATGAGCCCCCCAGAGTGCAAGTCAGTATTTCCAGGAAGACACTACCGTTTCCAAAGGTGTAATTATAGCAGCAGTTGCCATGTGTAAGAACCAGAACAGGCTTGAAAGTTTATTTCCTAATTGATTTAAGGGAGAAATTGTAAGGACTTGCAATAAACAAGATTTACTGAAAGCTGAATTTTATCCTGATAATCCAATATGCTTGTCAATGGGGCTCTAATGCTATTTCTATGCCTGGGGCATCTGCAATTTAGGATGCGTTGAGTGGACTTGAGTTTATCTGAAAGGTTAAGACTTTAGTATTATGCAGTTGCTGGCTGAGTTCAGCGACAGACTTTGTGATTACTGAAAGATACATATATTTCCACAGGGAGATTTACCCAAAATAGATGGCACAGTTTTCTTGCACCTTTAGTATCTTAAATTACTCTTGAATTAATGTTTTGTTACTAATTCTTGACCTATACTTCATTCTCCTTTGTTTTGAAAGAGTCACTGTCCCAAATTCAGTTTGTTTGTCATGTGTATCAGCAGTAGTTTCTCCTCTACAATAAAAAAGCCTTGTCTTCATCTCAACATTTCCTATAATGAAATTTCTGGGAAGGTAAACTTAACTTTACTTTGTGCTCAAATACTCACTAGAAATATATTTTGCAAGGCTTAATTGTAGTTTTGACACAGCCTCAGCAAAACCAGCAGCAGTACCTGCAGAATTGGATGCTGTTTCACAGACCACATCTTGCATCCTTTGAAGTGAAGGGTACAATTGTCTTTCGTTACTATATGACTCCAGCTACCTGGGAAGGTGGGAGAACACTTACTAGCCTGTGCCCTGGGCTGTCTTCTGCCTGTCTCAGTGGCACAGTGACAGCTGCTCAGGTCAGACACCTCCTTGCCCACCCTAACCTTCATCTGTAGCTGGGGTAGGTCATCATCCTTGTCCCACAGTTTTAGGGTGACCGCAGAGCCCTGGGACAGGTAGGCAAGCAGCTGGGACAGGCCACTGGGGGAAAGAGCAAGTGCTTGAACCTGTGGGAAGGAGCTCGATACCAGTGCTGTGTGTAGGACATGGTGTCTGACTGGGTCTGAGAGCATCTAGCAACCTTGTCTTGGCAAGGTCGGGTGTTTCCACAAATAGGGCCCATCTGTGCAAGGCTTCAGGCAACATTTATTTGAGCTGCAATAGAATAAAAACGTAATTTTCCTCTTGTGAATAATGGATAATGACCTTCAGTGCTTTGCTGGAAGTGTTCTGCCAGTGACACTTGTGGGACAGAGTTACGTATTTGCTTGCTTAATCGGCAGCATATTTGGTGTCTGCCATGGATTTTAATCAGGAAGCTGCTTTTTTAATCATCACTTTAACCTTTGAAGTGCTGGGGTTTTTTTCTATTAACAGTAGACAAATTCATGCCGACATAGCAAGCAGGCTTTGCATTTGTACTGGTTTCTGTTTCTTTTGGATAGTATTGTTAAGAGGGGTCTCTCCCCCACCTGGGGAGGCTGGGTGAGCTGGTAACACTGCCTAGCATATGCAAATCTGGCAATGCTGTACGATAAGCATTAGAGCAGCCCAATATTGTTCAGGCTGCTGGACACCTTGTTTGCATGCACAGCTCATTGACTGTGGATGCAAATGTATTGCTTCTAGCACTGTAAGTTCTTCCCCTGCTTTTAGCTATACAGACACCAGGATAATGAATAGGGAATTTATTCAAAAACTTCCATGAAGAAGGATGCACTCCTCTCATTTAGAAATACACTGACAAGGGAAAAGCTGCAATAGCTTTTATCCAAATCACAGCTTTAGCCACAAACAAAAAGAAGGATGTGATGAACATTTCTAGGAGAGGTGATCCAAAAAAAAGGAGATAGCATTACTACCAAGAAACATTTTGGTCTGTCCCCTCCTGGAAATAATTTGCTAGTCCCATCCACATATAGAAAGGTCTAGGTGGCTGCCTGAGACAGTGCAGCAAGGAACAGCAACATCTCAAAAACCGTGAGAGTGTCCTCATCAGGATGTGCTCATTGGGTTGGGAGTTTGCATCGAATGAGTACCAGGGTGCAGGACTGGATAAACTAGGAAGCTTTTTGTGTTTGTAGAGTACAAAAGTACTTTTTTTTTAAATACGCATACAGACACACATCCATGCTCACATTCAAGCAGCAGCAGATCAAAAGCTGCTGCATGACTTCTCTGTCCTGCTTCTAAATGCAGCTGGCTGCCTCACAGCAGGTGATGGCTGTCACAAGGAGCGCACACAAAGCCGTGGGCAGCCAGACAGAAGAGCTTTTGACTAGCTGGGGCCCTGTCTCACTCCTAGGTGCTACTGTAAGCATTCTTCAAACTTTTTTAAGAGTAATCCAGCAAGCAGCAGAAAAACAGGTTCTATGTGCAACATGGTTTATCCAAAGGGGCAGACAGTCAAATCTATCTTATTTTTGCTAGTGCAAGAATGAGAAAAGCAGGCAAGTTACACTGAGTTAGTTTACATCCTATTGATTTTTCATGTTGTTGCATTTGTGGTGCACAGCTACTCACTGTGTCTTTCTTAGGAAGCTGAGCACATGCCTGAACACCACTGGTTTGTGAATTACTTCATCTCACAATTTGTCTAACTAGTGACCACGCTCAACGCTAGAAGGTAGGAAACAGCATCAGAGAGAGTACCTTCCTGCCCTCCCTCAAGTTTCAGTTGCTAATTCATGTTTCCAATCTGTTAAGACCAAGCTGTGTCCAAGGGCCTCAAAACCCAGGGTTCCCAAGTACTTGGTACCCCAAGCTGCTTTGCTGCCTGCAGAGCTGGGGGCACACTGCTGTCTGAGATAGGGGTACAGGGCAAAGAGATATGGGAAGAAAAATGTGAGATGATACATAGGAGGAACTTGAAGGGGATCAAAGGTGAGGTTAAAGGAGAAGTACCCATGAGGACTGTCAGAGAATTCAAGAGAGTGCAGGTAGGCTTGTGGGCATGTGAGGATCTGCTAGGTGAGAGAACACTGGTGTGGCAGAAGCTGGTCGCTACTGAGTGAGACAGTGGTGAGAAACAACATGGAGGCTACTGGACCATAGAGAAATGCTTGGATGGTACATGATGGGGATGGAAGAGGGCCCCTGGTGTGCAGCTGGTAGAAGTGTCGGAAGTGGTTTCTCACTCAGGATACCAAGGGGACAGATAAGAGCAGGCTTGGCAGTTCTGGGTCCTTATGCCACAAATGGTCGGGGCCTGTCGCAGGTTTCATTTTGGTGTCCTTCATCTTTCCCCAGGAATCTGCTTTGCTGCCTGCAAAGCACTTGGCAGGGAAATCTCCCAAGGGCAGAAAGTCATATGGGAGGAGATGCAGGAGATGGCAGAGGAAGGTTTTACCAACACTGCTTAAGTTTAGGCTCTGGTTGGGGCTCAGAGCATTCAAATCCACAGTGCCTAGAATAAAACAAGCAGGAAACCTGTAAGATTCATTAATAGGCTACTCAGCTTAGAGGATTTTTTTTTTCCTGTTGCTGTAATAGTTAAATGTAAATAATGGAAAGGGGGGTTAGTTGTGGGGGAAGTGAAGCATGTTCTGTGAGATAGTGGGGGCATGGCAGCTGGCAACTTGCTGGAGCTCTATTAGCATTAGCAGCCTGGCATGTCTACCAAGCAGGGCGAGGGGGGATGTGGGGCCACAAACAGGCTTCTTGTGCAGCTGAGAAACAGA
This sequence comes from Hemiprocne comata, assembly GCA_020745705.1. Classification (NCBI taxonomy): domain Eukaryota; kingdom Metazoa; phylum Chordata; class Aves; order Apodiformes; family Apodidae; genus Hemiprocne; species Hemiprocne comata. The sequence goes on along the minus strand of CM036616.1, from coordinate 12,005,011 downwards.
TGGTAAGAAGAAACAAGGAGAAATGTGGAAGTGCCTGTTGTTGCCTAGCCACTGTATCACAAGCAACAAGATCAGCAGCTGCAGCGGCTGGAAGCCATGTGTCAGCAAGAAAGAACTGTTGGTGGTATAAAGATCCAAGGAGGAAGAGGTGGTGTCTGTACAGAGAATCTATTAGAATACAAGAGTGACTGTGAATCTTTGGAGGTATAACCTATGTTCTGACACTGTAGAACTGAAATACAGGGTCAGGAAGAGACACTCCATTCTCCTGTGGCTGGACTAGGAGTGGTGACCCCTTTAGAAAGTCATCAGTTCTAGCAAAATTGTTCCTAAGAGTATGTTTGGCCTCCTATTCTCCCACAAGGCTCCCTAACCTCTCCTAGTTATCAGAAAGCATTTAGACCAAGAAAGAGGAAAAGATTTCTGGAGACTTGAGAAAAGTTGCCCAGGGAAGTCCACTGCTGGTAAGCTAGGCCAAGCCACAAAATTATCCACTTACCTGGACACAGCACTTTCTTACTGCAGTATGGGAGAAACTACGGGCCTTGCTGACAAGGTGGGGTGAAGGACCTTACTGCCAATTTTGGATGTGAAAGAGCAATCAGGCTCTGAGTGTGTTTGCTGGGAATAAGAAAGGTATTTGGTGTATGCAGGTAAGATGCTTTCCTACACTTAGAACACAGATTTGCAGCATGTTCTCACTGGATTTACAGTGAGTTTGTGATGTGAGTTGCACCATAAGACTAGACAGGGGCATGATAAAACAGGAAACGCTTATCAGACCCTGTAGTAAAGCACAGTGTTTTTGGCACAACAAGCTGCAAAACAGCAGGGCTGTTACTGGGATCTCCCTTATTTCAAGGAACTTGTCCTTCCATGAGCTGCATGAAGTTGCTGGCTGCAGCTGATGAGATTCAGCAGTGATAGGAAATTTAACCAGGGATGGATGCTGATACAGCCCACCACCAATGCACTATGATTCCTTCCTTCCTTACCATTTCCTTGTGGTCTGTGTGAATAGCTGCATTGTTTTACCAGTCTGAAGAATGGGGCATGGGACTGTGCACACAGCTGACACAAGAAGGTGAAAAACCCCAGAAACGGCAGCAGAATATAAAGCAAACTGTACCACAGCATGAGGCTCCTCAGTATGTGCTGAGGTGATTGTGCATATTTCTCTGCTGACCCTAAAAACAGAGCAGAGCAGATCTAGTATAATAATAAATTTCTAACTTCCTTACAGGGAAGGCATATCCAAGTATCTGTACAAGTACTAACACACTAGGCTGAAACTATTTAAAAGCAGTTTTAAAAACAGTCTGAAGTTAGGCTTCCAACTCCCTGTATAGCAGCCTGAATTTTCCAAATCGGTTGTGGGGCAGTGGGGAAGCAATCAATATATGTTAATCCTCTTAGTAGCCAGGGTATTCTTTCCTGTGAGAAACCCCAACTGAAACAACTTGTGTTTGAAATTCTTCCCTTTTGTCCTTTCCACCCTCTACACCTTTAATCATAGGCAAGCTACTTCTTTGTTTCTTTGTGTTGTCTCCATCCCACCCCCTGCCTGGCTAATGGCAGGAGGAAAATACACCCTACACAGGATGAAGATTTCTACACAAATTTGTGGCAAAAAGGGAAAAGTTTAATTTGCTTACAGCAGTCACATACAGTCACATTTGCAGAATGCTTGAAGTGAAATATTAGTAATGGTGAGCACTTCAGTTCACTGACAGAGGAATGCATACCACTACGGCAGTCTTTGAGTTCCAGCACTAAGCGGACGCTTTAGCTAGCTTCCTAGCTTCCATTTCCTGCTTAGCCTTTTCTCTTGACTCTCTTTCTCTCTCAATGAGAAGTGCTTGTTCTTGCTCCCACTCCTTTAGCTTCTGCTCGTGCTTTGCAATGTCTTCCACTTCACATGCTGGCAGCTTTTCCTTGACAAGTTGGGTGGTCAGGATTAACAGGCTTTCAGATTCAACCTTGCCAAGTGAATGCAGCTTAGAGTACAGCTCCTGTCATAAAAAGGGATTTGTCAGGGAGTGAGAAGGAGAGAGCAAGTCAGTAAAAAAATAATCAGCCACAAAATACTTCCCTATAACAACCAACACATCGCTGTTTGAATCTAGAGGCTAGCTGGCATATACAGGCCAGGTAACTATTTCATCCCAGCAAAGTATTTCAACTGTGGTAGCTGGTACTATTTCTTGAAATGCTAACCTCTAGAATAATATTTTTGAGCAACAAAATTAAAACAATCAAGTTTCATTTTAATGCACCATTAAAATTTTTCCAAGTTCAGCTAACTGGTATTAACAAAGATCAACTAACCAGTGAACTACAATAAATATAATCTAAACACCTTGGCTTTGTGTCTTACCTCAAAACCAACTTGGCAATTTGCTCCACACTGTCTGCATCAGCAACTCTCCCAACACATGGAAGTAACTTAAAATGCTCTCTTAGTAAGTAACTCCCACGATTTTTCTTCCCAACAGTTACTGGGATCTGAGGCTTAACTATGCTTACAAAGAGTACAGTAAAGCAAGGGCTATTTTTTCAGGGATATTCTACACTGAAACCAAGAGTAGAGCTTTGGTAAGAAACTGCAGTAAGAAACTGCAGTATTTATTTCTTGAGCTTTACTTCACTAGATTTCATGCACTATAAAAATGTTAATTCACTTAAAGATGATGTATCATCCAGTGGTAGTATTTCTGGCTTTCTGGTATCTTTAGCCTGATGGCTCATTAACAATCTGATTAATTGCCTTAAAAGTGCAGATACAACAACCACGGGGGGAGTCTCCCAAGTGAGAGAAATGACATGGTGCCGGCAGATTCTTTACCCCTTGCTCACTTGTTAGATAGCAACACATTCTGCTGATTGTTCTTTTGAAGAAAACATTTTACTGAGCCCGGCACTTGCAGAAATGTCTAAAGTGAGCACGTGGTCCTAAAGCAAGGTAGATCCGTGCCTCTTTCCTGGGCCCTTTGAATAAAACCTACTGTTTTGCATTGTAGGATGATGGAAAGAAGATGTGGGGATTATTCACCTCCAAACAAAATGGTAATTCTGGAGCCATGCAGATATCCAGACATTCACTTCCAGTTATCACTGGAAGCTTATGTGCTGTGCTTCTAATCCACAGTGTTTCTCTTACCCCCAGCCCACACTGGCAATAATCTGCAAAAGCACTGCCCCTGAGATCCTCTCTTGACGCTCTGCCTTGCTCTTATGCAGGAAACTATGATGTCCCCACTGAAGCCTCTCCACTTCTCTCTGCCTTAGCTAATGCAACCGCAGGCTTTGTTGTATTTTGCCAAACCCTTGAAGGTTTGAACTGGGCAGATAGCAGATTAAATAAATACTGTGTAAAATTCTACGCATGCAAGTCTGAGGTGTATTTTGCTCTGTTTTTTGATTTTATAATAAAGAATGAAAACTAAACCAATCATTTTGAAGATAATGGAATAAAACCAAGCTTGGTAATATTTAGGTGTATTCACCTCTATTTTGCTTGAGATGTCAGTATACAATATATCAGTGAGAATCATAAAGAGACCCTACAGCTTGGGTCTGGGAGAGGAATGTGAAAACTATATTCACGTTTACAGATTAGATACTCAGTTTAAACATAACTGGTTTAGATCCTTCAGACTCTCTCTGCTAACCACTAACAAGGATGTTCTTAAAAAACGGGGTTTATGCCCCAAACCTAAGCAGTATGAAACCGAACCAGAGACAACAACCTAGAAACTAGCAAGACTTCTCTCCTAAACCATTACTGGTACCACTGAACTCCTCGAATCCTCCCTGCTCTGCTGTGATACATTAGTGAAACTAGTTCAGGAAAGCAGCAGGCTCTATGTCTTGCAGGTATCAAAAGGTCACATTCTTAAGTGGCTTAATCATTGATTTTTATAAGCAGTCTCCAGGGCTCTGCATGCAGACAGAGAGGGAGCACTGCTTTTACACAGGGTGTTCCCAGCATTTATGTGATGAAATGCTTGCCCATTGATCATCGACACAGATGGAAGGAATTGCCTGAAGAACACTGTACTGAATAATAAGCCTCAGCATACAGGATCTGAAAACAGGTAATTACAACACAACTGACAGTTTCAAACCAAGTCTAAATTATAGCTCTAAAGGCTTTACCTGGAAAGAGCCAAATGGTCTCAAGTCCTGTTTGTTTTAATATAAGTGAAGGACATGCTACCTCTCGCACTTCGTACCTATTAGGCTGCTGTGGCTTTTTCAGATACTTCCACAAACAGTTGTTCTGAAGGCTGGTATTAGACATGGAGTCCAAGTACGTGTACAAAAGCCATGCAGAACAAGCTACAGCTCTAGACAGGAACCATATGTCTGGAGCTAATCCACGTACTTTTCCTTGCATACCCAGGTGTATAACTTGTGGAAGAGGAGTGGGCAAGCAGGATAGAGAAGCAATTGGTTTTGAGCTCAAGGAGAAACACTGGGACATGCTGGCTAATGCGGGGCTGGATCAAGTGCAACCAAACTGTTTTCTGCAGCAGAAGTGTAACCCCTGTGTTGGGGTTCCATCACACAAAGGGCAGATAATCTGCACTGGGACAGCAGCTGGGAATGTCAACATCACCAGGTTGCTCCAGAGCTGCCACCTTCCCTCAGACTTGCATGCATTTCTAGACAACTTCTCTGCCCTGTGAATCATGCTGGTAGGTGTCCAGGAAGTCAACTAGGAAGACTATCTGGTGCTGGTCTTATGGATTTGAGAAGAGTCTGAGAGCTCTTTCAGGTTTAGCTGAAATGGCTTGAGAGCTCCTTTTCTCATCCAGGCAACCAGAAACTGTGGCTTATTTATATATAATTTACTGTTGGATGCCTAGTCTTCACACGAGTGCTACTTCTTTCTTATGTTCAGACTTTTCTGGGAAGAGCTTAGCGCTTAGCATTGGGACTGTGGTTTGTCAGCTCAAAGTCAGGACAATCACTGCCGCACCAGGGAATGCCTAAACTGAAGTTAATTAGGGAACTTGTGGGAGGGTTGAAATGAGAAGACAACTACCCTCTTGGCACTAGTCTGTCCCCAGTTTGACATCTGGGCCTTATTTTGAGCACTCTGTATTGTTTTCTTCAAAGCTAGATTATAGACAATGACACTCACAAAAATGTCTCACTCGCTCCTTCAAAGGGCACTTGTGTTTACCTAGCTCACTGCAATTCATCCAGGCATTAGTTATCACCTGCTGAACACCTACTGATTCCAAAACACTTTAATTAAAAAGTTCTAGGTGCCTACAAAGCAAGTTCAAAATCTAAAGGCAAGTGGCTAATAATTTATGTAAATAAAAAGTAAAGGAAGAAAAAGTGATTGCATCTGAGGTGAAACCATATGATACTAGTCTTTTAACTTCTGAACTTTCTTTAGAAGAACAATGGTCTATAACCAGAACAACTGTTCAAGGTTGTGACAGCAACCAGGGAAACTGATGGGGCTATGGAAAGAGTACTGCTCCTGGAACTATGAGCCAGATTAGTTTTAACCTGGGGTATTTGATTTTTACCACAGCATGAACCAGAGGTGATGAAGTGAGCTCTCATTACATAGCTATGAGATGATCAAATAAAATGTACTCATTACATAGCTGTGCCCTAATGAACAACTGTTTGTGTTTCATATTGTTATCAAGAGCGTGAAGATGTAAAGATAAAAGGGAGGCAATGTAGCTCCTACTTAATTCCCCAGACTGAAAGCATAGGATGCAACACTCCTACTTAACCATAACATACACAAATGGAAAAGAAATTCAGGACGGTCTCATGCCTATTATAATTTATTTTAATGAGCAAGAGCCCACACAAGGTCAGATAATGGAGCTCTGATGACATACCACTTTTGCAAACAGGATTAGATTTATCATTTTGATGTATGAAAAGTGAAGACAAAATCCCAGCAGGCAGACAAAAGACAAGTGGCCTTGAGCATTTATATCTTTGTAGGCTGCTGCTTCCTGTTTGAAGTAGTGAAAATGCAAGGTGACATTAGTTTAAAAAATGCTAGGTAGGACTTCTGATGCACTGAAGGGTTGTCAGTCTACTAGCCATAATAAGCCAGTATATATATATATTTTCTAGTATATTATGGAGACCAACTACATCTTAGAATGTTTAGATAAACAAAATGCTCTTACCTTGAATTGGCTGTAGTACTTAGGTGCTTTAGACTGCTCTGTTTCTTCTGATTCTGTATATTGTGATTTCTGCTCTAATTCCTTGACTTCTTCAGATGATTCTGGATCAGGTTTTGCTTCAATGACAGACTGCAAAACGGTCTCCAGAGCATCAATCTGAACAATCACATTTTTCATTGTTAGCATAAACAGTTTTGAAATACAATGTAACACCACTGTCACATTTACAAAAAACTTCATGAGTTACCATGTATTTTTAGATTACTTCTGTGTATCATTTTGAGATTACTTCCATGTATCATAAAAAGAAAACCAAATTCTAATAGGAAATGGGACTTACTCTTGGAAGAACTTTGTACTGTGCTTGGGACCTTTGCAGCTGGACATTAGATCTCTGCAACAGAACAACTCCACCATCCCCTGTCAAAAGTTCAACTCCCCATGACTCTGATGTTGACTGGTATCTGTAGATTGGTCGGGTACTAGGCTAATGTCTCCCCCTTGGCCTGATATCCGGCCATAAATACTGATGCTAAATGGTAGCCCAGAGTGGTAACAGCACTAGCATGATCCACTATTGCAGATTCATCTAAGTCAGATATTATTATGCAGTATTTGAACAATATAATCTCCAATAGATCATCTCAGTACCTCCTTGATGAAAGGAAGTAGGGGAAATCACCCATTCAGCAACAAAAACATTAATTCCTATCACTAGCTAGATAATTTAACTGGAAAAATCAAAATGCAGGCATATAATATATTGAAAAAGGTTTATTTTTAAACTGTGACACCTCTGTTCACCTCCTGCTTTTGTCTGTTGAGGTAGTAAGAGAAGCACCCTCTTCTAATCTAACTGCAGTTGTATCAAAAGAACACATTAGCTTCACTAAGTGACTTGGTAAATTATTTCTGTATGTATAATTGATAGAAAATATGGAACTCCTATATGAATTCTGCTGCTGTTTTGGGAATGACATGATCTCCGTGACTGGAATTTCTGGATTTTAAAGTTCTGGATTTTAAATTCTGCCTTTTAAAATTCAGCTTTTACAAATGCAAAAAGCTGTTATCCTTCCATGAATCTGAATTCCGAGTATTAAACAGGATGATATAACTGTCTAACCTTTGAATCAGTGATGCTTTCTCCAAGCAAAGGGGATCTTTATACTTACGGTTTCATTTTCCTAGCATATGTATATAATGCTAAAGGAATAAAAATTAGGCTTATTTGAAATAGCATTACTGATGCTGAAATATAATACTTAAACTAGCAGTACTGAAACAAGATTAAATAAGCAATGAAATTATAATAATGTGCTTGAAAATATACACACTTTTTAAAAGACTTTCTCAGACAACTAAAAAAAAAAGAACTTGTCTTGCTTGTTTACAGTCAACAGTATAGTACAATACTAAAACTGCATTTCTATCATGTTGTAAAGATAGTAATGGCAGAGTGGAGAGATACACCCTTTTAGTCAGAAGAAAAGTGACTGATAATAATTACGAAAATCACTAAAAAATGTTCACCCAAAACTGTGCAGTTAAAAAAGTTAATTTTAAAACTTCCCTTTTAGATCATGAAATTTACTCAGCCAGAAAATATCATTACATTTTGGAAAAGAACCAAGATCGCAAAACCAGGGTTGTGTCTTTCTCAACTAACTCTGTGACTGTGCAGTCATGCAAGGACAATGATTCCTAACACGGTCCATACTTCTCAGTGCTATCATATGGATTAATGAAAATTGCACAATGGCCAACAGAGGCCCAGGATACTACAGGAAAAAAAACAGGTTTATGGCACTTGAGGTTGTTTCCATCACAGCTGCTGCTGAATTCAGTGGAAGTTGACTGACCCCAATATTGATCTGATAAATGCTCTTAGTCCTTAATTCTTGGGAATACTGCATTTTAGCTAGAAATAGTAATTAAAAATATATTGCATGCGTTTTAATAGTTGAATACTAATGAGCATTTAGGTAGAAAAGGCCAGGTGATACCAATCAATGCACTGTAATTATTTTACACCAGATAAGGATATAGAACAACATATTTTCCTTGTTTCCCTTCTCCACTGGGGCCACAGAAATGCATTAGAGAAAAATTATTCTGATAATAACAAATGCTCCAGGCCTGGTCTGGGTCCTCAGCTTGGTGAAACTTATGTGACTTGCACGATTGTTTATATACTTCTCCCTAAAAATCAAAATGAGGCCAAGCATCTCTTCAGGGAAGTTTCTGCATGGCTCTCACGATCACTGCTTTTTGGGCTCTATTACTGGATTTCTACTGAGACATTTGCAGCGTTAGCAAGTAATCAGTAACAATCTTATTTTTAATGTTCTTAGTTGTTCACTGAACAAAGTCTCTGTGCTAAGAAAGCATAGCTAGATATTACTAGTGTTTACTATTTTTACAGTAAAAGTACAGGGAAGGATGTCATTGCTAGGCCACTCTCCATCATCTTCGGTAAGTCATGGGTAACAGGAGAGGTGCCTGAGGACTGGAGGACAGCAAATGTCACACCAGCCTACAAGAAGGGCAAGAAGGAGGACCCGGGTAACTATAGACCGGTCAGCCTCACCTCCATCCCTGGAAAGGTGATGGAACAACTTGTTCTTATCTCTATCTCTAGGCATATCAAGGACATGGGGGTCATCAAGAGCAGTCAGCATGGTTTTATCAAGGGTAAATCATGTTTGACTAACCTCATAGCCTTCTATGAGGAAATTACTAGGTGGATAGATGATGGTAGAGCGGTAGATGTGGTTTATCTGGATTTCAGTAAGGCATTTGACACAGTCTCCCACAGCATCCTTGTAGATAAGTTGATCAGGTATGGGTTTGGTGATCAGGTAGTGAGGTGTATCAGGAACTGGTTGATGGGAAGGAGTCAGAGAGTTGTAGTCAATGGGGCAGAATCTGGTTGGAAGTGTGTGACTAGTGGAGTCCCTCAGGGGTCGGTACTGGGACCGATGTTGTTCAACATCTTCATCAACGACCTGGATGAGGGTATAGAATGTACCCTCAGCAAGTTTGCTGATGACACTAAGCTGGGAGGAGTGGCTGACACACCAGAAGGCTGTGCTGCCATTCAGAGAGACTTAGACAGGCTGGAGAGTTGGGCGGGGAGAAACATGATGAAATTCAACAAGGGGAAGTGTAGAGTTTTGCATTTGGGGAAGAACAACACGATGTCCCAGTATAGGTTGGGGGCTGACCTGCTGGAGAGTAGTGTAGGTGAAAGAGACCTGGGGGTCCTGGTAGACAGGAGGATGACCATGAGCCAGAAATGTGCCCTTGTGGCCAAGAAGGCCAATGGCATCCTGGGGTGCATTAGAAAGGGTGTGGTTAGTAGGTCAAGAGAGGTTCTCCTCCCCCTCTATTCTGCATTGGTGAGGCCACATCTGGAGTATTGTGTCCAGTTCTGGGCCCCTCAGTTCAAGAAGGACAGGGAACTGCTTGAAAGAGTCCAGCACAGAGCCACAAAGATGATTAAGGGAGTGGAACATCTCCCTTATGAGGAAAGGCTGAGGGAGTTGGGTCTGTTTAGCTTGGAGAAGAGGAGACTGAGGGGCGACCTCATCAATGTTTACAAATATGTAAGGGGTGAGTGTCAGGGAGATGGAGTTAGGCTCTTCTCAGTGATGACCAGTGATAGGACAAGGGGTAATGGGTGCAAATTGGAGCACAGGAGGTTCAAGGTGAATATCAGAAAAAATATTTTTACTGTGAGAGTGACAGAGCACTGGAACAGGCTGCCCAGGGAGGTTGTGGAGTCTCCTTCACTGGAGACATTCAAAACCTGCCTGGACAAGTTCCTATGTGATGTGCTCTAGGTGACCCTGCTCTGGCAGGGGGGGTTGGACTAGATGATCTTTCGAAGTCCCTTCCAACCCCTAGGATTCTATGATTCTATGATTCCTATGGACCTGTTGTATCACAGACAGATACAGTGTTTCAACACTAGGATGTTAATCTACAACCCAGAGCAAGCTGAGGACTTCACTCACCTAGGGTTTCTAAGCAGAAAACATCACAAATGTATTAGCCTGAGTTCTTCAGACTTCGAGTAAGGAAGAAATACCGAAAACCACACAGCTGAAGAGGTAACACAAAATGGTGGAAGCTGTAGATGTGACAGTTTGTTACTTGCACTGTCCAGTATTACATAGAGCTACTTCTGAGTATGGAACAACAGACTGGAGAACCTCCTGAGCAGTGCCCTGGTCTTTATCAAGCAAAATGCCAAGATTGCAAACCTAGTAGCGATGCTAACAAAAGGGACACTCCCATCACCAGGGACACACCTTCAGGAACAAGTATGAAGAAAAGGAGGTGAGACCTCAGTGCTGCTTCTATGCTCCAGCTCATGCAGTGGCAGTTTTCTAAGTTACTCCTCCCTAAGTTATCTGATTCCAGGATCAGTCTGATGCCCCACAGCACTCCTAAGGCGCCAGTCCCTTAGCCAGTACTGACCTCACAAATGCATTAAATTTGTCCATCATCCCCAAGTGAGGTCATTACAACCCTCCTACAAAACACTCCTGTACTGTTTCTGGACCAGTATCACAATATCATCTCAGAGAGCACAAAACTACATGGAATTAGCTAGGAGAGGAACAAGATGTGGTATTCATCCTCACTGAATTAAGTGTGTCTCTGAATGAGTTCAAAAACTTGGGACACAAAAGTGTCTTCCTATCTCCACAGAAAAGTGCCTTCTGTGGCAGAGACCCAGGTGTCTCTATAGGGAGGGGAAAGCTTAGAAAACACACCTTAACACTTTGTGGCAATAACATACACTCATTCTCATGTACATGCCACTGGCATATCAACTGAAGCAACTTGTTCTAAACATTACTTCTTCTGTCCTCCACAGAGCTCTGCGGTATTGCTGGCCCTCTTCTCATAAGCAAGGCACAGAACTCACAGGTTTTACTGGAGTTCAGCTTGTATGAAATTACCTTTGTTCAGCAGTTTATAGCCTTCATACTTACAGCTTCTTTGCAGATTTTGCTCTCTCCTGACAATGAAGCCACATTCTCCATCACTTGCAAGGCTCTATTCAAGTATCCAGGTGTCCACATCAGTGGCATTAGATTGTATACAGCTCTTAGCCCTTTATTCAACTCCACCTTCCCTGTGATTAAAAAAATACTTTAGCATTAGTACTTTAACCGTTGCGTCTTAACAAAACCCATACGGGTTGGCTCTGTTTTTTAAAAGTAACAGCAAGCGTCTTGGCTTTTGTGGTAAAAAACCCACACTCTTCTACATAGCTGATCTGATAAAACTGCTATTACCTGATTTTAATAAGATGTCTCTTTTTGACCAACTTCACAACTACTACATGTTTGCTTCTGATTCCTCCCCATTCCTCCTCTCCCCTCACCTAGAGATTTTGTCCAGACAGAAAAGAGGAAAAGTAGTCAGGTTTTCTGGTTGTCTGGCAGTTGTAACAACAGCTCTGAGCAGTATGTCTGAAGATCTGAAATGTCTCCTTAGCCTTCAGGGACTGACTGTGTAGCATATGTCACTAAATCTGAGGCTCTGGACTCACCTCTGTGGCCTTTAGGGTCTACCCACATACGTTTCATGGCCAGATTGTATGGTATTGACAGCATACACTCTGGCTAACTATACAGCTTAGTACCCCTACTTCTGCTGGAGCTTCCTGAGAGGAAATATAGAAGACCTGCCAAAATGAAATATTGGTTCTTGACTGTCATGGTTTAACATTGGTTTTGGACATTCTGTGCAACAAAATCTTCAGTGATCTTAGCATGACATGTGATGCGCAGCACCACTGACAACGTGGTGCTGTGATGGTAATTCTTTTCTTCTGATGGTAATTACTAGGTAATACAAAATTCCTACATAATAGAGGAAACACACGTCACATTGCAGTTGGTGAGCACTAATTTACAATTATTGTCATGTTGAGGTTTTGATTTTGTCATTGTCAATGTAACAGATAGTATCACTTCAGTGTAGCTTACAGAAGCTCTCTTACTCAAGCTCTCAAATTTGCTCTCTGGCTGTAGCAACACAAAATGATGAAACACACCTTACCCTTCTTTACATGGAAGAGAACAGTCTATGAAAAGCAAGGTATTAACTGCACAGACAAAGCTTATGGACTAGTGCTAAATTAAAATAGCTGAGGTGCTTCAGGCCACTCTGTACCTGTAGACATTGTCTGCTCTCACAGAGGTTGGTTCCATTAATGCTGGCAAGACTGTGGAATATGTGACATAACAGTAAACAGCTTTTGATCTACTGAATGTTGATGTCATGGAACAAGTACTACTACTCTCAGACAACAGCAAAGTGCATTTCTGAAATACAGCCACTACTCACTCATCCTATACAACACAAAAAACACCACAAACTGAATGCCCACTGGACAGTGAAGTCCTTGTTTGTATCAGTATCTCCACTGGAGAACGAACCAGAGCTCTATGGAAAATCCTACTTTCAATTTCATTTTCACTTTATCCCCCTTTTTGACAGAAAACGAGGTTTTTGTCTTACAGTCATGATATATCTGAATCAACACCTGCCACTACACATAATATTTTGAGGCCACAATTTAAGAACAAGTCCACTTTATACTACTCTCGATACATATTCTCTACATTCTAGAATATAAGACAGTAATGGACCAATTGCATAATAGTAAATTTAAATTAATTAATTACTTTCAAGTAATTAACAATTCTGTACAAAAGAGCAAAACCTATCTGCACTAAGTTCCTCTAAAGGTCAGAGGAAATTCAAGAATTACCCCATTCCCCTTCCCTCCAATTCTGGATATATTCTGATCTAACTGCTCTTTAATAATACAGCACATCACTAGCAGTGAAGACTTCTTTAACAGATACAGTATCAAGGTCCTGCTACCTGCAGTTCACAACAGAAACATTACAATGAGTAGTAAATGTTCTAAACACAGTGTTTTTCCAGATGTGCTCTTCTGAACTTCTGGAGGTTTAAGGATTATTTTAAGAAGCTCACTAAATAGAAAAAGAGTCTACTGTCCATAACCCTGAATTTGTGTTATGGAACCCAGTCCTTTTGCGGTTTTTTGAAAATGTGTTGGTGCACAAACAAATCAAACCCACTGCTCTTTAAAAACATCTTCTTTCTTTCAGCTGCCAATCCGAACCTGCAGGGAGGTTCTGAAACTGTCTGATAAAGGGCATACCAGTTAGACCAGTAACACACTCCAGGCTTACAAAACATATTCAGTCTTAACTGTGAAATTGTTCATTTTCCTCTCTGCCTTTTTTTTCTTAGCCTTCTCTTTGATTACATTTTAATAAAGCAAAAATGCCAATTTAATTCAGCCACTGAAGACAAGAGGGAAGATAAGGCTGTGAAACATAAAACTTACCAAGGAATGCATAGCCATACAGCTGGGAGCTAAAACCCACAGTGTTTGTTTGCTTTAGACCTGTAAGCACTAGCGATGCTCCAAGATTTCTCTCCTCTTCCCACTGCAAATAATGTAAACTAAGTAAGTGTTCCTTGACAAATACAAACATAAAATGGCAGCAGCCAAAGACAGCACATGTATCTTTCCAGGAAGTCAAGTAAAGAATCATTAAACGTGTCTAGTGTTTAGAGTTACACTATGTATATATCCTCAGGAACAGTCCACACCATACTGAGGAACATTTCTCTTTCCAGAAGACAGTAAAATGTGAGTGGTTGAGATTCTGCATAGAAATAAATCAGTGCATTTGCTTCAGGACAGAAGGTTACACTGATTTACATTTCTGCCTCTGACCTCCATGTCCCACTGCTTGCTCCAGCCTAACTAAAGAAAAAAATCATGCAGCTTCTGTACTAGACCAGCCTTTTATTTTAAGTATGTGGTACGATACATGCTCCACTATCCCTCACTAGAATAGGAAAATGGTGAGTGAAGAATGCCCTGCTAACAGCTGCTCCATGTCCAAAATCTGCAATGTGAAAAGAACATATGCAACTCACCCAGACCACTGTATGCCCCAGCATTGAAAGTACAGCTGTCTCTCTAGCTAGAGAGAAGCACCAGTTGTCTGATCCAGACAACCAGTGATGGCTAAAGAAGGGCACCTAATCAGTAAGTACATTAAAACCACAAGTGTAGTGTCAATTTCGTTTTGCTATGGGATAGTATAGCTCATTTTTCAAGACCAGAGAAGCACAAAAATGAAGGACAAATATCTCTTTACTGCAATAACTTAATGTTAACAACTTTACAGTGCATGGTAGCAATCGCATTGATCTTCTGCAGTAGTCAAGGAGCAACCTCTCGTGAGAGCCAAGACCAGCCAGGCTTTCAGTGGTGTTTACAACAGCAGAAAAATGGAAGCTCTCTGTCACCACTGCTATACACACTAAGCACTAACACAGTCAGATTGCCCAAGATTCAGCTCTCAAAAGTTAAAAAACACTTAATCACGCTGCTAGACTCTAAGCTAAGGCCAAGGGCCTGTCTGCAACAAAACACTGGCTGACCCATCTCACACCTTCAGAAAAGGGAATGGGATTTTCAGGACTAGGTGAGCACATCTCATAACACTGTATGCCCCCACTTCTTAAATCAAACACAGGAAACTGGTAATGAGCATTATGAGGTGTTGAATGGTACTCTATAAGGTCTACACATAAAAAATATGGCTCATTGCTGTCTTTGGATGTGGTTATTTCAAAATGCATATTAAGTCACAGCTATATAAATAGGCTTGTCTTAAATATGTCACAGGTCCACATCACCCTTGCTTGCATATTCAGCTTTCATGAAATGCTACACAAACTGACAAGTGCTTGTCTTTGCAGTGAGGATACAGAAACATGAACAAACACAATGAGAAAATAAGATTTTGGTCCCTCTGTTTTCCATATACAAGTAATCAAGCACATTTGATTTCTGGGGAATGAAGAAGAATACAGAATCACAGAAGCGGTCAAATGCACATCTGCCTTCTATGGTAAAAATTGAAATTACAACCCAATTGAGTAAAACCTTAAGGCATCAGTAATCTTAAGGCATCTGTAATATGCATTTTGGAAGATGCTTCATGTTTGACAAATGGAGGCTTCAAGCATTTTCCTTACGGATGACAAAATGCTACTGAAGGCTTGTGCCAAACTACATGAAAAGTAGTTGCCTAAAGTGATGGACACAGCAGAGGCCTTTGCTGATACCTAACTGAGCCCCTTCTGGAAAGGCAGAATAATGCCACTTGGAAAAGTCTGAACTGTCATGTTGGTCTTAAGCAAGTGAGATGTAAATAAGAAACCCCTAACCCCTGGAGAAACGAGGGATTTAATTAATTTAATTTTAAATCAAATACATACTAAAAAAAAATAAATCCAAATGGGATAGTAAAAATCCTCATGGAAACTCTCTGTAATTCTGCAACATCACCATTACCAAGCTCTAACAGTGAGCAATACCCACCTTAACAAATCCTATACAATAGGTGACAGTTTTTTTGTGTCAACTGATAAAGCCCCCTTTGAAATGAAATGAAATGTCGTTTCATAACCTTCCAATGGGCTTACATAACCTCTGAAAATCATGACAGACCTTCCCTTTCAGAGAGAGGAGCAAAAGGGGTGACAAGTTATTTTACAGCTTTTATATTTTGTTGCTTCTTTTTTGTCTTTCTTCTGCAGTTGTAACCATAATGAAAAAAAAAAAAGAATTTTTTTTCCACATAAACTCAGGGGAAAGAAACACGTTCAAGACTGAATGCCCAAAAGACTGTAACATAACACTTAGAAACAGGAAGCTTTCTGTATCATTGAGTGTAGTAAGCTTACCGTATGTTCAGACTTGGTTGCCAGGTACTGGTATAAAACATAGAGAGAAAGAAGCTGTGTTGACAATTCATCAAAACTTTCTTGCAGCATGATCTCTGTTACTACTGACAGAGCATCTATGAAGGGAAACAATACATAATCAGCAAGTGCAAGCTTACACAGCTCTCACTCATGCTCACTGGTACTTCATTGCTGTAGTATATTTTGAAGCAGTTAGGGAGAAAGTTAAAGATTTCTTATGACTAGTAGTATAGAATTAGTCTTACTCGCTTATTCAAACACACTGTGAGAAGAAAGAACTGGTTGAATAGAATGAGAACACAGCAAAGGAGCTTTCCACACTGATCTTAGCTCTACATTCTTCATTTGACTCTTTGCTCAGTCCTTCGATTTTAACACTTTTAAAATCTCTAAAAATGACTTCTTTGTTCTTGTATTTAGATTTCAAACAAGATAAGACTGGCTTAAATTCACTGCCCTTAAGGAGACAGGAAAGCACAAAAATTGTCAAAGATCACCCACAGCATTCACTATATTCAGCAATCAGTGCTCTGGAGGAGCTCCACAGGGAGTTCCAGTGATACTCCCTGTCAGGAAGGAACGTTTGTTAAACAAAAGGCCTTGAGTCTGTCACAGAAAATAAGTATGGATGGAGTAAGGAGGAATTTGCAGATAAAGGAGATCTTAAAAAAAAAAAAAGTATTATTTTGCCATTTAGCAAAACCTTCATGATAAAAGCTATAGAGAACTCTTGCAAAGCCTATTGTCCCTTTCAGTTGTATGTTGAGGCTTATGCAAAGAAACCTCACAGCAAGTCTATAGTATCAGAAAACCTGCAGTGAAATAAAAATCTTAAATATTTGTTATCAAACATGAGACGATTATTCATCTCAACACTTTACCAGTCAACAGTGAAAGACAAGCACCTCAGCATGACAATTCAGCATAGCTGGCTCTCTTCAGTGACAGACAGAATGTCTAGACAAAAAGTTTAGACATGTAGCTTTCTGAATAGCTAAATGTAGGCAAGATTAGCTCTACTGACATTCATTTCAATTCTTCTAACACTCTAATTGTCACTAATAAGTCATATAATGTTTTTATCATGCAAGTCAACATCTAAAAATTGGAGTTGGTTTACATTTGGAATGGAATTAATCACAATAGAAACTGTGAATTACATGTTTCAAAATTATATAATGAATAAAAACCCAACAGAAATGAGATAAAATGCAGAAAAATAGATTAAGGAAGGAGAAGGTGTGTTTTTTAAGGTGAGTTCAGAAAAATATGGCAGAAAAGTTTTTAATTCAAAGAAATGCTCTGAAGATATAAGAGCATACATCTAAGGATGCAGAATTGGTACATATTTTCTTACCGTCATATTTCTTCTGCTTTATAAAACAATCCAACAAAACATTGAATGTAAAATTATCTGGGAAAATTCCATACTGAACCTGAAGAGAAGAAGGAAAAAAAAAAAAAAATCAGTGTGAAAATCTGCTGTTCAAATCTTTCCAAGCACAGCACTGCAGGTATCAGACAGATCAGAACCATGGCACTACACACTGCTGCAATGTGACAGTCAAGCAACAAAAGGAGATTAGCACGGCTGCTGTGATGTAGGCCTTCTAACTGTTATGTGTTGGATTTGTTTTGGCATTTTATTTGAGCCTTTGGGACTAGGAGGGACATTGCCTGTCAGGTTTTTATGCCTCTCCTGCATCTAGCATGTTTTGGATACAAACACTGTTCAGAAACAAAAAGCTTCCAGAGGAAGATTAAACAAAAGCTGCAGAGAGCTTTAGCTAAAATGCAAGTACAACATTAATTTTTGTTCAGAAAAAAAATTGTGTGTTCTATGACTCTAGGAACTTAAAACCACAGTCTACAGGACCTGGCTGCAACAAGAGTTCCAGGTAAGTCACACTTGTCTCAAAAACCTGATCAAATATATTCACAGTTTTTCCTTGTAAGCACTTACCTTGTTCTTTAATGTGTATAAAGCTTTGTCCTGTGCACCATATTTCAAGCACTGTCTGATCCAGCTGTGGATGGTCCAGTCTCTCAAGTACCAGCAATTTGGACTATGCCGAAATCTAATACATAATAAACAGTCCAAGTGACAATATGACTCCTTGTTATCATAGAAGCAATTTCTGTAATCAACAAACTGTAAGTTTCAAACTCCCTGCCTTTCATTATCTCAAATATAAATCTGTCTGCATTTGAATTCGCAGTCACTCATTGCTCTTCAAAGAGCTCCAGTTAGCACCTTCAAGTAAGAGAAACAAAACCTTGATATGCTTTAATAGTGGGTACAAAGGGGGAATCTGGCCTTTTAATGAATCCACAATATTTTAAACTTCTCACTTTCCACAAAGCCTACTACTTTTCCTCGAAAAGACAAATACCACAAAATAATAGTTTGATGTATTTAAGAAGTCACCTTAGATTGCTATAAACACCATGTTACTTTTTAACCTTGTAATTCTGATTGTGTAACATTGTACTGTTGCTGGTCTTACCTACAAGCAACACTGCTCCATGACTGAGGACATCAGCAAGTACCAGAATTACATCAAAATACAGATGGGTATGAACCAGTGGAGCTTGTGTAACCTGGAGCCTACCAACCTTGCTAACTCCTGCCTCACTTCAACCACTTTGGAATTCACTGTGCCTCAGCACAGGCCATCCCTGGGCTGCTACATGCTTCATTTGTCTTCAGAAATGCTTCAACAGTGAGGCACGCCTCATGCAAGGGGAAACTGCTGGAGAGCCCTCCCCTGCCCCCCTGAGCTAGCTGCCTTGTTCCTGGCAAATGTTTCTTTAACCTGTTCTGAGACATCTCATGCCATGGCTTCAGCAGTCTTCTCAGGCAACATACTCCAATGCTCAAACAATTTGTAAAATTTTAAGTTCAGCTTCTTTAATTTCATCCTTATTATACATATACACTTTGCTCTGTTTTTGGAGAACCGGTGACAAAAAGCATATGGAGCTTTACCTTTGGCAAAGACTCAAAAACCAATTAAGAGTCCAGTGGTAGGAGCTGCTGCCCTGTTCCTCGGGTGAATTTCACACCCCAGTGTGAAATTCGAATTGTATGCATGAAAAGTGGGCTCAGTCCACTGCACAGAAGAGACTGCCACTTCCTCTAAAAAACGCTTAAGACTGAACTGGGCTCATGTGCAGATGCTTGCAGCCTCAAGCCAAGCTGCAGCACCATTTAGAGGCAGGGTTGGCTCTTCCATCTGAGTGAGCATGCTTTCCAGAACATTTATCAGATTAACGTGGCCACCAACTCTGTTTCCCCTTCAGTGAACCTCTGCGTATTGCATCCCACAGCTGAGGGCTACACAAATGACCAAGCCTGGAAAAGTACTGCAGCCTAGAGAGCCATCAGAATGCGGAAGACATCTGTGCCAAAAGCGGAGCTAAACGGCTACACAAAGCCTAAATATTCGGTTTTGTAAGTGGCACATGAAATGTCCACATTAAAATAGAATTTAATGGGAAAAAAAAAGAAGCATGATTTGAATATTAAAATTACAAACATCCATTCTGTTGCTCTGATTGCTTTTAATTTTCTTCCCTCTACAGTTCAAGTACTGGGAACAGCAAGAAGTTGTATTTGCTTTCAATGAAGTCCTGTTTCAATGCTACTTACAGGAAGCATCAATCACATGCGCTTGGATTTAATCATATTTTGATGGAACGATTAACTTACTGCTGCAGACTGTTTCATCAGCCAATTAAGACAGGTCAGAGTGCAACACCAGCACCCAGCAATAGAGCTGTCAGTGTCTTTTAAAGTTGCTTCATTAAATGGTTAGTATTGTTTCACAAGTGGGAACCAACAGACTTGTCTTATAAAAACATGACACTTATGCTCTCAAAGACTTAGGTCTTTCTTTTCATGCAATCTCTGGCATCCTTCCTACTAATTAGTTACATAGGAGGGAAGCAAACATTAAAAAACAAAAAACAACAAACAACCAAAAGGTTTTAATGAGTTTTATTGTTCACCTTTTTGCATAGCTGTATTTGTTGTCTTGAGTACACCACAGTGAGACAGCACTGCAACACATCCTGTACCTTGGGAATGCTACAGCCTACTGAAATGGTGAAATGCTCTAGGTATCGAAGTCAAAAGGCACCTGGGCAATAAAAGGTCTAACGGGGATGCAATGCAGTCTAGAAACAGGACAAAACATCCTCTATTAACACAAGTTTCTGGAATTGATATGTACAAAATTCAGACCTATGTTACAAGGTCTTTTAAAAAACTCTTTGCATGAGCTTTGTAGGGTTGGGACTGATTTGAGTGTCTGTGGATAACCACAGGAGGTCAAATATAATTACTGTATATTACTATTAAGATCTTTGTGTTCAGACCTGGTCTCCATTGCACTAGGTACTAAGCAAATAAAAATCAAACAGCTCCTTAGCCAAAGAATTTTCTATTAATTAATTGCAAAACAGTTGCCTGCAAACAAAGAGAGGGGACTGGTGCCAAATTTTTTCTGTCTCCCTACCAACAAGAATGCAATAGATATGCATGTACATAATCCCCCAACACTACACACTTCCATTTATGCAAGATGTGATAGAAGGAGAATTGGAACTGAAAGGGGAACAGGTTTGCTTCAATAATTTCTGATCCATATAATGCTGGGATGAGTTCTACCAGTTGAGGAAAGCAGCCAACGGAGTATCTGTCTTTACAGCTCACCTAGACAAACCAACCAAATGTGGCAGACATTTTTATTTGAAAGGGAATCAGGGAAAATAAGAGATTGCTGGTCATTTTGACAAGCATTAACATCTTCCTCTTTCTGCACAAAACAGGATATAATTAAACAAGGCAATATGTTCAGGGATAGATGAAAAGACAAAAGGAAGCTAAAACTACAGAAAGCAGAGGATTCTGAGTGAATTAAATAAAGGAAGTCTCCAGCATTTGCTCTGTGTTTAATGGAAAGACCAGGAGGTTATCTCACAGATGTCTGCTGCTGAAACTAATTTTTCTGAGAACTAATAAAAACCTGAGAAGCAGAAGATTCTTACAATGCGTTCAGAAAAGACAAGGAGAAGCATCCGTAACAGTATTAGGGGTGCACTCTGTTGGCACACTTTAATGTTAATGGCTCAAGAATCAATATGGTCATCCTTCCAGTCACTGAACTGAGAACATCTGTCCCCATGGGGAACAAAAAGAAGAGTATCTGTAAGACAAGGAGTTCTTGAAATATCAAGGTCATTGTAAATGTAACAGCACACAGTGCAATAGTACTAGAATCCCTCCTAGTTTGGAAAATAGTTCACATTATGCAGAACAAAAACTTGATTTTCATTAAACCCTTGCTTTGTAGTTGCAAAATTATTATAATTTGGAAGAGATACAGTGAGCGTACAGCCTCAGTAATGGCAACCAGAACATTTTTAGTCAAGCAAGTGCATACCCTCTCTTGTTGACAAAATGCCCAGCACATTGGGCTAAGAATACATCTTCAGTTGACTATTTCCTGCATGAGGCCCTGTTACTCGCTGTTTACAAGTGCTGAAGTTCTAATGCTGTGTTAGAGAAACTGAACAATGGTCAAATTTATCAGACACTGAGAGTGCTTTATGGAATCATCTACTAATACAGTAAGCACGACTTACTTCTGGTTGGTGCTCTTCCACACCGCAGAAAAGCTGAGTCGCTTCCCTTCTTTCTTTCTTTTAAACGGTCTTGCAAATTTGTTTGGTGCCATCAAGTGGTGATGCACTCTACTGCTGCTTTCACTTATCTTGTATTGTCACGGGAAGTAATACTGCAACCATGACAGCAAAAAGAAGCAATAATATGCTGGACTGTATTCTTTTCCCTAGGTTTGGTACAGGAGAGTTCATTCCTTTGGGGACAGTTACAAATGAGGAAGACAGTGAAGGAAAATTTCCTGGATTGCAGAAGAGCAACTGATGCAGAAGAAATACACTAACAGGAACAGCTGTGCTGTAAGCAGTGAAAGCCAGCTCAGCAGGTATGTTGTAATTCTTTGCTAAGCTAATCAGAAGCTCCCATTTTTGCACTCTGCGGCTTTCTTAAGGGTCGATCCAATTCCTGGTACTGCCAGAGGCTATCCTTCTGCAAAACATTTTTTTTTTCTTTTTCCCCCATGTGTGAAGCACGAAGAAGAGTGCCCTTCCTTTCTGCAACTTTGCCTTACCTACTGAGAAAATATTTCTTAATGATCTACACATCCAGTGCATTGAACCATATGATCTCTTTGGCCTCCAGATTTCTTCAAGCCTTTCTAAATTTCACCTGCATTTTGCCTTACCAATTTTGCATTATGATACATAAAACCTCTTTGACTACAGTGTTCTTGACTGTTCTTATGCTTTAGAAATTCCTGTAGCATCTTCTGCCGCATTGTAAGGAAGTGAAGAAATCCAACAATAGAAGGACATCAAACAATTTCCATTATTTTATTATTTCATATCATTTACATGTGTTATTGTGCTTTCCTCAGCAAAACAGGTTTCATATGTTGCTAGTCCCCTTGTACGTCCTAGTCCAGGAAAGGAAGGAACCTACCTAGGGGTAGTCACTGTAACAAATTTATTCCATCTATACGTCAGATCTCTCTTCTTTTAGAACCTGAGAGAAATATAAGTTTGCATGTTCATTGCCTTTAATCTGGAGGGGAGAGTGCCAGATTTTTTTCTTACCCACTTAAAATTCTAAAAAGTCCTGAAAGCTAGATGTAAGGAGACTTAAAATGAATAAATATTGTAAGAAATGTCTCTGTGAGCCAGGAAAAACCTCTCTAAATGGAATTAGTCCAAAGCCACTCTGCATTTTACACAAGTCATACAGAGCTGTGAAGCTCCTTGGCAATGCTATGTTTTTTCTTCCCAGGCACATTTTTTAAGCTACAGTGTACAATGATCAAATGGATTCCAGGCAGGCTTAACTTGGAAACTGGAAGGCTAAGGAAACATCACCCAAAACTCTTCCTTTGTTTGTCATTTCAAGCCATAGGCCTTGGGAAAAATTGCCTGCATTTTAAATGTACCCAGAGGCATTGCCCATGTGTCAAAGGCAACAGCCCTGAAAAAAATCTTTGTTGATTGAAATTTCCTTTTAAACATGAATAAATCTTTTTTTTCCCCCATCTATTCTTTGTCTGCATCTTAGCCTATACCTTTCTTTGTATGCATCCTTTAAAAATTGTACATATAAACCTATCAGTTCTATAGAAAATACGTCATGCATTAACTGCCTACACTCAAGCAAGCACAGAGGGAACACTTTCCTTTCGTGTTGAAATAAAGTAAAAAAACTAGCACAGATATTGTAAGAAACCAATTATCAAAAATGGAAACAGGGCAGTTTTAAAAAATTACAGGAGTCAAGTATAACCAAGGATGGTCTAACGCTGAGGCAGAATTGTTCTCACAAAAGAAGAGATGACTGAAGACTCCCTGAAGAAAGCCCCCATTCAGCCCTTATTCTGTTTTAATTTTTATTGACTTTCCCCCATCTTTGATTTTAAACTAATTTAGACCTTGATTGCTTTGGCTATTCTGCTAAATTAGGCTTGCTCCACCCCCACATGAATGCATATTTCTTGCACAGCATCTTTTGTTCAGGAGTTGCACAGAACTGTAATACCACTGAAGAATGCAGCCTCAAAACACGCCTAAATGATCAATTTTTAGGTATGGAGAAACACAATCAAACATCATGGCTGAACAGGAGACTTAAAGAATACTTTTAGTATCAGGTCTTGCTTTACAGTAATACCACATTCAGCTTTTATTTCCATCCACCCCAATGTTACAAGTTTACCTGTTTCTTAACCATTACGCTTGGTAAAAGGACCAGATCTAGGAGACAAGATATTCTGGGTAGAAGTACATAATGCAGTCATTTAGGAAGTCTCAATAGATCACCCTGGTAACCACCCTCTCCTAACAACTGAAGGGACAGAATTCACCATTCAGTAGTCTCAGAGTAGCCACTGCATTGCCCAAAACCACACTCCTGCACAGAAAGCTCAGGTTGGTAAAGTCTCTTTCTAGCAGTGACTATCACATACAGCAATCAACCATGCAGCAGCTGGGATCCAGCTTATCCATTACTAACCTAGCTACTTTGACAGCCAGTTATTACAGTTGACTAACAAATGACAACCTGAATTTCTGATACAAGCATTTCTGCCCATTGTTGTCAATTTCTTATATAATGAAGTGCTCTTCTTCCTTTTGATGGATTTAAGGCACTTCTGTGAATTGAACACAAGAACAGCCTTATTAATAGAACTGGAGTGCAGCAGCTCTGCCAACCTTCTGCCACCAGGTAACACCAGGCTACAACCTTCAAGCCCTCTAGAATAATTTGCAAATAATTTGCAAAGCACAAAGAAAAGGAATCCTTCAGATGCTCAATCAACTTAACTATGCCACAGACTCACCCTGAATGTCTCTAGCCATGTAGATTCTAGAACTCCAGAAGTATGCACTCCCTGGCATGACCTCAGTGCAAGTTCACTTCTCAAAAAAATACAAGTCAGGTTTCCTCTGTATCAGCTTGGTTGAAGGTGCTTTGTGTGCCTCAACCTGACATAACAGCCACAGGCCTTGTCTAGCTAGAAACTAGGTCTTAACATTTAAAAATCCAGTATCAACATGGTTCTTTGTTCTAAGCACAATATTTAAACAAGGTAGGAGGCTACAGGGAACGTTGCCAGGTAGCTCACTAAAGGTAAAATTGGCCACTTGGGGATTCCCAGTTTGACTGGTAGAGAAAAGAACATTGTGATGGTACAAATATTGCTACTGAGAAAAAAGGTGGTGGTGCCTGGTTTAGTTTCATGCAGAAAATAAAACTGGGTCATTTTATCAACATATGGAAGTTTTCTTTCAAATGTGGACTATGAAACAAGCAATCCTCCTTTTCCGCCTTACTCCTTTATGGTCCAGACAGAATGATGAGGTCAACAGCATGGGGGATTTGCTTCACTTCTTGTTGCTTAGAGATATATCCCCAATGAAAGAAACCAAATGAACAGACACTTTAATATAGTATTCGTATTTTTCTCCTCACCCTAGGAGTGTTTCATTAACCAACAAGCACCCTTCCTCTACTCATTTTTGAAAAGACAGGCAGAAAAAACAAATGTTCTTCTCACACACATGAAGAATCATACTACTTTCACCACAAAGCTAAAATTCACTCAAAGAGCAACAGTTCACATGAGAAAGGAAGTCCTGTAGTAGTAATAATAATAATAATAATAGTAAAAAGCTGAATTCTTCCCCAAACTACTGACTGTAAATGACATAACTCCTAGAATTTTTCTCTGCTCAAAATACTTCTGCACTTACAGTTGAAATGACTGGTTTTAAATGTCAGTGATATTAATAATCTAGTGATTGAACAGAGAATATTACAGGCTGAGGAAAACACAGAGAATGATTGAGTGAGCTGTTTCTATAGTGATTCTGATAAGATACTCTCCTTGTCCCCCTGAAACTACAATAAAGTCTAATTTAAAACAAACTGTTCCATGAATTGTATCTTTTCCTGGTATACTGGCATACAAAAACAGAGAGAAATTAAGAAGGTACAACACACTGCGTTTCTTGCCTCAGGGAGACTTTTAAATCTCAGCAATTTCTAAGCGTGTCAGGCTAAAACTTGCTATATAAAGTTCAACAAAGGGCCAATTCTGCTGGAATCTCTACGCATGTCTCTGATTAACAGAAAGGCTTTAAAAAATGGCACATATGAGTAAAGTACTGATTTGATTGTTACCATATTACTAGCCCACCTATGCTTGTCATTACTGCCATTAATTCTCTACCCATCTGAAAGCTGGCGCACAAGTTATCTACTAGATTTATTTTTTTTAAATTAAAAATAAATGTTTAAGAAAGCCTGTTTGTAATTTGCAATTGCTGAAATCACCTTTGTACCTAGTTCACTTTGCAGAGTGAGATCCCCTGCCAAAGACTGCCAGAAAATCAGTTCCTAGCAGAAAGCTAGTTATCACTATCTGCATATTGGAAGTAACTTTAAAACCTTCTGGGTACCAAATAGTACTTATGTCATGGGCTTTCTTTAGCCAAGGCTATTTGTAAGATGATGTGATTTTAGGGAATAAATTGCTTCAAAGCTAGTTAGGTGTTTCATTTTTAAAAATAAGTAACTTCAGATGCTTTAGAAAACATCCATCTCTCTTAGTCATCAACTACTGCAGGGATGCCACAGTGAAGCCTGCACTCCAGTAACAATTCTCCGAGGTGGACAGAGACACATCACTGAAAGCTTTCCAAAGTGACAAGAAAGGAATCCAAGTTTTATAGTAGTTCACTCAGTGTCACAGAGTTAGAAACAATGTTGAGGAGTTTCTGCCTTCTAGTACTAAGCTTAAACTATGACAGTACATCCCATCCACATTGTATTAAAAAGGAACACTTCATGGGTATGCATAAACACCACTGTTAACAAAAGCCAATGACTTATTTTAAGTGCAGGGAAAAAAAAGTCTGTAACTAGATATTGCTATTATAGTATTTGCAAACAGCGACCTGTTAACGGTACCTATATACTGCCTAAATTTAACATAATTAACATAAATTTACATTATTTTCTCAAAGATGCAATTCACTGAGAGCTAGAGTCCACATTGTAACCATGTTGCATTTTCCATGTATTCTACTAAAATTCTTTATGCTTCACAAAATATCTCCCAGAAATACATCACACATTAGCTTCAAGGTACTGTAACACATGCACCAACACGTCCCTTGACACTTTTCAGTTTGATCACAGTTGAACTTGCACAGATTGCAAGCAACGTATTCCTCTGGCTTGAGTATCGAAGGCTGCAATATAGAAGTATGAGCCAAACCATTTATTCTGCAGAGTCGTTGGGTTTCATGCCACAAATAATCTAAGCACAAAGATGGTGTCTGCAAGAGTGCTGCAGGAATAGAAATACTGCATGAATCTTAGTAGCCAATTTAAGAAAGGGAAGAGCCAATCCTTACACTTGCGGCCAAACACTTCAAAAACTGGATTTGCACAGTTCACTTTTCATACCACAGTCCCACAGTTCAAGCTAACCTGATTTTGACCTACTGCCTGTGCCCATTTCATTGTTCACTGTTAGAGTCTGATTTCTTTGTGAATTGTTGTCCTCTGCACCCCATGAGTAAAGGGGAGGCAGAGCTACATGATAAGCTATCACGGTAAAGAAATAAGATTATTAAGCATAAATACCTGCAACAGAGAGGACAAAACACCTGATGCTCACCTCTAACCAGCCACGGCTACTGGCAAAAAGGCAACCATTTCCAAAAAGTAAGACATAGGTGCCTAGCCAGGTCTTGGCTACCAAGCAGTCAACCATGAATTCATCTACATTTCATATTATGCCCCAATAAGCAACAGCTTATTGGTATTGTTTTGTTCTTCCACCCATACATTTTCCTGAGTAAGTATTTTTAGCAACAAAAAACAAAAATCCTTGAGTCATTCATGATAGATTTTTTAACTGTTCCCTAACCACAGTAGTTCAGAAGCTAACTGCTCGGTAGCATATCTCATAATGTATCTAACTGCTTCCAAGCCCAGTGGGACAGAAATGTCCTCTACTCCATTGAGTATAAGGTCAAGAACTTCAAGCAGTAAGCAAATCAAGGACAAACAAGGCAACACTGACTCAAAGATTTCGTGAGGTATTACTCACATTTGTGGGCTCTTACCACCTTTATGGTTGTTTTATTTCTTTCAGAAAAATACTGTACTTTCAGACCTGTTATTTAAAGAGAGACACAGTAGCTAACTCTCTCCAAGTACTGCAGGTACTGTAGGACAAATGTTCCCTTGCATAGGTAAGTACAAGCTGCACAGTAAAATGAGGTTGTGCTACTCAAAACAAGCAGAGGATTTCAAAATGCAAGGAGATATTTTGTAGTTCCTCCTCTTTTGAGATAGGAGTACAGTTAGTTAGCTAGCTAGTTATATGATTATATTTAAGTATATATAGTTACATATGTTAGGTATAAATATAACCCACTACTGGCTTTGCTTGTGCTGATGAGCATCAGAGCATTTGCCTTGTTGCAGTGGCCTACTCAGATCTTCTATTCAGGCTTCAAATTGACAGCTACAGGCACTCACAGAACAGGAGGCTTACCCATGTCATGTTAGCCACTGCATAGGGGAACAGAGAAGACAGAAGAGGGAGAAAACATTTTAACTATGTGGAATCATGTACCATATGTGTTTCAGTCCGGCTTTTTTTATGTTGTTCCTCCAAAGAATCATGACTTTCAAATCAACACAATAGTATCTTGCCTAAGATGAACTTGGTGCTTTATGATTTAACCTGGACAAGGGAAATACTGCAAAAAGGAGTGATTGCTGCAGGACACTAACTTCAATGGAAGACAAAAAAAGAAACCCCTTTGGAGAGAAAACAGTGTACCACTCCCACTGCAAATGTTCCTCTCTCATGCTTTCACAGTAGCTCCCTGTACCTTGTCCACCCCCAGTGACAAGCACCAGCAGTCAGCCGGGTTTGTCAGCGTTTTGGCACAGACAGTGTTAGAAGGGAGGGGGGTGGGCTTTTCATTTTACTCCCAGATGTCTGCTGCCTGAGGTTGTCTGTTCCTTGTGCCTGGATTTAGCCCTGCTCTTCTCACTCTCTAATAGAACTAAGTAGAAGGTGGCTGATTAGACTGAAGAAAGGAGTATTTTTACCCTTTGTTAAATGAAAACAGTAGTGAAAGAGGAGAGATCAGAATTAAATAAATGACAATTTAAAGAGGATTATCATAAAGTTCATTTTAGAGATTAAAACCAGCTTTATGTCCACATCAATTCCTGGAAAAAATATTACTCATGAAGGTGCTTGCAAAGCCAAAACCCATGAGCTTTCAGCTGGACAAGTTCTACAGTCAAGGAGGGGTAGAAAGATCAAGATCCCCATTCATTTTTCAGCAGGGGGAAGAAAGAATGTTTATTGTGACTCTATTTACAGCTGAGAAAACAGGAGTTTCTACCAGCTGCTTATTTGTATAACCCTTTCCAACTTTAACAACAAACCCAAGACAGCATTCTCTCTCGGCCATTTAAATGCTGGCCAAACTAGATCCTGTGCCAAATCCTCACATGGTCCAAAGAAAACAACATGGTTCCCCCCAGCTACCAGGGACCTGTCTCAACCTGCTGAAGACCTGGCACACCACAAATGCACATGGATTATTAATTAGCCTAAAACTGGGAGGCAAGAACAACTCCAGCACCTTTCAAAGATATGCAGCCCAGTGTCTCACCAAATCTGTCAAGGTGGAGAAGATGGAAACCAACTGCTAAAAGCTCCTGCAGCTTTAGTCCTGAAATTAACAACTCCATATTTAACAGAGCCCCTCAGGCTTTCAAAATAATATAGCAAAGGGGATATAGTAAAGCAGCTTGAAAAACCTCAGGACATTCTCCTTCAGAGACAGGGTACAAAACAGGATTTTAGGAAATGCATACAGGGTATAATCAGCTGATAGGAGAGTCCAAGAAATTTAGGCTTCCCCTGACCCATCCTGTCCTATGCCCCACCCCACATCCCTCAAAAAAAAATAATAGAAGAAGTAAGAAAGGGATTATCCTGCCTAGGAACCAAAGATTCACAAAGTAAAGGATAGAAATGGAGAAAGAGGGACTTGGGAACTCTGCCAGAAGGAACAGTCACAGGTAGCTGAGCAGACTGACTAGAGTGCTTGGTACAGAGAAACACTGAAAATACAACTGGCCTCATTCCAGCAGACAGTATACATATGTTGGCTGGAGAGCAAAGCTTTAAAAATAGCTCAGAATTAAAGCAGCCTTAAAACAACCACAAAAAAACAAACCAAAACCAACCAGTCAAAAATAACACCCCAAAAAGTGGGCATCCTTAGTAACCGTTTTTTTCGCTTTGCTACTGGGCATCTTACATTCAGAAATTTGGACCTTAAATTCCCATTTCTGGATTACAAAGAGAGTAAAAACCTCAGAAATCACCCCGGTAAAATGTCAGAACTATGACCTTTGCTACCAGTACTTCTATTAAGTTACAGCAAAGCACTGTTTTGTGGGTCTGTTTGCAATATAAGCTTCTTCTCCCCTTAGGGAGAACATTTTTCCACAGGTACCAATGTATATGCAGAAATAAGAAGCCATATAGGTTGAATAAATGTACCAGGTTTTTTTCATTTTTGTTCTGCACACTAGCATTCTTGAGCATTTCTGAGGAAGATGGAAGGACTTATAAAAAATGAATCACTAGAATCAGGCAACGTAAGCTGGCTTTTCAAATTTCTTTATTACTAGGGCCAAAAATAAATCTATAGACTAATGGACACAGTAATTTTCTAGATATCTTTATAACTCACTGTTGACCAAACATTTTCATTCCTACAAAATCATAAACATCTATTTCTGTATATAAAAAGAGTCAAGTATTTGAAAATTAACACTCCCAATAATTCATAAGCTAAGAAAGATGTGTGCTGAAGTAGGTCTCTCTACTTCCTGTCACAGTAATCTTGATTCTGCTATAACCATTTTGTCTATAATGGTGTATAACAGAAAAAAAGAAGATCAGATCTATACCTGTGGTGCATTATTTCATCTTTTATCATAGTAATCTCAATATTCTTTCCATTTCCAAAGGCTTTCAGCTTCTGGAACCTGCATCACATTTGCTACATCCTATTCAGCAACAGGCATCAAAACTACAGATATTCCCAGAGCACAAAACATCACAACTTTATTAGATCATATTACTAGGTTGAATACCTTCACTGTTAAAAACAAAGCACAGAACACTTCTCTTGCCAATTAGGAAGTCCAATAAGATGGCATAGGCCTCTTTCACATTCTATGTTCATAACTACATTACTGGTGTTACAGTCAAGGCTTTAGCTATCTGAATCATGGGACCAGCTCTGACGAACCTGTTCTGCTGGGGGCTGATGGGATCCACCTGTCAGAAAAGGGGAAGCGCATCCTCAGACACAGACTAGCCAAACTGGTGAAGAGGGCTTTAAACTGATGAGGCTGGGGGGAGGGAACCTCCATGCATCCCACACCAATCAACTTCAGTGTGATGCTGGTACCAGTAACAGGTGCCCAGAGCCTACAGAAGGAGAGCTACTCAGTTACCTTCACTAGAGGCCCAGCTTAAATGCCTCCATGCAAAGGCACACAGCATGGGGAATAAACAGGAGGAGTTAGGGAAGACAAGGTGGGGGTGTTGCCCTCTATGTCAAAGACCAGCTGGTGCACATGGAGCTCCCCCTGGGGATGGATGAGGAGTCAACTGAGAGCTTATGGGTTAAGACTAAGGGGAAGGCAGGGACAGGTGACATTACAGTGGGGGTCTGCTACAGGCCACCTGACCAGGAGGACAGTATAGATGAGGTGCTCTACAGACAGATAGGACCAGCTTCACGTTCACAAGCCATAGTA
Organism: Hemiprocne comata; assembly: GCA_020745705.1. Lineage (NCBI taxonomy): Eukaryota > Metazoa > Chordata > Aves > Apodiformes > Apodidae > Hemiprocne > Hemiprocne comata. The sequence goes on along the minus strand of CM036616.1, from coordinate 11,973,493 downwards.
CTCATGGGGAACATCAACCACCCTGATATCTGTTGGAGGGACAACTCTGCAAAGCACAAACTATCCAGGAGGTTCCTAGAGTGCGTGGATGACAACTTCCTTTTCCAAGTAGTTGAGGAACCAACAAGGAAAGGTTCAATGCTGGACCTTGTTCTCACCAACAAGGAAGGGCTGATGAGGGATGCAAAACTCAAGGGCAGCCTTGGCTGTAGCAACCATAAAATGGTGGAGGTCAAGATCTTCAGGGCAGCAAGGAGGGCTCACAGTAAGCTTAGTACCCTTGACTTCAGGAGGGCAGATTTCAGCCTCTTCAGGGATCTGCTCCAGAGAGTGTCATGGGATACCATCCTGGAGGGAAGAGGGGCCCATGAAAGCTGGCTGATACTTAAGGATCACCTTCTCCAGTCCCTGGAAAGATGCTCCCCACCTAAGGGAAAGTCAGGTAAAAACGCCAGGAGACCAGCATGGATGAGCAAGCAGCTCCTAGAAAAGCTCAACCTTCAGAAGGGAGCATACAGAGGGTGCAAACTAGGGCAGGTACCCTGGGAGGATTACAGAGAGGTTGTCCAAGCAGCTAGGGAACAGGTAAGGAGAGCCAAATCCCAGATGGAATTAAATCTTGCCAGGGATATAAAGATCAGTAAGAAAAGTTTCTTATAGGTATGTTGGGAATAAAAGGACAACCAAGGAAAAATTAGGCCCTCTCTTGAAGGAAACGGCAGACCCAGCTAAGCAGGATATTGAGAAGGCTGAGGTTCTCAATGACTTGTTTGCATCAGTCTTCTCTGGCAAGAGCTTCAGCCTCACTGCAAAGGCCACAGCAGGGGAAAGCACAGACTGGGAGAACGAAGCACACCCACAGTAGGAGAACAGGTTCATGGCCATCTAGAGAACCTGAAGGTGCACAGGTCTATAGGACCTGATGGAAGTCCTGAGGGAGCTGGTGGATGCAGTTGCTAAGCCTCTGTCCATCATATTTGAGTCATGGCAGTCTGGTGAGGTTCCTGCTGATTGGAAAAAAGGGAACATAGCCCCTATTTTTAAAAAGGGGAAAAAGGAAGACCCAGGGAACTACAGACCAGTCAGTCTCACCTCTGGGCCCAGCAAGATCATGGAACAGATCCTCCTGGAAAATCTGCTAAGGCACATGGAAAATAAGGAGGTGACTAGTGACAGCCAACATGGCTTCACTAAGGACAAATCATGCCTGACCAGTTTGGTGGCCTTCTATGACAAGGCTACAGAGATGGTGGATAGTAGCAGAGCAACTGACATCACCTACCTGGACTTGTGCAGGGCATTTGACACTGTCCCATGTGACATTCTGTTCAGCAAACTGAGAAGACATGAATTTGACAGCTAGATGGACCACTCAGCGGATAAGTAATTGGCCGGATGGCTGTACCCAGTGAGTTGTGGTCAGTGGTTCAGTGTCCAAGTGGAGGCAAGTGACAAGTGGTGTTGTTCCTCAGGGGTCACTACTGGGACCAGTGCAGTTCAACACCTTTGTTGGAGACATGGACAGTGGGATTGAGTTTATCCTCAGAAAGTTTGCTGATGATACCAAGCTGTGTGCTATATGTAGTTGATGCCCTAAAGGGAAGGGATGCCACCTATAGTGACCCTGACAGGCTGGAGAGGTGGGCCAATGCCAACCTCATGAAGTTCAACAAGGCCAAATGCAAGGTCCTGCACCTGGGTGGGCACAACTGAAACAGCATCAACCAAACTCTGACTTTAAATAGTTAACTGCTTGTAGGTTGTAAATCTTTCATTTGGGCCTACTACTAGTAAGTTGTAAAAATGGTTTGTGTGAGCTTATCTGTAGTTTTAGGGAATGAAATACAAGGGCCCTGGAAGAAGAAAGAAGCCATTTGACTGAGACAAGAGATGTCTGCTGTAACCAATTCTACTGCACAGTCAGCAAAGATAAAAGGGAGAAGAGACAGAATTCAGCCAAAGGTTCCTGTGAGGAAGCCTCAAGGATGGATGAAACAACCCTCAAAAGATCCTAATGGACTCAACACGCATGTGATAATGGGCAGATACTTATGTAAATGATTTCTCAGAAAACTAATGAACATGTAAACTGTTTCTTAGAGATATTATCCGTAATAATGTATCAGCTGTATATATACCTACTTGAAATAAAGTGCCATTTAAAAAGCAACCCTAATTTCAACAATTTGCATTAAGTATCTTTTTTGCCTTAAGAAACTCACATTTCACATCTAATTTTACCAGCAGGATACAACAGAATAGAGAAGGTTACTAGCTAAGCAACTGAAACCAGAATTTTGAATTACTATTGCCCCTTTTACAGTTGCAATCATAATCTATTCCTTATTCTCCAATGTTATGTTTAATTCATCTCAATAATTAGCAACGTTTGACAGAGAACAGCCAGAATGCATGCTTACCTCTTCTAAATAAAAGAGGAATAAAAACTGGAACGTACATACACTAAAATCCTGACACCTTGATAATCTGTTAATTTCACCAAATAAAAAAAAATATTTCATGTAGCTGGTAAGTTTTAAATGCAAAACATGTTCTGATAAATGCTTCCCATATTATATCTAATATAATTAATAATTACATAATCATTAAAATATGTACATTTGCACAAAAGTAATACTTCCATTCAGGTTTCTTCTCAGGAAAGTTGTCCACATAAACTAAAAATAGTACTCTGGGAAATCCTTATCTCTTTTTTTAAGATAAACAAACATATAAATTAAACATGTAAATAAATGTTAACCTTGTAATTACCTACACAAGATTGCCTCCTTGCTCCGTAAGAAAATGGCTCCAAATTTAGTACAATCATTCCAAAGAAAATAAAAATGGTTTAAAGGGTTACCAGAAAACAACAATAAGGCTTTCTTTATAAAAACGAATAAAATTATGAACACGAAACATGAATAAAGCCTTTTATCTGAATTTAGGTTTCTTGCTTACTGATTTAAACTGAGATCAAATTCAACAATTCAAATAATTCTAATACTAACCAACCTATCTGTGATAAGACAGCTCTGGTCTACACTATGTCAAGATTATTTCTTAACAACATATCACAGAACAGTTTGCATTGGAAGGAACCTAAAGACTATCTACTTCCAACCCCCATCATGGGCACAGACACCTTTCAACCTGCCCTTGAGCACTTACAGGGATGGGGCTTTCAGAACTTCTCTAGGCAATCTGTTCCACTCTTTCACCACCATCACAGTAAAGAATCACTTAATAATGTGTAACCATGACCTTCTCAACAACCAACACCAAGTTCTTCTCCTCAGGGCTGTTCTCAATCCATTTTCTGCTCAACCTGTACTTAATAATAATTTTTTCTGTTGTATTTATTTTGTTTCAAAAAGGAATCAACACACCATAAGGCAATGATTTAGGCTGATGGATACAGTAACAATAAAGTTAGCATTTCCTAAAGAAGAGATCATGGCTGTTCTGCGTATGGTTATAAGCCTAATAAAAATTCAATTGTTTTATCATAGTAGTTGCCATCTTCAACTCTACCTAAAAGGAAAAGATTCCTGTAGTGTTTAACACTTATTTAAACAGCTGTAAGAGAGGGAATGTCACAGAAATAACAGCTTTATATGGGTTTTTTATTATGTTTACATGGTTTTGGAGCTGCTGTCTGGCTCTGGCTGTCATTACTCCTTAAGGGCTGGAATGGAACCTGAAACTCCTTTCAGGGGAATCTGGATGGGGTTAATTCTCATGTGTATCTTTACAATTATTAGTCATCAAAGCTAGCAGAAGAATATATCTCTGAATGTGTTTTGTGTTTTAAATTCCAAAGCTTATAAAAAGCTTTACTCTGTCCTGGTCATTTGTATTCCCATGAACAGCTCCCCCTTTACAGTTTTGGCTGCAATTTAACCTATGTCTAGACTTTCAGGATTTCTAAAACATAATGCAAGATCTGCCTCCAGACAGACTTTTTGCTGGTGCAGGAATTTACAGAACAACCTTTAGAATGCCACTGGATATAGCGAAACTGACCTGTAAGGCAAGTATGAGTCAAATTCTGACACAAAACTCCCTTTTCTCCTTCAACATATTACCAGTACAACATTTGAGATTTGCTCCTAAAAATACTTCCTGCTCATACTGTACTTCAGTCTATTTCTAATACTATGTATTAGTAGATACAATGCTTTGAGCTGTTGGCAAAGAAGATGCCAGTTGAGAGATATGAAAATTCTGCTTCTAGCCTTTTGTCCTGGTTTGAGCCAGGGTGAAGCAAACTTTCTCTTTCCTGTTTTGTTTTTTTTTTTCTTTCAGTGAACTTTTTAGCAGCGCCAGTGGACTGATAATAACCGAGGTCACTTCTGAGTGTCTGCAGCCTCCCCCCCTATGGGGGAGCAGATTAGACTGAAGGCAGGATCAGCAAATCAGAATATTCCCTTCCCATAATATTTTCTCTATTTGGCTTTCAGTATAGGTTAAGAAATCATGGAAGGCAAGCCTTTTGTTTCCTTTTTCTCTCTCTTTTTCTGCTTACTGTCACTTCTATTGCCCTCTCTTTGTCTCTCTCTTTTTTCCCATTTTTCTTCCCAGCCGACACCCGAGGGCCCCGTCCGTGCGCCCGGACACTCCCCCCTTCAGCTGGAGTCCCCAGGGAGAAGAGTTGCTGTGAGAGTCACTGGGGGAGGAGGGAGGGGATCGGGTGCTGCACATCCCTTTACAAATATATATATTCCCTTATCACTAATAATTAAAATCAATCTGTTTCACTTTTCAACCCAGAAAGCCTCTCTTTATTTTTTCTCCCTCTTTCCCTACCTTGTGGGGTGGGGGGGGCATCGAGAGCATTATTGTTATTGGTTTGACTGCCAACCCGGAGTCAAACCGTGACACCTTTTCATGCAAGAACAGCAATGAAAGCTATTCTCCCAATAATAAATGAAAAATCTATCTACATGCAGTGTTGTGGCAATATAATGGAAAATTGGTGATGAGGTCTGTAAACATGCTCATTTGACTTGCAGCTGGAGTGTCAAAACCCACATATATCATACAAATCACTGCTTTGTCCTGTGTGCTTGACAAGTAGAACACCTATGCTGAGGTAAAAAAGGCCTCTGAGACTCAGAGGCATCTGTCCAACATCCTTGAGATTCCTGTTCCTCTGTGAGAAAGATTAAAGCACAGTGGAAAGCTACGCCTGCAAAAAATCCCTGGTACACAAGAGAAAGCATCAGGTTCAAAAACTGTCACTAGGAAGGATAGAGCTCCACAGTGCCTGCACTCTTACCTGCGTGCCTCTCCCCTAGGTCCTGTTTCAGAGATCCACCGGTTCGCAAGGTAATTAAAATAAAACTCTCCACATTTTATTTGTGGTTTTGTCATTGTTCCTGTGTCCTGCCTGTGTTGGCTCACACAGGTGTTGACTGAGTCAATTCTTTCCTTTTCTGAATCTGACTGGCTTTATCTTTCTATCTACTCCAGAAATATTTGGAGGGGAAAGACCCCTAAGGTTGATTTAGGTGTTCTGGTTGCAGAAGAATCCTTCTTTTGCCCTTGTTTTAAAGAGAAAGTTTTTTACAATCCAAACCTTTATCCCTTTAGTATTGACAACATGAAAAAAAGAACATAAGCATTGAAGCAAAGTCTTCAACTTTTTCTGTTGATATGCAGAAAATTCTTGTCTAGGCCTGTGTTACAGGAAGAGATCTTTCTGGATGTTTTTCAGTGTTGTATCTTCATTGATTGTTCTCCCCCCCTTTACAGCACAGTTACACTGACTGAGCACACCTACTTGAATGAGATGTGGTTACAGAATTAGGCTTGTTGAAATTTGCCCCTGGGTTCTGAAATGTAGTTGCTAGTTATTTTCTCCAAAGATTTCTACAGTTCAGACATGGACAGACAATGACAACAGAGAAACTATGACAGATGACAAAGGAGACTAAGCACATGTGCCCCTCTGTGCAGAAATGAGTGACTGCTGGAGCCAGAAAAGCAGTGGAGGCTCTAAGACTCAAATGCTTACATCTAACAGCACTGGCTTGGATAGCAACCAAAGTTCTTCCCATGAAGCAGCATCACACACCAGCTACCATAACGCAATAGCATTGAACACAGATACTTCTGTCATTTACATGCAAATTCTAATGAGGCAAATCTCTCTGCTGCTTCCCTTTCCTATGTCTTCAACCTGTCATAGAGCAAACAAGATCTGCAAATTAAGTTATAGTGGACTGCTCAGCTGAGGCAAGTGTCCAAACTGGTAAAACACAACATTTTGGCAACTTCTTCTTACACAATGGGGAACGGGTTTACTGCAATTAAAAATACGCCCACGGAACGTCAACATAAAACTTTCACAATTGCTTTCCAACACATGGAAAATCTTTGTTGGCACAAAACCTACATACAGAATTATCAGTTACCTCACCACAAAACCTCTCTCCATTATACTAATGTTTCTATCATATGAAAAACACCCTGACATGAGAAATAATGACATCTCAGTGAGACAGGACAAAGTAAGGCGAACTGCAGGCCTTTGATCTGGCTTCAAGTGCTCTGCATTCTCATTAGAATTTCTGCTGGGATCCTAGGAGATGAAAGGATTTTTTTTAAGTCTGACAGTTAATGCAGGGGGGAGGTTCAGAAGAGAACAAAAAGAGAAGCACTGAAAGCAAATGACATCATGCCTCAAAATGGCCTTTACCATCTCACTGGCATGTTCCACAATGTAGAATAGTGGTTTCCATGCAGCTATTCTTCAGAGCTCAAGATCCTCTGTTGAGACAGCGTGACTGCAGATCTGCTGCTTTAAAAGGATGGAAAGTTGAAACAGGTCTAAATGCAACACATACATTGTATTTTGGGACACTAAATGCATTACGGTAATGCTCCATAATAGTACTTTTTGAAAATACATTCTGCCTGTCACAGCATAAGGAAAGTCTACAGTCTAGAAAGCTTACAATTACAAGTTACTCCTGCCTTCAGGAAAACCCCACACAGTGAGCATGGAAATGCCATTTACTTCCTTCTCGTTCTTCCCACAGGCAGTTTACCCTTTTGTACCAGGCACATCTCCTAATTTTGTGGGGACGTTGGAACTGACTACCCTTCACCTCAGATTGCCAGAGGCACTCAACACTGGGGAGACCCATCAAAATGTCCCCCTTATATTCTACAAGCAGTTAGGGAGAAAAACACAGGACTCTGGAAGAACTCTGCTTATTAATGCTCAGGCAAAAGCACATACTGCCAACTTACCAGACCATGTACATGCCACTTGCCTAAAAATGGATAGGTATACCTTACAGTATATAAAAAAGCTTTTCCTTGATACTGCCTCTCTCTCTTTTAGAAGCTTACTTTTCTTACATAAAGTACAAAAATTGTGCTTTGAACTGTTTCTCATTAAGCCAGAAAAAGAAATTTCTTGTCAAAGTTTCTCTTTGTCTTAACTCACTCTCTCTTCTGCCTCCTTTATGTCTCATGATGTGGCCACTTTTGCATTACTTCTGTGTCAATCATCCTCCCAGCTGCAAACAGGTACCTTTAACAACATGTCCTTCCTTTGAACTCAGCCTAAGTCCAAAATGTAAAGAACAATAAAAAAGGCCCTGCAGATACCAATCACATCTCCTATTTCCCAAAACTAGCACACTTACTTTACTTTGAAAAGGAACATAATGTTTTGATTAGGATTTTTACATATTCACAGGAATTACAGACCTCTCCACACTGTTTCACTACTTGCATTTAAAAGCATATTGAGAATAGTTTCATGGATCATGCTGGAATCAAGTCTCCCAGAAAACCAATGCTAACATCATCAAAAGACTAAGCGTTTTGCAACACCAAAACAGAGCAGCAATACAGGGACAGGCACATGAAAAATTCCACCCAAAGCATGTCTGAGAAGCCATATGACATATCAGTACTCCTGCTCTCCACACAGACTAATAAAATCAATTACAAATTATAATATTTGATCTGTGCATAACTATATTCTCATCAGCTGCAGGAGAATTCTTAGAAAAACAGTAACTGTAACTATTTTTGAACAGCAAATCTCTCCTTTAGAATATGTTTTTAAGGATAACAACCCTCTATTTTACACTGATGTACTACTAGCCAGGGACAGATGAAGACTGGAGATGTTATTTACATGTAAGAGATTCACAGTCTATTTTCTCCCTCTTACTATGGAATGTTTTCTATGTTTCTAATTTTATGTCACTCTCACTGAACCTCTTGTTTTCAAGAAGAAAGAATATTGTAAAATACATAGCATATGAACATCTCACTCGAGCTACCTGGATCTTACCATTCTGAGAATCAGCAATTAAACTACCAGACTTCCTTCCATCAGAAAGAACTTTATGTGGCACAACGTGCATTACAATCTTCAAGAATGCTAGAAGATACTAACAGCACATCTCTAAAACCAAAACAACAGCTTGCCTTATAAAGGCTTTACTTTCTTCCTATTTCCATCTCACCTGTTGCAAGATGTAAAACTGCTTTCAGACCACAGATTCTGACAGGACTAATGAAATCTTGATTAGAAGTAATGCAAGCTCCACTAACCTCCTCTCTGTTGGAGATTCCTCTTCCTCCTTTTATTTTTTCACTACAGGATGTCACTAGTATCAGCAAGCTGGGTTTCCCTTGTTTCCATCTTGAGGTTCAGATACTGCCCCAGTAGCACCAAAGAATCAGAGATTTGAAGTCTAACGCAGTCACACACTTGCAACCATGTATATACTTAAAAACACCCATCCAGTAAACTTCTTCATTAAACTAACAATCATTATTATTTACGAATAGCAACCGAACATTATTTGCAAAGATGCTCTCTCATGCACATGACAAGATGAGTTACTTTCTCCATCAGAAAACCTAGCTGTCAGAACATGTGTGCAACGATCCATAAAATAACTAATTTTTTTTAGTGATCAGCAGTAATGACTGCCCTCTTGAAGTCAATACTAAGATGTATTGACCTGAAACAAGTAAGCATTCAACCTGACGCTAGCAGAAAAGGTACCAAATACACTTAACACAAAAATACCCTGCAGAAAACCCTAACAACACACGCATAAGGTGAACTACACAGCTTACCTGGTGAAGGGAAAGTACTAAGGGAATAAAAACCAAGACTACACTTCATTTAGACATGTTGACTTGATCATTGCCACAGGATGCCCATCCTCATTTCTGTTCATTCTAAGGAAACAAGCTTCCTTGAATCCTACACTTACACATGCAAATATGCTCATAGCCTATTTAGCTAAATTATGACTTAGAGAACAAAAAAGCATCAGAAGTAAAATTGTAAAAAACTGTAATTCCTTGTAATTTCAGCATCTCTAATGTAAATCATAGGGGGAGGTTCTATTAGTTGTTCAGTGACTCAGATGAACAGGCTTGACAGGAGTCAATGCCAGAAGTCCAGAAGAGGGGCAGCCATAACAAAGGAGAAGATACCACGAAGGCCCTTAGCTGTGAATTGTAAGACAAACAGATGCACATACTTTGCAAAAGAGAAGTTAAAGCCAGTAAGCTGGAAAGGGTCAGAGTCTTAAAAGGGCACAACTTCATGTTATTTACTTGTAACTCAAGTTCATGTTGAGGGTAAAACATGCTTACTTGTAAAGGTAATACTCAGCTTGATCCACTTCCTCTCGTGAAGAAATGTTGTCAACAAACTGATTAAAAAATAAGAAAAGAAAGCTTCAGAGGGAGCATTCACAAAGCATATTAAAAGAAAATGCCACTTCAAGAAACAAAATACTCTTTTGGGGCATATTTAGGTGTCTGACAGAACTGGAGGTCTCCAAGTCTTTGCTAGTTCCTACTGGGGTTTCTTCTAGACTGCTAAAAGTCAAATATTTTTAAACGGACACAGCTCCCTTCCTCATCTCCAAATGTTACGTACAACGGAGACCATCTGAGAAATATGTCCATAGAGCTCAGTACCCTGTAATTTCACTACTTGTCTCTGAATTTTTTTTTTTTACTCCTTAATCACATCCTTTCATTTGAGAATACATTCACAGAATCACAGAATGTCTTTGGTTGGAACAGACCTTCAAGATCATCTAGTCCAACCTTTGACCTAACACTGCAAGCTCACCACTAAACAATGACCCTAAGCACCAGGTCCACATGCTGTTTAAATGCCTCCAGCGATGGTGACTCCACCACCACCCTGGTCAAACTATTTCAATGCCTGACAACCCTTTCAGTGAAGAAATGCTTCCTAATATCTAACCTAAACCTCCCCTGGTGCAGCTTGCAGCCATTCCCTCTGGTCCTATCAAACATCACCAGGGAGAAGAGCCTGTCCCCCTCATCACTCCAGCCTCCTTTCAGGTAGTTCTAAAGAGCAATGAGGTCTCTCCTCAGCCTCCCCTTCTCCAAACAACCCCAGCTCCCTCAGCCACTCCTCACAGGAGGAGCTCTAGGTGCTCTAGGCCCTTCACAAGCCTCATTGCCCTTTTTTGGACATGCTCCAGCATTCCTATATCCTTTTTATAGTGAGGGGCCCAGAACTAAGAAATTTCAGTTCCTTTCTTTTTCCCCCAATTTTGAGTGAATCTCAACACACCTTACTTCTCTTTCTAAAATGTAATCTTTCACCTAACATGTGCCTGTTGTGTCTATTCATACTACAAATTCTGAAGAACAGCAGAAATATTTTGTATTTCACCACCCATATAAATAACAGTAAGAAAAAAAATAATCTCCCATGCTGTAAATCACAGTTTTCCACCCATTTAAAAACTTCTCTGCTCCAAGCAATCTTCCAAAATTCCCAGTGCTATCAACTATTTAAATAATAGGCAAGTTTTCAACCAGTCTTTGTAACAGTGAATTCTTTTCTCCTGTAGGTTTTACTAACAAAAACATAAAGATGCTGGAACATTGCAGAGTTTTCCCAATATAATACCTTTAGCTCAAATATATAAACAACGTGTTCTGAATTCAGTTCTTCTCTTTACCCTAAGTATAAGCTAAAAATAATAGTTTCAGCTGATTGGTACCTGCTCTCCAATTTCTTAACTGCCCTTGCACACTTGTGCACTTCAGTTAGATTTTACAAAATAAGAATCTGATGTGAGCTTCAAGTATTGGGAAGTGGGCCTGTCTGACAATCTGGAAACGTCACTTCTGCAGGAAAGAGGCCAAACCAAAGCAGGAACGTTAAGGAAAGGAATAAAGTTGATTAAGTAATAAAAAGGGAGAGGAACACCCATTTTTCCCATGGATGCTGTCTCAGAACAATGCTTGATCTGAATAAATGCTTGATCTTGTAACTACAAAAATCTCCTGTGACTCCTCAGTTAGTGGTGCCAATGATCCTAATCAGTGGCATTTCTGAGGTACCAGTGTGGTGACCCAGCTTTTCTGGATGATTTAGAAGATTGAAATTAGTTTGCCTTTTTTAAAAAAAAAAAAAGTCGTATATTTATTCTCCTTCTTCAGTACAAACACTCACTTACACAGGGAACTTAAAGCACATCTCACATCTCTGCCTTCACTCTCCCTCCCCAGATTAACCCATCCAGGGGATGGAATTAGTTACTAATTCCAGTAAAAATATCCCACACCAGCATTTGTCCTGCCTCTGCTGAGGCAAGGAAAGAAAAATACAGTGGCAAAATGTATCCAGCTTTGTCAGCCTGACTCTGAAAGGAGCCTGGAAGCGGAGGAAGATGCACACAGACAGACAGTGTGCTAATTCACTCTCTTAGCAGCCTGGGTTCTTATGAAGTGCCTGAGGGGGTGTTAAAGCTCTCCCTAAAACAGAAACCACAGGAAGGCAGGGAACATACATTAGGAAAGTACACAGCCCAGTAACAGTGAGGCCCAATTTTACTGAGAAAAAAATGGATTTTGAAGACCCTAGAGTCCAGGTATTAACTAATATTTACAAAGTAACAGTAAAATAGATTTACACAGGAATTTAGCAGTATAACAAGACACTGACAACCCCAGAATGCCCAGCAAAAGTCATACCACTTATCCCCTCTCAAGTCACTTGATTTTATAAGCATTCCACTGTAATTTCCATCACAATATGATTGGGATTTATTTCCTTACCCGGGCGATTGTCAAAGAGCTGACAGGCAGCTTTCTTTCATAGGTTCTGTCCATTAAGTGGGCTAAGTCCGCTGGAGAAAATAGAAAAAGACTACGTTTAATCAATTGGCATTACATGAAAATATGCAGAGCCATTTTATAACCAGAATAGAACCTCTGTCTGTGAAAAAAAATTCTGTTTCCTTGTTAACATCTCAGTTTGAACTTGTACAAAAACAATACTTTCAGTTATTGTTAAATACTTTAACAGAAAACACATGGGAAGGTTCTCAAAATTATGCTTTTACCTTACTAGACAGAAGGGAGGAAAAAGTAAGCCACCCTATAATGTGTTGGATGAAATTAGTATAACTAATGTAACTCACCTAAAAAAATTGAGCAGATGTCCTTAAGATTCAGTTGCTTTCAAGCTTAGCATGTGCTGGACAGTGCTTTTGGTTTGTCCTTTATTTTATGGTAAAACAATGAGACACAGAAACAAGCAAGTAGTACCAAACTGATAAACCCTGCAGTCACAAACAGCAATCCAAAGAAATTCTGTTAATCAAACCAGGCACCGTGCCAGTGTCTTATTAAATTGATAGCATTCTTCTCCAGCAGTCATATAACAGTATTAATTTGATTATCGAGGAACTTCAAGCTTCTGACTGTTGAACAGGCAGCCAGTCGTTGCCTTTAATTAATTTAATTGGAAGTTCCAATATTTACCTTGGAATTTTAGTTTTGTACCGTTCCTGGAAAATACTGACGACTCAGGAAGAGTAAGTTGTTTACCATATGCTTAGTGTCAGCTGATTGATTCTTAGCTGTGACATGAACTAATCTAAAAAATTTAGAGACTACAATAATACTCTCTTCTCCTGCATCTTCCAGGGCCAGGAATCCAACATGTTCACCTTGCTTCATCCTTTGGACCCTAACACTACAACTGTTACCCAACCAGTCTTTCCTTTGATACCTCTTGATTAGCCCCACTGGCCATTCTTCAAGAGCTGATGGGTTGGCTTGTTTTACCATTCATTTTTCAAAAAGGGCATCTGACCTCCCTATCTGTCAATGAAAAGTGAGGTGAGCACAACTTATAGCACCATATCAGAACTGACTAATCCTTCCACACTGGCAAAGTTGCCAGGGGTAGGAAGCAGCATTGCACCAGCAACACACTGTGTCTCTGAGGGATACAGTTCACGTATGTTCTGTCCACAAAACAAGTGATGTAACTATTCATCATGTTTAAAACACACCTCTACCACCACAGAATAATGACAGTATACAGTTCTAGTAGTACAAAAGACATTCAGTGCTACTCTGACTATAGGTACTCTCTGAAATTACAACACACGTGCAAAGATCTTTGCTACAGTAAAATGATGGAGCCTGGATTTGCAATAAAACGCTTGACTCTTAGTCTAGACAATGCTGCTGTCTGCCACTCTGCAGTATTTAATGTTTACATAGCACCTTCCTCACTGAGCCACTTTCAGGCTTTCTTCAAAATGCAAAAAGAGCATTTATCTCTGGCTGAGGAAAGGCACAAATGTTATGACCATGAAAGCAAAGTGAAATCTGAGGCGAAGTCACTGAGGCAAGTACCAGCTCCTAAAGCGGGCCACCAAGGCCATGCTATACCAGATAAATGCTAAAACAGCAGATCAAACTTTTTAATGGTGAAGACATCTCTGTGGGAATATACTTAGAAGAATTGTCTGTATTTGACTCTGTATTACCCATCTCTCCAGCACTCACAAATGCCATGATGAAGCACATAGGTAAAGACTTTGAGGGCATTCCAGTAGTGTAAAAACTTAAAGAGAACAGATGCTGCGGCCAGGCCAGCTTATCAGGAACTAAGAACTGATTAGATCACTGCCTAAACATAATAAGCCAACTGTCATCCAACATTCTTCTTCTACATTTAGAGATAGCCAGAGAAAAATATTCACTTCAAAATCTGCTATGTTTGGTGTTAGACCTGAGACACACAACTTCACAGGTTAGGAGTTTCATTTACCTATTCCAGAATTATTTTTGTTCTGTAACACCTTCTGAGAAATGGAAGGTGGTACCTAAGACCATTTTGGGCCATACTCACACCCCGAGCTTGGCACTTCTTTTGTCACATGAAGAGCCAATTTCATGAAACACTGAGTACTTAAATAGAAAATAAACCAAACGAATACAATGGTGTGAGTGCAAGATTGCAAGACCACTAGCCATTCATACACAGGACTTCTCTGGGAGAGTTCACACAGAGGATTTTAATGATTGACCTTTTATGCTGTCTACATAGCCAAAGACTGCACCAGAACTTTAGCTTGGAAAGCAATATGAAGCACTTATCTATCAGCTCCAGTGTAACAGACACAACAAAATGAAAGCTGATTAAACCTTAAAGAATAGAAGACAAATTAAGTTAATGGGAAATCTAGTTTTGCTTCCAAATTGCTGTTTCTGCTGTAGTTTCTAGATAGGAATAATCTGCAGTGACTAATTCTTTCCTGGTTTGTTTTCTCTGAAGACCACTTAAAACCAGACTTCTTTTCTCTTATTTATGATTTGAAATAATTCACCTACCTTTTGTAAACTAAGTTTGTTCCATATGTTGTTATTCAATAATTGAGATTAAAGCTTTCTACTTAGAAAAAACATCCTGACAGAAGTACTAGGATGCAAGAATGTTAATGCCCAAGTCTCCTAGCACTGTTGGTAATAAAACTTGAGCGCTAACATTGGTGTGTAAACCAAGTAAATGTTTTAATGGCCAAAGCAAAATTCTAGGTACGTTCCAACAGGTACGTTGCAAGTGTTTTTATCTTACAGTGATTACCAAAGAGGACACTAGTATATATCACCTTTCATACACATTGCCTAAAAATACACTTCCACAAAATGAACTTTTACAAAGCTTTCATTTACCTGCACACATAGTTCTGCATACTGCAGAATCTCACTCATTTAAACAACCTAACAAAACAAACCATAAGTCTGAGCTGAGGTTATTTAAGTTCTGGACATGATGTCACACCTGTCTGTAGAATATGGGTATCTGTCTTAATTTTTACTGCCATTTGTTCATAGAAACTCAATGTCTTAACGCCTGCAACAGGGTGATTCAGGACAAGGACTGGGAAAATATTGTCCCTTACCTTCCAAGTCAGTGGCTATGAAATCTAATACCAGTTTGGTGGCCTAGCAAAGTAACACAGTTTCAGTTTGCTTTGCAGTGCGTACCTATGCACAGCATGTAGCCACATAAACAAGTAGCACATTTGGCCACCGTGTAAGGTTACCACCCTGTTATTCTTAGAAGTTACCCATCCAGGACAGGGTTGAAATCCAGTGGTGGGGTATCAACAGGAAAGCTGATACAACTGTGATGGAAAGTTTACCTGTCCTGGGACTGCTGGGCAGAGTTAATACCTTAACTCACATGCTAACATTTTGTTTTCTATATAAAGAAAGAATCACAGAATGGTTTATTTTGGAACCTCCCTACCACAGGCAGGGACACGTTCCACTAGACCAGGTTGCTCAAACCCCCACCCAACCTGGCCTTGAACACTTCCAGGGGTGAGACGTCCACAACTTCCCTGGGCAACCTGTTCCAGTACTTCACCACTCTCACAGTGAAGAATTTTTTCCTAATATCTAATCTAAATCTGCTCTTTCTCCATTTGGAATAGGTCACCCCTCAGCCTATCACTACAAGCCCTTGTAAAAAGCCCCTCCCCAGCTTTCCTGTAGGCCCCCTTCAGGTATGGAAGGCCCCTATAAGATCTCCCTGGAGCCTTCTCTTCTCCAGGCTGAACAGCCCCAACTCTCTCTGTCTGTCTTCACAGGAGAGGTGCTCCAGCCCCCACATCACCTTTGTGGCCCTTCTCTGGATCCTCTCCAACACATCCATGTCCTTCCTGTGTTGGGGACCTTGATTTGTTTTAAAGACCTAATTAAAATATAAAGGAAGGCTAAGAGAAGTACTTTGCCTTACAAATTTATATGTTTCACATTTCTCAGTATTTCCACATCTCTAGCACCTTCTGGAAAGAACTACGGCTTTGGGCAGAAGGCTTTGAATGAAAATTACTCAAGTTTGTAAAGGCAACACTGCCACCTGTTGTTGAGGATGAGCCTTTTTGGGTACGACGAAGTTTTTCTAATAAAAACACATTTACTATCTCACTTGTTGTGCCACCCTCTGGGATTCCGGTAACTGTCATTCTTCTCATCAAGATGTTTACTGTCACTTCATTTAACCCTTCTTAGTGATGAACCAACTGAAGTGTTGGATAACCTAAATCCATCCATGCCTCCAGTTTCCTTGTTACCTCATTTTTAGTTAGGTGAAGTCCAAATTACTTCTAGACGGGTATCTTCCTACCAGCAAGCAGTTTGTAAATTCCAATTAACACATTTTCTATTCCTACCTTTTTGAACAAATGTGCTTCTTTACATATAGTCTTGTTCTTTCTCACACTTTTTTCAGTAATGAAGTGTGCTAAGCTCATTCATGTTTAGAAAGTTAAACTGAGACTACAGAGAAGAAAATAAAGCATTCCTTAAATGGACACAGTAAATGAGTTTGAGTCTGGGACAGCACCATACCACTGCAGCAGAGAAATGAAACTGACTTTAAAATATAAATTCTTTTTCCTTTAAATGTATTCTTACAGTGTAGTTCTGCAGAATAACATTTCTGAAACAGTGTTTGAAATACACAAATAAAAGAGCACCTCCTCAACATCAGGAATTCACTCTAGCTCCAATCATCAATTACTACATGCAAGACTCTGTGCAATCAGACAACTGACAGCTACAGAGCAGGCTCCTCTTCGAAAATGCTAACACAGCTGACACTGTGTTAACTTGTTTTCTCTTTTCTGTGAATATAAAGTGAAAATGCAAAGCAGTTTCTTGAAAATCATGGAACAGACACTTGATTTGGATCAAGAGCATTGGCAGAGCAGTGGCAAGAATGGTACTTGCCAGTCACAAAAATGTCTTGCCAAGCCTTGGAGAAAGCCAAATATAGTCTTTAACAGCACCCGCACGTTTTCTTCTTGAGTCGATTTTTATTGCCTATGTTTGCCAAAATAAGAACCCTTTTTCATCTGGAGATGTCTTGTTCAAATGCACCCCAGAGCACTAGCCTATGTGTGCTCAAAAAAGCACTGCATGAGCAATCCAACTGACAGTAAACAGTTACAAGGTATTAGTCTCCGCAGCATCCAAGCTACAGTCATGAGCATCCACCAGCTGTTTCCAGCCCATCTGCAGTATATCTTGACAACACCCACCTAGCTGTTTATAAGTAGCAGAAACAAATTAATGCCTAAAAAAAACACTAGTCTGATAATTTTGTCTGTCTTCCTGCCTTACAAAAGCTGTTGAATTTCCCCTGCTGATTCTTCTCTCAGCCTCATAATCTGTATTACAATTAACACACAAAATTCAGGGAGCCAGGAATGAAAAATGGAAAACAAAGATTATGCATTAAGGGGTCTCCAAAACACTTAAGAAATAATGCATATGTATCTCTAGCATGAAAAAACGTTTTGCATGATGCTTTCTATTTAACACATTCACCAAAAAGATGTAGCTTGTAGAAAACAAACATTAATTAACTGGGCAAATTCTAACTCATTTCTGTATTATAGCTCTGAATATGTATGACAGATTTTTAACACACTGAGCAGATTTTGACACAGAACCTCAGAAGCATTTTGCTTTGCACATATTTTTTTAATTATCAAGTATTTATAGATTATGAGCTAGTCTAAAATGAGTTCAGGTTTCAATTAATTAGTCAAAGTGCAGAAAAAGAAACAAATTTTTCTCACCCAAGTTATGCTCCTCTTTCTGTCTCTTTTCCCATTTTGAGCTGTCTACGTAGGCCGCAGAAAGAAGAGATCTTCTACCTAAAGAAGAGAGAAATCACTAGGCAAGCCAGGTTGCTTAGACATCTTTAAACTAACTAACAATTAGGTATCACCTTTTTCTGTCACATTTACTGATTTGGATACATTAAACTGTCTTCATGACACAACTGTCAGCAGCACCTACCATAACAGCTCAGATTCCTTGTGTGTGGATGAGCCGTTAACCTTGTCATTTTTAAAACAGAAAAGCTTTCCCCTAAAAGTCTTCTTTTAGCACACAACAAAACTTCCCAAACCCAAACTCCATATTTAAGACAAAGACAAATTTGTAAAGCTAGAAAAAACACCCAAGCAACAATAAAGGATAGCTCCTTTGTCCACACATATCTTTTTCATCAAAAGCTAGCAATTAGCTAAATGTATGCATAAAAGCATAAGCAAAAAAATATTAATATGCACAAAAAGGGTTTCTTGTTGCTGTTGGATGGTTATTTTTTCCACTTGTAACAATCTGTCTCACAGGAAATGAAAGGTAGATGCTCATCTGGAAATATCCCAATTTTTGATCAGTTCCTTTTTTGCAACTCCTGTGAACTGCAGAGTTCACACCGATGTTTTTGAAAGTTTTTTCCAAATACTCTTTGTACCACCTTTGAAATCTGCTCTAGACACTCTTTTGAAACAAAACAAAAAATGCTTCAGTTGGAAGAACAAACCATGTTTGTGCATCACTCACAGATGGAGCCCTTGAACATGGTTAACATTTTTTGATGGAAAATACAGAAATAAGTGCAGAAGTTTGCAGAAGTTAATGTTAAGAAATAGAAAATATTTTTAAAATAGACATTACTATGCTACACAGAATTCTTAACATCTATCTTAAAGCCTTTATCAGAAAATCTATCTGCTACTGCTAAAAGTTTGTAGTTCTTGGGTGTGAAACAATTTTTCTCCTTATCATCCTTCTGACATGCAATTATATGCATATGTCCAGCTTTGAACATCTTTACAATTTTTTGTCAAAGACCTGGTACACAGAATTCCACAGTCAGAATATGAGAATATATACCACAATTTACCAAACGGCTAGAAAATAAGAAAAATTAGTATTTTTGTTTGTTTGGAAGGTTTTCTTTTAAAGCCATTTTTCCTTGTGTTGATAAAAGCAGCACACAAAACATCCGGGGGTTGGCTTTTTCTTTAGGATAAACTTCTGTATGCTCATTCACAGCTAAGGATGACACTAGCAAGCATGAGGGTTTAAAAAGCTATTTTCTGTCGTACAAGCATGTGTCTGTATGACAAAGCCTCGCTCAGGTAAGCTGGCGCCAGTGCCAGAGGAAAGGGCGGCCTTCCGGAGATACGTGGGCCGAGCTACGAGGAAGCAGCACCGAGAAATTTGGCTCGAGGATGCTGAAAAGGCACAATAGTTACCTATCATCACCATACTGTAAGCAAACATTACTGAGTTCAGTTCTCTCCAAAGGTCGCGATTTTTGGAACGGTGGCTTTTCAAAATAATCAGTCTTGGTTGTGCTTGTCACTTGAGTTACCAGGTTTTGCTGAACGTGAGGTTTCCCGTTACCCTAAGAGGCAGGTCTTAAAATACCATGCTACGAAACCGGCAAGATGGTGTATCTATGAATATACCCACCCCCCATCCCCCCCCCATGTTAGATTCCGTTGCCGGAACTGTCTCAAGTTTTACACACATACATAAATATCTATATATATTAATGTATATACACACATACATGTATGTATTTACGTTAAAAGGCGAAGGGAAAGTGCCCACGCAGCCAGCGGCAACCACAGCGACTGGAGGGCCTGTCCCACCACGACCTGTTCGCCGGGCCCCAGCCCAGCACGGCCCGGCCCACACCGTCCCTTAGCGCAGCCCCCGCTCCCTTCGCCCCGCCGCCGTAGCAAGCCCCGCTGCCACCTCCCAACGGACCACCGACCTGCCGCTGCGCCGAGGACCCTTCCATTCCACAGCACGCCTCGCCTGAGCATGGGGGCAGCCATGGCGCCGAGGGAGGAGGCAAGTAGCAGCGCCGGGCAGTCCTGCGAGCGACTCGCCCCGCCCCCGGCCGCCGGGAGGCCCTGGCGCAAGATGGCGGGGGTACTCGCTGGCGGCTCCCAGTGGGTGGTGCGGGGGGCGGTGCGGCGCTCGGCGGTTCACCCCGCCGCCTCAGGCTGCTGGCGCTGCGCGCCTGGAGGTATCTCGGGCTGCGCGGCGAGGGCGGGCGGCGGCGTGCCGGGCCGGGGGCTCCGGGCTGACGGCCGGCTCTGGGGGGCCGACCGGAGTACTACAACTCCCGGCAGGCCGGGCGAGGACCGCCAGGCTTGTGCCTGACGGGAGTTGTAGTTCCTGGTGGGATGCCGAGCTCGGTGTGGGGCCTCAGGCAGGGACCGCGGAGAGGCTCCAGATGGTCTCCAGAGCGAGGCCATTCGTACTGCGTTGGGCAGGCCGAGCTGGTGCGGCAGAGTTATCTCGCGGGAAGGGTTGGCAGCAGCATTGCTCATTTTACTCCGTACTTGCCCTAGGCTTGGTAGGAGCCACTAGAATAACCAAAACCAAACATGCAGGTTCATAAATGTATATTTGTTCTGGGAAGACAACAACATTATCCAAACCTACCCGCTGGTTTGTCACCGCCGCTGTACCCGGGCTTCAGAGGCCTTTCCATGGTGCTCCCTCGCCCTGAGGACAAAATGGGGGCACGTGGAAAGGAGGTATGTGGCAGAGGGCTCCCCAGAATGGGCCCTATCAGGGGTCTCAGCCTGCTGTACCAACCCCAACGGAGGGTTTGGTCAGTTAGACCCCTCAGAGACGTGAAGGTTCCCCCCTGCATGGTTCCCCACTGCTCTTCACTGGCCTTCCTTGTAGAGGGTTGCGGTACATCTGAGGTAAAGCAGGATGGTTGGTTAAGTTCTCTGGGATGGCGTGCGCTGCCTGTGAGCACCAGCCATCATACCAACCTCCCTCCTTTTTCCTCAAAGGCATTCTTACTTGGTTTTGCACTCATTTGTTCCTGTAACGCTCTAAGGTATGAATTTAAGAAAGTGGTAGAAATCAGCAAATTGAATCAAAGAAGGGTAAAATTCTGCTGCCCCAAGCGCTTTGCTGGCACCAGCTGTGACCTCCGAGTGTCCATGCAGTGTGGTGGGCCTGATCCACCACAGACACCAGCATGATTCCTGCATCAGTGCTGCAGAGGTCCAGAACAGGAATTGTCTTTCACTGTTAGGCCAGCTGAGAAGGACTGTGGGAAGTAAATGGCAGGGTAATCAAGAAAAATGTAATGCTGGGTAAAACGTGTTTGTTTACCCATTGGAATAGTTTCCATTAAATTTAATGGCTACAGGTGCTATTTAATGTATTTTTTTCTTAAGGTTTTATGAAGTGTTATGCTTTACTTGCATAGAAGACAAGTGTTTTTATTTGCATAGCGAGTTACATTTTGCTAGGGAAATACAGAAAGAGAATAAAAATCCTAACTCAGGTCGATACTTGCTGTTGTCCGTTCATGATTAGAATAATTTGAAAGATTAGATTGTGACAACATAAACTATTACAGTGACTCTCTGTTACAAAATTGCTGAATGCAGATAAAAATCTACTGGATAGCTGTGTTTGTGACAGCAAAAACTTCACAAATACCACTAGCATGACACTTTTGTTAAAGGGGCTTACAACACAGTACAGTTGAGGTCAGCACCCAAAATTAATTTTTGAGATTCTATACTCGGTGACTGTCTTATCCCTGATGTCTGTGAACCTCACTAGACCTCTTGAGTGTTACTGCAATCCAAATAATGAGATTTGTGTTTTTTCCTTTTGTCTTTCTGCTGCATTTGAAGCTTCCAGAACAGCAGATTCTACAATAGTGAGGGCAGCACATGGGAGAAAAGGAAGCTGTGGCAGTAGTGATTTGTGGTGAACAAAGAAATGACAAGAAAAATTATTATTAAAACATGAAAGGGGAGAAAGATCTTAGTCTTGTGCAGAATCCCCTTGTACCTTGGCTAAATGAAAACGAATAGCATCTCTAGTTCTTCGTTTGCACATCCAGTAAATACACACGACTTCATCTTTGTACAAATTAACTCTGGAAAGCTGTGCTGTAATGCTTAGGTTCTTTTGTTTTTGACATGTGCAACTGCAATTTTTGCAGTGTTTTTCTAGTAGCATGCTGCCAGTGCTTTGGCATCACACAGTAATTATGTTAATTACATTATTTATTTATATGCAGTAACTCATAAATGCAAAGTTCAGTAGTGTTAAAACAGTGTGACAAAGCTCAACCTTCCTCTTTTTCTTATGATAGGGAAGCGGTATCTGCTAACAGAAGATCATATAAAGTTACCAGAATTTCAGCAGATGAAAGTGGCAATTAGAAATGAATTTCATGGCAATAAAGGTATTATTGTTTATTTCATAATCACCATTCTCAATTTTAGCCTTAGTGCTAGGAAATGATACAGTAAAAATCATTATAATATGACACCAATTGACCTCATTTAAAACAACAACTTATGTCTTCCTCTTGCAAATTTTTTGTAGCTAAAATTATCGGAAGATAATTTAATGTTAGTTTTGCTGTGTTGTGAAGTGTGGAGAAGCTTTCAAGTATGCAAGATATTTACGTAGGACCTGAAGTGTCCTTGCTTTTTCAACTCCATCAGACAGTCTAATAGAAAATACTGTTTGTCTACAAATCTTGCTTCAAATACATCAGCTGCAGAGAAAGTAATACAAAGCCTAATAGCCACTAAACGATCCAGAGATGGACTGTGCCAGTAATTTGGTTTTAATCTGCTCTGTAAATTTAGTTAGCTTATTCTTTTATATTTTTTTTCACTTTTACCTGATATAAGTTCTCAGTTGTACACCCAATTCCAGATGAGACATGGATACTCAGAATAGGAAAAACAAATTCAGGTTTTTCAAACTAATGAAGGAGCAAGGTTAATGGATTTTTTTTCTGATGGGGATTTTGTCCTTCTGTTTAAATTGTATACAAATTCCTTTTTTTAAGGAACATAAATATAAAGGTAAATCTGGCCTTAATATTTAAGAAAGATTAGGTAAAATTCCATTTCCTGCACCTCTTTAATCATGTGCAGATGTTCTAGTGGTACAAATTGATAATTGTTCTGAAGGATGTAGTTTATTTTCTTCTTTCTTTTTTTTTTTTTTTTTTTTTTTTTCCAAGGAAGAGACAAATAATCAAATTTAGTTTTAGATAAACCAGCATTCTGGGACAGAGGGGGGACGCAAAGTCAACATGACTGTTTTTCTATATTAAGTGGAAGTAGAATTTAAATCAGGCAATGGCAAGTTGTAATGTCACAGTATTTTGCTGTGATGATGATATACTCATACTGAGGATTATTCATCCTGTACTTAAGCCACATTGCATTTATTTCTGTGGGTCAATCATGCTTGCTAAAATAGGTTTGTCTTTACAGGTCACAGTTGACCTTTCGGTTTTGTGCAAATAGTAGCCTCTGGAAACTGATGAAAACAATGTGCTAAGCACCAGTTTGTGTGTATGTGTGCATAGTGTCTGTGCTCAGTGTTTAGTCTAATAGTTGAAAGATGAAAATAAGTAATTAGGGCGAGTAATAAACATGGAAATGGACAAACAGTCGTAACTATCCTGTTACACACTATATAGTAGCTATTATATATTATAGAATTATTAACCATAATATACTGTTGATGACAGCAGTTCTGCCATTATCTACAGTACTTACAGTAACTACATTGTGTTTTGTACAAATATAGTTCAGATCTCAGATGTTTTTTAAGTTTCTGTGCACCTTTGAAAGCATCACAACCATTACATATATATATGTTTATATATATATATACACATCTTCTAACTTCATGGGACTTAGTTCTGCATCTTGGTCTTGAGTAAGAAGTCTTATTTGCATGTAGCAGCAGATATGCATCCAGGAGCTGAGTGTGTTGTCCTCTGAGGTGCTCACATGGTGCCTCTTGTGTAGGTTACTAGCTGGGAAACAGCAGTGACCCAGCAACTGCTAAAAAAAGTACACTTCTATAACCCAAGTTTGCAGGGGCACAGGCAGCACCATTAGAGGAGTGGTGCTGCCAGGTGGTACATGTAATTTTTATCTTGTGTATGTCTGAATCAGAGCCTTGAGATTACCAACTGAAGGACTTGTCTTTGTACTTGCTTTGTCAGAGCAAAATGTGCTGGGTAGAGAAACTTCTTTTTTGGGGTGGAGGGGAAGAAACTCTTAAGTTTATGGCTATGTATAGGGAAATAATGTTGATTATATATGACACTCTTTGTGTTTGCATAAATTGTGGAGGAATTTAAACCTTCTCTACGAACAGTGTTGAGAAGAAGCTCATGCTCATTTGAATGCTGAGTGAATCATTCCTTTTTAAAATGTTTGTATTAGCTGATGCATTCTATAACATACACAATGCGATTCAGTTCACAATAAGCATCTTCTTGATCTTCCAAGTGTGATGTGACTTCATGGGGACACCTGGGGACACCTAAGCATGCTTGTCTGTGAGAAGCTTTATGCATTTTTCTTGGTGAAAAAAACCCAAGCTTTCTACTTCATTCAGTCTCCACATTTCAGGTACCAGGTGTGCTGTACAGATAAAGGAATTGTCTATAGATTGCTGCTATAATATGTTTTATTTTCAGATCCGTATTTTGAAAGTATTAAAGAAAAAATAAAGACAAATGGGAAGATTCTCAAAAATGAATTAAAAAATTTACTGCATTTATGTCAGACTTCATCTGATGTGGAACTAGCCAGAAAAGTTATTTACAGGTATTTTTAATAATCTTTTTTGTCTTTATTTTTTTGCTTTTATTAGAACATCTCAGGTTATATCTGCAGTTGAGAGCTTGCCCTAACTTAGTGGCTATCTGCATAGTTAATCCCATAAACTAGGGATGTATTTTAATTTACTTGGGATCTTCCAGTGCTCAGAGACTCTCAGATCAAAGGAGGGACAAGCTACGGGAGCAAAGTGGTGTCCTAGTGTATGCAGAAAGAATGGTGATCTACACAGAAGTGTCATCTCTCAGCTGAGAGGTAGCACTGTGTTCAGTGGCATTTTCCAGCCGAGACACGCCTGCTTATAAGCTGGTCTGCACCCAGCAGTGGCAGGTCAGGAGGTTTTGTGGATAAAAGCCTTGCCAGCAATTACAGTGTAGAGCTATAAAGAAAAAAGTGAAACTTCATGTTTTACTGATTTTTTGGTATAGGAGAGAAAAAGTTATTGGGTATTTTAGGAGCTACTGCTGCTAAAATAGACTGCTGCAACTTCCCATTCTATTGCTCTGTGAATAGAAAGTAAAGTAGCTGCGAATTTTCATGGCAGATACCCATTCTATTACTAATCCAATGCAGGTTACTTTACTTGAAATATAAGTATTACGTATTACTAGTTGATTTATTACTTTGATCAAAACAATATTTTTTCCAGGTAATAAATCTCCCACTATCTTAAGTCATTGGCTGGTGCAGATAGGGAATCACACGCACAAGTGTGCCTCGGTCATTGAACATACAGATCCTGCTGTCTAGTTAAAGCTGTTTTCCTGTGACAAATTCCATGCTCAGTGTGATTAACTTTTTTTAATCTTTCTAATAGGTACCATGAGCAGAATGAAATCACAGCCTTAAATAGTTTTAAATTTGGGCCCCTCTTCATGAGGCTGTGTTACGAGCTAGACCTGGAAAGGCCTGCAGTAGAACTTATCAAAGATCAGGTAATTCCCCTATATATTTTGAAAATACTATTATTAATCCAATGTAAGTAATTGGAATGCTACATGAGCACATTGGTATGCTACATGAGCCTTGCATGAACACGTAGACTGAAGTATATGTGTTACAGTAGCAAGGATGTCTATGACATTAGTATAAGAATGCAGATTCCATGGTTTTTATTTTTAAAATAGCGAAACAGTAATTAAAAAAATAAATTATTATTTAATACATATTTAATAAATATTAAAATTTATTACTGCTGTGTAATTGCATCATTTGAATAAAAAGTATTCATTAAAAAAGAATTCCTCAAATTAACACGTTTTCCTGCGTCCTTTGTTGCATTATATTATTCTTGGAAATTAACACTTCTGAGCTTTTATGGAGGAGTCCTTTGAAATCCCTTGGATTATTTACACCAAGTGATTTATCATGTTACTCTGTACTTCAGACTCTCTCTGAATGAACCCTGTAGAGGTGGTATGACATTCATCAGTTCAGGAACTTAGCTGTTTTAGTGCTGAACAAACTTAAAGGCTTGGTTTCAAACATCTGTAAAACACTATGTATGCTATTGTGACAAGATATTAATCATGCCCAGTGTATAATAAACTTGAAAGATTCTGTGCAACAATGCTGTATCTTCAAAAATATTTGGCAGCCAATGGAACTTCACCTCTATGATGTTAATTCATTAAGCCATGGGATATGCCTAGCCAAAAATGGGAGGAGTCTTGCTTGGGCTAGTCATGTGTAAACATTCTTAAACTAGTCATGTGTAAGAGTATGTGTGGTTTTTTGTTTGGGTTGTTGGGGTTTTTTTTTTGAGATCTATGTCGTTAAGACAGGTAACTGATGGAGTATAAGGTACTGTACCACTTCTACAGACTGCTGCAGAAGTTCAGACTTAATACTGCTGGCATTTTATTTGGCTATTCCCAACATAGTGGGATTGAAGTGAAATGTAAAATATATTTGCTCTTTCTTCTGCTCTTCTGTTTGTTATCACTCAAGCCCTTGTGCTGATCTGCTCCTCATTTGATATTGTGATTAGCAAAAAGTTATTTCAGTTTCATGGTCGTGGTGCTTTCCCCAAGGATATTGTTAATCAGCTGCAAGCTCTTTTTCTGCTTAGATTTTGGAGTTGCCATTAGTCAGTGACTTCTGCTTGTATTAACTTCAAGGTCACAATCTATCAGTTAAAAAAAAGATAGTAGGAATCTCTGGGAAATTTCTGTTTAATATTAGTGAGCTTTTGACTATACTGAGATACTGGTATTTTAGAGGTTACTTGACAGAGGGGCTGTCAGGGAACCCAGAGAGTTAAATGTTGAACTTGTAAAAATCGGGCTTATTCCAGTAGGAGGACCTGCTAAATGCTGTGCACAGTAAGAATGCTTACTGCCCTAACTTTCTTTACACTTGCTTTGTTTGTATGTTTCTTCTCCAGAATTTGCATGGTTTTTTCTCAGAGAGTACATCATTCCATATTTTGATGACTATGTTGTTTAAAAAGGGCCATTTTGAAAGTAAGTACTGTTTTGCTAAGGCACATCCATTTGAGGAGGGTGCTTCTCACTGTAAGTGTGTGTTTGTGTGTAATATTGCTGACTGGTTTATGCTTTTAGAAGGCCAAACATCATAGATATCAGTGTTGATGTGAATGAACTGCACTGTAGTGTGAAAGTCTGTATTTTTTTCATACTTGAAATGGAATTCTTACCATTCTCACTTGCACAGAATGTGAATATCCAGGGGGACTTGT
Organism: Hemiprocne comata; assembly: GCA_020745705.1. Lineage (NCBI taxonomy): Eukaryota > Metazoa > Chordata > Aves > Apodiformes > Apodidae > Hemiprocne > Hemiprocne comata. The sequence goes on along the minus strand of CM036616.1, from coordinate 11,945,974 downwards.
TTCCCAAATGCTCTTTTCTGGAGTCTTAACTTCTCTTTGATTTGGAATTTCCCATAGCTTTTTGTTTTCCCTGTTCAAAGTTTGTTTTACATGGTGTTTGAAGCAGTAAGTTCTTCAACAAATTTTGGCAATTCTGCATTTGTGTCAGAGCAGGGAAGAGTATGCTTTTTCCTTTGATAACACAACCAGACCATAGTATTCACTTGGTTTGTCTTACTAGTGTGTCCACACAGAGCGGCTACAGCAATTGCTTAGTCAAACATTTGAAAATCAGTTCAGCCTTTTGTGAGAATAAGGGGGAACCATCTGACCTGACTGAAAAAAACTTTCCATGAGAAAATCCTGAGTTTGGAGTAAGCTTTTCAAGCAAGTCCCTTTATTTGGAATTTGTTGAACACACAGCACTTGGTCTCTTGATGCTTGGCAAATTTAAGTCCAGCGGTTGTCCTAAAGTTGAGACTGAGACACTGTAAAAATAACTGGATCAGAGCCTGAACCTAGAATTTAGTTTTAGATGTGTATGAATGTAATAGGACAGTAATGTCAGATGCTGACGTAGATTGAAAAACCTCCTTGCTAGGAAAAAATATTTACATCCCACTGACCCTAAATTAAACTTTTCAGAATGTATTAATTAAAAAAATATATTTCAATTTACATTCTTATTTTGAAGTACACTTACTGAGCTCATACCACATTGAATTTTTTTTCCAGTTACTAAATGTACACCTTTAAGTCTGTGAAGATAGTAACACTAGTGTATTTGTGATAGGTGCTTTGGAAGTTCTGCTAGAAATGAAAAAACAAGGTGTACCTTTCAACAAAGAAACTTACCTACTTGCATTTGCAATATGCTACAAACTTGTAAGTATTTTCTATTTACATCGTGGAAAAGTATGTAAAATATCTGTCTTCCTTTGTTTTATTTTAAAATTTTGATATGTTCCCAGTCATTATTTCTTAACTAGTGCTGATATTTTAGACATATTTAAGTCCTAAATTGCTTCAGGTGCGTGATGTGGTGTAAATACATAGCTTTCCATACAAACAAAGCAAATCTCTGAAAAATTGCATGGATATAAGCATTAAGGAACAAATTTGATACAGCCTTTGATTAGCTGATAGTATTCTTTTTCTGGGATCTGTGCATCTCTTCAGACTGTACTCTGTGCTTGAGCCTCAATATTGGTTTTATAATCTGGCTTCCCTAGGAAACAAGGCATATATATGATATGTTCTGTTTGTCAGACGTCTCCCATCCATTTCTCCCCTCACCCTCCCCTTGATTCCTTTGACAAGGATTGGAGCTCTCAAAGATAATCTGTTCCTACATGCCTGATGAAAATGGTCGGCTGAGTGGAGAAAAGAAACCTAAATGATTACCTTCAGTGAGAGACAGGCTGCCCCTTGAGCTTAATTTTTTTTTTTTTAGCTCAGAGAGAAAGAGCATGAACACAGTAAGAAACGAGGCTACGTAAGTTCTACAAGCATTTTCTTAAGAGTTGTTTCCCTTTTGTAGCAAAGTCAGATCCCCAAACTTGTTAATTTTGATCTTCTCCAGATTTGAATCCATTCTGCAATTTGAAATATTAACATAGGCCTTCCCAAAATCAGTAGGAAAGGCTTCTTCAATTTCTCCATGTTTTTAGGAAGAAAGACACTGTCTGAGGAAAAGATTACACCACTAAGCTAAACTTCCTCAGGTTTTTTAGTTAACCACACAATGAAACTTCAGTGCATATGTGGTAAAAAGGAGTTGGCCTAAAATGGTAGCTAAGGAGTAATTTCTCTGGTGCTTCTGAAATTCTCAGTTCTAATGAATCAGGGCTGCCTTTGGGTAACAGGAACTAGAAATAGCCATGTGGCTTTGGTGTTCAGAGAGTGAAGCAGTAGAGATAGCTGAGAAAGAGCTGCAGAAGTTGTCTGATGTTAAAATAAGCTAGAGATTGATGGTTACAGTCAGTTTAGGATGTTAGCACTTCTGTGTAGGACGTGCCTTTTCACAACTCAAGTTTATAAGCCGGTGTTTGCTGCTAGCATCCACTGAGGCAATACTTACCACTTCAGTGTTACTCCTTGGTTTATTCTCTGCCTGTTGAGGTAAAGGCTTTCACAGAAACCCGGTGTGTTTCTCTGAGGTATCTTTTAGACCCTCTGTTGGAGCTTCTTCCCTAAAATCTTTATATAGTTCTTTCCATGGTCTACTGTCAGAATCCATGGCGTGTGCCAACAGGAAGAGGTTCCTTTTGTTTTCTACTACTTTTGGTCCTACCTGTATTGTCAATAGAGAATCTGGTAAAAACAGAGGGGAAATTATTCTAAACTGGGTGTTTTAACAGCCATAATAAAATTGTGGGTTTTTTTGATCACAGAATCACAGAATGTCAGGGGTTAGAAGGGACCTCTGAAGATCATTGAGTCCAACCCCCCTGCCACAGAAGGACCAAAAACTAGGGCGGATCACTCAGAAAGGCATCCAAACAGTTCCTGGAAGTCTCCAGAGAAGGAGACTCCACAACCTCTTGGGGGAGCTTGTTCCAGTGCTCTGTAACCCTCACAGTAAAAAAGTTCTTCCTCATGTTGAGGTGGAACTTCCTGTGCTAGAGTTTGAATCCATTGCCCCTTGTCCTATCACTGGGCACAAGAGAAAAGAGGTTGTCCCCACCTTCTTGATGCCCAGCCCTCATGTATTTATAGACATTAATTAGATCCCCCCTCAGTCTTCTCCTCTCTAGACTGAAAAGCCCCCGGTCTCTTAGTCTTTCCTCATAAGGCAGGTGTTCCAGTCCCTTAATCATCCTCGTAGCCCTCCGTTGGACTCTCTCAAGTAGATCCCTGTCCCTCTTGAACTGGAGAGCCCAGAACTGGACACAATACTCCAAGTGAGGCCTCACCAGGGCCAAGTAGAGTGGGAGGAGAACTTCTCTCGATCTGCTGGACACACTCCTCCTAATGCACCCCAAGATACCATTGGCCATTTTGGCCATGAGAGCACATTGTTGTCCCATGGATAACTTGTTGTCTACCAGGACTCCAAGGTCCTTCTCCACGGAGCTGCTCTCTGGCAGATCACCTCCTAACCTGTATTGGTACATTTTGTTGTTCCTTCCCAGGTGCAGGACTCTGCATTTACTCCTGTTGAATCTCATTTTATTCCACCTTGCCCAGCTCTCCAACCTGTCCAAATCTTGTTGAATGGCTGCACAGCCTTCAGGTGAATCAGCCAATCCTCCCAGCTTCATGTCATCAGCAAACTTGCTGAGAAGACACTCTGTCCCGTTGTCAAAGTCATTGATAAAGATATTCAACAGAACTGGACGCAGCACTGATCCCTGGGGGACTCCACTAGTTACAGGTCTCCATCTGGACTCTGCACCATTGATCACCACTCTTTGGGTTCTTTTGTGTAGCCAGTTCTCAGTCCATCTTAATCCATTTTTTAATTAAGCTAATATACTATCAATAAGGGAATAAGCTGTAGCAACCCTTTATGCACTGAAGATTACGTGAAGCTATTTCAAAAGCTCCATCTGTTGGTTCAGCTGTTAGTGGTAGGAGGAGAAACCGTGAAGCTCAAAAGCAGTTTTAGTCATGATGCAACATAAGAAATGTCAGAAAAAATCTTGAAGGGAAATGTCTTCAAGATGCACTACTTGCATTTTGGAAATACTGGTACTGGTGTCATTAAGAGCAGTGCTGGATTTTTACCAGGTTAATTCTTGGTTTCTTTTGAGTAACTGTGCCAGAGGCTAGTACAGAAATATATAGAAGGCTTAAAGCTCAGAGTATTGCTAGTGGCTAAGCAAAGGAATAAATGTTAGTCTTTGTACAGATGTTTTAAATCATTGTAAGGCACTACTGTCCTTTAAGGTAACGGATGGTCCTTCCTTTACTGCAGAAAAGGGCTATAGGCCTTTTGATGACAACAGAATATTTATGTAGGAATAATAAATCTTCTGGCGGTCAGAATGTTTCTAAACTTTCAAATAACATGTTTTAAACTGCAGGGTTCTCATGTGCTTTAAAAGGTATTTTCACAAGCTCTGCAGACTATCCAGCAGTAGCATGGATAGAATCATAGAATCATAGAATCATAGAATCCTAGGGGTTGGAAGGGACCTCGAAAGATCATCTAGTCCAACCCCCCTGCCAGAGCAGGGTCACCTAGAGCACATCACACAGGAACTTGTCCAGGCGGGTTTTGAATGTCTCCAGTGAAGGAGACTCCACAACCTCCCTGGGCAGCCTGTTCCAGTGCTCTGTCACTCTCACAGTAAAGAAGTTTTTTCTGATATTCACCTTGAACCTCCTATGCTCCAATTTGCACCCATTACCCCTTGTCCTATCACTGGTCATCACTGAGAAGAGCCTAACTCCATCTCCCTGACACTCACCCCTTACATATTTGTAAACATTGATGAGGTCACCCCTCAGCCTCCTTTTTTTCCAAGCTAAAGAGACCCAGCTCCCTCAGCCTTTCCTCATAAGGGAGATGTTCCACTCCCTTAATCATCTTTGTGGCTCTGCGCTGGACTCTTTCAAGCAGTTCCCTGTCCTTCTTGAACTGAGGGGCCCAGAACTGGACACAATACTCCAGATGTGGCCTCACCAATGCAGAATAGAGGGGGAGGAGAACCTCTCTTGACCTACTAACCACACCCTTTCTAATGCACCCCAGGATGCCATTGGCCTTCTTGGCCACAAGGGCACATTTCTGGTTCATGGTCATCCTCCTGTCTACCAGGACCCCCAGGTCTCTTTCACCTACACTACTCTCCAGCAGGTCAGCCCCCAACCTATACTGGGACATCGTGTTGTTCTTCCCCAAATGCAAAACTCTACACTTCCCCTTGTTGAATTTCATCATGTTTCTCCCCGCCCAACTCTCCAGCCTGTCTAAGTCTCTCTGAATGGCAGCACAGCCTTCTGGTGTGTCAGCCACTCCTCCCAGCTTAGTGTCATCAGCAAACTTGCTGAAGGTACATTCTATACCCTCATCCAGGTCGTTGATGAAGATGTTGAACAACATCGGTCCCAGTACCGACCCCTGAGGGACTCCACTAGTCACACACTTCCAACCAGATTCTGCCCCATTGACTACAACTCTCTGACTCCTTCCCATCAACCAGTTCCTGATCCACCTCACTACCTGATCACCAAACCCATACCTGATCAACTTATCTACAAGGATGCTGTGGGAGACGGTGTCAAATGCCTTACTGAAATCCAGATAAACCACATCTACCGCTCTACCATCATCTATCCACCTAGTAATTTCCTCATAGAAGGCTATGAGGTTAGTCAAACATGATTTACCCTTGATAAAACCATGCTGACTGCTCTTGATGACCCCCATGTCCTTGATATGCCTAGAGATAGAGATAAGAACAAGTTGTTCCATCACCTTTCCAGGGATGGAGGTGAGGCTGACCGGTCTATAGTTACCCGGGTCCTCCTTCTTGCCCTTCTTGTAGGCTGGTGTGACATTTGCTATCCTCCAGTCCTCAGGCACCTCTCCTGTTACCCATGACTTACCGAAGATGATGGAGAGTGGCCTAGCAATGACCTCCGCCAGCTCCCTCAGCACCCTTGGATGCATTCCATCCGGACCCATCGATTTATGGATGTCCAGATTACTCAACTGATCCCTAACCCAATCCTCATCTACTATGTCAAACTCCTCATCTATCTTGACTACTTCTGGGGCTATATGAGTCTGGGGCTCATGGGGAAATCCTGCAGGAGTAAAGACAGAGGCAAAGAAGGCGTTCAGCACCTCTGCCTTCTTTATATCCTCTGTCACCAGGGCTCCCACCTCATTCAACAGTGGGCCTGTATTGCCTCTAGTGTTAGCTTTGTTAGCTATGTATTTGAAAAAGCCCTTTCTATTATCCTTAACCTGACTTGCAAGGTTAAGTTCCAAGGAAGCCTTAGCTTTCCTAATTGCCTCCCTACATCCTCTGACAACAGCCCTATATTCCTCCCAAGTGACCAGCCCCTCCTTCCATGATCTGTAGATTTTCCTTTTCCACTTAAGTTTGCCCAGCAGTTCCTTTTTTAACCATGCTGGTCTCCTAGCTCCCTTACTAGATTTCCTAACCATTGGGATGCTCTGATCCTGTGCTTGCAAGAAGTGGTCCTTGAATGTTGACCAGCTATCTTGAGCCCCTTTACCTTCTAGCACCCTGTCCCATGGGACTTCCCTTAACAGTTGATTGAGGAGGCCAAAGTTTGCCCTGTGGAAGTCCAGGGTTCTGGTCCTACTGGGTATTCTGTTCCTTCCACACAGGATCCTGAACTCCACCATCTCGTGATCACTGCAGCCAAGGCTGCCACTGACCACCACTGCTTCAACAAGGCCCTCCTTGTTGGTTAGTACAAGATCCAGCAGTGCTCCTCTTCTAGTCGGCTTGTCCACCATTTGCATTAAGAAGTTATCATCAATGCACTGGAGGAACCTCCTAGACTGTGAAAGGCTGGCTGTGTGAGTCTTCCAGCAGATATCGGGGTAGTTAAAATCTCCCATGAGGACTAAGGACTGTAGATGTGAGGCTACTTTCAGCTGCCTGTAGAAAGCCTCATCAACTTCCTCGCCTTGATCAGGAGGTCTGTAGTAGACCCCCACCACTGTATCACCCACACCAGCCTGCCCCTTAATTCTTACCCACAGACTTTCAACTTGCCCCTCATCAGCCCCTGCACAAAACTCAATACATTCTAGTTGCTCTCTCACATAAAGAGCAACTCCACCACCTCGCTTCCCCGCCCTATCTTTCCTAAAAAGCACATAACCATCCATGGCCACATTCCAGTCATGTGACCTGTCCCACCACGTCTCTGTTATTGCTACCAGATCATAACCCTTAGCCCGCACACTGACCTCTAACTCTTCCTGCTTATTCCCCATGCTGCGTGCATTAGCATACAGGCATTTCAGGAAACAAACAATAGAGCATCCCTTAAAAACACAATGGACGACCCTGTTCTTTAAATCATGGCCTGTATTTTGCAGAAACAATACTTTGAACAGTAGGAACAGAAATCAGCACCAAATACTAGGAAGGAATGTGAAGGCTCTTACCTGTATTGGCGGTACCAGTTGTTACAAAACCTTGCAGGTGCCAGCTTTTAAGTTTGGCATGTTGGAAAACGAGCAAATGTCTAAGCTGTCATATTAGAATGTATACTTGGGAAACTCCTAGCAAGATTTAATCCTTAAGAGAGACTAAAAATTGCTGAGTGTTCAAATTTGCACATACACAATATCCTTACTGTAATGGTGCTGAGTAGTTCAGTGCTTAAAAAATATTTATTTTCATTAATTACCTAATGTAGCTTTAGAACAAAGAAAGGACAAAAAGTCAGCTTTCTTCCTGATATGGGAATGATTGGAAAGAGGAAAGTGTCTGTTGATTATCTCAGTTGGCATACTGCTGAGGTTGTTTTATTTCTTGTAGAAGCCAAAAGAATTAGGGCAAGGCATAATTGTTAAAATAATGGAAATTATTCTTACCCTCTCCTGAAGTCTGTAGCTTTGAATATAATACTTTGATGTGTGTCTCTAGAAATGCTGCACAGAATCTGCTTGCTTGGGTTCATACATGGATTGCCTTGGGAATCTTACGTAATGTTGATTTGTTAATGCCTTCTGAATGTGATTGCAATTGCCTACAGTTTTTTCAGATCACAGGAATAACAAGTAGGTATGAAATTTCTACGCAGGACAACCTGGAGTCTTGCAAAATCTCTGGGAAACTGCTTGAAGAAGCACAGCTAAAAGGTGTCACACTACCACTGCGAGTGTTCTGCTTTGCTGTGGCAGCTGCTCTGAAGCAGGTGCAGTACCTTGTGTTTTGATTTGTGCCTGAACCTCTATATTTCTGTTGTAGTAAGATAGTGAAAGGAAGCTAAATAGAGGGAGTGTAATTGATTTATGTAATAATTTCAAGTGCCAGAATTCTTAGGCTTCTGAAAAAGTAGGATTATAGACAACTGCCACACAAAGCGGGTGTGGAAATTCTGACATCTAAACATATGTCTTATTTCTAATGCATAGCTATTTTGTGCTGCTGACAATGCCATAGAGAATATATTCAGAAAACGAAGGTTGGGCAAGCATATTAGATGTAACCATGGGCCCAGTCATGCAGATACTACTGTTTTGTGATGGTTTCCTTTAAATAGAATGTAAATGATAATTTAAGATACTTGCACAACCATCTCTTTAAAATGTCTCTCTTGGGAGGCAAACTCAAAGGCCATGGTGTGTATCAATCACCCTTGTCTGGGAGATGGCCAGTCCTTATTCACTACATGTTTCTTCAGGGGAGATTTTCATATACCTCATGTGCATAAGCAAGGTGAAAGACTGAACAGGAGAATTAACAACTAGGAAATTCTGGAGTCCAGTGTTTCCTCTGCTGTCAATTTGTGCATACAGTTTGAGGAAATTCTGAATGCTCACTGCCTGATGGAAAACAAGAGGTCAATGACACTGTAAGAGCTAGTGATAACGATTTTGTTCATGGATTTGAATGAATGAAATGGAATTGTTAACATTTTCTCAAGCACACTGTCGTCTTTTTCACACCATCTCTGAGAAAAGAGATACTGAACAACAGCATCATTGAAATTAATTTATTCATGTGCTTGATGGCATGACAGAACTTCTTTTTGGCATTGAGGTTACAAAACAAAATCTCTGTCTCTGAAACAACATGAAATATCCTTGATGCTGTCGCTTTATGTAAAAATCAGTTAAAATTACTGTTTTGCAAACAGAGTAATTCTCCTCATTACACTTAACTATTGCTTAAGCTGCATGATCTTTGTCAGTGTATCTTGCTGTAAGATGGTTCCTGATCCCAAGTAACAGTGGTTGGTCTCGTAAATGTCAATGTAACATTTACTGTCTATACAACTCAGTTGGTGGCATAGATATGGTATTGTAAATGTGTATGTGCAAAAGATTTAAGAGTCCTGGGCAGGATAAATACCCATAGTAACATGTGCTGCACTTCACTTAAGTACTCCAACATGTGCCAAACTGAGCACATGCATAGATCTTTTGAGTGCTGTCATGTCCAGTGTTGGTTGCATGCTTCCTTTCACTGCTGATCTGAGGCAAGAAGTACTGTCTGGTGTGCTAAAGAGCCAGATGACATGGGAACTCCATGGGTGGAGTGTTCCTTTCACAGGCTGGATGCTGTTTAGAGTTCATGGGTCATGGTGAAGGGGTTCTAGATGCTGGTTTGGGATTCACTGAAAAGCTGTGAAAATCTGTTGTTTTTCTTGAATTTTTTTTGTGGAAGTATGTCACACATGTTTAACTGTGTTGTTTGTGTTTTTTTTTTATTCTTATAATTCCTTCCTAGGATGATGTAGTACTAGCCAAATTTTATTGTTCCCAGATAATGAAAACAGAGAGCAAACTATATAATAACCTTAAAGTAAGTATGCTTGCTTTGTATTAGAATCTTGCAGAAAAGTATGCTATACTGGACAAAAAACTCCCAGGTGTAAAGTAACAGAAGGCCAGCTTCTTAGTAGCACAGGCATGTGTCAGCACTGATGCTGAGCTTATGTTTGAGCCAACGGACCATTTATGTCAGTTGGATGTGTGTTGTATTCCACATTGTGAGCACCACTCCGCCCACTTCAGGCCTCCTTCAGCCCTATGAACCTTGACCACGTATGTACCTCCAACAATTAATTTTTCTTTAATTGCATTGGCTACAACCTGAGAGAAAGTCTACAGCATGTGCCCTGTAAGTGAGCTCTCTAAGCTATGTTAAATCCAACTTTACTCAAGAAAAGCTAATGTAGCTCCATCAGAGGAGCTCTGCCTCCAGGCTCACCCTTTCTTTCCAGGTCCCAGATCTAAAATAAAACCAAGCCTCTGTGGAAATTGGTAATTTCCTCAGCTTTCTTTATGATTAATGGATTTTTTATTAGTGAGGCATCTAGAACTATTTTTGTCCTGCAGTCCCTCATGCCTTCCTCAAACACTTAAAAACAAAATTGCTTTCTGATGATAAATACTATTTGTGTGGTGGGGTTTTATTTTATTTTTAAGGTTCTTGTCCAGCTCAGATCTGGATCACTAGAAGAAGTAATAAAGACATTAGAGGAAGCGGTGGAAGTAGATACTCCTCCCTTTGTGAAAAAAATTGAGTTTTCTGAGCATGTGGTAAGTATACAGTAATGAGGAGAGGTCCACGGTGCTTGGCTGAGCCATGATGACCATGGTCCAGCTACGGAACTTCAGGTGCCTGAGTTCACCCTACTGAAGTTGTTTACTTCTGGTCCATTCAGATGCCAAAGCAGCTGTCTGGCTTTGTACCGTTGGACAAAATGGATCTTGCTCTTAGAAGCTCAAATTTAATCTGAATGTACATGAAGTGTTCCCTAGTGGCATTAAATAATTTAATCCCTTGCATTCTATGCTAGTTTCATTTGATGGAAAAATGAGAATAAAGTTCTGATCACAGTGATATTGTTAGGTTGGTAATATTTGGAAAGACTTGTGATGCCATACAGGGAAGTGTGACATCACAAATAATAGCTTTTTCCATTTTATTATATTTTACTATGAAAACATAGTTAAAATATAGAAATAAATATTTTACTATAAAAAATAGCTTTTAGTCTATTGATCACCAAGAAGGCTTCCTTCAGAGGAAGTAACCTCATCAGCTGGCCAACATTACTGCTGCTTTTCCTGAAACTTATGGGTATATTGATTTTGGGCATGTCTATGGAACAAGATATTTTAAGGCTGTGTTAATAATTAAATAGTTAGACTTTTACTGCTGCCTGTTAAACAAACTTAATAACTGATACGTAAAATAAATACTAGGTAGAAGGGGGGCATACCTTTCAAAACATAGCCCATGTATTTTAACTCCTATCTTGACAATAACTTTTTTAAAGCAGCATTTCATTTGGTAAATTCATTGCAATAAATGTTGCATGTGTCAGTGTTGTGTTTTTATTTTGTTTGACAAATTTGTAACAGTCCCTAAGAAGACTAAGCATCAGTCCTAACCCATTCCTTCCACAAATGGTTATTGATTAGTAACAATTTTTAAGAGATTCACTTATACTTGAATTCATACTCTGTGTATGGCATACAGAACTTCTCAGTGTTCTATGGTCTTGACTTTTATTGATTTTTACTGTACTGTACATTTAGTGTGATACATAATAGCAATTAGAGTTGTGCTGATCTGGAAAGCAGATTCCAGGAAGCAATTAAGTTTCCTGGGTTTAAATAGAAAATAATTGCGTTAGTCTGTACTAGGACTGCAAATAGGACTGTAAAACTTTGAGGAAGTTTTAAATCTAATAAACTCTCCCTAATAGGTATCTAGTGCATTTCCACCATTGTCTGGTGATGAATAATGTACACTGTGTATAATCTTCTTATGAGTCATTGCATTAGCCATGTCTCTTACATTGTGTACTTCTTTTTTTCTTTGAGTGATTGCTTGTCTTCAACATGGTGATTGATAGAGATCTTTACTTGGTGAACTGTAACAGTCTGTCATTTTTTCCTCCTTAGCTGGCTACAGTCAGGGAAAAGATGGAAGAAAACCCCAGCCTTTCTGCCAAATTAGGGGAGATATACATGAAACTACAAGCTTCAGGACGAATAACTTCCAGCACGCTGGAAGACATGCTTTTTGAGATTCCTAGTTCAAAGAAGAGGCCTGCAAAGCTTAGTCACAAGCTATTGGGCTATCCAGCTGCTAAACCTTTTCATTCAGATCTGTTGTTGGAATAGTTCAGTATTTAATGGCAAACTGAACTGCTGCTAGCATCTCTTAGAAGCCAGGTCCAAATAAAGCATCTTCTCCCCCCCTCCACAGTGAGCAATTGTTTAAGTGGTTTGTGTGAAACTGCATTTTAAATAAAGACCACATAGCTGCCATGTTTTGCTTTTGATGCTGAAAATAAGCCGTGACTGTGGGTATTTGTTTGTTATTCAACAGTGGAGTGATAGAATGAAGTTTTTCCTCAGGCACTTAAATCATGACTTTCCTATGCTAAATGTCCTGATGGAAGTGAACAAAATAGGATGTGTATCTAACCTGATTTCTGTGATTCATGAGAAGAAAATTCAGCCTTCATTGGATGTGATGTTCTGACTGAAAGGACTGATGCACTCCAGAGTCTAAGTAGAAAAGTGTGGAAGTGCTTTAACAGTTTATTCAAATTCTGTATCTCTCAAAACAATCAGAGGAAAGGAAGCATCTTTTGTTCCTTTTAATATATTTTTCTTCAGAAGCAGTACATTAGTATATTTTTTCATATCAAATGGGATCATGGAAATGTTATGGGAGGTAGCATGGTAACCAACTGGTTGTTTTCGCACTCGAGATTCCTGAAAAAAGTCAGAGACTTAAACTTAGCAGCCCGACATAATGCTTCCTTCAAATTTTTTAATATTAAGCCTCCCAGGATAAGCAGATCTTGATACAAATTTGCAGCCAAGTCCTAAGAAGTTTCTAAGAGCAACTATGATCACTTTTTTGACTAGACTTGCATATCATCTGCTTAATTCATGCATGTATACAGCAAGTGATCATAAAAACAGTACAAAGAAACTTCATGTTGACCCATCTTTAATGACAGGGCCAAATGTGCTTGATTCTACTAATAAAAAGCTGCAACTATGAGCCCTGTGAGCGCAAGACTAACTGGAGACCAGCTTGGTGCTCTCCAGGTTAGGCCATCTTCTCTCTCCTTTGGCTTCTGTTCTTCTTATTTTTATTTTGTCTTCCCCCACCTCAAGCAAATGTCAGAACTCCAAAGATTTTTTCTGAGTGAGTTTGTGCATGCTTTATGAAACTGTTGAAGCCAGTGAGTCACTATGAAGAAACATTGTGGCCAAAGGGCAGGACCCTGCACTTGGTCTTGTTGAATTTCATGCCGTTGGCTTCGGCCCATCGATCCAGCCTGTCCAGGTCCTCCTGCAGCTTCTTCCTACCCTCTGGCAGATCAACACTCCCCCCCAGCTTGGTGTCATCTGCGAATTTACTGAGGGTGGACTCAATCCCCACATCCAGCTGGATGCAGCTCCATTCACCATCACTCTCTGGGCCCAGTCGTCCAACCAGTTTTTGACCCAGCAAAGGGTGCACCTGTCGAAGCCATGGATTGCTAGCTTCTCCAGGAGGATGCTGTGGGAGACTGTGTCAAAGGCCTTGCTGAAGTCAAGGTAGACCACATCCACAGCCTTCCCCTCATCCACTAGGCGGGTCACCCAGTCATAGAAGGAGATGAGATTAGTCAGGCAGGACCTTCCTTTCCTAAACCCATGTTGGCTGGACCTGATCCCCTGGTTGTCTTCCACATGCCTTTGGATGGCACTCAGGATGATCTGTTCCATAACCTTGCCAGGCACCGAGGTCAGGCTGACAGGCCTATAGTTCCCCGGATCCTCCTTCCGGCCCTTCTTGTGGATGGGTGTCACATTGGCCAACCTCCAGTCATCTGGGACCTCCCCAGTGAGCCAGGACTGGGGATAAATGATTGAGAGCAGCTTAGCCAGTTCTTCCGCCAGCTCCCTCAGCACCCTAGGATGAATCCCATCCGGACCCATGGACTTGTTGGGATCTAAGTGGCACAGCAGGTCCCTAACTACTTCCTCCTGGATTACAGGAGGGGGATTCTGCTCCCTATCCCTGTCTACCAACTCAGGAGCCCAGTTGTCCTGAGGGTAGCTAGTCTTTTTGTTAAAGACTGAGGCAAAGAAGGTGTTAAGCACCTCAGCCTTTTCCTTGTCCTCCATTACTAAGTTCCCCTCCTCATCCAATAAGGAATGAAGATTTTCCCTGACCCTCCTTTTGTTATTAATGTATTTATAAAAGCATTTTTTATTATCCTTTACAGAGATGGCTAGTTTAAGTTCTAGCTGAGCTTTTGCATCTCTGATTCTCTTCCTACATGACCTTACTATATTCCTAAAATACTTCCTGATTCACCTGCCCTTTTTTCCAAAGTTGATACACTATTTTTTTATTTCTGAGTTTTTGCAGTAGTTCCCTGCTCAACCAGGCTGGTCTTACCCACCGGCTCCTTTTTCAGCACACAGGGACAGCCTGCTCCTGCACCTTCATATTTTCATTCTTAAAGTAAGCCCAGCCTTTCTGGGCTGCTTTGTTTTTGAGGGCTGCTTCCCAAGGGATTCTCCCAACCAGCGTCCTGAAGAGGCCAAAGTCAGTCCTCTGGAAGTGCAAGGTAGAGGTTTTGCTGATGACCCTCCTAACTTAAGGGTTGCCCTTAAATAACTAGTAATACTTCAGTAGAAAGAGAAAGCAGGGACCTAAGAAGGATTAAAAGGTAGGTTCAGTGAAGCACACTCAGAATTCAGACAATTAAACTGAGTACTGAAGGTTGCTCTGCAAGTGGTGTAGAAGACTGGTAACAGCCTCTCTTGGGGAAAAAGGTGGGAGGAAAGACCACCTGCTAATATTTATACAGCTGATTTCAAACAAAGTCTAGTTTGTTTCACACAAGTTGCACAGAGGCTTGTTAATTGGGAAAGCTTGGATTTGAATGTGTATACATTTACCTGTTGGTGGGTCAAGGTCCTGGGCACACTGGCTTTTTAGTGCAGAAGAGTCTTCAGCCATGTGCTTAGCTGAGTGTATTTAGGTGTGGTTGGCTTCTGGTTTCCCAGTGACCAAGATCAGGAAACCGAACTTGTCCAAACTTACGCAAATACTTAGGGTTTTTTTCTGGGTCTAAAGGGCTGGAATGTCAAGAGTTGAGTTACTAGAGGGAATTTCTTGGAGACGGCCTCAGAGGATAGGATGTGCACTGTATTACTGCAGGCAGTAAAATAATTGTTCTTTGCTTATATGGAGTTTTAATCAAGGACGGACCTTGAAATTAAAGATATGCCAACATTGTGAAATTCAGTGACTAGTTGGGGTTTTTTTTGGCGAATAATGTGGAAAAATCAAGGCATTTGCCTTTCAAAGGGAATCGCTCCTTTTTTTTTTTAGGTTTTACTGCAAGACACTGCTGTAGGAAATGGTGCCTAAAGATTTATGTAGTAAGCAGCTCAGATGAGGACCTGAGGGCTCGTTTTGGGTGCTGTTACGTGGGAATGGATTGCTTTTTGTCATATGCAAATATTCTTCCTGCAATAAAATAAAACGTGAGTTTTTGTGCGTGTCACGACGCTGCACAAGCTTTTTGGAGGAGTGACCCTGGAGACAGCAGGTGGCGTTCCTGGATCGTACTTTCCTACCGACACCATTTCCAGGTGTCAGTAATGTAAAGGCAGGGCAGAATGAACGGTTTGCCCTATGCTTAATGCATGCCGCCTTGAAGTGGAAAATCCAGGCATTAGTCAGCAGCCTCGAATAACGGGTAATGTGCATTATGTATTTATAGCATTTCATTTGAAACTTACTGCATTTATTGTAACAACCCATCTTTGCCAATTATCACAATGCAGTTTTTACAGTAGTCTGTGGAAATAATAATTAATGACCTAGGAGACAAGCTGCTGATGTTACTTCTAATACACCAATAACAATTGTAAAGGCTTACTTTACTATACTTTTAAGA
Source organism: Hemiprocne comata (assembly GCA_020745705.1). Classification (NCBI taxonomy): domain Eukaryota; kingdom Metazoa; phylum Chordata; class Aves; order Apodiformes; family Apodidae; genus Hemiprocne; species Hemiprocne comata. The sequence goes on along the minus strand of CM036616.1, from coordinate 11,930,389 downwards.
GAAGGTGGGACACCTTTTCCGACTTCAATTGTAAAAGCATTCATTTTCACATTTATGTGGGATCCAGATTGTGTCCAGTCTTCAAAGGACTGATATTTGTCTGCTATAGATGCTTCTGCTTTTCTCCATGGGTTAGTACCTCTTTCTTTTTCATACTACATTCCACAAGCATCTTGAGTCTTGGTAAGGAAGAATCACTTCCTTTGTACTTCTCCCAAGTTAATTTTCTGCTTTGAAACAATAAAAACTAAGGTGAAAGGTTTAGCTATTGCAGTGGAGTTCAGGAGTTCTTCCAGGCCTCAAGAAGAGTTCTGTGTATTTAATAAATCTTCTACAAGAGTTTAAATAACTTTTGAAACAAAGACTTGTTAGAACTTTGCAGCACCAGAGAAAATAGTGAGACCTGGAGTATATAGGTCTAGACCTATTCAGCTTTGGATTTTCTCTTTTTTTTCTTTTTTTTTTTCCCCTCAGGATTCTTTCAGATTGCATTTTTATAAAAGAATTATTGCAAAACAAGCAGAGACTTGTTTGTTTGTTTGTTTTAAAGCTAGGTTTGTTGTGGCTGCTTACATGCCCCTGTGCTGCCACAGACTCCTTAGCAAGTTTATTAAAAGTAGATGTTGCTCATATACCCCCTTCCTCTGTTTCTTTTCTCCTGCTGCTTAGGAACAACATTTTGAACTCAGCAACTGTCTTATTCTCTGCTCCCCTTACAGTGTACTTTTCAAGTCAGCTTATTTTCATCTGATTGGTAAATTTAAACAGAAAGCAGGACTAGGAAGGCTTAAAACTACTACTGATTCTGGCCCCATTTTTGGTAAAGTGAAATACAGTGCTTTTTCAATATCTGTGTTTGCTTGTGCTGTTAAAGATGGTTGACTGAAGGCCTTCAGGAGCTTTTGGTGTGTCTGTGCTCTGTGCTGTTTGTCTGAAACTCCTAGTAATTCCAGCAGCATGTGCAGTGAAAATCAAGATAGTCTTATCTCCTCAATCCTGTCAGTGAGAGAGTGAAAGACCTAAGCAGAAGTGGACTCTTTCAGGGTGTCACAGCTTGCCTACATGGCTGGTGTCGCAGGGAGGGCTTTCACTTCTGTGACCGCAGTTGCAGCAAAGGCCACTGAGCTGTGATGGGGTATGCTTGACAAAACATGGCAAGGGTGTCTTTGCAAACAGGCTTCCTAACCTAATGAGGTGGGCTTTATGTGAGGAGTGGCAGGGAGGGTTACCATAACCTGGAGACAACTGAGGGCACAAGAGGCAGAGCAGATTCATCTGGGAGGCAGCATGACAGGGTAAGCTTTCACACTTCCACTGTAAAAGCAGCACAACTTGGGACCCACCTCAAATGCCTGAACACAAATTAATGTAGCATGAGGAACATGCAGGAGGACAGTCTCTGGACAACTGCAGAGCTAAGACCCCATTAGGATTGTGTGCTGTCTACAGCAATCTGATCAGAGGACAAAGAGAAGGTGGAGCTAGACTATTCTCAGAGATGTGTGGTAATAGGACAGGAGGCAATGTGGACTCAAAACATGGGACATTCTGATCAGGTATTTGGATAAAATTGCTGTCATGAGAATGATCAAACCCTGGAACAAATTGCCTAGAGAGGATGTAAAATCTCTGTTCTTGGAGGTCTTCATGACACAGCTGGACATGGTCCTAAGCAACTGGACCTGATTAGACCTCCTCTGAGCTGGGGTTTGGACTAGATGGCCATTGAATATTCATTCCAAACACCTGGGTGAGTTACTGACTCTGCTGGCTTGCATTCCCCCACTGTCCTGTGAGAAACAAATGCATGTGAAGATTTCAAACTCCCAGCATGCCACTATGTAGCTGGCTTAATAGTCACATTTGTATAGAGAAGACTCTCTTTTTCAGTCTCTTCTTCACTGAGGATGGTGATCACCCAGCTGGTGGGGCTGCCTGGTCCCCATGCTTACTTGGGGTGTCAGGGTTATGAGTTACAATGAAAGTTCTGGACTCAGACCTGGTCTCTCTGCTGCCCCTGTGCTATGCAGAGCATAACAGCATAGATTTCCAAATCATATGACAATCATGTGCTGTACAAATAGGCAAGATGATCACTAGTCTGGCTAATTCCACCCTCCGGAATGGAAATCACCAAGCTTAGCTAGACATGGTGTAATAGGAACAGGATGGGCCTTGAGAACCCAGTAGTCAGCAATGATCTGGTAAAGATCATGAACGGGCATGAATAGTCTCTTCACCAGTTCTTTATAGGACCTATGTTATGTGGTCAAATGTTACTCTCATTTTGGTGGTAAACATCTTTAAAATCAAATGTCAAAAATTTCTTGGGCAGAGATTTAAAACGAGTTCAAGAGCACTGTCAGATACTTTGCTCTGCAATGGAAGGGTAGCACATTTTATTCCTTTTCCACATCTTGTCTGACTCATATTGCAAAATCCAAAATTGAAAGGGCTGAGATCAACTTTGTGTTGCTACCGAGATTGTTCTAGATAAAACTGGTGTCCTCAGCTTCTGATTCAAATATTCAATTGTACATTCTCCATTTAGACCCAGAATTATTGTTAATTCTCTGGTTTGTTTGATTATGACATACCTCTGGGTATTTTCGTTTGAGATGCTGGTACAAAGTTTTCAGACAGTTCGTGTATAGTCTTTAAATTCATGTAACATCAGCCTTTGTCTTCTGAAACTTCAGAATTTGCCAGGATAAATGAAAATACATATCTAAGTTGAGCTTTGCTTTACTGTATCAGTAAGAACAGGCCATTAAAGCAATGGTCTTAAATGTTTCTTGCTATCTTTGGAGGAATTTAACAGAATGTCTCCTTTTCACATACTATATCAAAGCAGGTAATGATGTGGACTAACACCATCTTAGCAAATGTCTACTCTAATTATGTTTCCAAATAACCACAGCTCTCTGTGCATGTCATACCCACTTCAGGAATGAGGCAAAAGAAAGACGTGCACTCACTTCTGTCAAACAGAATGCTTTCACTCAGCTGCCTGGGCTGATGGTGTCCTCAGGCAACATGCCTGTTGTTTAGCTGAAGTAGCTGGGGCTTTTTGTTCCTGGAGGCCAAAGGTGATGGGTGCCTGGGACACCTGCATCCTTCATCCACTCCCCACCTACTCCAAAAAAGAAATTGTTCTCATAGTTCACATTAGAGGTATTTTTTCCAAGGCTTTGTACTCAAGGTAGTTTGTAAGATGTGCTTTTCATATCCAATTTCCTGAGCTGTTCCTTGCTTTCAGTTTCTAAGCAGTTAAAGGAAGTTTGTGGGCTCTCAGTCCCATTGACCTTTGTGAGATGTTTGGAGAAAGATTAGGACCTCAGCCATATCCAGCAGAAACTGCAGTATCAAAACAGAAAACTACCCACTGCCAGTCTTGCCTGTGCTAGGTATTTCGGGCTAGTTACCATGGAAGAAATTACCACATTTACTTTAGGAACAGGAAATGTCTTGTAGAAGGCAGCTTGGCAGAACCAGTCTTGATGAAAACTTTTAGACAGTGATGGAAAAGGTAACTTTGTAGTAACATTTGGAACAGCCAAGAGAGTGCAGTGTGAATTCCCAGGTAACAACTCCCTGGCAATTACTCCATCTATAATTACAAGTGCTATAGCACTTCTTTCAGCTTTATGGCAGCACATGGATGGTAGGATTTCAGTGATCATTTTTTTTGTTGCTGTCTTTGCTGGAAGGTGTGGTCCTGCACTCCTTTCAGGCACCATGTGCTGCAGAACTGGAACTAGAGAGTGCAGCGTAACGTGTTAGAACAGGAAAGGGACTCAGTTCGCAGATTTGCTTTACCTAATTAGAAAAAGTCCTAAGTGTGTGGTTAAACATCAGCAAAATAGTTTGAGAAACTTCTCATCCTCCTTCTCTACAATACCATCATTTGGGGAGGGGTAAAGGGAAGGGAGGAAAAAAAAGGAGAAATAAAAGGCAGAGATACTGTTGAGAACTTCTTCTTTATGTTTGAAGCTTTACCAGTTCTCACATCGGAATGACAGAAAAAGAGAACTGTGATGGAGAAAGGATGATACATCTACAAAATTGCCCTACTGGTTAAGTACTTTCAGGGGAAATTCAGACCACAGGATCTGCTCTGCTGCACTTTTACTACCCTTTGGAAGGGTTTAAGATATGTAAGCATTGGCAAATGAAAAATGCCTCACAAAATGCTAAAGAAAAGTGTATGCTTCATTTTAGAAAATAACTTCTTGTGGCTATTGGCCTAATGCAGCCCTCTATGGCCAGCCACACAGATGAATACATCAGCCTGACAAGTTACAGGCCCAAAAGTTTACACAGTATAAACCTTTGAGTGGACAGAACTGGTTGGGCTGCAAGGCATTTCTCCCTCAAGTTGCTATGTGTACCACCTGTGGATATCCAGACAAAGTAGTTTGCTACCTTGAAAAAAGTTTTAGATTTTTCATTGGTTTTACAAATATTTCTAATAATGTTAGTGACACCAATGTCTTGGCTGGATTTTTTTCTTTTTTTTCTTTTTTTCTTAAAGACTAAGAACAGAACTGTAGACTAACTTACACTGGAAAAGATTCCTGGAGATTATCTTGCCCTATGCCACATTACATATCAGCAGGGAATAACACTGAAAGATTAAGTCAGAGAAAGGAAATAAAAATCCTTGCCTGTTTAATTGTAGCCATATGGGTGTATCTCCCTTTTCTTACAGTGAAATCAAGCTTGTTCTTTCACTTTTTTTCTTCTTTTTTTTTTCTTTTTTTTCTTTTTCATTTGAAGAGCCATGTAATTTCGGTTAATTGTCCTGCTTCATAGCTGCCTAATCATAAAATGACTGTGCTCCAGACTCAGTAGAGTGTTTTAAGTATGGGCTGAGAACCTCTCTGGATCAGGGCTTGTACTGGTAACTAGCTTTTATTGTTTTCTTTCCAAGCAGGGTTGCCTGAAAATATCCTCTGACCTTCAGATACTGGAGCAAGGAAGTGTTCTACCACTAGAAAATGATTTTAAATATCTCACTTCTGTGGCACCATTTTAATCTGCCCACAGTCTATGTCTTACCTACTGGCTAAATCACAGTCACCCTCTACTACTGGTGAATCTTTCCTGTCAACTAGTGTACAATTCAAAGTCTCATTTATTTGATTAATATTCTTTTCATATTTATTTTAAATGTCTTTTTCATAGGGTCAGAGTGGATGTACAACTTCCTGAACCAGGTCAGGACTTCCCATGTTAGTTAGTTAATGGAGTACCTATATAATTAGCCACTTTAGTCTCCTATAAATCCTAGAGGTGGGGGTGGAAGTGATGTTTTCTCCAAATATTTGTCTACAGACCTCTTGCCAAATCCTGATTATATACATAGAAATGTCCCGATCACAGAAAGGGTTTTCATACTGCCAAAATAGTAGTCAAAATATCCTAGTATGGCTCTAATTATTCCTGTGTGAGATATATGTTGCCTATAAGGCTTACAAGAAACCCAAGACTTGTTCTGCTGTCTCTTCTCCCTTGCTCAGATTTGAATGTCCAAAGAGCAAGCTGTTTTCTTCCCAAAGTGAGCTTCAACAATCAGACATTTTCTGTCATCCCAAGAGGACATGTCAGTACATGCTTCTCCTTCATGCTCATATATAAAGCCAGGTGTGATTTTTTTTTTTTTCCCTGTTGTGTTCTGCTTGGTCCTGTTCCTACCCTATCACTTAGTGAGAGGTGTGACACTGTGCTGAATTTACCAATGAGAATTATAAAAATAATTATAACTTTTTGCTTGCATAAAACCTTTTGTCTTCCTGTTAGCTGCAGGGAATATTTTACACATGTGGGTTTTATCTCCTAAATATTCAAGGTCAGTCTTATAAATAGTCAGTCAGACCATTAGTATGTGTGCTGAGCAAGACTGCTAATGTAATCAGTCGGCATATTCACGTGGACAGTGTGGAAGCTGCAAGTTAGTGTCATACTGTGCTGGTCTTCTACTCAGTTTCTTAATATTTCTTTCCTTAAACTTGCATATTCCTCTAGGAAAACGGAGTGATGAGGAAGAGGAAGTGAGAACTGCTTCCCTGTGTCATAAGAAAGCTACATCAGTGGGTGTTTACTTCATCACAGCTATTTTTCCATCCTGGATGGAGTCACAACTCCTGATGTGAATTAGGACAAATCAGAGAAATGAGAAAGGGCAGCAACAAATCAGCTGATTCATAGGTATGCTGATGATGTTTCCCAGCTGTTTCAACACCCATGATATCCTCTTAAATAGCCCGATATGCTTCTGATTAATAGAGTCATAGAATCATTCAGGTTGGAAAAGGAGTGTAAGATCATCCAACCCAACCTTTAACCTAACTACTAACCTAACTCTACTAGCCAGCCCACTGTTAGACCATGTCCCTAAGCACCTTATCTATATGACTTTTAAACACATCCAGGGTTGGTGATTCAGCCACTCCTCTGGGCAGCCTGTTTCAGTGCTTAATAACCCTTTCAGTGAAGAAGTCTCTTCTAATTTTCAGCCCATGCCTTCCCTGACACAACTTGAAGCCGTTTGCTCTCATCCTATCACTAATTACTAGTGAGAAGAGACTGATCCCCCCTCTTCAGACTAAACAGCCCCAGTTCCCTTAGACACTCCTCATAAGTTTTTTTTCCAGACTCTTCAACAGCGTTGTTGCCCTTCTTTGGACCCACTTTGGCACCTCAATATCTTATATTCTTTAAAATTAAAACACATAGAAAATTACTGTAATGCTGAATAATTGAATCAGTTCCACTATGAAATACAATAGCCTAGAAAATTTCCTTTGAATACCATGAGGAACTGCCATCTCTCTCTGATTCTGAGCACAAGTAGAGATATACTCTCTGAATACTGCAGTGACCATATTCAATAACTTTTGTGAGAACTGAAATCTGCTCCTTAGGACCACCTGAGATAATTTAGCCAATCTGATTGCTGAGCTGCTAGTGATAAAGACTAAAGGGCTAAGAAGTAACATTTATATTATGGGATTAATATATTTTATAGACAAATATGTATTTATAGCCATACTTTTTATATTTGCCTTGGTTTTGGAGAGACTGTCTTTGGAAACTTAGGGACTGATTTTCAGATGCTGTTTCACATGGGTTTTCTGTGCTGTCTGGCAGCTCTGGAAATCAGGTAAAAGGAAGGGTGTCCCAGAAATTAGGTACCCCAGACTGGATGTCTTTTGTAAAAATGTTGTTAAAAGTTTTGGCTGGTAAATACACGGTATCTCAGTGACTTCCAGCTATGAAATGAATTAATAGCTCCTGGCAGTCAAGTCACATGCCTGCTGTAAGTGTTCTTAGCCAAGCTGTTTTACTTCCAAAGCCCTTTCTTGTGCCAGAAATAGAGATGCAGGAGGATGATGGGATGTGCCTTTAAAATCCAAAGATCCTGAAATCCTGACAGTTCTTTAGTTCCACCACAATTAACCTGAAAACTTCACAAAATGCAAGCTGTTTTGAATATTTCTGTAGAATGTACCTTATCTCAGAAGAGAACTGCTTTTGTATTACAGCATCCCAGTAGGCTTCATTCAGATATGTGGAGCTTGTGGGCTCCTGTAGAAACTTAAGAAAATAGAAAAACCAGACCTCTGCTGATATACACTGTTATGTGTCACTTTGCTTCTGCTCAGCTTTGATTACTTCTGCTGTTAGAGGATTTTCCACTGGGTTCCAGCACCAAGCACCCAGACTGCAGACTTTGTAAATGTGGTTAAAAGGGCAGCTCAAAGAATTTCGCTGTTTAAACAATAAGCAGAAACATAATGAGCGAGAATGCTTCCTGTTTCCTTAATTGACACCAAGGGAAGAAATGAAGGTATAAAACTGAGAATATCAGACATTTAAAAAAAGTTAATTTTGAGTAATAGAGACACATTCTGTCCAGAAGTGTAGAAAAAAACACAGTAATTTTGCAGTTTATTGCACAACACTAACTTTGGCCTTGTCTAATTTAACTTATTTTCTTCTTTGTGTAAGTGAATAAATCCCACATTTTTTGTAAGATTTATGCCTCATTGTTGGTAAAGTTGTTTTGGTGTGCCATGACATGCAAGGAAGTAATTCTCCTTGTATTGACCTTCATCTATGCTCACAGTTTTCTCTTTCTCTGGTGGAGCAGTATTACCTCTGAGTAAGCACCTTATGTTCCACCAGGTAAGACAGGAGGAAGGAGCCTTGACCTTTGCTATAGATGGATCTTTCTTTCTGCATCTCACAGCTGCTGCTGCTCCTGCAGCTGAGCCATTTTTTAAGGTTTCTTGTTCCTTTACAATTATGGAATAAACTGAGACACTGAATTCACCATTTCTAGAGAAAAATGTTGGCAAACAAGTCTTGCTAAATCTAGATGCACCTATGTCATGTTTGTGAAGCTAAAGTGAGAATGCCATTATTTTTACTGACAGATTAAGATGTTTGAAAACTGGTAAGGCCGAAGGGCTTTCTGGGGAAAGAAAATGTTCTGCTTGCATACTCCACTGAAAGCCAGCTGGTGGTTTGTGCACTTCCTCTTGCTATTGCTAAATGTGATACTGCTCTTCTAGCATACAACAACTTTTTCTGTGCGTGAACTGTGTATTGTAGTTGTAGGCAATAAATTTCAGCAGCATGGACAGAAACTGGGCAAGAACACACAACAGTAATTTGCTGTTTCATGGGGCCAGATAGTTGCATGTTCACTTCAAAGCATGGCAGATGAAATAATGTGAGATCAGCTCCCAGTGCTACAAAACACCTATGACTGGAATCAGACCTGGTAACACAGATAACATCATGCTGAATCAGAAACAGTAGAAGGCAGATGAAGACAGGATGAAGCAAGAACTGTTCAAACATTACAAAAAAGGCTATATCTCAAAATCCTGCATGTCAAGTATAGAGCAACAAGTTCAAGCAAACTCTATGTCCACAGGAAAAATTTTCTGCAGCTGGAAGTCTAGGCAGCAAGTGTTAGTTATGCTGGCTATTCTACAAAAAAAATCTATGAATATACTACAGAAAAAAAGGATATATTGCTAGGAGATAATGTTTCATCTGAGCAATAGTTACTTAAAATGTAGTGAGTCCATTGTAATAAATAAATAATAATAAATAATAAATTCTTTACATACTGTGGATGTAATGATATATATAGCTAATGTTTCTGGTGTATCAGGAGGAAAACTGCAAGTTTGTCAGTCATTGAACTCATTACCTAAGTCCAACTACTTGCCATATTTCAGGCATTTTCAACCTGATTCTGTTCTGTGTTAAACATCTGTAAGATAAAATTTCTCGTATGAATTCTTTGCAAGTAAATATGTCGTTTGATTAATTTTGCATTCCTGCTGAGTTCTCCACAGCAACTTGCTGGTATTTTTACATAGAACAGGCATCTACTGGCTACATGGAACTTACACATACTTAAAAAGATGCTCTGCTTCAACTCCAGCACTGTTTTTGCAACTTCATTTCGTTATGACCTTAGTTGCAGCTATCAGAAGAGATAACATTGAGGAAACACCTTGTTGTGTAAAAGGTTTTTGTTCACAAAATTAATACTTGTCTTACTGCAACACTGATACAATAAAAATATGCCCTCTATAACTTTCAGCATGAGATGCTAGCTCTCAAGAACTTCACAAACTGTAACGCTATCAAAGAGATTGCATCCTTGGAATGGTTTCAAAGAGTAATGGAAATACAGAATAATGCTGAAGTTAATTTATGTTCAGTTTTAAAGAAGACCCAGAGGTCATAGTGATATTCATCCATCCACCTCTACACATAAAAGAACAATTAGAAGAATTTTGTGATTAAACATATTTTCTAATCTTACATCACAGTACACACATTACCAAAATGCAAAATAGAACCCAAATATCCCATCATACTTACCAAACATGATAGGCTTCTCTATTCTGAATATGAGTTATATTGTTTTGGATTGATAGCCCAAGTGTGGTTTGGTATCCATGGCTCTCAGTAGCCATAAATCTAGCATTACCTAAACAACAGTTATTTAGAAAAACTCCAGAAATGTCTGAAAAATGCCCACATGCTTCACCAACACATTACAGTGAACACAGCTGAGGCTTGACTGAGTGCAAAATTGGAAAGCCAGAGTTACTTGTTCTTGCACCTTGTCTCTGCAGCAGGACTGAAAATAGACCATCATATGTCCCTGTAGTTATGAAAGTTTCACCACTGCAAGAATGATGGTCCTTGTACTCTCTCTGAGATCTTACATCATGGTAGAAAAAGCTATTTCTGACATACTTCTGATGCTCAACCATGAAGAATGATACTGTCTGGTATCTGCAGCTTGTCTGGACAAGTATTAGTGTCCTCCCACGCATTTCCTACAGTGGCAACCAGCGATGCTTTAGATTCCACAACAAAAAGCTTAACCATTCCAACTGCTTCCTACTAGTACTTTAAAGTTTTTGAAAGGTGGTTTCCCTGAAAATAAGCAGCTATGCAAAATAAATAGCAATCCTTTTCCAATTAAGAGACCAGCAGACAATGAGATATATCAACTAATTAATTCTACTTGCCTCCACAAAAGCAAATCTTGAAATCTGTCATTATATAATAAAAAACCGTCAAGTATTCCTGCTTATGCACCTAAATTTTGCTTTTTGTCATTTTTTTCTAGCTTCCAGGCATGCTGTTAGCTGTTTATCTATTACAACATATAGTAAAGTTCATTGTGAATTTTTTCACTTATTTTTGTACCTACTCAATAACATACTTCTGTTACATTTCCTCCAGGTCTAGATTCATTGTTGGTATTACAGTAGACAGACTTCAGATCAATTTAGTTCACAGAACCTTAGAAATGTGGGCTGGAAGAGCCACTGCTGGCCATTCAGTCCAATTTCCTACTCAAAGACTAAGTCAGACCAGCCAGTTTTTTCTAGCCAAGTCTTGAAAACCTCCATGGACTGAAACATACCTCTGGGCAACTTGTTCCAGTGCTGCACTTGTTTCTGCTATCAATACCATGCTTTCTATTGGCCATAATGTACAACCTGAACCTCCCAAGCCACAATTTCTGGTCACTGTTTCTGTTATATCACCTAGCACTTTTAATAATTGGTCTATCATCTTTTCTAACTACCCCCCAAGTAGTGATAAGTAGCTGCTAGATCACCCCTTAGCCTTCTCTTCCTTAGGTTAAGTACATCCTTCAGCCTTTCTTCACAGGACATATGCTGTAGGCTGATGATCTTGTTCGCAATCCTCCACTAGATCTTTATGGTTTTTCCACATCCTTATTGAACAGAGGTAAGTAAAACCACAGGCAAAATTCCAGAGTCAGCTTCACTAGCACAGCATAGTGAGTAATAATAATTTTCCTTAACCTGCTGGCTAGCTTTCTAAAGTAGCCCAGCACATCAGCCAGGTTTGCCTGATGTGCAACAAGAGTGCTCTTAGCCAGTCCATTCCGAGCCATACCAGTGCATGGGCTTCTTCCACTTTTCTTTAGTGAAACTTAGGAACTACCTGTTGGTCCAGTCCTTAAATTTATCAAGGTTTCTTTGTGCTGAGACTCTGCAATTCATTGGGTAAGGCACTTAACCCTGGTTAGTGCCACATTTCAATTATTTTGCTCAAAATACCTCTGAGTCTAGAGATCCTCTCCTTTCAATCCTCCAAAGTCCCAGCACTCTTGATTTAAACTTTTTCTCATGCATGTGGTATATAATTCCTGATGGTTAATGACATACACAGGGACTTTGAATAAATAGAATGTATTTCCCTCTTGCTCATCACAGACTGTGTCAGTGCTGGAGAATGAAAACAAGAACATTCCTATTGGGTGAAATAGACATTGGATTAGACTATATGAAAAGAAGACTAGGTACCTGTAATTTATGGAAAAATGCCTTTGATAATGAGGGTTGGATTTTTTCCATAGCAAACCTGGGCATTTGCTAACTCATTACTGATGTTCTTTTCCAATATACATTAATGTAATTTCCTTTACAACTTGCACACTCTGGATCTTCTTACTTTTCCTATATGGGAGAACAATAGCAGGAAGGAGAAATATGTGTGTATTATTTAAACTGAGGAAGGGACAGGTGCAAAATTAAGTGACTTCTAGTTCAATAGCAGAAAATGTTTACACAAATTCAAATGGGAACCACTTAGATAAGTGCTAAGAAGATATCTGCAAGAACTGATGTCATGCAAGGATAGTGATGCATGAGCTACTATTCTAGTAATTTTACTGCAAGGTACAAGGAAGTAACAACAATATCCTGAGAAAGAATGCAACGGAGATTTGGTAGGGCACGTCAGGGATTTACATCGTAACATGGATGTTGGACACAGGGCAAACAGCTCTGACGTCTGATTAATCAGAGATTTTGGGGTAGTTATTTTACTTGGCCCCCCTAACATCACACAATTCAAGTTCATGTTTGAATACCTAACATAAATTATTACTATTATTATAAAACATGTGGAACAGTATGGATAGTCCATTTTTTCCCTTGTAACATTCTTATAGAGAGCCACACAGATTTATAAAGGTTCATTTGAATAACTGAAACCAAAGTTTTAACAGCAGCTTGCAAGTAGGCATTTTATTGTTAGAGTAACTTGAAGCATTTTACAAAGTGTACGTAAATGTCATTAGTTTGATCCTTGCTTTTAAATTATAGGAGTAAATTTTCAGTTAAGTTACATTGATCCATCCCACCTAGCTTTAGCTGTCTAGTATTTTGCAAGTATTAATAATACTAATATTACTGAAATATTTTCTTGTTAAACTGCTTTTCAGCAGAAAACTAAACTTTATTAATTTTTTTCCCCAAAACTTTTCTCTCTTCCATGAAGTATATGGCTTTCCCACCACCCCACCTCCCAAATAATGGAATTCCTTGCCATCAGTAAAGGTTTTATTTGTAGTTGAAGTTTACTATATTTCCACTGAAATTAAAGACTTGTTTTATAAATGGTGTCTCTGCTAAATGTGGTTTATCATCAGTGAATAAAGTACACCTTCTATCATACATTTTGTCTCCACAAGCACAATGCATAATTTTATTTATTTTCAGAGAGAGAGAGAGGATGTATTGCCTTCCCAGAGGCTTTAGTCAGCCAGGGATCCGGCCAGTAGAGAAAAATTGCATCCTGACTGAAAAATCTGTTTCAAATGCAACTGTGTTGTACTTCCTAGCAGGAGCCATAAGACAGTGCAGGTCTCCTTTCATGGGCTCCTATTACTCCTTTCACTCATTTGACTTGATCTTTGAATTTTCAAACAGTACCTGGTCAACTGGATGACAGAAGCCAGAAGCTTTAACTGAGTATAAATTGCAGGGTCAAAACTTCTGGCTGAAAAGTAACAGGCAAAAATCAATACATTAATATGGATCTTTAGCAGCTCAAAGGTCACTGCCATGAAACTGCCTCCTGTGATGAGGTAAGTACACTACAGTTTGCAAGGCTTTTGACATGGTCTCCCATAGTATCCTAAAACCCAAATTGCTGAACTAGGGATTGTATACACAGAAGGTCAAGTATGCAGAAAATCATTGAGACTGCTGGGCTTAAAAGGTTGTATGACCATGACTACAAAGTCCAGCTGCTGGCTTGTTACTCACTGTGCCTCTCAGGGACAAATACTGAGACCCATTCTGTTTAACATCTCTGTTAATGATGGGCATGATGAGCCTGCAAATGGTACCAAGCCAGAGGTTGGGTAGATATGTGGGAGGGCATGCTGAGAGGAACCAGAAATTCTTAACAGCATGGAGAAATTGGGTGGGAGGAGCCTCAGAAAATTTAACAAGGACAAGTTCAAAGTCCTGGTAGAGAATAACCTCCTGCAGCACTACAGACAGAGAGACGAGTCACTGGAAATTAACTTTGCAGAGAATATTTAAGTGCTACCTGCAACTGTCCCATGGGAAGATACAGAGAAGACAAAGCCAGACTCTTCCTGGAAGTGCACAGTGACAGAACTGGAGGCAACAGGCACAAACCAGAACATGGGAATAAGAAACTGTTTTAATTGGAAAATTTCCATTGTACTGGAAGAAGTCTCCCAGAGAGGAACCCCTGAGAGCCTGTGGAGTCTCCATCCTTGGAAGATACTCAGAACTCAACTGTTCAGTGTCCTGAGCCATCTGATATAGCTGGACCCTTTTTGAACAAGAAGATGACCTCCAGAGGTCCCTTCCAACATCAGTTATCCTGTAATTCTCCAAGTCTATAAATACTGTGTCCTCTTCAGATGCTGAAGTTATTAATACAACAAATCTCTTTTCCTTTATTAGCCAGACAAGTCATAATTTTCATGGTAATAGGGGAATTCCTTTCTTAATTTTTCCTGTTAGATTTGTTATCATATTTTAAGAAGATCTGTCTGAAAGTGGACGAGTTCCTAATTACTACAGGATTATTTTTTTTCTCCATGATTTACTATTCAGTTACTCTCATAGATGGGGATTTTGAAAGATAATATTCAGCGTAGTGGCTGTTGATGCCAGTAAAGAAAAGAAATGTGGAGAGACATTTCATTGTCTGCATGTTGCTTATTGCACAAAAGTAGCTAGAGAAAGGAAACTACTCTCATCTGCTTTACCAGAGTCTGATCAGCAACCTCTCACATGAGAACAACCCAACTTCAAATGAGTTATTCCTGTTTTACACCGGAAGAAGGCAATCAAATTCACCATAAGAAGACAATCAAGATATACTCCTGGGTTTAAAACCACTAATAAGAACCAACAAATAGTTAAACGTTTAACATGTCTTGCTGTGGAGAGGAGCAATTAGGCTTTGGACTCTTATTCCCCTGCTCTGACTTTGTGTTGCTTATTAACCGATTTAGAAAGATACTCAGTTCCAGCAGTGTCTGCTGTGCTGTATAGTGAAGGCTTCACTAACTGCTATTTACCTTAATAGCTTTCAGATTGCATCCCACATAGCTACAAAAAGGAAAACATCAGCTATATTTACAATGTCAAGAAAGACAACATTTTTTTACTTAAGCTTTCATCTTGTTTGCTCCCTTAAAAACACTAAAAATGAATAGAAAAGAATTTCCTGGGGAAAACTCTGAAACACTTAGATAAAATGGAAGGAAATGACAGTGAAAGAGAATGACAGCCCTGTGTGTCATGGATGGGGGTGGGAGACTTCAAATTACGAAGCAGAGGGTAAGAAGCAAAGTGTTTCTTCATAGTCAGTGGCTCAAAAGTCATGACATTATTAATCATTTGTATAGGACAAGAAAGGTGCATGGCTCTGTACTGTGAAAGATAAACAAATAGATAGATTTGTTATGGTTTTACATTTTAAAGGAAGGGGAAAAGTCAAAGGAACACAGTACTGCATATGTAACCATCACAGCTTTCAAGCTTTAGAGAACAGTCAAAATTTTTATAAGGTCAGGAGTAGCTACAGTTGAGAAACACTCTTAGTAACTTTGGTCAGAAAAAGCTGTTTTGAACCAACCTGTGTCTCATCTGCAAAACTATATTGATTTCAGTGCAAATTTCTGCAGTCAGAAAGAGGTTTACTTCAGAAAAGATTCAGATGGTATTTTGGAATTTATTCTGAAAAAAAAATAAATTGTTATTTAATATCATTAGATGGTATTATGTAAGTAATATGTTCGTAATATGATATTACATAAGTAATATGTTACAAGCACAAGTTGGGCTTGAAAATGTTTCTGGGCACCTGCTAGCTTGTGTTTCTTACCATCACTAGTTGTTCATTTGTCTAGTGTAACATGTGACTTAAATTTTATTTATACTGAAACATCCTAGGGAGAAGTTGGTGTATATGCTACTTATCTTTACCCAGGTTGAATCACAGAATCACTTAGGTTACAAAAGACCTTTAAGATCATTGAGTCCAACCATTAACCCTACTCTACCAAGTCTAGCATTGAGCCATATTCCCAAGTGCCACATCTAGACAACTTTTAAACACATCCACCAATGGTGACTCAACCACCTCCCTGGGCAGCCTGTTCCGATGTATAGCCAGGTAAGCTGGCTGCTTATTAGAAAGCCAGTGTCCTTGTATAGCCAGCAGAGAAGGAGATGTATTTTTGTTTTCTGTGATGGTGATTCACAACAGGGCATGTAGATTTGGACACTGAGACTCCTACTGCTCTTCATTTGCTGAAAGGAGATCCTACAAAAGCTTGAGCTTGGAAAGCATGTTTTCCAAGGCAATGTGTCAAATTAGTCTCCAGTGACACAAACAATAAAACAAACATCAAGCTGCTACTCTTGAAGTGAATTCTCAGCCAGCTTTTGTGCCAACCAAGCAGCTTCCTTATGCCCCTTTCCCACTTATGAATTAAGTGAATTCTCCTTTTTGATTCCTAAACTGGACTAGCTCCCAAGCAGCAAAGCATTTACTAAATCATTGTGTTAGTCACATCTAAGAGCCACTGCTGCTAAGAGCAAATCTGGCAAAGGGATCACATTGTTGTACCCTCTGTTTTGTATATCATCAGCTGGAGTTATTTTTCAGAACAATACTGAATGCTTATTACATACTGCTTCAAGCACGTCAGTATATATTCATCTAGCACTGACTAGCTGTATTTAATTTTCATGGATGTCATGAAAGGAGTCAGGGAGGTAATATTTGTGTTTTAGACATACAAGGTGACCCTTGGGGACATGAAGCCAAATTAATTTAAAAGTAGGTTAGGTAAACCAGACTTAATTCCTTTTTCTGTACTGTTTTTAAGAATTATATTTTAATGTAGCTTAATTCAAATTCAAAGGGGATTTCGTCAAATCAAATTCACTCTGCCTTAGCACGTAACAGTCTAAAGCTGTAAGAGTGCTCCACTTTAAATGCTCACCTTTATGTAATTCAAACTCATCTTCTTAATTTTGATCATGTTGTCAACCTGCCAGCTGAATTCCTGCATATTTTAACCTGTTTTCTTTTAATAAATACAACATTTGTAGGCTGCAAAATGCTGGTAGCTCTCAGGGTTCTTAATTTTCACATATTGGTGATCTCAAACCTGAGAATAGATGGCTAGTAGTCTCTCATATAATATTACTGAGAAAATTATTAAATACCCTTCTGCTTAGCAACAGATGAAACAGTAGAAACTGCTACCCAAGTTACAGACCAGCAAGGTGCTAAGGAAAGCCTGGACTCTACCAGTCAACAAGCTTTCTCTGGGGCATTTTGCAATGGGTTCAGATGAGATCATAAAGGTACATATGTGAGATTGAGAAGTGAACCTAACAAAAATGCAGCCCAAACAGAGCCATGGCCAGCCAAGGAAGTACCAGCAGCATGGCCCTGGAAGAAATCCAAAGAGGGAGAGAAAGTTCTAATTTTGGATGGAATCCTGGCTTAAAACAGAAATTATTTTCTGAACAAAGGAACTGCCTCCTGTTGCTTGTCCCTACTGTCTTCAAAGAGACAGAATTCTGAGTACTTTCTTTGTAAATAGAGAGCAACACCCACCCCGCATCTGAAATTCTTCATGTTTAATTTGTTTCACATCAAGGGTCTTGGCTGAAAGAAGAATTCTATGCCTGGGGTATCTGATATTTGGTGCATAGCTACTGGTTTTCTAAAAACTGCTGCCTTTATTAACTCTATTCCTCAGATTCTTTTGCACAGCTGTAAGTCAGTATCAATCTGTGGCAGAAAAAACCAGTCAATTCAAGAATCTAAACACTACTTGTTTTTTTTTCTCCTTGCATACTGCGCATTGATGTAAATAGCAAAACAAGTCACCACATCTTTCTCTCCCTGCAGTGCACTCTGATGATGAGGAGTACCCCTCCAGAAAGGCATAGAATCATACAATCATTTAGGTTGGAAATTACCTTAAAGATCATAAAGTCCAACTTAACTGAACACTGCCAAGTCCACCACTAAACCGTGTCCCTAAGCACCACACCTACACTCCTTTCAAATACCTCCAGGGATGGTGACTAAACCATATCACTAGGCAGCCTGTTACAGTGACTGATAGATTAACCAATTGGTTTCCCCTTTTGTTGAACTGATTTTTTCCTAACATCCAACCTAAACCTCCCCTGGCACAACTTGAAGCCATTTTGTCTGGTTCTATCACTTGTTACTAAGGAGAAGTGACCAACCCCCACCTTGCTACAACCTCCATTCAGTGAAAAGGTCTTCCCTAAGCCAACCTTTCTCCAATTCCCTCAAACACACCTCCTAAGACTTGTTCTCCAGACCCTTCATCAGCTTTGTTGCCCTTCTCTGAACATGGTCCAGCAAAAAAACATCACTTTTGTATTGAGGGACCAAAACTGGACACAGTACTCAAGGTGTGGTCTCACTAGTGCTGAGTACAGGGGGACAATCACTTCGCTAGTCCTGCTGGCCACACTATTTCTGATACAAGCCAGGATGCCATTGGCCTTCTTGGCCACCTGGGCACACTGCTGGCTCATATTCAGCCAGAGGCTGACCAGCAGCCCCAGGTTCTTTTCCTCTGGCCAGATTTCCAGCCATTCTTCCCCAAGCATGTAGCATTGCCTCGGGTTGTTGTGGCCCAAGTGCAGGACCTGGCACTTGGCCTCATTGAACCTCATACAGTTGGCCTCGACCCTGTCCAGGTCCCTCTGCCCTTCCTACCCTCAAGCAGATTAACACTCCCAATCTCATATAACCAGCTTAACCCAAAGATGATTATGTCCTTTCTAATGGGTTAGCATTCTTGACAGCAAGATGAATGGAATCAATCTGCAGTGGCACCTTGAATTCCAATTTAGATTACCACCTCCAACTGCATATTTTATTTACCAAGGATGTTCAGATTACATATGTGCATCTGAATATGAGGTAAGTAAGTGCTGCCATAGGAGCTGTAAGAGCAATTCTCTAGTGCAGGAATTCCTGTCTTTCCAGGATTTGCTATGGGTAATGATGTTTCTTGCTGCTGGCTAGCACAATGAGGCTGAAGTACAGCCTTGGTTCAAGCCCCTGTTTTTACAGGGTCAAATTGTTCTTTATCTAGCTCAGCATCTTTGACTGCCTGCACTGCTGCTCAGGCTGAAGAAGGAAGTTTGCATGTCAGGAAGATTGCTTCCTATTGCAGCATGAATAACCCAACTGGTAGCAAGTTGGCTGTGTGCCATTCAAAATTGAACAGCCAAGTCAAACTGGGTCAGGTTTGCACTTTACCAGGGTAATACTGTCTAGTCAGACACCAGCACAGGAGCATTTTCAGATCAGAGTCTGCTCAGTCATGGGAGGAGGAAGAAAGAGCAAAGGAAGTCAGGCTGTCAGAAACCTAGTTTTATCTTCTTTTGTAAATAGCCAACTGGCAGCTGGTCAGGCATCCAAAGTTGAAAGGTCTAGTGTCATCTGGTTGAGGTATATCCCTTCCTCAGTAAATGGGCTGAAAGTGTAACCATCAGGGAGCCACCTCAACTGACAGCTAAAGCCATGTTCCACTTCAGCTCTGCAGTGGACTAGGTCTATCTGTAAGTTCTGCATGTATTGCCCTGCCTATGGGTACATAGTTTGGATTGATATTGTCACGGCCAGTGGATGAGGCAACAGCTGTTCTGGCTGTCAGGCCCAGTTTGCTGCCTGCTAAAGACAGGACAAGTCCTGGGATGCTGTTCACATGTGCTGAACTGGCTCCATGAAGTCCTCTTTACTCCCGTATTTGTTACAATTGGTTTGTGATAAAGTGAAAGTCAGTTCTGAAAGTCAATTTAACCTTCTTGTGGATCATGGTTTTCCAATTTACCAATTTAAAAACAACACCTCTGAGATGGCTAAAGAAAAGTGAATTAAAACTTTCCCTTAAAGATGGAGAGTGCACTGGCATCCACCATAAATACGAAGCTACTGTTGCTTTCTTGCACAGTAAACCTTAATATAATGGTTTAATATGTGGTTCAGCTGCACAGCCAGCGCAGCATGCAGTTTTGCTATACATTTCCTTTTGGTCTTACAGTCTGACTGACACAACCACCTACTGCTTCCCATCTAAAGACAGGATGTGCCAGTTGCACCTGCCTAGAGGAAAGAATGAAGAACAAGCAAAAGGAAAAATAGCAAAAAGGAAAAAAAGATCGCTACAAAAGACGTGGGGCACAGCCTGACCGCACTTGCAGCCTGTGGTGCTACTCCTCCTCTCACAAAGGAGAGCTCTGCAATAACAAAGTATATACCCCAGAAGAACAGTATTCAGGTTGTAAATTCAAACACCCAAAGGTAAGGAGAAGACAAAGTGGAGAAGGTCTGAGGAGGAGCGTTCTGACCAGGAGAGGAAAGGGTTCAAGTTCTTTCATCAGTGTGATGCCAAGTGAGCTCACCCACCAGGTGAGGGAGATTTGTTAGTGAGAGCAGTTAGGTGGAGAGAAGCAGCTAGGGGGACCAGAGGGAAGAAGTTCTGTTTTTCCAGTGTTTGGAGAAAAAAACTGAGGTTTTAATATGTAACTGTGCTTTAAAGGTGTTGGAAACCTACAATGAAAAATGAGGAGTGTAAAGGCTGACTGTCCTTGTCAGATGGTTGCTGGTGGTGTTATAAGAAGTGCTTGTAACCTTTAGTGGTGAAGGACCTCAGAGAATGGAGGTAAGGCTAAGTGCAGGGAGAAGCTTGAAGAAGTGAGTATGCAACTGTGTCTCAGTTATGACTGCATATTTCTCCCCTGATGAAGTCTGGGGCTGGTTTTCAACAGAGCTAGGTGCTCCTGAGAGTATGTATCCTCTCCTGAAAGGCACATCTCTAAAAATAGTTCCTGCCAATGCACAAAGCAGGTTGAAGCAAGATCCTCCCTCTTGCATACACTCAAGGTTGTGCTTAATGGGAGAAAGCGTAAGTGGTTACTCATGGTAGTGGTGATGTTGTGCCAAAAGCGGGGTCCATTACCTGGTGACACACAGACATGGTGTATTTCCTTTTTTGGACATATTTTGAATCCTTTTCTCCTACCGGTGGGAGGCCTAGCACAGTGTCTCACTCTCCTTGTGGGCCACTGGGCAACACTGGCAGCTCTGGTATGGGCAATTCAGATCTGGGAGCCATTGGGCTCATTTGAAGTTTGTCATCCTCTAACTTGGTGGGGAAAAGCCTCACAGTGCCCCTGTAAAACCAACATCAATGGTTTGCACCCCACAAGACTGAGCTGGAAAGCTTTTCTCCTGTAATCAGTTTGCAAAATGCAGTGGTCAGGAGGTACCAGCCAAGGAGACACTTTGGCTGGAGAAGACAGAGCTGCAGGGTGGCAGGTGTGGTTACATTGATGGCCTTGCCTCTGGGCATGCTCCTGCCTAGCTGATCCAGAAAGTGGCAGAAAGGTCCATAATGTGAAAGAACAAGATATTAAAAAAACTCCACAGAGTAAGCTTTGAAAAGCTACATATTTAATTAAATGTTTTTTGAGGGTTTTCATGTTTGAACAGTATACTATAGGCTTCTACTTATTGGGCAACTAGGCCTCATCTTCATATTAACATCATAAAGAAGCTCTAGAATGAAAGAAATTTTAAGCATGTTGAAAATACTGGTTGGAAGGTGTTTAATACTAGGAAAATTAGCTATTTTTTAAATCAACCTAGATCTCCAAAATGATTATGCTGCCTTTCCCTGGTCCCAACTTTTTTTTTTTTAATGTGACTCATGGCAATTCAGGTTGAGATTATAAGGTCAAAAGTTGAGAGCTGAAAACAAAAAATTTAAACCAGGAAAATTTCCTGGTGTACACGCAACTGCTCCTGTCTTTTAACCACCCTGTAATTAAGGTGCTCGAGCTGCAGGAAAGAGAAGGTGGTAGATTATTTTTGGCAAAGGTTTCTTAACTGTGCACTTACAAACCCACATTTGCACAAGACGGAGTCTAGGTTTGCTGACTGTGTTGTTTTATTAAGCTGTTGTTTTGGGATGGTATGAATAGGATGAGACGACTCCTTATATCCTGGTTGGATTGATTGCCAGGATTTTATGGTTACTGTTAATCCAAAGGGATTTTTTTCATGTGCCTTTGAAAGAAATTACATACAGAAATATCTGCATTATAAATATAGTCTGGCTGATTAGACTGCTAATTCATGGATTATAAACATAAAAGGGAGATTAACAATCTGTACACTCTAAGTGAACCTGTATGTTCCCACTGCCTGGTATTACTTGCATATTCAGTATGTACTCTGAAAAGTTCCAATCCTAAAATACTGAAGTAGTTTAGTTTTTTTTAATTAATCTAAAAATGTTTAAATCTGCAGCTTGTTTAGAAGCTAGGACTTATGTGCCATACTCACAGTACCGGCTCTTGGAATTATGCAAAGTGCATCTGGGTCTGTCATTCTGACTGTTTGTCACACTGGGGTATTCTTCCCTCTTCCAAGCATTTTCTAAGAAAAGGATAGAAATGGCTCTGCAGCAGTAGTTTCAGAGTAGATGGCCCTGAACACTTAGGGTTCCCTGTAGGAAGCTGATCCGTGATCTGTGCACTAGGGCCCTGGAGAGTCTATCAGAAAAAGTAAAATGGAGAAAGAAGAAGCATTTTCTAAAAATACAAAATAAAACAGGAGAAGCATAAGAAAACATAATTTGCCAGCATCTGTCAAAAATGCACGTAAGTAATCACTTGCAATTACTCTCCTCTGTATGCGTGAGAAAATCTACCCAAAAATTGGTTCTATGTGGGAGCCTAAATATGCAGAATTAAAGCCCTGGAAAAATACACCAGGAAGTATGTGATTGTAAGAAACTGAGGATACCAGGTCAAACCATCTGCAAGATTATTAGATTCCCACAATGAGACTACTGTGGTAATGGAAGAGAAAAAGCTCTAAATTATCTAACAGGGTACAAGTAGTTGAGTGGTTTCATGCTGGACAGGGATTGGATCTGCTACTACAATTCAGGTAGAAGGACCACTGACCTCTGCTGAAATCAGGCATGTTAGTGGATGTCCTTGTCAAGATGTTCATTAGTAAAATGGGTGCAGCTATTAAAAATTTATTTCTCCCACAGCTTCATGTTACAGAAGAGTGGGTGGAACAGGCTTCACAAGCATGCCTCATCCTCTTCAGAGTGAAATTAGGCAGGTTCGTTTAACCTGGGGATGGTATTAAAATGGACTAACTGCATTGGAGTGGGTGACATTTGCACAACACTCTCTCCTGGTCCATGCTGCTGGTTGGCTGTGTGGTGGTTGCCTTCTGCAATGTGAAGGTAACAAGTATGTTGGAGCTACTGTTACCATAAGCAATGGCAGACATTTTGTAGGAAGTATTTCCGAGTGGCATTAGCTTTGCTGGTGTCTAGTCTCAACTGATTGCTCATGTGAAATGTGCCTCACATAATAGTTTTAGAATTTGTGAGGTAGTTAATCCCAGTATATCAAAAACTCTCATTAAGGGACAGCTTTTTTTTTTTTTTCTTAAAGTGAGACCACATTGGTTTCTAAGAACCACAGAATCATAGAATTACCTTGGTTGGAAAAGACCTTCAAGATCATCAAGTACACCATTAACCTAACACTGACAAGTCCTTAGCCAAACCATATCTCTAAGTACTGTGTTACACGACCCTTAAATACCTCCAGAGATGGTGACTCCACCACTGCTCTGGGCAGCCTGTTCCAATGCCTGATAAGCCTTTTGGTGAAGAAATTCTTCTTAACATGCAATCTAAACCTCCCCTGGTGCAACCTGAGGCCATTCACTTGTAACTTCATTGAACAGACTGATTCCTACCTCTTTATAACCTCCTTTTAGGCAGTTGTAGAGAGCAATTAGGTCTCACCTCAGCCTCCTTTTCTATAGGCTAAACAACCCCAGCTCCCTCAGCCACTTCTTGTAAGACATATTCTCCAAACCCTTCATCAGCTTCATTGCCCTTATTTGGACACACTACTGCAGCTCAATGTCCTTTCTGTAGTGAGGGGCCCAAAACTGAGCACACTACTCAAGGTGTGGCCTCACCAGTGCTGAATACAGGGCTAAGATTATCTCCCTGGTCCTGCTGGCCCCACTATTCTTCGTACAGGTCAGGACGCCATTGGCCCCCTTGACCACCCAGGCACACTGCTGGCTCATGTTCAGTTGGCTATCAGTCAACACACCCAAGTCTCTCGCAGCTGGGCAACTTTCCAGCCACTCATGGGCATTTATCAGACCTATATAATCTTGGACCACTCTGGTCTTGGTGCTGCTTTCATAAACTTCCAAAATAGTCTGCACTTGACACAACTCTTTCAATTTCAGTGTAATTTTTTTCACAGCAAGACTTCACCATTATTGTCTGTTTTCATTCTGTGTGGCTGACTGGAGAGATGATTCTCTCTCCTGTAAAAATGCTTTATATACAGATTTTTAAAAATAATTTTGGACTATGAAACAAATAAAAAGGATCAAAAGTTAGTGTTTCTAGAAAAGTCCTATAGCTTGTAGAAGAAAATGGCAAGGTCTGTAAAGTTTTAAGAAACTTGCAGAATTATCCGGCAAGATATCACTCTCTATGATATCTATCTAGAGATATCACTCTAGATATTTTTCTTGGTTTATATCTGCCACTGTATTTCTTTTAGAGATATTTCAGTGACACCTTGTCTGCTATCTTTATACTGTTTCCATCTCCATTGATTCTATAATAGCTCTTCACAGGGTAAAAATAAATTCCTTGTTTTCACACAACTCCATCATTCTCATTTTACTGCACCCCATCTTTCAGCTGGCTAATTAGTGTCCTGATCATAATTTATTTTTTTAGTGATTTTCCATTCAGAACTATAAGGGTACTTATGTCCTGATAAAAGAACCGTGCAAACAGAAATCCTAGCTCCAAAACCACAAGCCAACATTCTCCACTGATGTAAATTAACAGGGGTCTGTTAATCCAAAAATGTTCACACTGCAAGAGATCTTTCAACCCAAGAAGTCATCTACTGGAAGAGAATGGTGTGTGGCTCAATCCAAATTAAATAGTTTCTATGATTGGACTGGATATACAGTATATTTTCAGACAGGCTAAACAGAATGATAGGACACCAGAAGTCCTATTCCCAGAGTGTCTGCTCACTGTTCAAGTGATCATTGCAGACAGATCACTAGGGAAATGTAGGCTGTATGATCCAACACATCATTCATATCGTATCTGGAAACAGCTTTACCCATGATCCCTGGTTCGTGTTTCATCATTTACAAGTGCTGAAATCACCAACACCCTGCATGTGTTTTTAGATCAGGATTTTGCATCATGAAGCAGTGGGCAAACACATTTAGCTGCATCACTCTATACAAGCCATAGAGTGCATTAATGAGGGAAATTCGGCAAGAAGTTGTGCATGCAGCCTTGTTACTTAAACTAGGATTTTAGTCTGTTGAAGGTCTAACACACTGCAACTTAACTGTGACTAACTCTTCTCAGGGATATCCCATATAATTTGTATGTGACTAGGTTTGTTTGATGACACAATGACTGACCACTTTTTATTTTATCATTGACATCAATTTGGCTGTCTCCATGAAAATACTTTAGATATACTGGGCCTTTCACCATTGCACTACAGGCACAGAAAGCTATCTGGGAACATCTGACACACTCTTTCTATTATACTTCATTTCTGCTTGTTCTAAGCCATAAGTGAGCACAACGCAGTTTTCAACAGAAATGAGAAGGAAATTTGTAAAAAGGACCAAATATATGCTTTTCTAAATCATATTTTGGTGACCAGCAAAGAGGAATATTTGAGATTCACTGATGCGGAGTCACATGGGAATGAAATAGGTCACTCCCCAACATCTCCTCCTCATGCAGAGGTGGCTTATAACCTTCATAGCAGATGATACCAGTTCCACCAGAATCTCATTAAAACAAACAAATCCAAGAGTTTACTCATCACTTAGAAGTTATGCTTTCCATTAGGAAAAGGTATTGGAACAGGCCCAGGGAGTTGTGGATGCCCCATCCCTGGAAATGTTCAAGGACAGGCTGAAGGTGACTTTGTGCAACTTGGTCTGGAGGGAGGTGTCCCTGCCCGTGGTAGGGAGGGTGGAACTAGATGATCTTTAAGTTCCCTTCCAACCCAAACCATTCTATGATTCTATGCTACTCTGATTTTCTGAGTTCAGAGTCTTCTGCTTATTCTCAGAGTTATAAAGGTATTCTTACTTTCTAAACTTCAATCTTACAGCATCTGGTTGATTTTTTTTCTCCTTTTTTTACATGATACAGATCTTTGAAACATCTTTACTCAAAGGATTACATCTTTGTTTTTTAGCTTGTCAGAGGCCAAGTTAATAAATACTGTAGTCATTACAGAGCATTCTTTATGTCCTCCCTGAAGTCTGTAATAATAAATCTATCGCTCTACGTCAGATGACCTGGCAGCTCTCCTGCCTTGTCTTTTAACTAGTCCTCCATCATTGATTTAGGCTTCCCTCTACAAGGACCACTCTGCAGTGGAGCTGAGTGAAGTATGATCTTGTCAGAGCAGCCCCACACATCTACAATATAAAATAGCTAGAGTGGCAAGAGCTCCAAATCCATTTCAATACAAAGTACAGCAGATTCTTCAGTACATATTTATTTGCTTAAATTAATACAATACGTTATACATGCTTTTACTATTGAGATAGAAAGCCATTAACTAAATATTCACATATAGTTGGCCCTTTTTTTGAGATGGGGTTTTAAATAAGAACCCAGTATTCTATATGAAATAAATATACACCACATTATTTGCAAAATCTGTTAGGAGTACAAAATGTTAGCCCTGTTGCATCTTGTTCAGCTAAGCAGACATGACTTATTTTCAGAACTGTTAATAATTATTAAAAACTTCTTAGAACAATAAATATAGTACTTATATTACTTCTTAAATGTACACTCATAACAGCAGAGTCCAGCAGCACCATATGAAGAGAGAAATCAGAGAATAGCTAGCAGACCAACACAGAGTTGTAAAAAGGTGGGTGCAGTAGCATTACGTGGTCTTTCCAGTAACTTGTTTTACAGGACGCAGCATAGGATAAACTTCCATTATAATGTTATCATAAAGGGTTTTATCTTTTTTGCTTCTGAACACAGAGCACCTATCTTTTTTTGCCTTCACCGACTGGCGGCTGCCCAGCAGCCAGGAGAGCTCATGTTCACAAGATGATGGATGAGTCCTAGTGGCCAGATTCAAAACAGCTTGTTCCAGGGTTACCTACAACCTCACTTTCTCAGAAGATATGCTGTATTTCTTTAATCTTGAATTTTACTAACCAAATTGTTGGCTTTTCATCCAGCTACTGTGTTCTGTACAATGTCTGGCA
Source organism: Hemiprocne comata (assembly GCA_020745705.1). Classification (NCBI taxonomy): domain Eukaryota; kingdom Metazoa; phylum Chordata; class Aves; order Apodiformes; family Apodidae; genus Hemiprocne; species Hemiprocne comata. Next base: position 11,903,107 of record CM036616.1, on the reverse strand, counting down.
GAATTCTCCCTGCTGCCCTTAACAGTGGAAAAGCCTCTAATTTAACAAAGCACATGCCTTTCCTTGTCCAGACTCTTTATGATGTGGAAAATTTACCTTTCCTCAGCATGGCTTCTTAAAGCATCTCTGTTTCTATGAGTCTGGAAAGCATCTCATTTGTATGAGTTTGTGGACACTCTTACTTGCTTTGGTGCTCTCCAAGAGGATGAAGTTAGGCTTCATATATAAATGTGGGGAAATGTTATAGATGTGATTTAATAAAGATGTGGTGGAGACTGGGTTTTAATTTTATGTGTTACCACCACATTAAAATCCAAATAGCTGAGAAGAGACAGATAATTTTTTTTTGTATTATTATTTCTTTATTTTTTTTCCCTTCTCCATAGAACAGCAAGAAGAAGGTAGGCAGATTCAGATTAGGAAGGAGGAAAAAAAGAAAATGTGTCCCCCAAGGTGGACACAGGCAATGTTTCTGCAGGACTTCTGAGCCTCTATTCAAAGCAAAACAAGGAAGCTTAATCCCTCAAAAATTGGAAGTGGGAAATAACTTCATTGTGAGAGCAAACTTCTATAAAGCATTTTCAAAGCTATTAAAAAGCAAAGGCTGTTACTGTCTGTTCCCAAAACACTGCCAATATAAATAGCATGAAAATAACTTATGTTTGAAAAGCAAGGTGCTTCACAATGAAGTCTGTTATTTCACTTTTAATTTGTCTCTTGGGGTCTGTTTGTAACAAGTGTCTTAGACCCAGCTCCATTATTGTGGAGAAGGGAGAACTATCAACTCCTGATCTCTTTGCTTGGTCAGTTGGTGCTGTCTCCTTATCTCAGTGATAGTTTTGTTTGCAATTCCTCTCGCTGGTGACTTACAGTTTTAAAGGAGTTCTTTACTATTCTAACCTCAATTAGGCTTGGGTGTCAGTGAATTGGCTTAGTGTGAGTATGTGACTGGGCACAGTCTCAAGGTCTCATTGTAATGCAATATTTTCTGCTTTCTAGGAAGGATGCAAGCAAAAGGAGTCACGTTACCAATTATTCCCAAACAGTATTACCATTCTGGGATTCCTCTGATGAGAAGTAGGACTGTAGAAGTATGTAAGTTGGCTGTAGTGACAGTGTGGTTGCAAGTTTTTATATTAACCATTCAGACAACCCAGAACTGTTTGCAGTGATTTCTTTTCCTAAGGACACATCTGGCACTTTCCCTTAAAAGTTCTGTAAGGGAACTCTGGGCTGCATACTTCCAGTAGACATAATTTTTGTGGTTATGATGTTATCTGATGAGAGCTAAGCTCTGCTGAAAATGTCTCCTTTAATCCATTTGCCTGGAGTGCTGTTGATATATAATAAGTTGTCTCTTTCTTGATGAGGATTCTCTCTCTGTCCCTCCAATGCATATACAACAGGACTTTGCAAGGGAAAGGCTGCATGCATTTCTGCTTTACCCACCACAGAAGTGGAGGGATTTGTTAAATTCAGCTCATCTGCATGATCACCATTCCAGAAATTGCAACCAGGTTCCTGATGCCTTGCATGTTCCTCTTATCACAGGAACTAAAATGACTGCAAAGGTGGAGGAAACTGATCTTGAATCATGCACAGCTGGAAAATGCACTACCTTCAGAAAGACATTTCTAAAAGTCAGTGGTTCCCAGCTCTTGGCTGTATATGCCCTTAAATAGGAGCTTTTATCTGGCAGAGGCAAGATATTGACAAGGAGGTAACCAAAGGACTCGTTCCTATTTCTGAGAGACAATGTCCTAGATAGTGCTGAATTTCTACTTCATCATTTCCACTCTAGTCTAAAAAAGAATGCATTTACAAGACTTTCAAAATTTTCTTATTCTTCTGCTTGACCACAATGTCTTCCTTGAAAGAAAATGGGTCCTTTTCCAGGAGGAGTTATTTTGCAGTGGAAGCAAGGAAGTTGAATGTATACGTTAAAACAGTTCATCACCGAAAAGACATGGCTATTTGCCTCTGAAATACACCTCATTTTGAAATATACATTTAATTCTAGGCCTAAAGTGACCTACATTCAAGTTCAGTTTGATACTAACTTTTTATTTTAAAAAAGTACGTACATCAGATGTAGATGTTAATTACATTTAGAAGAGTCATCCATATGTTACAGCTTCTTTACCAACAGCTTTTTCTGCTCTTCATTCAGAATCTTTATTATACCATGTTTAAGCCCTGAAAAATGAAACCACCTTCTGCAATCTTGGACTACACAAACCCAGATTTATATGATGAATAAGAGCTGCTGGCCTGTGAACACGGATTAACTGATAGGTGTGAGAATCATTAGTTCTTTAAGGTGAGTGGTTTCTTATAATGGCAGAGAGCTGCAGCTGCTTGACTCTAGCCTTAGAAAGCCAAAAGTATATGACTACATTTAATTATAACTTACTATATATAATCATCATAACAAAGTATTTCAAATCAAGATTTTGGCAGGTAAGTGAATAAGGTAGTAATATTTGGAAAAGATGTAAAATATATATAGGTTTTAACCTTTTGAGCTGGGATGTTAGAATGACATAGGACTAATTGAATGACTTATTGAATCTTTATCTCCTTATATGCAGTAGGATGGTGTGGGGCTGTTTGTCATCTATCTTGAATATTCAGGAATCAAGGTCCTGGAGAAACTATTCATGCAATTAAAGGAATGTGCTTAATGGAATATGCTTTTCGCATCCTTGTTGTGAACATAGAGTGGTATGGGAGTCAGAGGTTAAAAAGTCGGGAATGACTCAGTAAAAACAGCATGAGTAGGATTTTTCAGAAAGGCCTGGAACTTACTGACCAAGCCATGCTGATCAGAGAAAATTTCTCACTTCAGTAAGAGGAAATCCAAAAACAGTTTTCCTCTGTGAGGTACAGCTTGCCCTGTAAGGACTCTTTTTTGGTATATCTTCTAAAATAAAATCTGATCAGACCTGTGTATTTCAAAATCATTCTTGCTAGCCAAGGTAAACTGAAGAGATACATGGCAAAATTGTGTCTTTGTCTCAACTAAATTACTTACATTGTTTTATGTGTAATTACAGAAAGACTTGCAAATGCTACACACTGCTGCACATTAGATATAGTGGTCTGAGCAGACAGTAGAATGAAAACATGTCAACACAGTCCATGCTATTTCTCTTGAAGAATTACTGATTAGTCCCATACTGTCTGAACCATTGCAGAGCACAAACTTCCCTTGTGCCAGAGGAAAAGCTGGTGTGACCATAGTAAAATGCCAGTCGGTACAAAGCCTCACAGAGGCTTCACTGCCTCACGTCCTAGATTTTCTCCTTAATTTGTTTCCCATTTCTCATTGTAAGCGTTTGAATTAACAGTGACTTCAATAAATGAAAGTATTTGGTCTGTGTTAGTTCTGAGAGTGACAGCACTTTCATGCACACTATGTCTAATAATACTCTTGCTTATCTTGTGAAATGCTAGTATTTTCAGGGTTGTTTTGAGATGTTAGGAGTATTCATATATATTTAGTCAGATAATAAATCAAACACTAACGTATGTTGCTTTTTGATAACTAGAGAATTGCTTATAAGTCTCTAACACCCCAGATAAAGGCAAATAAACTTCTGTACCCACCGCATTGTCTGCTTATACATCAAATGGACAGCTACAAAAATGTTGTTGTTCAGTATCTATTGCATTTCTTGGTGACTTGGACTACTTTATTCTTTTAATGTTTGTGTTTTACCTTAAATTATTTTTATTAATTTGGATTGTTTATTTCTAAAGATTACTACAAACTTCCAGGCTTTGGCAAATTACAGTTCGTGTTAAATGCTATCTGGTTCCCATTTTCCAGCTGTTTTGAAGTGTCCATTTTAAATGCCTATAAGCATTGTTTGTTTTTCCACTTTTCTTTCCAGCAATTCTTTCAAACTCTTGTTCCTGTGCTTGAAATACAAGTAATCAGAGAGAGAGTGGCCAAGTCTGGCCTTTTCAAAGGATCTAAAGCTGAGATGTTCTTTGTTGTTTGCAAGGTCTCTCTTTCCTTTGCTCTCCTGTTTGTCTGAATTTCCCGTTCTCCTCTCTGGTCCTCCCTCACTTAGCACTTCTTCCTTTTCGTCACAGTAGGACTCTCTGAAGTCCTTCATCATGCACTCGGGTTTGCCAGACAGATCTTGAGCCATGCACAGCTTGTTGTCATCATGGTGGTACATGGCAGGGCTGTACTGCTCTGCCTCATAGCCGTTGTCTTCCTCTTCTTCCTGGCATGAGCTTCCCTTGGCACTCTCGCCATCTGAATGAAATGAGATTCCCTTCCCTTGTCTTTTCTGGGAAAGATCAAAGGGCTCTTCCTGTTCCAAGCTTCTCAAGACATTTGTCTGAGACAAAGCAATTCTTCCTCTTCCAAAACCTTGTAGTGGTTTGAGGGGAGGAGAAAAGGAACAATTTACATATAGGAAATTTTACTACATGATACATGGTTAAAAAACCAAAATGTGAGGCAGCCTTCTGTTTCATACTTTACCTTTGTCTTCCATTCAGATATCTCCAAGTACTTTACTGTTTACATCTCATGGCAATTCCTTTGAGATGTTGTTAAAAGAAATACTATTGTATACACTTCACAGCCAGGTCAGGACACACAAAACATAGCCCTTTGCATGCCAGACACTTGATGAGGGAGCTATGAATAAAAGTGAAGTGGCCTGGCCTCTTGTAAACTATTTTTGTCAGTGAACCTACTCAATTCCTCCTTCTTATTTTTTAAAAAATGCAAACTTTGATCTAAAGCATCACAAGTTATAATAAAGGTCCCAAGTTTTGTACTTTTTTTCCAGAGAAGTGGAAGAGATTAAAAAATGTTAATGTGTTTGTTCTATGGGCACTCTTGTTCAGAGTTACTACTTGAAAAATGAAAAGATACTGAAGCCTCAGCAGTCTACAACTTCACTCTCCTTTATTTTTCCTCTTTTATCCACTGAGAAGCCACTCACACCACTGAAAAACTCTTTGCCCTAGGGTGCCACTTTGTTTCACCTTGAATAAATCACTATAAACAAATTATGATTTTGAGTGGTACAGTGTAAGTCGAAGTCCTGGATCTGGTTTATTTTAATATTTGTCAGAGTGTCTCCTCTCTTGCTGGAAATCCAGAGGTTACCCAGAATGTTATCTGTGGACTCAAATATGCTGTGACCTTTGGGATGCACCGAAGTTGTTTCAGACACTGCAGGCATAGTGCATCTTAATTAAAAGAATAGTGACAGTACTGGGTGAGAATTTCACTCAACAGCAAATATTTACAAAACCTCTATTTGACTTGCTCAGTTTTGGTTTGGTTTGTTTTTTCCCCTCAGCAATTGAATTCAGTTTCTGCAGGATCTATGCAGCCTCACTAGATTCAGCTGCTACTTTGCAATGGGTATTTGTTAAAATGGTCCATGAGCAGGTGGCAGACTTTACAAATTGCTTTGTGTCTGATAAGTCTCCAGAGCAGAAGAATCTCTGTACCCTGAAAAACTCCTAGGCTGTCTTCAATTACAAGTAATTGTGTAACTAGCATGGTGCTGCAGAAGACTTACAGGAAAAAAAGAGATAATTTGTTTAATTATCTCTTAGGATCTTTGTAAAGTTTATGCCAAATGCCATTAGACTATGTGTTTTACATACATGCCAGGCTGCCCTAAAGCTTGAATTTGAGGAACACCATGAAATGTTACCCGTGAAAGAAGTATTTATCCAGAAAGACTTAACAAACAAAATATCTTGGATAGGCAAACTCAAAACAATACTTCCTAATTCCCCCACTTATTTAGATAGCAATGGTATGTCAGCACACATGAGGCTGACTTTCTGACTAAAGAAATAAACAAAACTATTCTCCCTAACACCCGACAACAGCAACTTAGTGTGCTAAAATTATTTCCTTTCTGCTAATATATTTTGAGCATTTTGTCTCCATCTGCTCCTCTCAGTCTGTACCACTGTGTCATTAAGATATCTACTCTGAAAGGTCTCTGAGACAAGGGTCACTACCTTGGGGTCTCTGATCTGTACCACCTGAGTAATAAAGATATTTAATAAGAACCTCCCAGGCTTATGGGATTCAATCTCTTCCAATAGCATTGAATCTATGATGCAAGGTAATGGATTTGTGGTACAAAGCCCATTTGGGTTTACTGATACACATCTTCAAATCTCTCAGAGAATAACCTTGCTGAAAAATATTACCTTGAGAATGAAATCCTCTTTCCATGACTCCATGTTTGACCTTCATGTGCCTGGTTAGGTTCCCCTTCAAGGTGAATTTGCTGGGACAGTAGAGGCACTTGAAAGGCTTACTGTCTGAGTGCAAGTGCATGTGTCCCATTAAATTGTGCATTCTGTTAAATTCCTTTCCACACAGCTGTGAAAACAGTAAAAATAAAAATTATTAGTTCAAACTGGTACTTCCAAGGAGAACATTTTAAAAGGAAATAGAATCTACTCTTCTAAACTTTAGCCATGGCAACTTCTGGCTGCAATTTTTTTTCAAAGACAGACGAAAATCCTACAGAAAAGAATTTGTGGCTGAGTCTGATCTATCTAGGACCTTCTTCATTGCTGCTATTTTTTCATTTTGGTGATCAGGACACACAGTCAAGAATTCCCCAAACACTGGGAATGTTGTTGGAAAGATGGGAAAAGCTTAACTGTGTAACCTGGTAGGCTCTTAACTTGAATGAAATCCAAAGTATAAATTGCTGCCTTGGTGAACCATTTTGTTTGTAGTTTATAAATCTAGCCTTTAATCAAGAACAATGCCAGGCAGAGATACAAAAATAAAACCAGTGAAGGATTTCTGTGAAACAGTCAAGCATGATATTAGATCTCCTTAAGGGGCAACAAAATGACTGCACATTTTGCTTAAAGTTAGAAAAAGAAATTCCTTTTTTCTTTGTTTCTTGCTCCTTCATTTTAGTCTGATCCTTTTATCTTCTGTTTACCAACTTATGTGTTTCAGTGTTTCTGGTGAGTGAGCTGGAATTTAAACAGTCATGGAGCTGCAAGAATGACTCAGCTTTCCTTGAAGCAGGTTCCTGCCAGCTCAAGACATTGATCGTCCAAGTTTCCCTTTGATGAAACAATAAGGGGTTTTCTTTTTCATTGTTGTTGTTTATCTAGATGGGTCCTTTTGTAGTCTGGTCCCTTATAAATTAAATGAATCCTCAAGACATGAGATTTTGACGTCTCTATTACAAGCTTCTGGTCTTACTTGTCTTCTGGTCTTTCCTTACCAGGATTTATAATTTTATTCATGTTCAAGTCACTATTTCCATCCCCTGCAAACTACTGTGTTTGCTTTCTACTTCAGCTCCTTTTTTGAAATGGTTTTAGACAAGTACATCTACCATCAGATGCTGCAAAAAAGAGTCTTGAAATTTTCACTTGCTTTTAAAAAAATATTTGCTTCAGCACTGTAAGTTCTCTTCCATGATTTGCTCCCTGTGATTCTGCTAAAATGAACATTCTAGCAAATTGATTTATCAGCAAAATGTTCACCAAACCGTTGGGGAAAGAAAAAGAATAGCCACTGAAACTGAGTTATTAATTTATAAAAGTAAGATACCTGATTCTGGGGGTCATCCATCCACTTAAGATAGAGGACTGTCTCTTCTTTACATTCAAAGTAACCTAATATGCCAGATTACTAACATTTAGGGAAAAAAAATGCACCGAAAAACTACTCTGAAAGTGCTGGGAGGAAACAAGGACAGAAGAAGCACTGATGAGCACAGAAAATTTGCAAAGAAGAACAGCAGCTGATTATATATTGACAGCCACTGGAATGACCTATGACATGTCGATATTTCTGAGGCTGCAAGAATGCCAATAATAATAACTCTCTAATATCTCTTAGCAGAATGCTTTTGGTTATCTGCTTATATTGTGGCTGAACTCTGTTCTCACCAGCTTTTGCTTTCTGATAGCTAGCTTTTTTCTTATCTGTCTAAACTGGTGATCAAGGAAAATCAGTTTGAATAGTAGTACGGCCAGAGTATTTTCTGCAAATCTGTACCTTTATAAGGTATCGAGTGTTAAAATGGGTCTAGTAGGAACATTTATTTTGTTTCTGTCAAGGCAGCATTTATTTTTCTTTCTTCATAATGAAAAGATGGGGGACTTTATAAAGGGTAGTTTCTTGCAGAATAGAAGATTTGTGTCTCTGAATAAAGGGGGTAGGTTTTCCATTTCCTAAATTCAAACACAGTCTTAGAGATGTGTAATGTGTTCTTGTCCTGAAATCTCCTCTGGGGACATGAGGAAATGGTACTAAAGTGTAGAGAGGTGTGGCAGGAAAATGGAAGAAATGCAGATATGAAAATTGTTTTTCAGAGTGGTGGCTCTGTGTGGCATGGCCTCTGGGTAACCTATCCTTCTCAAAAGGCACAAAGTGACTTTCAGATTAATGTCCATGATCCAGAGGGTGAAGGGAACAGGTTTTCAGCTCATGTGCTGGAAGACAGCAACTCAGAGCTAGGTGGAGTTCACAGCTACTACTTAAGGAAAAGCCTGAGTCTGAAGACCAAACTAAGAAGGTGTACAAGATTTCATTTCTCTGTGACAGCATAGGGGTGTGAGTACTGATGAGCAGAGTGTGAAAGATGACCGGGAGCTAGTTGTATGGGAGGGAGCTCCAGCAGAATTCACCACAGAGCTCCTTAGCACTCAGGGAGCTGCGGAGCTCATGCAAGACATGAGCAGGAATAGCAGGAACAGATAATAGGAACAACATGGTTGACTTGTGGACCTTTTGTTAGGGCACTTCTGTCTGCTTCTGAAGAGCTCAACTGCATGTCTGCTGAACATACTTTGTTGGACAGACCGGACTTTGGTTCAGTTAGCTAGAAAAGCTGAATTAGTTCAACATTAGATTTTGTCTTCCTAAACCAACACATGCAGTATCACCCTTCTAGATTTGTCAGTCTGTTTTGTTTGTTTGTTTCCAAAGTACTTATCTCTCACATGTTCTTTGGTTTTGTATCCTGATCTAAACCCATGGTTTTAGATAGAAAAAAAATGGATTTCAAAACCTCTGCTGCAAAGTGTATTTGTCTGGACTGGAGAAAACTCAATTGCAGTCTTTACCGGAGGTCTGAAAGATGGCTGATTTCACCATTAAAAGCAACTGTAAATGTCATAGAAGCTTCCTCTACAAATCAGAATTAGCACTATTGCACCAGTTGGTGTCAGTCCTTCAGAACTCTTCAGTGTTTTGATGCAAACAGAAATAAACAAGGCAGCAGAAGCACAGGTCTTTAAATGCCACAGAGAAGTTCACTCTTTAGAGAAAAATCGAACACAGATCCAGGCTGCAGCTGGATGAGGAAACAAAAGGGACAGCTATTTGCAACTCCCTCACTTCTGATAGTCTGTGCTTAGCTGTGATTAAACACATAGGAAAGCCTCATGTTTTCCTTTGCTGTGAGAAAAAGGTAAGGAAAACCATTGCATGCGGTGAAGTAGAAAGACTACTGCTGTGCTCTCTTTCCCTTGCATTCTTCCTCTTCTTTTTTTTTTTTTCTTCCTAAGAAGGGTGTTCCTTTCCTCAAAGAGAGAGGGAGAGGGAGAAAGACTGTAAACTGTCCAAAAGGACCGTGAGAAAACAGGAAGCTTTGAAAAGTACAAGAGAAAGCAAGATGAAATCTATTTGCAGGCGGTTCCCCGGGGACATGTGAGCCATTGTTAAGCAGGCTGTTCATACAGCTATATCCTTCCTTCTGCTGAGGAGGAGCTTGGTGCCAAAAGGCTGCTATCTGGTCATTGCCTTAACCCTCTGAATACCAGCCAGAAACATTTACCCCAGTCTTTCAAGGGCTCTGCTAGAGAGGCAAGGGATGCTCCTAATGCAATTCCGAATTCTCCCTTTCCTTATTGTTACTATCTCCACTCCATTCACAGGCACTGACATTGATACGTATTTATTCCTTCAGCCATAGGAGAAATTGGCTTGCTGTGTTTACTTGTTTCTTTCCTCCTAGGAACATTGGGTGGGGACGGAGAAGTGAAAAAATAAGAAAAACAGGTGTTCCTTTAGAGTTTTTGTTACTGGCTGGAAAACATCCTGGTGGTACTCCAGTTGCCATCTCCAAGTTATTGTAGTCTTTCAACATCAAACCCGAACCTCAACACAAACTTTCAGCTGATCTGCATGTACCTAGAAAACAGTGTGGGTCCAGATACTGATACTGCATCCAGAACAGCTAATAAAACAATTTACTTTCTTTTATGAAAACTGAGGCATCAGAGGAGGGCTTCAACCAAAGGAGAACAGAGAGACAGGTTTGCAGGTGTTCACAGAGAATGAAAGTCTCCAGCAGACTTGCCATGGAACTATCCAAGCGTTTCAGTAAGTGAAATTATTTTATCGATATTGAATAACATAACTCCTGGTATACATGATAACATTTTAATATAACATAAAACAAAAAAGGTAAAGTTGAGAGACTTCTTTGTTATTTTTTCAAAGTGAAATGCTTCAAAGTTATCGAAGCAAAATGAGGAAGTAAAAAATATTAATTTTTACATTTTTGTACTAAAATTATCACTGAATACCACATTTTCCTATTACATTTTGAAGTTCTACATTTTTCAAGAGAAAATACTTCCATCTGAAATTATTCGTCCAGCTCTACTTCTTGACAAAACATCCCTTTTTTAGAAAATTCTTAGTTCCATAATCATATTGGATGAAAGAATTTGAGAAATTACTTCCAGATCAATCTTCAATTACCTAGACATAAACTGGGTAATATGCTCCACTCTGTATTTATAGCCCTCTTAGAGCAGATCAAAGTGGGAATAAAACCTACAACCTTTGACTTTGCAAGGTATGAATACAGTGATGAACCAGATAGGCAGCAAATGGAACAGATGTAGTGTAGTAAGACTATGCAGATGAATAATTAATAAGGAAGATATTAGAGATGAGCACAGCCAAGCAGCCAAAATCTCAAAGGTTTATGGGGGGGGGGGGGGGAGGAAGCTGAGGAGAAGAAAGGATGTAAAAAGGAATGTCAGCCTCTGATGTGCTGAAGGTGTGAGGGAGGCAGCAAACTGGAATTCACACAGGATCCTAAAAAGGCCAGATGGTCTCAGAGGTTGTTTTGCTAGCATACTGATGTCCTGCTCTGAGACTCAGTCTGGTAATTACACTTGGCCCTTTCAAATCCCTTCTGCACTTCTGTTTCGCTGTGGATTTCTTTGAGTCCTTCCCTGAATTGTCACATAGCATCACCATGTGAAGCTGTGGCTGCTGCTTTTCCATGGTGCTCTGTGGGCTGTACAACTTGATTTATGTTTTTAGACAGTGTTTCAAGCTATTCAAGAACTTTGACTTCTGTCTGGATGGCTGTACTAAGCAAGTGGCAGTTATGTTTATTGTCCTCACACAGCTGTGGCATTGGAATGCTCATGAAGTAAAAAAAAAATTTTAAAAATGAGGATGAAAGTTACTGATATTGGAGGTGAAAGGAGTAATCCACAGATATGTACCTCCATTTTTTTGTGCTATGTAAGCAGCACCTGTATAAAGAGAGAAAACCAGGCTGGTTTATGCTAATTTAAATGCAACTGTTGTATGTGTTAGCAAGCCTGTTTTTTCTAATTCTACCGTATCACAAGATGATAATATGACAGAAATATCCAGTGGGCTAATGTCTCTGCTACCAAATGCACTGACCTTGCATTTAAAGGGTTTGACATCAGAGTGAACAATCATGTGGGCCTTGAGAGTCTGCTTTTGCACGAAACTCTTGAAGCACAAATGGCATTGATAGGCTCTGATATTGGTGTGGATCAGGACATGTCGCTTCATGTTGGCCAGCAGAGTAAATTCCCGTCCACAAATTCCACATTTGTGCTCTTTCACACCCTGTAAGAAAATAAGAAAATTAGACAATTCTGTAGATGGACAATTTTCTTTATAATTTCATCTTCCATACAGTTACATATTAATTATTCATTCTGCATTAGCAAAGAAGGTAGTGAATTATTTCACTTCTAACATCATTTACTCAAGTAATAGATAATTCTGTTTTGTTGGTTTTTTTTTTCTGGAAAATTCTTACAGGAATATGAGAAGCAGAAACAGAAAATGAAGTGTAAGCTAAGGGAAATAATGAGTTTTGTTTCAATGGGTAAGCTTACAAATCAATGAGACATAGTAGCGGAGCTGCTTTCTCCTACTCTGCTGCTTATGTAAAGTATTAGTTCAAATATGTACACTTACTGACCAAGAATAAAAGCTAACCAGTTAAGAGACTAAAGTAGTTCTTGCCTTAGATAACTGAACATCATTGGCCTCCAAAAAAGGTATATCCCTGTTCTGAAGAAAGCTCTAGAAAATAATCTGAAGTAACCAAGAAGCAGTCAAGCCATGCCACAAATAAGTGTATACATGTAATATTCAATGGAAAGAAAAAGCTGTTCACTTGTTCATTCTTAGTGAGTGGGACTTGCACTAACCCTAATGGAGAGACCTCCTTTTACCTCGTGTTCACTAGCATTTCTAGCATCTTTTATGCCATCCAGTCCATTCACTAATCCATAATTCAATATTCTTGTTCACACCCATGTGGTCTAACTGCCAGCTCCTCACAAAGTCATTTAAATGCTATGAAAATTGGTGAATTTGCCACTACACACTTCAGGAGCTTGACTATAACTTGCTGAAGGTAAGGAGGACTTACTACTGAAGTGCTGAGAGCAATTACTCCTCCCACTACAAAGAAGACTTGAAACAGTCCAACTTTCATACCAGTCAGTCATTTTCACAGTTAATTGCAAAGCTAAAACTGTGAAGACTATCACCAGTTTTGAGTGTCTGCCTATCTGTTCTGAGGTTGCAGTTGGACAGCTAAATACTGTTAATTATGTTCACAGCTGAGTCCACCTGCAGCTGTGGACAAAGAAGCAGAAGCACTTTAAAGGCTCAGGGGCATTGCATTTCCTCAGACAAAAAACTACCAAGTCTTAAATTAGTAGAATTTTGCATGGTAAATCCAAAGACTGGGGAATCTCCAAAAAGAGCAGAAATTATAATCACGCAGTAGAGAAGAAAAAGCAAATGTGGAAGTAGAGGTTGTTGTTTTTTAAAAGAAGATGTGTCTATGATACTGAAAGCCTATAGCTTTCAGTATGTTTTAAGTTTTTCATGTAAAAGCAAATTTATAAGTGTTAAAGGAAAAATATGCAAAGCTGGAAGAGATTTTTTATAAAATGTGTAGGATTTTGACTCCTCTTAATAGCATTTTTGTAAAGGTGGATAAGCCAATTTCAGACACTCTTGAACAGAACAGCTACATTTTTCCTGTTTTTGGAAGTGATCTCTCTGGAAGTGCTCCAAAGCCTGCTCCTAGCCTAAACTGACTCTGCTGTCATTGCCGTCAGCAGTGGCAAGATTGCTGGTTAGTGCAAATTGGCTGGGATTATGGTCCTTATTGTCCACTTTTACTGACTGGCACTCTGGATAACTTACAAAGGGGAATTTTTCTGAGGTTGTTTTTTTTCCCCTAAATGTCTCATTATAATGAGATTCTTCAGTCTCGTGAGTAATACTATACTTTCTTGTGCTGCATACATACAGTCTATTGCAAATACAGTCTACTTCCCAATTAAGGGAGCAAAGCAACAGAATTGGTTTTCAGTGGAAAAATTCTGTTAAAATCGGGGGGGTGACATTACACAGCTCTACAAAAATGTGTTACAGAAGGTCATTCTGAAGATAAAACCCAAAATGGAGAGAGGTGAATACAGTTCTGGGAAACGATACAGGTAGTTTGATTGAACTCTGGTTTATAACAAAGAGGGTTTTCTGTGTACTTTCTTGAGAATGACAGAGGCATCTAGCTTGTACTATGGCCAGCACTGCTGGGGCTTATGCTCTGCATAAAACTTTCCAGCTGGCGAAGAACCAGAATGAGGCTCTACAGACTTATTTCCTTCTTTCCAAGGAGGTACATATATGCATCTTTAGTGCACATGCTCCCTTCTGGTGCAAGGTGGGAGCACAACCCGTGCTGCCTTACCTTGTGAGTTAGGGAGTGTTGTTTGAGGTGGTGGGGCTGTACAAACTCCATGCCGCATTCAGTGCAGATGTATGGGCGGATGTCTTTGTGCTTCATCATGTGGTTTTGCAGCTGACTCGGGTACTGGAAGGTCTTATCACATTCAGTGCAATTGTACTGTATAGGGCCACGGTGGGTTGTTAAGTGTCTCTTCAGCTGGGCCAGGGTTGGGAAGTCCAGACCACACTCCACACAAATGTTCTCTCGTCCACTCTCGTGCTTAGACTCATGTGCTTTCAGCTCACTGGGATACGCAAAACCTCTGCCACAGATCCTGCAATTGTAAGGCTTGATGTCACTGTGTTGCATCATGTGTCTCTTAAGGTGACTGGTTTGAGTGAAAGCCTTGTGGCACACCTGGCACTTATGTGGCCGAGTGCCCTGGTGTGTCAACATATGCGTATGCAAGTGGCTCAGCTGCTTGAAAAGCTTGCCACATCGGGTGCAAGCATGTGGCTTTATGCCACTGTGCCCCAAGATATGGGTCACCAAATTGTACTTGGATGTATAGGACTTCTCACACATGGGACATTGCCAGCGTTTCTGTTCACCCCCCACGTCAACATAGTAACTGTCATCTATCTGAAGATTCACATCTACTCTTTCCACTTTCTGTTTATTTTCACCACTTTCTCTTACTTCAGCCCTTCTGAAGGGTGGTTCTGGAGGTCGTTTTGTTTGAAAGGGGTTCCTGAAATGAAAGTTCGGTGGCACAATAAAAGGAAACATTAAGCCAGGGTGGACTTTAGGATAATAAGGGTAAGGAGCTTGCATGAATGTTGGGCTACTGGGCCATGCCATGTTAGGCTTCACTGGTTCTTGCTTAATGGTCATGGTTCCAAAGTGCTCCAGAGTTCTGTAAAACTGAAAACCAAAGTTGCAGAGGTCAATCATCTGGGAACTGTACTTGGGCTGTGCTGGCTGTTGGAACACCAAGGGGAGGCTGGAAGAGGCTATGTCATTGTTATCTTCAAGTCTGCTCAGTGGTGATGAGGAACCCTCAAGGGCGACAGAAGGAGGCTTTTTTGTTGGCATGCTCTTGCGTTTCCGAGACCCTCCTTCCAAGGACCCCTGGAATGTTTCCATGTCTCCAAGAGGAGGAGGGCCATAGCGGAAATGGGAGAGGTGCGGTCTGAATTCTTCACCAAATTGAGTTGTTCTGTGTGGCTTTGTAACAGGGCTCAGCGGCTGCAGGCAGCGGGAGAAGGGAGAGGCTCGGGTACTATCCCCATTAAAACTTTTTTCTTCATTCTTCATCATATTTGCTTTTTTTCCTGTGTTGCCCAAATTCCTTAAAACAAACAAAAACCAAATATCTTTATTTCTTCCTGTTCTTCTGGGTTTAACATTTTACTGGAGGTTGTGGAGCTTTTCTAACTAAATGCAACTAAGGATGTCTTAGGCACATGTAACAGAAAGGCCTTTTAAAGCAGAATTAAATTTGTTAATGAAGAACAAAGAAGCTTTGGTCTTCCTGTGGAAGAATTGGTGGTTTAAACCAAGTTTGACCCATACAAGATCTTTTCAACATAAACATGCTGTACAGTGTACACGCTACATTGCAGCTGAATCTGTACAGTAATATTTCTGCTTAATTTAATTCAGCCAGGCTTCATGTGGGCAGAATCCTGTCCTTGGCTGTGCATGCACAGGCGCTAGAAATTGGCGGTGCATCTAAAGGATATGGCAATACAAACAATAATGTGCACATTTATTATGGTTGTGACATGAAAAGCCAAAGCCAAAAAATGTTAAACTTCTTTGTATCATTAACATGTGCTGCTGTGAGGGAAAACAATGGCCAAGTGATCTAAGGACACTGTGTACCATCAGATTTTGCGCCGTGTTTCCTGACTTCTCTCACTTTGTATTGTAATAAGAAGGGTGAGAGTAATTTATTTTCTTTGTTTTAGTCCCAGAGATATTTACCTGGCAGATTTGGGGAAGGAAAGACCTTTGACATTAAGTTTTATAGACTTAATCTAAGGTGTTGGGTTTTTTTCTAAATAGGTGGGCAAAATCTCCACTATAAAATTAAGTATAGAATTAATGTCAACACACCACCGGGTCTCCAGAATAACAGACATCAAAGAATACTCAGTATGACAAGGCAGATTCATAGTTTTCTACTAGAAAAATCTTGTGTTCCACAGGGATCTTCTCCTGAATTTGGGGTTCATCTAAAATATTGGTTATCAACTTTGGTTCATCCTAAATAGGGCTGCTACCTTTTCCCTTGGTTCTCTTGAATCATAGAATCATGTAGTTTGGAAAAAAACTTGAAGATCATCAAGTCCAACTGTAAACCTAGCACTGCAAAATCCACCACTAAAACATGTCCATAAGCACCACATTGTTACCTCTTTTGAATACCTCTAGGGATGGTGACTCTACCGCTTCCCTAGGCAGCCTGTTCCAACAATTGATAACTGTTTTGGTGAACTAATTTTTTCCTATCATCCAACCTAGACCTCCTCTGGCACAACTTAAGGCTGTTTCCTCTTGTCCTATCACTTGTTACTCAGGAGAAGAGACTGACACTCACCTCACTACAACCTCCTTTCAGGTAGTTTTAGAGAGCTATAAGGTCTCCCTTCAGACTCCTTTTTTCCAGGCTAAACAACCCCAGTTCCCTCAGACACTCCTCATAAGACTTGCTCTCCAGACCCTTCATCAGCTTGGTTGCCCTTCTTTGGACACTATTTCTGATACAAGCCAGGATGCTGTTGGCCTTCTTGGCCACCTGGGCACACTGCTGTCTCCTATTCAGCCACTGTCGACCAACCCCCCGAGGTCCTTTTCCTCTGGGCAGCTTTCCAGCCACTCTTCTCCCAGCCTGTAGCATTGCCTGGGGTTGTTGTGGCCCAAGTGCAGGACCCAGCATTTGGCCTTATTGAACCTCATACAGTTGGCCTTGGCCCATCGATCCAGCCTGTCCAGCCATCTAAGCCACAAGCAGCCAGTTTCTCCAGGAGAATGCTGTGGGAAGGGGGGTAATAGACTTAAGTGAAGCCTAGGTAGACAACATCCACAGCTTTTCCCTCATCCACTGAATGGGTTATCTTGTCGTAGAAGGAGATCAAGTTAGTTAAGCAGGACTTGCCTTTCATTAACCCATGCTGACTGGACCTGATCACCTTGTTGTCCTGTATGTGCCAGGTGACGGCACTCAAGATGATCTGCCCCATAACCTTCCTAGGCAACAGGGTCACACTGGTAGGCCTTGTAGTTCCCCAGATTCTCCTTTCAACCTTTCTTTTAGATCACATATATTAATCTCCAGTCAAGCAGGACCTCCTTGGTTAGCCCAGACTGCTCATAAATGATGGAAAGTGTCTTGATGAGCACTTCCACCAGCTCCCTTAGTACTCTTGGGTAGATCCCACACAGCCCATAGACTTGTGTGTGTCTAAGTGGTGTAGCAGATCACTGACCATTTCCGCTTGGATTATGGGGGTCTTAATTCTGCTCCCTGTCTCTATCTTCCAGCTCATGGTGCTGGGTACCCAGAGAATAACTGGTCCTGCTACTAAAGACGGAGGCCAAGGCTTTAAGGCATTAAGTACCTCAACCTTTTTCTCATCCTTTGGCACTGTGTTTGCCTTTGCATCCAATAAAGGATGGAGATTCTCCTTAGCCCTCCTTTTGTTGCTAATGTATTTACAGAAACATTTTATGGTCTTTTACTGAGTAGCCAGATTAAGTTCTAGATGGGCTTTGGCTGTTCTGATTCTCTCCCTGCATGACCTCGCAACACCTGTGCAGTCTTCCTAAGGGATTTACTTGTGTACGTGCATCTGTCCAACCAGGCAGAGGTTAGGTTGGAAAACTAGACATATTTTCCCCTGTCACCTGTAACATGTTGATGCTATTTCTATTTCTTAGAAATGCTGGGTGAAGAGCATGAGGGTGGTTGGAGTTCTAAAGTCACTCCTGTTTCTTTTTCAGGAAGCTCCGTGCTGGATAAACCTGCTTCTAAAGATAGATAAAGCACATTTCTGTGACCTAGTTACCTGTGGACAGGAAATAGCATCTTAAAAACCTGCTTGCAAACATGTTACTTCCTTCTAACATGACAGACGGTAGAATTATCTTTGAGATACTGTGTGAAGCCAAAGGCTCAGTGGCAAAACTGAGGAAAAAAGGGGGAAAATTTAGACAAAGAGATCAATTAATGCACAAAGAAGGGGTAGTTATTGAAGCAAAAATTCTAAGAACTCTAAACTGATGAGTCTAAAAACACCTCTGGTAGCGGAAAAGGCTAAAAAAACCTGCTTACAACTGGGACAAGTATCTAATAATTGTCAGGATGTGACTTGCTGTCTTTAGCACACTGACTATGCATTCTGCTGTGTATCCTTGTCACCCTAACTCCCTAGGCAAAATATGGAACATTTAGATCTTGAAGATTTTCTGGGGACAAAGGCTTGAATTATTAAAAAAGGAGAAGGGGAAGGGAATCCTCTGAATACCAAAAAAGACTCCACTTCTTTCCAAAAGAGAAAGGGCTTGGTTTTTTTTAAATTAATTTGAACAAAAATATGCTTGTAGACCAAAATCTTCCCTTGAAAGTACAGGCCTGTCCCTCACATACCTTCTATCTTGTGTATCTGATTTTTTCCCAGCAATATGGCCATAAAGTGCTTCAGAAAGCTCACAGCAATTGAGAACCCATCTATGTTATTGACTGCTTTTGTTAGATTATTGAAGTGCTGCCAAATATATACAGAAGTGACAGCGGGTTTTGTCTAATTGCTCTCTTGTCTCCTGGCTGCCAGTTACTCCTTTTTTCCACAGCCTGTTTTATGCAAAATTTCAATCTTTCTGAAACAGAGAGTTGTGGCAGAGGCTGTGCCTGCTTGAAATTATATAAAAGAAATAATTTTCTTGCAATACTAACCTTTGGCTGCTTTCACTGAGTGAATGGGTTTATTCCACTCTCCATGGCTACACACATCATGGTACCAAGCCTAGGAGGGAAAGTGTTCAGTCAGTGACCGGCACAATCAGAGAAGTGCTATATAATCCAACAAAAGAGCACCTAAAGGGGAGGGGAAGTACAGATGTGCAGTCTGAATAGGGATCACCTTGCTGCTTCTTTTTCTCTCCAATCTGCCAAACACCATGATGAAGAAATCAATTGTGGAAAGATTAAATGTAGCCTCTCCCACCTGGCATACCGTGTCCAGTTCTGGAGCGCCCAATGTAAGAAGGACATGGACCAGTTGGATCGAGTGCAGAGAAGGGCCATGAAGATGATCGGAGTGGTGGAGTACCTCTCCTATGAAGACAGGCTGAGAGAGTTGGGTTTGTTCAGCCTGGAGAAGAGAAGACTCCAGGGAGAACTCATAGCGGCCTTCCAGTACCTGAAAGGGCCTACAGGAAAGCTGAGGAGGGACTGTTTGAAAGGGCTTGTAGTGAGAGGACGAGGAATAATGGATTAAAACTGGAAGAGCGGTGATTTAGGTTAGACACAAGGAAGAAATTCCTTAGTGTGAGAGTGGGGAGACACTGGCACAGGTTTCCCAGAGAAGTTGTGGATGCCTCATCTCTGGAGGTGTTTAAGCCCAGGTTGGATGGGGCTCTGAGCAACCTGATCTAATGGGAGGTGTTCCTGCCAATGCAGAGGGGTTGGATCTAGATGATCTTTAATGTCCCTTCCAAACCAAAACATTCTGTGATTCTGTGATCTCCTTTCATGTGGGTAGAAACCCTTGCTCATTTGAATGGAGGCAGGAACCTCACCTTCACCAGAATTTGATTCCATAAAAATGTGGGGCCTGAGGAAACAGCAAGAGACTACAGATTTGACCACCATGCAAAAAATAGTTAGTTAAAATAATTTCACTAGAGAACTTTAAAGCTTTTAATAGCACAATTCCCCAGTAATTTTATTTTATCTGACTCTGGAGTAGCTGATCTCATTTTAACACTCAACAATAAAAAAGGGGAGGTAGATGGAAGAGTTTTTGTTTTAAATATCTCCTAGGGGCCTTTTTTGTTTCCTACGTAAGCACTTCAAGATTTATTTCTTTCTTCAGCATTGAGCACTTAAAACGTAATTCTATGTAGCACAAGTATCATTCTAAAATTGAGGTTAGTTTAAGCCTGGAAAGACATTAACAATTTTAGTTTCTATCAGAAGTGTTTCAACTCCTCAGTTTTGAAAACTTGATCCAGAAAGCTCACTGAGATAGAGGTTTCCATCCTGTATTAACACTTAAACATAAAAAATCCCTTAACCAACACTCCAGACCTTATTAATAGGTTAATTTCTTTAGAGCAGACAAGTATCCACATATTTTCGCCCTTTATGTAAACAAATGTATTTGGAAATACGCTATTTTGAAAAACAAAAGAACAAATGCCCTTCCAAAAAAATAAAAGAATGGCTACAGTGAGTTCAGATAGTTATTGAGGTAGTTTCAAAATAGAATACCTATGCAGCAGCTCATAAATCCGTTGAGATAGCTTCCATTAAATAAGAAGAGATTTTAATACAAATATGAATCACTTTTTACTTTCTCATTTCCCCTCATTATATTTCTAGACAAAGGATTTTTCAAAGTATGTAAATCATGTTATTCACTCTACAAGCATATGCATTGTTATGCAGTGTCCATTCAACATTCTGTACTGAAGTCAGCAGCAAATTTTCTTGACTTCAGTAGAACCAAAATTCTGCTTCCTGTATGAAAATTTCTTCTGTGTATAGACTTAAATAGTAAGCCCAGCCATAAAAATGTGAGGATTCTCAAGCTTAAACACTACTACCATTCTAATTTTTCTCTTGGGCAACACAGTGGCAAAACTAGAAAAGAGACCAAGATGAGTTGAAAGTGATATGTACCTTCTGACAAAGGGAAATGGGTACTTTATTAGGAGGTTTGGGCTTGTGTTTGCTATTTCAGAACAAGATGAAACAGGAAAGTGTAGGAAGTCTAAAGGCTGAACAGGCTGTACAGCTTCTCTTAGCTGGAAGAGAAATTCCATGTTTAATTGAACACGTATGACTGTAGTGACTGAGCCCTGTGAGAGTGCATTTCTGGTCTCGTCTTGGAGACTGAAATATGAGCATCTATAAGGAAAGAATGAAATCTAACAGCTGTTTCTGTGTTGGATGTGGTGAAGATCAGTGAAAAATTACATGCTATTACATTTCTCAAGCTAAAGCTGAGCAGTTGGAGAGCTTCAGCCCTAGTGAAAACCAGCTGCTTTCTTTCAGTAGCTGACTTTTGTAACTGTTATTATAGAGATGGTTGTGGTTACCTTAATAGGTTTAATGGGATCTCCTTCATTCAGTTCACACTTTCATATAGTTTTTGGTTTTAAATTTATTCAGTCTTATAGCTGTTGAACTAAATACTGTATTCTTTACTTTGCTTTCATTCACTCTCTATTTATGTAAACTCCCATCAGTCTATGATTAATTCACCTCATTTTGGCTGTGAGGCAGTCTTCCCTATCAAATTTACACTGCTTTGAGTTATTTCTCAGACTTGAAAAATGCCAGGAATACCTGTGCAACCATGAGTGTATCTATTACTGTAACCAAGCATCTTCAGTTAGTACACATACGATCCCTCCTTACCATTTCCCCCTCAATGGCAGCATGAAAGCCCCCATAAACCAGTTTTTTTCTTTCTCTTCCACTTCTTTTCTGCTGCCTCCAGTGTGTGAGGGAAGCTGTGCAATAATGTTGCTGTTCCTCATTTTCTTTTCTATTGGAAATTCCATTATTTCAGAGAGTTGGGAAACAAATATATGGATGTTTTTAAGCTGTAATTTTCAAGTGTATCTTGTCTATTTTGCTGGATTCATGGCCTGTGTTGAGAAATAAGTTGGACTAGATAATAATAATGCCCATAGCTGTAAAATCCATGCCGCTGATTGTCATTTGTATAGTCAGATTTTTGTTCGTATGTGCTGCCTTGTTGAATGATGCAGAAGTTCTAACATGCTCAAAAGATTTAGAGTTATTTCAATACTAGATTCACTAGATACTGTCTCAACCTGCCATTGTTATTCACCAATGGATTATTTTTATAGGTTTTTTCAATCTAAGGTATTTTATTTACTCTAGGCTGGAGCAACTGGAGTCATTAGATGAGGGCAGACGGTAAAAGACCATGTTCAAACCTATACCAGAACCTCTCTAAAGTCAATGTCAACCCTACTGTCTTATTCTTTAGGTAAGATCATGCAAGGTGTGTTTTTCATCCATTTTCTCCAGGCATAAATATCCACACTTCAAGCACACAAATATGAAAAATGGAGTTCATTAACATATACTGAATGTATGTTAATATACTCAAGCTGAATATATAAACTGAGTACATGTTATATATAAACTGAGTATATATAATAGACCCAAATAAACCTTGAAGTCCTCATTCTACATTATTTGAAGCTAACCTAAATTATGTTTTTCATACTATATGAAGAGTGCACTTTTTCTGCCACAGTGTGAAGGCAAGAGAAGGCAGAAATTTTGACTACCTTGCAAAAACAAACAAGGATTTAGGGAAGGTATCCAAAATCAATGACTGCAGATGCTGTTTAGGGAGACACAAGCCTTAAAAAAGCCCGGCCTAAGCTGGGAACAAAAGTCATTTTGGAGTTTACTCGAATCTTTTCCAATACCTCTTCTACAAACACTTGTCTTCTCTCTCTCACATGCATGTAGACCTGGTGTCAAATGAAGTCCATGACTTAACCATCAGCTTAATTGTCTTCTGAAATAAGGCATCTTGTCCCATGCTTTGTTATGAGAGATGTGTCTGCTTAAATGGAGAACACTATCAAGAAAAAGATATTGTCATAAATATTTATCTTTGCCTTTTGGATTAACATAATTAATAGAATTGGAATTGGAAACAGGTAAACAGTTGTTCACGCTAATGATCTGGAATGACTGAAAAAGAGAAGTGGACCAGATCAAGTTTTTTCTTCCTACACTAGTTTGATAGTACTGAGGAGCTTGGTGTCTTTTCACTTCTCCCTGGGAAATTACCTTCATCTGCTGGTATCAGGCTTTAGGATAAAACTTCTTCTTTTCATCAACAAATGTGGGGTTTTTTCTCATTAAATGCTTTGTTAAGGAAAACAGATAGATTTGGTAACTTCGTAGGGCATAATCAGAGCTCACTGAGGCTCACTGATGAAAGACTTCCAATGAACTCTGAAACTAATCCTTCACAATTTTCTTTGTTATTTGTTATGGGTTCTGTTGTGCAATGAGGTATGAACCCCTCTATGATATGACCAAAATTTTGTATTTTTTGCAAACGTATTTTATACACATGGGAAAAAATAACTGATATCCTGAGACAGCAGATAACCTTTGCAGACAAACTTAATGGGAACCATATAATCACACACCTAAGAAACATAATTGATTAACAAATCTGACATGTTTAAACAACTTAACATGACATTGTAAAGAGATGCAACAATCAGTGAACTTTCAAAGATATCTTATATATTAAATAACATTAAGGTTTTTTTCCTTCATTGACTCTGTTTTGGCATGTCTTCTTTCAGTCATGTTTGAAGTTTCATTATTTTAGACATTCCTTCTGCCCTAAGGGCTTGCTATGCAGTGTAGCTGCGTTGATGTTTTCTGGGCAGTGACAACAGAGAAGAAATGAGTCTTGTCTCAGCAAATTATGCAATAGAAATACCCTCCCTGCATTGTCTTTGTTGCTCCCAAATTTTAACATTTTTTATTTATTTTAGTGGGAAAGTACAGAAGTTCAGGAAACATACACATTTGCCTGTACTGCCTAGAATGGCTTTTGGAATCATATCTATATGTAACTTGGTTTTGAACTAAATTTTCAGGGAGAATAGTTACTTTAGTATTTCTTGGAATAGACGAAATGCTTAAAAGAGTATCAAAAGGAACACACATTCACTTTTCCATACATTACCGATATTTTTTTTTTTCATTATTGAAAATGTAAAACTATATTTTTAGATTTCCTCCTCTGAAAGTATGAAGCAGTCCCACCATCCAACCTGCCAAAGTAGGGGCACAGTTTGTGGCATCACATGTGCTTATACAGTAGTTTATGACATAACCTACTTCTCACCTTGGTGCTGTAGTGAGATAGCTGTAGATATTCTTCTTCTCTTCAGTAAGAGTGCTGTGTTCTCAGTTAAGCAAAATTGTTTGCCGTCCCTCTCATTGCTTTTAGGTGTGCTCTGTCTTCAGTGTAGCAAAACCTTTGCTATCATTCTCACTACTTTTCTCTTGCCCAACAAGACAGAGGGTGCAGGTCACAGAGCAGTATGGCTGGGTTAACCACTGAACATCTGTAATAGGGCCTTACTGGTAATTCCCCAATCAGTACTTAAGGCTCATGGACAATGTCTAGTCATTACAATATACATATGAAGTGCCCTTTATTTATAGTTTAGCCTTGCTGTTGTTTTGGCTCTTTATTTCACTTTTTCTTACCCTCCTTTCTCCTTTTTTTTTTTCTTTTTTTTTTCCTGCCTCTTTGTGAGTTTACTTAGGTCTTATCTTATGTTTCGTTCCCTCTTCACTTCTGTGTTCCATCTATGGTTCACTTTTTCTCTGCTTCTCTATTCTATTTACTAAAATGGTCAGCAACACATAGATAACCTGGATAATGAAGGTGATGTTAAGTCCACAGGCTCTGAAGTGTTAGCCATCTACACAAAGTCACCTGAAATCACAGCTACACATGGAAGGACCCTGCAAGGCACAGCAAATCATCTGGTCTAAAAGCATGTAAGGGGACAAAGATTATATTATCTCAGCTGAGCACCTCCACTTGCCCGATTCTCTGGTACCAAGAGGGAATGCAAGGCTACTTCGGGGTGGGAGGAAAGGGAGAGGCAACAGGTGATTGCTGGCAGATCTCTGCCTCTGGGTTCACAGTGCATCCCAGCCCCATCTCTGCCCACAGCAAGCTGTGATCTGGCCCAAACTCTTGCCTTTCTGTTCCCCTCCACAAAAACCTGCCAAGTGTAGCCTGAAACAGAGCTACTGGTGAGGTACAGGAGGATGTAAAACCAGCCGTATAGCTCAGGCTAGTAGTGTAGCTGACCCAAGATACTGGTCTTGTGAAGAACAGAAGAAACAGGAGGAAGCATCATGACACCTTTACAGAATTGTCTTCAGGCCTGCAGCTGTCTATGGCTCATAGCTTTTCCAATCCAAAGATGTTGCATTCTGATTTTTTTCTTATTTCATAAAGGATAAAAGTTATTAAATATAAGAATCCCAAGGTAACTGTTTCTTATGGGCTGAGGGGCATATGGAGATAGGTACTGTGTCCTGAGGAAGTGAGATATCTCTGAATGCCTTGATGGAGGGTCTTACACCTCCAGAGATTTAGAGAGGAGCCAGGCAGTGAGAGCTGCAGTGAGCAGGAGGAAAGGTGCCCATCTATGCTATTCTCAGTCTACTGCTCCCTGAAACACTTCTATTTCTTCTCCTTAAAGTCCTTTGAAACCCATGTATACTATAGGTTATTTCACTCATGCTCTACTTTTCATCTCCTCATCAACTCCCCGAACAGCTGAACCTGTCCTGCTTCAATTTGTCACATCTTTAGAAACCATTATTTTGCCACTGTAAAGCTACATTATTTTAGCTAATACCCCTTTAACTGAAGTCTTTATTAGTTAGGGATTTTTTTAATTCTTCAATGCCACTCTTTTTTTTACCAAAACAGGAAAGCAAAATACGTTCATACTCAAGTTTGAAGGATACATGGGGGTGAACTACCGCCTTGAGCAGGCTAACCAGTGTGTGTGGCACTGGGCTGCTTTTGAACGTGCTCCTGTGTCCATGTCAGGAAGAAATTGTTTTGGGTATTTCATACTATTTTCACTTGTTTTGAAAAGAAAACAAAACCTCAAGGATGAGTGCTTAAAGCTGTTATCCAGGAAATGAGTAGGTCTGCATTCAGGCTGAGGATGTACCTTAACAAATTACTTTCACCCATGATGGACCCTTGGTCCCTTCTGCTGGAGCTTTGGCTCTGTAGAGAAGGGCTTAGAAGGCAGAATGAACCAAGAAGGACTTGAGGCTGAAGCGAAACCATAAATGCAGCCAGTCCTGAGGGTGAAGTGCCTTTAATTGTCAATAAACTCGGAGAGGTGACACTCTGAGGGGACCTCAGACCTATCTCCAGTGCGATGGAGGCTGCAGCCTAACTTCCCTCTGCTCTCTGCCTATTGACATTTGCATTTTTGCCTGTGTATTGGCCCAGCTCCGGCCAACGAAGAGCAGTGATGCAAGTTCAAACTCCTCAAGAGGAAGGAGGAAGATGAATCAAAGTATTTAACTTTGTGACTGTTATATTTTGCACTGAATTTGGTGTCGTTTGTGGGTATTCGGTTTCATATAAATATTCTTACAAAACTGGGTCCCCAAGAGCACTTGGGCATAGGTATACTGAATTTCCAGATCCCAGACAGAGTTCAGAGCTGATGAGACCAGATTGGCCATGACGGTGACATGGGGAGCACACCAAGTAGCAGAGTTTCAAATGTGCAAAGCTTAACTGGTGCCAGAAGACTGGGGGGAAATGCAATTTGATACTGCCCTCACTATTGGAATTGACAATGGTCTGGCCAGCTTACTGAGTTACTCACTTAAATGATGGCAGTAATTAATCCTAAATAACTGTCCCAGTTTTCTCCCTGGCATCATCTACATTATACTGAAATCACTGTGGAAAATCTAGGGTGTAGCTGAGAACAAGAGTTAGGATTTAGCTACTATGAGGTGATGCCAATAAGACAAATTTATTTCTTTTCTTAAATGGATAAGGAGCTCTGATGTCAAAGGCTGGAAACATGCATCTGTCCCTGCCTTTTTAATGTATGTGGAATCACTTTAATCACTGCTTATAGAAGTTCTATCACTCCATCCCCATTTCCTCTCGACTTCCATACCTGCCATGGCAAATTAAAATAGTACAGTTTTGGCACCATAGGAATCCTAAGTATCAAATAGTTTTTCCTCTGGAAAATTATCAAATAACACTAATACAGTTTTAGAAATTTTTTTTTCTCACCATACAGATAGTGTAAGAGATAGGTTGAAAAGAAGAACTATAAATAATATAAGGAAGGATCAGGTAGGAAAACAGTAATATTTAATAGAGTGTGGAATCCTTAAAAGAACACTTTGGATGTAATCTTTCCACCTACAAAGCAGAATCATTAAAGACTATAGAGTGAAGTACAGACAGAGGGGTTTTGAGCTGTACAGTAGTATTTCTTTAAAACAAATAACAGACCTATGCAGAACACCCGAAATCAGAATAATTGAAAAAGTATGCCCTCCCATAACCCTCATGCTGTCCTGCTTGGACTGTTGTTTTGAAAGTAAACCTCTCACTGGCATTCATGACCTTTAAAAAGGAAATAGATTGAGCTTTCCTTCCTACCGTAGTCCCAGTGTCATTATCACCTCTATGGAGGCCAGAGAGATGGTCATGACTCCTCCCACCTCTTTGTTATGTTAAAGGTAGCTAAGGGCCACCTTCAGCCTTTCAACCAGCTTGCTGGTTCTTCAAGCTCGCCTGCTGGCTCTCTCCTACACCACTAGCAGTTAATTTCACCTTTCAGGCATTGCATGTATAAAGCCAGAGATAACTCAAAAAAGGAAAGTACCAAGAGAAAAGTGTATGTATGCTTGGAGAAGGACCAAGAAAGAAGAGTATTGTATGGGAAAGTTTTCACATAAAGTATCCAAAACAGATTAGTTTTTAAATGAAAATCTAGTTTTACTTAAACATGGGGAAGTATTATTTGTATTCAGCAAAACCATTGCTTTTTGTATTTATTTTGCATTTAATTCTTTGCTTCACACAATACAAAACTCAGTGAAACTGAAGGCTGCTGAAGTGGTAGGTATTGTATGTTCCAGTAAGACATGCTATACAAGAACTGAAAGAAGAGGATTTCATCCAGAAACTGACAGAATTAGGAAAAATATATCTGCTACTGAACACTTTTTTTGGTGTCCAGTTCATTATAAGTAATTACCATATGATGCTTTCCTAATAATTTTTGAAAGATTAAAAGAAATTTTATTTTGGCTAAAGTTTGAGCAGACTTCTTTCTGGAAAAGCTGCTTGGCTGAAAAAGCTCATTTAATCCCTATTAAACCAGTAGTACCCACTTGAAGTGAAGCTGGCTCAGTAGTGACTTTGACATCTCCCTCTGAACATAAGTTCAATAGGAAACACAACAAAGGAGTTAGAGATCTCACTGCCATTCCTCAGACACCACTGTGTTTATTCCGTTGATACCCAAATAGGAAAAACGAAGAAACATGAGCAATGGGACAGAGTTAAAAATGGCTCTTAAGGCATATTACTGGGAAATTGGAGGAAACAACTTCTGATATATCTGCACAGTGATAAGGGAGCTCTGCTTTCCAGACTGCCAGAGTATAAAAGCTGTGTTAAAGCACTAAAACCCACACTGAATATGTATTTCTTGTTCACTAAAATTATCAACTTCACATATATCTCACAATCATCTCACAATCACATAAAAGTGAGGGTTTATTTTTTAAAATCAGTTTATTTTGCATAAAAAGAAATGTGCTTAGTTCTTCAGTTCTAGCATAAAACATTATTTGTGACTGATCATATGAAGTGCCTGCAAGGAAGTAATTTAAGATAACTTCCTCTCTTGCTTTGCCTTTTACCTGTGATGCCAAACTTGAATTTTCTCCTTGACTGAACAGCAAAAACCAACTGCTTTTCCTCTCTGATCCCCAAAATGCATTCTGCATGGTGCTCTTATTTTGTTAACTTCTAGGAAGTTTTAAAAAAAAAACAACAAAAAACCCCACATTAATTTGTTGCCACAACTAAAGAAAATCTGAAATTTAAAACAAACTTCATACTGCTTCTGTGATCTTGATCAATTGGAAAACAAGTCTCTATGTAAATCAGCTAACAGGGAAAAATTCTTGAGGTTAATTATTTTCAACTGAAACAGATTTTAAATGCCAGTTTTACTGAATTAAATAAACCAGCATATGGAGTAGGAATGGCAGTTCAGACTTAGCCAAACCTCATTAGCAGATACTGGAACAGAGACTAGAGCTACAAACAAGTAAGAAATTACTTTTTGCCAAAGGAAAATAAAAAGAAAGTGAGAAAACTCAACATAGTTTGTAATTTTAAATTCTGAACATATCCCAAAAAACTCTAGTATTAATCCTTCACCAAAGCCTTGTTTCGGATACTTGCTCAGTTCAGATTTTAATCACAAAAAAAAGAAACCAAAAAACCCCCCATCAAACCACTGTAACTCTACCCCATGACTAAGAATGGCCAACCAGCAATGCAAAACAAATTTTTGCAAAAAAACAATTTATATATTAATATAACTCGTTCTCTCCAGCCCCACCCCACAAATATTTATGTGCAGGGCTTTTTCCCTGGAAAAATGCCAAGTGTAGCATATAGAAACCTGGAAAATTTGCTAGAAATTACTGCTGTGTTTTGGGAGGAATAGTAGGCAATGCTGTGGTATGGGCAGGTGGAGATGACACAGAGGATAAATAGTTGTATGAATTCTGTTCCAACTTTCTGTCCTAACCACATTCAATTCCCTGCACTGCATGCCTGCTCACACATTTTTTCTGTGTCTAGTAGTGAATGAGCTGGTGAAGATCCTCACTGCAGTCATTGGGGGAATCCCAAGTCCTGATCATTTTACTGCAGAATGCGGTGACATCTGTTCAATCTGTTTCTTTACCTGTGGCTTAAGCATAGGGGGAGGTTCTCATTTTGTGGGACATGGAAAAAAGAAATTAATTTACTTAGAATTAAAAGGCTTTAATCGGTATTTTGCTTTTTCTGGTAGAAGGAAGAGAAAATAAGGAGGAGGAATTAGTCAGCACCATTTCTCCAATGCCTGTGACTGCTTCCATAGTATCCTGACAAATTGTTACCTACAAAAATATAAAGTTATTTTGGAAAACTTGGTGACTTCATATTGTGAGTGCAGCATTATGCAGAAAAACTGTTCGATATAACATTTGTGCTGGTGTGATTCCTTGCTGTGGTACTGCAGAAAAAAAGTAATTTCCCAACACCTTTATAAATGGATGGTTTTAGTTTCTGGATAGTCTACAAGCACATTGTTGTCAACTTCTAGGAGGTCGTCCACAGTCGTCTACAGTCTTCTGGAATTCCTATCAGAGGAGCATAGTTTTGAACAAATACAGGACACTGTTCACAGCTTTAGAAACCTGCACTAGGGAGCTAACCCAGCATGGGCTGGTGCCCACCAGCTGGTTCAAACAAAACAGGTCATCCTTTTCCTCTTCACCTCCTGATATTGTTTACACCACACATGTATTCTAACTACTTTTAAGAAAAAGTAGACAGGTATAAAAATATCATGCTACCTGGAAGTACTCAGTTAAAGACACCTCCTTTTCAAATAATTATTTCAAATAATTTTTGCCCAGAGCTGAAGAACCACTTGCTTAAGAAAACACCTCAGAGAGAGGACTAAACCTGAAATAGTAGCTATATTCCATTGTGTTCTTCCTGGATGTCTTCAGAGTAGTTATATTTGTTTCGTTGAAATCTACTGTATTTGGTGTTGGTAAGAACACACACTCTTTCCAATTTTCAAAGTCTTTAGCAGCAGATCTATCATAGACCCCTCCACAAAACAAAAGGTCTTTCATCGCTGCAAAGAGTCTTACAGTTACAGTACTACAGTAACCAGAGAAGACTAAAGCAAAAGTGGCTTTTGCACAGTCAGGAACAGCAAAAAATCAGTGAAAAGGAAGACTGGAAGTTATCTTGTCCTTCACAGCAAGCACACTTGTGGCTTATCAGAGGCCCTGGTGTCAGAATAAGCTGCTCCCTGAGAAAGGGCAAAGTCACATGCTCCCATCCCAGAGTCAGCAGGCATGCTCCTCCACCCTGGACACACCACCTGGAAAATTCTTTCCATGTGGAGAAATTAGGTGGTTTCTATTAATCATCAGGCCTCCAGATAGATGACTCTGTGGGTAATTCCTGCTTGCTGTACATTGGTATTCCTTGTAGTACAGCAACAGCTATGAAGAACAACAAAAATATATGGCCCTTCTCATAGTCTTGCTTTCAATTTCAAATCAGTTGTACCTTTCTCTAATTTATGAACAAAAAGTGATGTTATAAATGCCTGAGACTCAGTATACCTTGCAGCTTTTTGCAATTAAACGAACCTATAGACTCAATGAATGTTTTTATGCTAATGAGTATAAGTACCTGGAAAATTGGATATTTCCAGGCTTACTTTTTATGGATATTGCAACTGGAAAACAGATTTTCAGGAAATAAACCATTATCCTAGTTTTTTTCTTTTAAATCACATTAATTCATGTACACCCAAAAAGTAGAAGAGCAATATGTCAGTGTTTTAGCTTTCATAGTAGAAGAGAGAGGGAAGAGAAAGTAAGAACAGCTTTTTCGGTTTTTTTTTTTAATCTTTCATCCAATAATTAATAATGTATCTTTCTAACATACAAGCAGGAAACAAAGAGTGCAAGTGAAAAGAAAAAAAAAAAAAGACAAATATTCACATAATTTCTTCTGGAAACCTTCAGAGCACAAAAATATTTTCTTTTCATATATTATTACCTAGCTTAATTACTTCCAGTGACATTAGAAGTCTTTACAATATAGTAAATGTTGGTTTAGAAAAAAAAGGCTGTGTTTTGCTTATCAAGGTCAGTGTAACACTAGTATAAAACTGTTTCACAAAAGCTGGTCACAAAGTTTTTAAGTTTGGAAGGAATTAAAAGAAAGATTAAATAATATTCTTCTTTGGATCCTTAGCATTTTAGAAGCCAGGCAAGAAGGACAAGTCTCTGCCAGGTAGATATAAAGTAAAATCAGACATCTGGCATGCAGTTCAATACGTGTTTTATATAACCAATAAGTATTAACTTAGACCTCTTCATTGGATGAAAATCTGAATATCATCCATAAAATTGCACTCCATTTTAACAACAATGGAGAGCTGTGGTCTCAGTTTCAGAGTATCAGCTTTTCAGCAGAAAGAGGATAATCCCAAGTCATCTTTTTTCCAGACTTGTTTCTTTCTTTTTAAAGGCTTCTTACTTCTCCAAACTTACATTTCTTACTTTTCAGTGGTCTTCTGGGATGTTAAACTACAGTGGGGAAAACTACTGCATTTAAGAAGAAAATGTTCATTTGGTTTTTAACTGGTGGTCTGTTTTTAAAACTAGTTGAATTCCAAAATCAGCCCATCAAACAAATGAGTAATTTTACAAATATCTGTAGCACTCTACAGAGCCCTTGTAAGGTTTGTATGAAGGAGCAGTTTGTTTCATTGGATCAGTTACTACTGGGGAACACGCATTAGTGCTCAGGAGCTATGGATTATTTCTTATTGACTAATAAGAAGCTACCTTTCCTTACACACCTTTTGCCTGACTTGTGTCCTTAAACCATGGCCACAGAAAACCCCTATTACCTTATGCAGCCTTTAATGCTTTTGTTTCTCAGGATGGTATTCTGATACATTTGGCAGAGAGGAGTTCTCCATTCAGACAGATGCCTTTCTGATCAAGGCTTTGCAATATCAAAGACTGGAAACAATGAAAATGCTATCTGGGGTAATCTATACTCTTCTGCCTCTACAGATGAGGCTTGTCTTTATTACTAACATGATTCACCCACCTGTGCTTCTCCCATCCTAAATCCTGCATATCTAGCAGGTGCCACTAGAAATGGCACCTAAAAAGCATGCCAGTATGTCCATCTGTGAGATGTACATTGTGCCCCTCAGTCCATCAGTATGCTCTACATCCAGGTAGTCCTAAGGCAAGGCACTTATGCTTGTTTCAAAGAATGTGAGAACGACAAAAATCTCCTTAAAATTCAAAGATGCAGATTCTTTCCTGCTAAAAAATCTGTATTAGAGATATCAAAATTTTAAAACAAATGTAACTTAGTATTACTATTCTGCTTCCAAAGCTCACATTCTCTACAGTTTTCACCATGAAAGCAGCTGGTCCTAAATATAAAAAAGCAATTGATATTTACATAAACATTTATATCAGTTTCTATGCTTTTTTATTCACACCTGTTAAACTGGGATTTCCATGGGCTACAACTTACTTCTGTAAAATCTTCACCATCATTGGTGTAACTTTGTTTTTATTTTTCAGAACAAAAGCAACATCTGCCTACATTTTTTATTTCATTATCATTGAAAAGAAATCAAATTGAAATAATGACTTTAAATAATTATCTGAGAAAGTGCATACACTGACTGACCGTGTACTTATGAAACAATAAAATAAGACTTTAAGAAAAATAATCGGAGCCTCTGTCTTTTTATTCTTTGTTTAGTGCTTCAATTTTATTTATTTTTTTCAACATTGAGATGAATAACTGAAAATTTATTTCACAAAAATTTAATTTGGCCATAAACTGGTTGTAGATCTGTACTCAATCCAGCCTCAGACTACACCCTTCTGTTCTTGTAACTACCTCAGCAACTCGGGATCGGGATAACACATCTGCCAAAAATCTCCTCTTCCTGACATCTCAAGAAAGATATTAGTTGTGCTATAAATTACCATTATACTAAGTCATGTTACCATTACCTCAGCAGTGAATTATAGAATGTGAAAAGAAATAAACTCCAAGTTATTGCAAGATGCATTATTTGAATGAAAATTTAACCCATTAGGTAAAATCCAAGAGTGAATTTCAAAATTCAAGGTCTATTTTTTACTGTCAAATTATTAAACAGTCCTTTAAAAATACTCTTTCAGTCTGCTCATTAATGGGAAATTGGTTTAAAAATAGCATGTACTGCTTTTGGCCACCTACTATTACTATGAACACACATTTTTATTGATATATTTCTGACAATCTCTCAGAGGAAGGTGTTATTGTATAAATGGTCCAAATAAAGAATATAGTAATGTTTAGTGTCTTCAGAAGCCAAATCTATACCTAAAGGCTGCAGCTGGCTCCTACCTGCATGGCAAACTGCACTTCTGAACTAACCCGATCAAAATTTACAGGTGATTGCGATCCAGACTAACACTCTGCAGTTTGGGCAAAGTACCATTACAAATACAGAGCTTATGTACTTTTTTAATGTTTGGGAGACTCCTCTACTCCTCACTTGAAGTAAAAAGTGGTTTTCCAGATGTTTGACATGTAACTGTCAAAATATCTATCCAAATAATCTGTTTAGTTTGAATCGGTATTTGGTCATGTAAAACATAAACCCAGATACCATGAGTGAAAGACGTGGCAAGTTGTTTTCATAGCAGCTCCTCTCATTTATTGCTATTAGTAGAGGACTCTTTGTGGGTAAAGTATAACCAAATAAACCTAATAAATGGTACCAAATTAGACCAAGCTGCAGCGTTAAGCTACAGAGTTTGAGAAAAAAATTACTTCCATGTCCTTTGGCAGAACTCATCTGCTGCTTCTAAAGTGAAAGGAATCTGCAACTTACCCAGAAATCAGGCTGAATTTGGGCTGGATCACTCCTTCCTATGGAAAAACTTTCAGAAAGGCATCAGATAGAGGCTAAAGAAAATCCTTTCCACTAGTTGATTCAGCAAGGGATGGAAGCACAGCCCAGGTGCCCCAGTGGGAGTGGGAGCAGGAGCGGGGCAGCTGGAGCTCTCTGCCAGTTCTCTGCAATGCCTGCCATTGGGAGCTGCTCTCTTCAGGCTCTGGGCATCCTACAGACCACCTTGCACCTCAGAGAGCTGCAGCTTCAAGAAATCCTGCATCAGAAGATGACCAAGCTCTCCTCCTGCAGATAAATTGTCATCTGTCCCAATTCTTCTCCCCCAAAAAGCATTCTGATTTCGTAAAAGCATGAAGGGGGTTTTTCTCTTCCAATATTTGAAACATACTCTTGCATTTGGTCACTCATTATACATGCCACTTCTGATCATTCTGATACTTTTAAGCCCATGTGAAAAATATTATTGGTATCTACAGCAATACAAACAACAAATAAACAGTTGAGTCCATCCTGGTGATCAGCCTTGGTGTTGTTATATACAACACAGCATGAACTTCTTTTTTTTCAAGTGAGAACCTGGAACTGTTTTACCATGTCTTAAATGTCACTGCTCCTAGACTAATCATACACACAGATGAGTAGAGATAAACATGTAGTCATAAACACAACAGAGTTTGAAGGGAAAAAAACCCCTAGTAATCCTTCCCCTACTATAGCACAGGTGGGTGGGCTGGAACAGACTTCAGTAGTGGCAGATGATACACAAAGTGCATCTTTTTGCATATGACACAGCTTCTCTTTTTATTTCAACAATGGCCCAGTGAATCTTGCTGATACATCCAGAATAAAGTTAGTGAAGCCTCTAATGAGATTTTGGTAGCAGAAGCTATATATATAAAATTAGAAGCAGATTATGTTATTAATATTATAAACCTCACTGGAAAACAGTTTCTTGTCTGCATTGGTTAAACTTTATGCTATTATCAACAGTATCTAGAAAACAGACTATAGGTATCTATAGTGTAAACATACTGCCTGTCAATGCATATGGTTATTATCTTTTTTATCAGTTAAATGTGTCTCTGGTAGAATGCCTTTTCTTAATACAATAAATACTTTCTAAAAAGTTAACCATAAAAGCATTTTTACTTAACTTACCAGTTGATGAAGCCAGAAGGAGTCTTGCCCTGAACTCTCTACCTGCTCTCATGTTGGTAATCTCTGTCTCTCCTTCCCTCTCTCTCCCTCCCCCTGTGCAGAGATTGCAGTAAACTTAGAAAACTAGCAGGGACAGCATTTGAAATGACTTAAGAAAGAGAACAGGAACAATAATTTCGTTCTCTTTTTTTCAGATGAGTACAGTACCTTCAGAAAGAAGGAAGGAAGGGAGGGGAAAGGAAGTCAACAACCCTTTGCTTTCCTGCAAAAAAATAAGGAAACAGCAGATAGCAATCTCATTTTCTCTCAAACAAATGTTTGGAAAAATAAATAAATCCAAGCCAAAGGAATTCCTCAAGTATTATATCTACATTATTGGCTTCATAAAACCTACTTTACAAATGAATTTCCGAAGTAGTGGGTAGGAATAACACATCCATATCTTCTGCAGAACAATTAGTCATAAGCTTGCACAGAAAATGTAGATTTTTACTCTAGAGAAGGAGTAATCATAGGACATATATACATATATTGTTTCCACGGTGATGTAAGTTCAAAAATTCCTAAAATCTCTCTTTAGAATACTGTGAAATAAACAGAGGGATGAAAGAAGTCACAAAACTTGTAAGGATAATAGCTTGTTAATGCAGTTACAGTTTCTTTCTTTTTCTTTCTTTCTTTTCTTTCTTTCTTTCTTTCTTTCTTTCTTTCTTTCTTTCTTTCTTTCTTTCTTTCTTTCTTTCTTTCTTTCTTTCTTTCTTTCTTTCTTTCTTTCTTTCTTTCTTTCTTTCTTTCTTTCTTTCTTTCTTTCTTTCTTTCTTTCTTTCTTTCTTTCTTTCTTTCTTTCTTTCTTTCTTTCTTTCTTTCTTTCTTTCTTTCTTTCTTTCTTTCTTCCTTCCTTCCTTCCTTCCTTCCTTCCTTCCTTCCTTCCTTCCTTCCTTCCTTCCTTCCTTCCTTCCTTCCTTCCTTCCTTCCTTCCTTCCTTCCTTCCTTCCTTCCTTCCTTCCTTCCTTCCTTCCTTTCTTCCTTTCTTCCTTTCCTTTCTTTCCTTCCTTTCTTTCCTTCCTTTCCTTTCTTCCTTCCTTTCTTCCTTTCCTTCCTTTCCTTCCTTTCCTTCCTTCCTTTCTTCCTTTCCTTCCTTTCTTTCCCCATTAAGCGTATTTTGACAGCCATATCCTGGCCAGCTGTCTGAATTTAGGCTTGAGTTGGTTTAGTCCTTTGTGGTCCACTGTGGTTTGTTTGCTTTGATGTTGTCCCCTAACTTTATCTATCATCTGAAGTCCACTTACAGTTATTAGATGCTCACATTTTTTTCCACTATTTTTTTTTTCATTATAGTATTCTTGTCAGTAAAGACCTTCACATTGTCTCTGGGGCTGTGCTGTCAGTTAGCCTTGTACTGTGGTACTGAAGACAGGGCTGTTCATTTATGAGTTTGTGAAGACATAAAACAAAAGCCATTTGAAAAGCCTCTCTCCTATAAACTGTGTATCCAGGGTCTGCAATAGCTATATGAATGCTGCTGAAGTAAACCGAGTTATTGCTGTAAATCCAGAGTTAATGGGAGGACAAGTTGGTACACCACCCCATAAAGATTATTTTCTCTTTCATTGTACAATAATGAAAATATATAAGGTGCAAACTAACATAGGAAGTAGCTCTTTGGCACCTGTGCTCTTTCTGTTTCCAGAAGACAGGTAGCAATGATTGGCTGGAGAGGTTTTGTTTTAATATTCAGAAGCTGAAAGCTTTCATCATGGACAGCAGTAATTGACAGAACAGTGTAGGTGCTAAGGGTGATCTCTGGCCTTACAAGATCACCAGTGTTTCCTGGAATAGGTGAAAGCTTAACAGGAGGGTGAATTTTAAAAGTAAAAAGATGCAATGCATTTAGGGTACATACTATAAATGAAGTCCTTGATAATCCCTTTGGAACGGAGGCTCTAATCAAAGAGATCTCTAGTGCATACCAAGCACAAGGAAAGTAAAGAGGCATGGGAAAACACTAACTTAATGTATTGTCCTTTAGGGCAAGTCTAAAAGTGAATTTTATTTTGAAATTGTTTGTCAAGATCTTAAAGAAGGTATCAGCTTCCAGGCTTTTGAAGTTTATTTTTTTATTTGCCAGCTTTCCCAGGTTAATGGGACCCCAAAGACTTTTGTTTCACTCCAGTGGGAATACATTGTAGAAGTTTAGATTCAAATTTATACTGATTAAGTTAGAATAATTCTTACATAAGTTATTGAGGGCATGTGATAATCTGTGTAGTGCTCTATGAAGAAAATGTCACAAATGTCCCATCCTTCAAATAGCGGGTTTCCCTATCTTGAGGATTGCAAAGCTAAGAACCTGGCCACGAATATCCATGTGATGTCTTCCACAGGGTATAAGACTTTGCTATTCGGATTGAAAGGGGCTGTGAGAGTCCCCTACTTCAGCAAGGAGAGCAGGAGATGCTAAGGTTTTTGCTAATCCTACGACAGAACCTGTTGTCAGCAGCATTTCCACCACCCAGATGATTAGGACTTACTCAGTTGTTCCATCTAAGGCTAAGGAGACGAATCTTGCTTCCCAGCGTGCAGCCACAGCAGTACTTGACTTGCTTGTACTTCTGCAAGTTTCTCCCAACTGCTGCCAGAAAATCACTACCCAAAGAGGAAGAGGTACTGAAACTGATTTTCATGCCAGAAAGGTACCTTGCAGGGTCATTAACTCTGCAAATAAATAAATAAAAGCATGGCCCAAAACATTGGTATCTAGAATAGTGCAGGTAAGTGAACAAATTCAAGGGAAAGTGCCTCGCAGGTCCAATACATAATCTCTTGTAAGGAGTGGTGAGGAGAAAAACATTCTTGTGGTCATGGAAGATTCCTTTAGTTCCAGTCTGTATGATCAGACTAGATCTCCAACCAGGCTGACATCCATGATGTTAAGGTCTTGATTTCTTTTTTTTTTTTTTCCTTTTTTTTCTTTTTTTTAAACTCTGGTAGGGATTAAATTGTGTTTCGCAGGCTCTTTCCAGTAACAGCAGGGATGCTTTCCTATATGTTCAAAATAAGAACAAAATAACCAAGTTCAGGATGCTAAAAATAATTTGAGTCTCTACTCAGCATAGATAGGAGAGAACACAGAGGTAACTGCAGCAGTAATGGTATTCTACTTCATCCTGAGAAAACTACATGAGACGCAAATTCAGAGCCATTCACTGGTTTGTTTGACTGCTTTTGGAAAATAACCACACACACCTGAACTGTCTGTGAAAAAAATAGGATTAATATCTTCCTTCCGGTTTACACTATACATGTAGCATTTTAACTGAGTAAAAATAATACATGTCTCACTTAGAGACAAAAAACTGAAGGACATTTAATTGTTTTCCGTAAGTGACTCTGTGCTGCGCTTTCCCGGTCTCTTTTATGTATTGCATGCTTACCAGGGCCTGATCAGGAATGAGCTGGCAGAAGGCTACTGGTATAAGAGACAAGCAGAGCTGAGCCTAAAGGACTCCCCTTATATGCTGCAGCATGTAGAGAACATGGCTATAGTTACCAATATTCAGTTACATATTCCGATTTATTGTGTTGCTACACATTAAGCCTGCATGCACTGCTACCCAATAATATCTCTCCGGGGTTGCCATTTGTGGGGTTTTTTGTGGGGATTTTTGTTTAGTTTTGGGTTTTGTGTTTTTTTTAATTATTGCAGACATATTATTTGTCTCATTTAGTTTCTCAGATTAGAAAATGCTAGAATATTATAAAATATTCCAAAGTTTTTTTCCACCACCTGTCTTTCATGATCATAACATGATCAGAGTATTCTCATGACTATGTGTTTGCACAGGTATATTTACTACTCCATCATCTACATATTTTTTACTTTTGAGTTGGGTAATACTGAATCACCACTCCAATGAACTATTAGCATTTGCAGGCCATAATCTTTGGACCAGCCACATTTCTTAGTTGTTTTGTGGAGAGAAAAGTGGGGATTTATATTAAAGCTAAGAGCCTCCTGGCAATAAACACTTCATTATAATTTAAAGTGGCTTTTATAACTCATTCTTAGCCAAACTCATTTCTGGTAAGTGACATTGGCTGCAATAATTTAAAGACAAGGTTTTCCTGTAGCCTGTATGCAATCATCACACACACTTTTATTGAAACAATGCCATCAAAAGATATTTTAAAATAAGATGGTATGATTAAGAGGATGTGTTTTCATCTTTTAACATACATAAAGTTATGTGAGCAGGATCGTGAGCCCTGTTCAGATCTCAGGTGGACAAGAATTTGGCTTTGGTCAGTACATTTCAATGTGGTGTATGAAGATGTGTAACCTGAGGGAAGTTGCCAGAGTATTCACCAAGTTTTTTGGTGGTTTATCCAAGATGGCCATTTGACAGAAGTAAAGGTTGAGGGTTTGCGTCTACTTACACCGGGAAATTAATCCAGCATGTGTTCTGGTCTTTTTTTGTCATCTTCCTTGATTAAGAGTGTTCATGTCCTCTAACGCCCACTAAGTGTACTGTAATACCTGAAGTAACTTAGCATGATTACAGAGTTAGTCTGGGCATCTAACATTATAAAATATGTCACTTCAGAGAACACCAGGAGAAGGCATGTTTGCATGTTGTCCCATTTCTTTCTCTGATAATACAATCTTATTTCTTCTGGAAGCTGGCCAGTATATGACAACATTAATTTGAAATTAATACTGAATTATCTAATGTTTGTAATCAGTCTGCAATTGGAGTTATGTTCATTTTAATTACTATAGTCACTGAACCTGGCTAATGTAGTCTCTGTCTATACAAAGTAACTGATAGTAATGATTTTTGAGATACGCTTTTGCCCTTTAGTTTATGATATATTACAAAATATTAGGTGATTGTGCTACAGCTGTAGTGCTGTGGGCACTTTAAAAAGACTGTTACTGGAAGCAAAGTAAAGACAGCGAAAACCCACCACTGCTGCTACCAAGTAGCGCACCTCTGATGCACAGCAGTTAGAGGCAAGAAAACTACTGAAAAATCAGTACTGCACATCTGCGTGACTCATGACAAATTTGGTATCTAAGGCTTTTTAAAACTCTCTGTGCTTCAGAAAATGAGAGAAGGAAAGAAGGAAAGAGAGAAAGAGGGAAAAAGAGAAAGAGGGAAAGAGAGAAAGAGGGAAAGAGAGAAAGAGGGAAAGAGAGAAAGGGAAAGAAAGAGGGAAAGAGGGAAAGAGGGAAAGAAAGAGGGAAAGAGAGAAAGAGAAAGAGAGAAAGAGAGAGGGAAAGAAGAAGGAAGGAAGGAAGGAAGGAAGGAAGGAAGGAAGGAAGGAAGGAAGGAAGGAAGGAAGGAAGGAAGGAAGGAAGGAAGGAAGGAAGGAAGGAAGGAAGGAAGGAAGGAAGGAAGGAAGGAAGGAAGGAAGGAAGGAAGGAAGGAAGGAAGGAAGGAAGGAAGGAAGGAAGGAAGGAAGGAAGGAAGGAAGGAAGGAAGGAAGGAAGGAAGGAAGGAAGGAAGGAAGGAAGGAAGGAAGGAAGGAAGGAAGGAAGGAAGGAAGGAAGGAAGGAAGGAAGGAAGGAAGGAAGGAAGGAAGGAAGGAAGGAAGGAAGGAAGGAAGGAAGGAAGGAAGGAAGGAAGGAAGGAAGGGAGAGAAAGAGGCATGAAATTCTAGGCAGAGAAAATGCTGTACTCTTGCAGTTCTTATCCATTTGGTCCTCCTACTGATTGCTGTAAGACTTCCTCATAACTGGAGATAATTTTCTTAAGTCCCACATGTATAAAATTCTATAGCCAGTAGTCAGACAATATAAACTAGTTGACGGCATGTGACAGAGCAAATGCATTGACACATGAGCTCACAGGAGTTCAAAGCAGTTATCAATAAATAAAAAGTGAGTATTGAGACATCTAGCCAAGAATAATTACAGGAAAAGCAGAGCTCCTGGGTGTGTTAAAATTGGTTTTGGTTTTGTTTATTGCTTGATTTTTTAGGGGTTTTTTTTACATTTATTTTAACAAAACACTTTTGCTGTTTTGTACAAAAACATTTGGATATAACTTAAAGCGTAGGAGAAACCCCCATCTACAGGAAAAACCTCAGACTACACTAGAATTCTTGACACTGGTATTTCTTCAGCTGTACATTTCCCTTTTGCTCATCAGGGCTGCTCACTTTGTTTCACACTCTAAAAGCATACCCTGAGACAACACTGCTGGTGGCCGTTCTGTATTTGCATAATGTCAGAATATCCCTTCTAAGAAGCTATTACTCAGTAAACTCTGTTGCACGGTTCCAGAATGTTTCTGGAGAAGCTCTCCGTGTGTGCTTGCATATGTGTGTAGTGACTGACAACAGCAATATTTTGTGGGGTAGTTTTAACAGTTTTTTAAAGTCAATTGAGATTTTTGACCGGCAAGACTTGATCCTAGGCAGCAGTCATTAAAAAGGACCATGGAAGAACAATGTGGGGCAGCACTGAAGACCAGTTACAGAACAGGTAATCTCTGGGTTGTTAGGCTTGCAGGATGGTGTGCTGAATTTTCATCAGGATTTTTGTGTCTGCTCAACCAGAGACTTGAAGCAGTGGACATTTTCTCTTGCTGCTTAAGGTGGAGCATTGGAAATGGAATGCAGCTAGAAGCACTCTTCACAGAGATTGTCTGCATACTCTTTGCCACCTTTTACTGTCTCCTTCCAATAATAAATCCTTTATAAAAGTTGATGTTAGGTCCAATTTCCTTATGCTGTTCTAAGTCTCCAAACTTCATTGGACTGGTTCTTCCTTTCTCACTAATGTGTATCACAACTGGTCTGTTGCAACAAGGAGAGATTAGCCCGCTAAAGCATCATTAGTGGTGCTGTACCATTTCCTCCTCACTGGACTGTCCCTTTGAGATATTTTCTTAGTCTAAAACATTATCGGAGCTAGACAAAAACATCTGATCGCAATTCCC
The DNA here is from genome assembly GCA_020745705.1 of Hemiprocne comata. NCBI lineage: Eukaryota > Metazoa > Chordata > Aves > Apodiformes > Apodidae > Hemiprocne > Hemiprocne comata. The sequence goes on along the minus strand of CM036616.1, from coordinate 11,860,380 downwards.
TTTCTTGTGCCTGGTGGCTTTTTTCAATAAGAATGAAGTCACAGATCAAGAGAAAAGCAAATTCTTTAGCTGCAGAAGTTCTCCAGTCTACATGCTCCACTGCAGAGGCTGCTGTCCAGGCCTTGGCAAATTCACTCGGTATTACTTCTCTGCTAGGAATGAGACCAAATAACACAGAGGTAAAATGAACCCAGGCACATGCTCTGAACAGGAGCTGCAGCCAGCTCCTTTAGATGCCAGCTTGGGGAAAGCTACATAGAATCTGAACAGTCAGTCTACATATGGCATTGCCCTTTTCAGTTTACCAGAGGACATCTGACAGTGAGCAGGTTAATAAGCTGGGGAAAGAGAAAACAAACCCAAATGAGCTCCTGAATCATCCCTCGGGGTAGAGATGCCATCAGACGAGCCTGTTGTTCCCTTATCAGACATGCTGCTTGCCTTTCTTCTATTTGTCTGAAACCACCCGCGTTGCAAAGGTTGTTAGCTTGCATAATGAGACAACGTACATTCACCAGGCAGTGGGCATGGAAAGGAAAGGAGACACTGTATGTTCTCTGCTTGGCAGCTGTCCCACCCACAGAGATCATACCCACACAGTACATCCCCAAGTGGCTCCAAATCAGGTGGTTAACAAATAGCAGTAACATAAGGAGTGGGTTTCGTCTCTGTTCTTTCATAATAACTGTAACACCACTGTTCAGGCTGTGGGAGTGAATCAGCACTCTCAAGACAATACTGTAATTAGCTGTCAACAGGGTCCAACAGATAGTGACATAATTCTCATGCTCAACTGCAATTTGCTTTTGTTAATTTTCCACTTGTAAAGTTATGATGCAGATTAAGACTTTTATAATACTTGGCAAGACTTGTTCCAGCCGAGATCGTTAAAACAACCTTAATCTCTTACTTCAGTGTGGATCTTATGAAGTCCACCAAATTATTTTGAATCTATGAAATATTTCTGGATGTACTGTGTACTGTGCTGATAGAGCATTTTTTTCTTGTAATCATTGTTTTTCTGCACATTTCAAGAAAACATAATTACAGATACTAAAAACCCATTTTATACTTCAAAAATAACATAACAATAAATCCAGGTTTTCTTTGGTTTCTCAATTAATTGATTTCAAATGGTAAAATTTTAGATCACTAATGACATTGTTCCTGTTTATTATTTTTGTCATAAAGTCTAAGATGAATAAATGTTTAAAATAAAACAGAAAATTATATAATTATAATTTCAGAGTTGCTATATAGGCTTCATCTCCTAAATCATGTCTATTCCCAACCAAGAGCCAGAGTTTTGAGTTTGTGTACAAGAGGAATGTATATGCAGGCTTATGATATATCTCTGCTTGGCCAGTCTGGACACCTGCTTGCCAAGGTGATTTCACTCACTGAAAAGCTCTGTGCTATTCTCAATATCTTCAAGTTCTTTTGTCTGCTAGGAACTACTCAGAGCCAATCACCTGCCTTTTCCAACTGCTAGCTTGGACAGAGAGCATGTTGAAAAACTGAAATGGCTTATTTTAATGCAAAGTCTGCTTTCATGATGAAACCAAGTTAGAAACTGAATTCCTGATTCTGGTTATGTCTTGATTTTCTTTGCTTTAAGAAAGGAGAAAAATTCTGGAGTCATGCTGGAAAAAACCTGCAGCTTCAAAGGTCCCACATGTGGGAGAGGGAAGGTCCCAGGCAGGGAGTGAGAGGTTTCTACTAAGAACAGCAATAAAAGGCAAGATTTCTTGAGGCAGGTCTGATTCTGGTTCAGAACATAGGAAACATGGGTGAAAAATTGTCACATAGCAATTTCAAACATCAGGGAATATACCCTAAATCTGAGTGAAGGAAAACAAAATCAGAATTCATTCTCCACAGTACCACCTGAATATCTGCAAGATTAATGTAGGTGAAGAAAAATATCAGAATTTTATCTTTAAAGCAGATACAAATCAAGTCATTCTGCAAGGGTAAAGGGGGACCTAAGAACAGGCAAGTTTTGCAGGGGAAAGAGGGACCGTCCTGGTAAAAGCACAAGATTTGGATCTCTTTCCACAGGATGGCATTTTCAGGAATGTGATTCCACACAAGATTAAGAAAAAAAAAACACTCAACAGGGGTGATTTTTTTTTTTCTAGTGGCTATAATCACTGATGAGCTCTGTGCCACACTGAGCATGGTGGCTTGGGGGACAAAGGGTCACAGCCTCTGACAGACAATTGCCCACGCAATGCCAATTCCTTGCATCCACAAGTACCTTGGCTGCACAGCTCCTTTAGATGCATGGCCAGGGGGAAGGTAGCACATGCTCAGCCATCACACTCTCACATGAATGCCACCACATGTATGTGCAGATGAGGATCTCTGCTCCCTGGGTAGGGACAGTCATTTTCATAGCAAATCCAGTTAAGCATTTTTTCACTGGCAGATCTATTATTTGATTCTTGAATTTCAGTAGTATTTTTTCAACTCCATATATATTTAATTATTCTCCTGTTTGCTCATTTTTTTGCCTTCATTCAGTTCAGAAAAATAAGATTAATCAGACACCTCATTCTTATAAATCAGGTTTGTTAGTTTTTATTGGTTTGTACAAAATCCAAAGTAAAAATTATCTGTTGGTAACACATTAATATGAAAGATATTTCAATAACATTTAGGCTTTGTAAACTTTTATTTTATTGGTTTTGGGAGCAGTAAAATTCAGACTTGAACTACCAATTTGTAACTTTTAACGTTTTTATTGTGACTGGCAAATAGCACACTGCTAAGACTTCTTCAATGTGATGAAAAAACAACTCGCAGCCTATGAAGACTTTTTTCTTTGCATTCCCCCACGGCAGCCTGTAACACAGATCCTCATTTCATCTTCTCAGACAGCAGCTGTCACTGAACAAGATACATGGTGAGATCAACGACACAAAGGTGCTCTGTGTGTTAGCACTAACAGTTTGCTCCTGTGATCTGCTAATCAAACAGTCTTCAGTCTCTAGTATGTCTCATCATTCTCACAGTCTTCATAAAAGGCAATGTCACTAAAGGATGAGATTTGAAGCACTTGGCAATTGCAAAGCCGATCACCTCCTAGTAGAGAATAAAGCAGGAAATAAAAACTTCATAAAAATATCACCTATTCTTGGAAAATACTAAAAATGCCGTCTCACTAGGCTTTTTACTGTGTTCTGTGTGCCTTCATTACAACAGCTCTACCCTCATGGGTCCATGTGCCACTTCCTTGGAAGACAGAGAAAGCTCAGGCGTGGCTGCTAATGGGGAAATGTTTTGTCCAGATATGCACCATAGAGAACATGTGGGCACAAATGCTCAGCAGTGCTCACTGACAGGCAGACCTCCACACCCCTGGTCCCTCTCCATAAGCAGTAGGGATGGTTCATCAGCCCTGATAGAATTAGATCTGGCGAGGGACATCCAGTGAAACAACAAAAGCTTCTATAGCTACATCAGTGATAAAAGGAAGACTAGGGAAAATGTGGGCCCTCTCCAGAAGGAAATGGGAGACCTGGTTAGCTGGGATATGGAGAAGGCTGAGGTACTCAATGAATTTTTGCCTCCATCTTCACTGCCAAGTGCTCAAGCAACACAGACCAAGTCACAGAAAGCAAAGGCAGGATCTGGGAGAATGAAGAACCACACACAGTTGGGGTAGGTCAGGTTTGAGACCTTCAAAGGGACCTGAAGGTACAGAACTCCATGGTCCCTGATGAGACCCATTCATGGCTCCTGAAGGGACTGGCAGATGAAGTTGCTAAACCACTGTCCATCATATTTGAGAAACTTTGGCAGTCTGGTGAAATTCCCACTGACTGGAAAAGGGGAAACATAACGCACATTTTATAAAGGGAAAAAAGGAAGACCCAGGGAACTACAGGGAACTACAGCCTCACCTTTGTGCCCGGCAACATCATGGAGCAGATCCTGCTGGAATCTATGCTTAGGCACATGGAAAATAAGAAGAGATTGGTTACAGCCAACATGGCTTCATTAATGTCAAACTGTGCCTGAAAAATCGGGTGGCCTTCTATGGTGGGGCTACAGTGTTGGTGGAAAAGGGATAAGCAACTGGTGCCATCTACCTGGACTTGTGCAAAGCATTTGACACTGTCCTACATGGCATCCTTGTCTCTAAAGTGGAGAGACAGGGACTTGATGAATGGCGCACTGGGTGGATAAGGAATTGGCTGGATGCTCACACTCAAAGTGTTGCTGTCAATGGCTACATGTGCAAGTGGAGACCAGTGATGAGTGGCATTCCTCAGGGGTCAGTACTGGGACCCACGCTGTTTAACATCTTTGTCAGTGACATGGATGGTGGGATGAAGTGCACCCCCAGTAAGTTTGCCTTCCACACCAAGCTGTGTGCAGTGGCCAACACGGTGGAGAAAAGGGAGACCATCCAGAGGAACCAAGACAGGCTTGAGAGAGCGGCCCATGCAAACTTCATGAAGTTCAACAAGACCAAGTGCAAGGTCCTGCACCTGGGTCGGGGCAATCCCAAACACAAATGCAGGCCGGGCAGAGAATGGATTGAGAGCAACCATGAGGAGAAGGATTTGGGACTGTTGGTTGAGGAGAATCTCAACATGAGCCAGCCATGTGCGCTTGCAGCCCAGAAAGCCAACCATATCCTGGGCTGCATCAGAAGAAGCATGGCCAGCAGATTGATGGAGGTGATTCTCATAGAATCATGGAATGGCTTGGATTGGAAGGGACCTTAAAGATCATCTAGCTCCAACCCCTGTCATGGGCACAGAAACCTTCGACTAGGTTAGGTTGCTCAAAGCTTCATCCAACCTGGCCTTGAACACTTGTTGTGGACATCCACAACTTCTCTGGGAAGCCTGTTGTCTCACCCCCTTCAAAGGAAAGAATTTCTTCCTAAATCTACCATCTTCCAGTGTAAACCTTCACAAGTACAGAGTAGAGAGTGAGAATCACCATACTGCTCCCCCTCTAGTCTGCTCTTGTGAGACTCCACTTGGGAGTGTTGGTTGATGAGAATCTCAATATGAGCCAGCCATGTGTGCTTGCAGCCCAGAAAGCCAACCGTGTCCTGGGCTGCATTAAAAGAAATGTAGCCAGCAGGTCAAGGGAGGTGATTTTCCCCCTCTGCTCTCCTGGGACTCCACACAGAGTACTGCATCAACTCTGGAGCCCCCAACATAAGAAGGACAAAGAGATATTGGAACAAGTCCAGAAGAGGGCCACAAAGATGATCAGAGAGCTGGAATGGCTCTCCTGTGAAAACAGGCTGAGAGAACTGGAGCTTCTCAGTCTGGAGAAGAGAAGGCTCCAGCGAGACCTCATAACGGCCTTCCAGTACCTGAAGGGGCCTACAGGAAAGCTAGGAAGGGATTTTTTACAGGGCATGTAATGATAGGACAAGGCAGAATGGATTCAAACTGGAAGAGGGAAGATTAGGAAGAAATTTATTTCCTGTGAGGGTGGTGAGACACCAGAACAGGTTGCCCAGAGAAGTTTTTAGATGTCCCATCCCTGGAAGTTTTCAAGGCCAGATTGGATGGTGCTTTTAGCAACCTGGTCTAGTTGGAGATGTCCCTGCCCATGCCTTTGGGGTGGAACTAGCTGATCTTTAAAGTCCCTTCCAACCCAAATAATTCTGTGATTCTCTAATTCTATTATATATATATTACCTATTATGTATTCCTTACTTTGGATTCCTGCTACCTTTATGAGCCTTCCTGCAAGCCAAAACAGATAAAAATTCCACATCACATTTTGCATAATGTCTATTTACAAAAAAGGGGGGAAAATATCAATGGATGTTCACCTTCCATCTGCAGTTTTGCCTAGGTGAATAGTAAACATGATACCTGAAAAAGATAAAATAAAACAATGTGAGTATGGTAGGGTTCAGCCTTTGCAACATCTTCCTTACAGTTTTAAGAAAGCTAAGTATTATTTCAAGGATTTGAATGATGTTCTGAGCAGGCAGGTTTCAGGCAAAGAACTCTAAAACCTTGTCCACTACATGGTATGACAATTGCCTGGCCATATGACAAGAACTGCACAATCTGGAAACTATGCTTTGAATCCTCCTGATTTAATCTCACCCAACTTACAGCTCTTCATTCAGTCCATTTTGCCAACTTATTTCTTTTACAATAGCCATAACATTGGAAGTTAATGGCAATAACTCGAATCAGTTATTTTAATATCTCCATTCCTTTCTGTCATGTCTGTTCTTGGTTTTGTTGGCTCAAAGATATTAAAGTATGATTTTATTTCCTCTTACATAGCAGCAAGCACACTGACAACATAAAACAGTTATTTGAAAAGTATGGCCTTGTGTGAACACTGTCATATTAACGTTTTGCAGTATTTGTCTTTGATATCCTTATTTGCTAAAGCAAGATGTACCTGCGGGGCACGGTGCATTGTGGTGCAGTCCCTAATGAATCAGTATGTTTTATTAACGAGTTTTGGATTAATCTCCAGACAAGTAGGTTGCAGAATATATTCCTGGTGATTACAGCATCAAAAATTTGACTTGCAATATGCTTAAATAATCCTCCAACTACAATTTAGTAAGGGAATGCTTCCTCAGCTTTGTAGCAAGTTACAACTAAACATGACACTGTAGTTCCCTAAACGTTACCCTGTTCTTGCAAGGTGCTGAATTCCCCAATCCTTTTTGAAAAGAAGAAGTGAGGATGTACAGCCGCATGCTTGGTAGGGGCCTCTGCTACCCCAAAGCAGGGAAACGGTTACTGGAAGAATCAAGTGCTGAAGTTACTACCCCAAAGCGAGACACTGTCCTCATTAGCACAGCAAATGCCTATTCTTGAGTGTTTTGCATAAGCTATGGTTCCCAGCTAAGTCCTTATCACCAGCTTTTAAAAGGTACTGATTTGGTGATTTGGAATGCTAAATTAAAAATAATTGCTCACTCAATATAATTTTCTATATAGTATGACAGAGAAGGAAAACTTTCCTCCTGTTTAAAGTCTTCCTCTGAGGCTGGAAAATAACACAACTTCTGACAGTCTGTAAAACTTCCCCATTTTCAAGATGAAATTTCACAGAATTAATAGGGCACACCTTGTGATTTGAAATGGGTCATAAGGACAGGCTGTAACAAATAGTTTAAAAACTTCTGCCATGAAAATACTACCAGTAAAGCTTTGTGAAGACTCACATGAGAGGCTGGTTTATTCCAGCTGCTGTCCTCAGCCTTTGCATGCTTCCCTTGTCACATTGCACCCAAGAAGGAAAAAGAAATTTCTATTATTATACCTGTTTTTCATCCAAACTGTCTATCAGGCCTGAAAGAAAACAGATTCTTTTTCTTTCCATTTCCGTACCTACTTTGCTTTTGTCCAGAGAAGGCCCTTTCCAACACACAGGCAGAGCAGGGAGCAGGCTTTCCACCTGCAGTCCACAGGAGTGCTGCAGTCTACCCCCCAGGGATTGTGAGCTGGACCTGTGTTCTCCTTGCCCACTCTGGAATCAGGGTAAACATCACATTACTGCCCACATCGAGATCAAATCCACCCTGTTGAAATGGGCCAGGGGAGGTAGATACCCAGTGCTTCTTGGAGTCTCCAGGTGCTAGAAACGAACCCACAAATCCAGCCATGCAGAGAGTAAGAAAAGCCATGTTTGCTTGAGCTCTCAGTTGTTTGGTGTTTTCTGTTCCAAGAAGGAGAAAGCTGCAAAGTAACGTAATTTTCTGTATCCCAGTTAACAGACCTAAGTTTCAAGGGCTGGTATTTGGTGTGCTTCCATGTGCTTTTTAAAGCCAAGCCATTTCCTAAGACCTTAAGATCTTGAAGAAATCGGGAACATTTTAAATGTAGGTTATTTTATCTGAATTGGCGCATTTTTTGAAGTTCCTTTTTATTTCAGTAGTTTTTTGTTTGCTTAAAGTTGCTTTAGTCCTTTTGGGTCTCAGATGATATGGTTCTGACTTTTCTGAAATTGAACCAGAGGTAAACTTGACGTATGCAACAAAAAACATGGCTTTCTGAAAAGCAAACTTTATGAACAGCTAAGGATTTTAACAAAAAAAAAGTCTATGCTGCTAAATTTCTATAGGGACAGAGCTTTTTGTTCTCCTGAAGAATATTTAGGGGTTGAAGAATCTCATCAGTTATTCCACTCAGCGTTGAGGCTCAGTGACTGAGACGGATGTAACCAAAGCAGCCGCTGTGTACCAGCAATATTGTGCAGGTATCTTTGAGAAGGGAAATCAGAAAGAGAACACTCAATTTGAAACTACAGGATAATAAGAATATCCTTCAGAGAGTCACTTGGTGCTGGTTCTGCATTTACCACACAGGGCACGGGTAAACTCCGGTTCTGTTTTCTTTCTTCTGCTTGCATGTGCATGAAAGAACAGCCACAATCTGGCTCTAGTTGTGGGAAGGAATTCCTTACATGAGTATTTAATTAGGAATAATGAGATTAAATTAAGAGAAGGAAATTTTAGCATCAATGTCAGGAAAAGCTCCCTGACAGCAAGACATTTCAAATTGTGAAATAGTCTTCTCGAAGAAATGGTGGAAACTCCAGTACTTAAGGCTTTTAAAAGTGACTGGGCAACACAGTGGAAACTGTAGTATAAGAAACAAGCAAGCCATGTGGACAGAAAGGCATTAAGCACGAGCTAATGCTTGTTCTCTGCTTCTGTGTTTCATTGTATGGAACTGCAGTGGCACAATGCTGCGAAGTGACATTAACCCAGAATTGCAACAGTCATTAACAGCATGAGCACACGAGTCCTCTGAAGCTGCTGGCCAGGGAACCTGGGGGAGTGCAAAGACATCCTCCAGGCCACCTCTAGCATTTTCTTCTGTCTCTCAGCACCAGTGGAGCTGGACTTCCACAAAAGCACGTATCTCTTTGCAGCTTCTTTCCACCATTATAAGAATGGTGAAAAATAAATGTTACCATTTGGCTGTTCCTCACAAGGGCATTATTTGGGCTTCCAGGAAACTACGCAATGTCAACATACTTTGCTTGGAGTCAGCTCTCTTCTGTCTGGTGGTCATAGGTACTGAAAGTTCAAGCATACAAAGGCTTACTAAAATTGATGAAACAACTGCTGTTGCTGCCTCTGAATCTGGCTTCTAAATGAACTTTCTGGGTTTCACAAGGGCACTTTGTCCCAGCAACAGAAATGTTGTGCCCCACTTTTCCTGAACTGGGATTGTTGTGGCAAGGAAAATATAAGAGGAAGAGAGCACAAACCCTGAGACACCTGTGGGGAAATGGGTAGAGCTCGTACGATGCTGTGAACATGATGTGAAATTTCCCTTTTTGTTTCCAAACTCCTGCTGAAAGCACAGAAATACAGGGGTTGTTGCAGAGCTCCACACCAAAGCAGCATTTACACTGTGCACTGTGAAAAACACTACTGTTCCTCTGCAAATTGTTAAAAATGGATGGGTCATCGGTGAGTGCATGGTTATTTTTTTCTCTAGGGTGTGCTTTGCAGTTGTGTCAGTGGTTATCTAAATATGACCCCTAGCGTTCAACTTGGATGGAGATAATTTAAGAAAATGTAGAGACCTTACTAGACTTCCCTTAAGAAGAGGGTCTGGTTATCACAATATCCTACCCAAAAAATTAATACTAAATTATTCATGCTAGTACAGTAAAAATTAGTAAAGACATACTGTTTCGAAAGCACAAAACACTGAAGAATCACATGAGAATTTTAGAGGTAATTGTTACAGGCAGGGAATAATCTACACTGGAAAATTTTGTTGCAACATTTTCCCATTTGCCAAAAAAGAAAACGTTAAACAATGAAGCTGCTAATGAGAGAGCATCAGTGGAAGCATTTACATTACAAGGGCAATGATGAAGACTTTATGGTACAATGGCTGGTACAAGAAATGGTGAGATTGGACATTTTAGTTTTTATTTCGTTTTTTATGCTGCCTCTAATTTATTTTTATGCTTTTTAGTAGGTCATTTAATCTCTCTGTTTTTGTGTGTCCATCTTGACAGAATGCACAGACGCATCTTTTTGTTTGAGGCTTCTGAGGTTCAACAATTGCCTTTAAAGCTTCATGACATTTCTGATAAAAAAAAAAAAAACAAACAACAAAATAAATTTAATTTGCCACCAGCTACATTTTAACTATGGGAAAGGCAGAGAGAAATTGGCCAATATCAGCAGAATCTGCTGTTCTGTGCACTGGCTCCCAGGCAGGCCGGCAGGCAGCCAGCAGGGGTTTTCTGCATGCCAAACATTCCCAAACATTGTGGAAAAGTCTTCCCATCTTTTCTTTCCCAAAGCTGCTTGTTTTACAAAGAGTGATTGAGTGTTGGCAACACAATTCTGATTGTTTGGGTGTGGGGCAGCCCCGTTTGTGCTACTGTTCTGCAAGGTGAAAGGAAAGCTATTTTAATTCCAGAGGATAGAAATAGCAGAACTTTGGTTTCCACCTTCTGTCAGTCCAGAATTTTTATTGGCAATGAGGTTAAACCAACTGAGGGTGTATCTGCAGCTATTGCTCTGTCTTTCCAAAAGGTCCTAGATCAGGTTTTTTCCTGTAAGATTGCTGGTGGTTTTATCTTTTCCAATTTGCTATAAAGTGTCAAGTTTGGGAAAGTTTTGAACACGTCCATGCTGCTCTTTTTCTCATGTGCTGCTTATCACTTACTTCTCTGTGCCTTTGCCCTAGTGCTGACCTGTTCTGAGGCCCTCATCTCAACATGTCATTGGCCTTACAGTCACAGCATTCACATCATGCTTACCCTTGCCAATACCTGATAGTGACAGTAGTTGTGACTCCACATGATTATAAGGCAGGGTGAAAAATATCACAGCAAAGACAGGTCCTGTCAGATCCTGTAGTGGCACTTCAAAGCCATTTTCTCTCTCATCCAATGACCGGAAGTGCCTCTGGCTTTTGGTTCCCCCATCAAGTGTCAGTTAGGTATCTGGCTACATAACATCTCTGTCATTGTAGAGAACGTGATGCTGTTTGTGGGATGTCTGAACAGTTTGTCTGCCCACAGCAACCTCCCTGCCTGTCCCCAAGAATCCCCAGCTCAGAGGACAGTGGGGGCAGGTTGCAGAGTAAAGAAGGTTCTTCAGCAGCTAGCCCCTGTCAGTGCTGCCTTCTTGAGATGTGTGTGTCAGACCTGCCTGTTTTAGACACTCATGTTTGGCCTGTAAGAAATAGCATGGATGGAGTGTATCCATTTTATTGTGACATTCTGCCTTTGCTGAAAATCAAAGGCGATTGCCCCTGACAGCCTACTGCAGGTACTTGAACTACCTCAGGTATTTGTACAGGAATAATACAATAAAATCAGAAAGATTATTTGTTATTGTACTGCTGAAAGAGCCAAGATAAGATTGTGCTTTGGAGCCAGTATAATAGCCACTTTCAGAAGGAAAAAAAAATGACCTTAAACACCAACAAATGGAAAGGCTCAGTTCATGCATTAATTTTTGAAGACTGGAGAGAAAAATTCTGCTATAGATTGAGACGTTTAATGTTTAGAGGCAGACAGAACACAACAGTATTTATTAAAGGTATATGTGAACTTCTTTTACAAGTTGTTGGTTTGATTGGTTGTTTGCTTTCCTGTTGTAATGCTATCACACTCCTAGAGGTTATAATTCAACTTCTGAAATCTGCATTTTGGCTCTGGAATTAGAAGAAGGGGAAGATCATTTGGATGGAGGAATTTGCCATTTCAAGTTTGATCAAAAGGCCATGCTGATGTAAAGTAAGCTGTGCTGACTTACACCAGAAGAATATTTGGCCCAGCAACTTAGTATAATATCACAGATGGTATATTATCTGTGATTTGACAGCAGCTTGCAATTCCATTACAGTGCGAACCACAGTTCATTAAATAAGGCATAAAACCTACATTTTTCTCAAGTTCCAGAAAAATGAACAGATTAATTCCAGAATAATGGCTACAAAGCTGAAGTGGTTATGTTCAGCATTAATAATAATAAAAAAGATTAGTGCAGTCCCCTAAGCAGAGCTTCTGTATGTCTTTCAGCTAGAGATTGATGGTGTAGATAAAACCTAATGTCACAGAAAGCAGGATTTCCTTAAGCGATACAAATGGGAAAGACATGTTATTAGAGCAGAATTGCATTCAGTCAGAAGGTCAAGTTTAGTGTAATGTTTTCCATTAAACAAGATCAGAAGTTGTATTGTCCCAAGCCTGTACATTTTACAAACAATGTCAAACTTCATTGGCATGCATTAGCCTGTGTCTCCTTGTAATGTACAGTCTGACAACAGCCCAAATGCAGATCTTAGAAGTCTGAGGACTTTATGGTAAAGCTTCTGAGATGGTATCAAACCTGGCTCTGAGCCCAGCAGGTACCTGGGCAGGTAAGTATGCCAGAGACTAATGTAACACAACTCCATGGAGAGACTCTGAAAGGAAAAAAAAAAAAAAAAGGAACTCAGGCAGTTGGTGAAACTCCAAGGCAACCACATTTCCCAACAGGTCACAACATGAGATAAGCAGTGGTGACAGAAACCCAGCCTCTTCACGTGGAGGAATAAGAGGCTACTGCAGGGTCTGGCTACTGCTGTCCCTGTCCCAGGTCCCAGCAGTGGTTATATTAACCATCATTATTGTCAGGCACACCACCACAAAATTCCCCTTTCTCACCTGCATGTTGAAGAACAATTTGACCAGTAAATCTCTGCACAGAAATACAGACACAAGCTGAAACAGGTGTAGAGGGGAATGAATGCTTTGCATCTCAGATCAAAATGAAATGCGTTAGAAAATCAAGCCTAGGTCAAATTTTCCTTGCCAAAGAAACAGTATCAGTGATAAGAAGAAATAACTACAAACAATATTACATTGCTGAGAGCACCTCAGACTACACATCTTTCTATTAACTGGAGCATGTTCCACCTAAGTCCATTTAAGTCAACAATTTTTCTGTATTTACTGCTCTGTATCTGGGAGACAGGAAATTTTTCATGTTCATTTTCTTTCTGAGTTTCCCTCTTCTTTTCTTCACTTCCTTATAGGCTCTTCTCTTCAGTGTTTCCTGGCCTTACTTGAATCCTTAGAGCCTCTTCAGGATCACGTTAAGACAGTGTCTTCCAAGCGCAAAAACCAAGATCTCTTTTTAAGTCTATAAGCATCAGTGCTTGCTGAGTGAAGCAACTCCTCATCTTTCAGCTCAGATTTTCTGTAATCACAAGATGTGACAGGCCTGAAATGATCCACCAAAAAACCTGAGTGTGATTAGCCACTAAATTAGCCACTTCAGGGAACATGCACCTGTACCTAGGTATGTGTGTGCATATTTTGTATCTATAACAAATTACCAGATTTGAGGTGGATCATTTTTCTGTTGATTATTGAAGCAGTTTCGTTGATTCTTACTGCTCTAAGGAAAGCACTGTATCACAAGCTAAAGTCATAATAGTCACTAATGTACTACCAAAAGCATTTTTATTGCTAAAGCTATGCTGTCATTTTGTTATTTTGTTCTCTTGTTTTCTCCTTTTCAGCATTATCAGTTTTTATAAGAATGTCTAAGGAAAAAACACTTTGTTATTTTTTTTAATATCAAATATTACCATAATCTTCCAGTGCTCATACACAGCCACAGGCTTTGCAGGTAAGAGGAAGGACTGTATTGATTGCATGAATGCTGCACTGGGCCAAGTCTGAAAGTCAATCCTTTGGTAGGTGGACTCTTTTTAAAGTTCAGTTTTAAGAGTTTAAAAGAAAAAATACCTACTGGTTTACCTTTCATTCATCTTTAGGGTGAGGAGGAGAAAACAGCTGGTGGCATCTATGAGGAGCATTGAGGGTAGGTGAATGCACAGCTTCCTTCCTCACCTCCCCTTACAGACACACATCTCAGACTTTTGCATGGAATTTGCTTTAAAAATATCTTCAGAGAAGCCAGGTAGGAAATGTGGGGGATTCTTGAAATATTTTGTTGAAAATAGCTACTCCTGGTTTTCACTTTACTTGCCTGTGAACAGTATCTGGAAAGACCTCCTCAAGCACTCTCACAATTTATGTGTAATTACTGCTCACCAATAACAAAAACATTTCTGCATTATCAACACTGTTTTCAGCACAAATCCAAAACACAGCCACATACTGGCTACTATGAAAATGAAGTCTATCCCAGCCAAAACCAGGACACTGCTTTGTGTTCTGTTGCTCCTTACATCCTCTAGGGCCTTTCTTGCTCTGCCTCAGGTCAGCCTCATCACCTGTCTTCTCGACTGTGGTACTTACAAAAACCTCCACCTTTCTTAGAGGTAAGTTGCTAAAGGTTTGGCTCATTAGGGTGGCTCTTCTCCCTTGTAGTTCAGTGTCTGGGAATATTAATCATGTGTTCATTATCAATAATATTACCTGTTTCTTTTACCTAACAGTAAGTGTTGATTTTTTGTTAAATAAGCCTATCTGTGCTACTGTTCGTACAGCATGCAGCTGCAGGTTTTAGATCTTCTGTTTGGTTTTCATTCCCTAAACAGGAACATTCAGCACAGGAACATTATCTACAGGCATAAGAACTGGAGCAGAGCATCAAGGCCAAAAGTTTTCAGTGCTATTATTTACTGAAGGAACAATACATTCTGAGACTTCAGGAAAATAAGTACAGAGTTACACTGTGAAATGCAAAGAAGACAGTAACATGGGAATGCAGGAAAGAGGGGGGAAAAGGAGGAATAGGACAGAATATTACTAAGAAAGAGTATAGGAGAAATGAAGAAATATAAAGGAGACAAGAGGAAAAGAGGGGAGCTGAAAATGAAGTAAGAATAACAGAGAGATTGGGGAGAAGACAAAAAGAATCTTCAACTTCTAAGATCTCTGACTCATTTCACTAATTTCACTGATGTACTTGAATGCTGACCACTGTATTATGAAGTTGAGCTGATGGGTGAGTTAGTGTTCTTGCAACCTTTTTTCACTTCCTTGTAGAGATTCAAAAAGCTATTTCTACCTACTCATGAGCAGTGCTCATATCAGCCCAACCTGCATCTGAGAGCTGACAGTGTCCCTGTCCTGGGAGACTGCTGGTGCTCAAAGCCACATCTTGCCATGTACCTCTGTGTTTCCATTCATACCCCCCATCTACTTCTTGGCACATCACAGTTAATTTTTAAAAGAGATTTTAATTCAAATGTTCCTGTTCTTTCTTCTCCCAAATTTTCTGTACAAACAACAGATTGCATTGCATCTGACATGTTGCTCTAATCTACAAAGGGAAAACCAAACAAATAATGCTGCTTTTCAGTTCTTTCTGTCAGACCTCCTACATCTCTCTCTTTTGCCAGATGTTTTTTCTTGGACTTCCTCCTAAATACTTCTGCTTTGTTTTCTGTACGATTATTTAACTTAGCTTTCCATTGACTGCCTGGGTTTTACCGCTTCTACACAGTTTCACAAACACCCTGCTAATTCTTCCATTCTCTTTTGAAGCAAAGAGATATTATTCCCATTTTACATGCAAGGAAAATGAAGGAGGGAGGTTGTGAAGTTCACAGAAAGCACTCTGCCTGCACCCAGACTACAAAATCATGGTATGGTCCCCTATTGTTGCTGTAACCAGTGTTCTGTGTCAGACTCTCTTTCCCAGATTTCCCGTTTTGAGTATCACAGACACAAAGACTTCATTGCCTATATATTGTGGTCATGAACAACTTCCTTTGAGCCTGGAGTGCAGTGACCTTCATAGGTCAGGAGGCACTCTGTGAACCTCCTATTGCTTGGCAGTACAACAACAAAATCAACTACTAATACAGTGCCCTGGAGAACTGAATAAACTCTATTGCTTTTCTCTGCTTTTTTACATTCTTTGATCAAATTTTCAAAATTTTCAATAAAGAGCACAGGAGAACAAAAGCTACTAGTTCAGCTTCAACCACTTGCATATAGAGCTAATTCCTGTGGAAGATTATTTTTAAAACATATGGAAGCACGTGTTTGCTGATCAAATAATGTATCTTCTTTTTTTTTTTTTTTTTTTTTTTTCAAATTGTGTTCCAAAATGCTGCTGTGGCTATCAGACAATTAGCTTATTCACATTTCTCTAAGCCAAAAAAACAAATAAAAATCTTCTATTTAAAAAAAAAATAAATAAATTATGTGTTCATTTCAAGTCAAACCTGAAACCTACTAGTTTTCACACATGAAGGGAGTTCTCTTTATATCAGCTACTCCCTTTACACTTTATATGTGAGATTGTTTTATTGTATGCTTAACCAGAAACTGAATTTTATAATTGGTATTAGAAAAGTTCTCTCATCTGGGAACAGAAGTGATGTTACTGCTACAACTTCAAGGATTCTTAAAAACTGAGTAAAAATGCTAAAATTTAAGTTAATTCTCTGTAATCCCTGAAGTAAATGGCACAAATTGACATCAGCTAAATAAATTTGAGAAAAATCAGTTCCTGGACATTTCAGAAAAAGAACTACATGATCTGATTAAACTCCTTGGTCTTGTTGATCCTTCATTAATGATGAATTCTGAATGGTCATCTAATTTGTGGAAAAGTACACAATTCTTATGCCAATCAGAGTCATGTACACTCCATTCTTACCTTTGAACTGTACATAGAAGAAGCTACTTACCCGATTGAAATGTCTTCTTCTAAGGGGAAGATGTTTTTTAAACCTTCCCTGTCCTGCAGGGTGGTGAAAAAGACTGCTTTGTCTCAAGAAATATTATAAACACTTTGGATGGCAGATGATTTAATCAGATGATCAGTAATGAAGTGATATGTCATGGGCAAGCTTTTTTTTTTTTTTGTCAGCAGTTGCTCATTTCACTTTAATCTACTGTATCTCTTTTTGAATAGTTGAATCTATAAAATACAAATGCATAAAAATAACGTCAGATTAGACATCTTGAAACAAGGAGCTCTGTGTGAGAACTCAAATAACTGCTTTTGGCAGTAGAAGGGTACTGACACGAAATCTCTGTGGCTTTCAGAGGTTTCCTGAGATTAGATAATTTGAAATAAGAAATTAATGTATTTTCTAAATGAATCTGTCATTTCCAAGATTCAACAAACCAGCAGAAGGACCCAAAATCCCACAGTAGTTCTTGTCTTCTTAGCTGCAAATGAATCTAGTTTTCTATCTGTCTCAAAGCTATTACTATACACATTGTTCCAGAGGCCCTTATAAGCAACACATTTCATGTTCATATTTTCGGTGGGAGTAAGTTTCAATTACATTTGGCCCTGAGGATTTTCCCTTTTTTATAATTCTTAACATAATGTTGGTCTGTGCTGAAAAAGTGACACTGTGATTGTCATCTTCAAATAATTTCTGCAGCAAGAGGGCTCTTGCAAATTCCCACCAATAAATTGACTGTATAGCAATCTCTTTACATTTACTTAATGAGTATTCAAGTAAGTTCAGTTCTGTAGAGTCATTGCTTCGGGATCTGCTTGTACTCATCACAATATTGAAGCTCCTATTTACCCATATTCTCAGGATGCTCAAAGTCAGGGTGATGCTTGCCTAGACTGCTAATAACTTGAAATTGGTACTACCAATGATACAAACAAAGCCTGGTTGGCTAGGTTATTCATCAAATGCATACGTAATATCTCAAAAATCTAAACCTTCATTCCCTCATAAATATTATTATCTTCTACATTCTATTTTTTTTTTCAATTTTGAGTAAAAATTCTCCCAATTACTTGCAAGTGTGTCTGATTGTACTTGGCTCTTAAGGGCTGCACTGCTTAGCTCTTCAGTATCAGCAAGTCAAAGCAAAGTTTTGGCTGTTTGATTGGGCTGTGTGAGGTGGCTTTGCATAGGGGTCAGCTCTCTCCTGCTGGGAAGGTACCCATGGATGGTACCCAGGATGTTCATGGTGCCTGGATAGGTGATGGCTTCATCAGCGTCATGTGATGGTGAGACACATTGCCCAGAAGTTTATAGTAAAGGTGTGTATCTTCTGAGACCCTTCACAGTAAACCCTCTCCTGAGCACATGTGAAAAATGGACCATAAACAGTCTTCCTGTACTTTACTTCCTTCTGTGCATTTACCCAAAACCTGACGAACACATTGGGATCTGCTTTAGGACCATCTATAGATTAATAACTCAGTGACTGGGGCACCTACATTGAAGTATCTCTGGAGACCAGACACACTGGCCAAAGCTTTTAATTAAAGACCAACACGCCTAATAAATACCTCAGCTAGTTGTTTGGGGTTTTTTTCTGAGTCCCTGGAGAGAAGCTGGGGTGAGGGTTTTCTGTATAGGCACAAAGCCCCTCTCTCATACAGTCAGTCTTCCTTTTCCCTGAGGCTTCTAGTTGTGATTTTATTTATTATTTATAAAGCAGCTGAAGTATCTGAAGCATCTCTCATACAGAGACATAGTGCCTCACATGAGGAATTTGCAATCTAAATAATGAAGCCTTGGGGCCAAATCCATTGCTGACACAGGCAGGCACAGCTCCACTGTGTTCAGCTGAGTTGTGCTTGCATATTCTAGCAGCAAATGTTTAATATGGTGTTTACAAAATCAGATGTTGCTACTGAAATAGTTCTGATGTAGTGAATTTGATTCAGTGTTTTTACAGCAAGAGGAAAAGATTGCTTTGCTGCATAAGTGTCCTTGTCTGTTTGAATGGAGTTTGATATTCAACATACAAAACAATGATTTAAAAATCCAAACAATTAGATACTCACTTCACCAGGGGCATGTAACTTAAGAAGCAACTTATTTACGTTGTATTCTTCTTTAAGTTGAAAAGCAAGGGCTACAGATGTAAAAGATAAACAGAAGTGAAGTTAAAACAGCATCGTCTATGACTCCAAGTGCATATGTGCACTCATATATTGTGGTGAGCTGGACCTTTAATTTCTCTCGATTGCCTCCAACCCTCTTGACCTGTCTTTCAGCATATCCTTCTGCCATTAACCTGGTAGAAGCAAACAGGCTTTCCACTCCCTATATTCCATCTATTATTGTTATACCCTTAGTATTGCAAGTAGAAGCACTAAACTTTGAAATGTGTTGACAGTTGTGGGAATTAATCTCTTCTCAGCATGCCTACTACAGACAAGTAAAAGATTTTACCTATTTCTTACTTGCAGTGGATATACGTAACTATAATTTTCAGGACTGCTGAGTCCCTGAGGCAAATAGTAGCATGAAGACCACAGATTTTTCAGATCAAATCTTCACTTTTCAACAGTTTTGGACAGCTATGGTCCTTGCTGTTTTTCAGGCAGTGCTGTCTTTGTATATGTTTCTCTTTATCAGATTTTGTACTGAATTTGTAAGCAGTGGTGTAAAAGGATACCTACGCCAAACTCTGTGAAACTATGAAGTGTTAAAGGAGAGCTATCAACGTGTACCTCATTTTAACATAGTGGCTTTGACTGTCTGAAGAGATATTAAGGAAACCAGGCAGGATGAGGGGATTCAGGGTCAGATGGCAGGATGAGGATGGAACAAGGCTGGGAGGGAATGAAGGCTTGGTGCAGCGCCACGGCTGGGCACAGGCAGGGCAGCAGGGATGGAGCAACCCTTGGGGCCGGGGATTGGCCCCTGCCCTGAGCCCCACAGCCAAATCCCCTACAGAGAAGGCGAAGAGGAACATGTATTCAGGTCCCCTGACAGGAAGAATGGCACTCATCTCTGTTCAGTATAACCAACTTCCTCAAGGCAAAGTAGCTTCAGAGATGCTGGAAAACACAATGGATGATATTTCATACAGCAATTTCCCCACTTTTTCCTTTTTTCTTCTCTGTGGAGGATAAGAAGGCTCTAATACTCAGCCCATCCTCCAGAAGACCCCACTGAGGTCGCGGCTGCATTGGCAATAGATGCTGCCACAGCGAGTCACTTCTGTGGAGACCAGCTAGCTGTTGCTCTGAACAAGGGAAAGGAGACTTACAGGAATCTCACTTTTTCACTTTTAGCACCTGAGAATAACTCATAAAATAATGGTAGAATCAAAACCACATAGTTTCTGTCCTAGTAATCTGTGTCCAAATTATGGGGGATTTTACCCCTGAGTCCTGAACTACAGAGGCAAATTTCTTGCTTGTATACACCGTATATATTCTCAGCCATTTCTCAGATTGTCAATAATCACAGCATATGGATATCAGGTCTTTTCTTCAATGGCCATACATTAAGTCAAGAGTGACAAGCATAATCTGCAAGTTATTTCAGATTCATCTATTATTCCCTTTCCCACTTTTTTGTTAATTTCTTTACTCAGCATTGAAGTAGGACATTAATTATGTAATGTTGCAAAATACACGAAATTAAATTGAAAAAACCACTTACAAATATTTTTGTGAATCTTTTTTAACTACAAAGAGTGTAAATCTATTGTCCCGAGAGCCATCATGAATATTTATATTCTGCCAGCTGTCTTAAATAGACCACATAACTTCTAGGCCTCTCTCCCAGGCTGTGCTGTATGCCTTTCTGCACACCACAGCACTGGAAAGGTACTCCATCTGTAGAGCTGGTTCCAGCGTGGCTCTTCTACTTAATCCATCAAATATAGTGAGATGTCAGTGTCCTAGAAGGATATTATTCAGCAAGAGTGAGGTCAGCAAAACCTGACCCTGAAAGAACATAGCTTTGTCAACTGGAGCATACTCATCAAGGACATTTCTGGGTCTCTGGGGAGAAAGTCCCTCTCAGTGCAACTCCATCCATTTAAACCAGTTCTCCACTCCCTCACGCCGAGTCTGGACTTGGCCCATGGTCAGGTCAGTGTTTTGTCATAAAGCCATGAACAGATTTCTACATCTGCAAATCTGTGCAGACTCTGTCCCATGGTTTGATGAAATCATCACATTCCAGACAAGTTTTTAGATAATTTCTCTTTAAGGGTTTAACATACTTGACATCTGAGCTACATTTTTTTATTATTATTAATGATGAATGTAGAGATTAATCACTGACACCGTTTGGCCAGCATGATGTCATTTAAACCAGAATCTGATCTATTGCACCACAATATCCCCAGAGTAATTCTAAATGAGCTCAAAGAGGTTTGTAATT
This sequence comes from Hemiprocne comata, assembly GCA_020745705.1. Lineage (NCBI taxonomy): Eukaryota > Metazoa > Chordata > Aves > Apodiformes > Apodidae > Hemiprocne > Hemiprocne comata. Next base: position 11,839,357 of record CM036616.1, on the reverse strand, counting down.
GAGCAAAAGTATGTGTGCGTGAGCATATTTTTATATATTCTGATCAGCAAGTGTTTAAATCACATTCAAGTTCAGTTCTCCTGCATGTATTCTTAATATATATTATGTTATTAAAATTTCATTTTGGGTTTTGCTTTTATCTATACATTCCTTTTCCTGCAAATTAGATCAAAGCCTATGGGATCAGAAACAAATCTAGAAAAAAAATAAAATAGAAAAAGCTGACTATTTTTGTTAAGATTTTTTGCCTTTATTATTCCTACAGCCAATTTGTTTGAAGAGGTAGGGAGATGTGGTATGAATGCACAAACAATGTACATGTCAGACTTACCCATAACTAATTGTGGGTAGAATCTGGCTCACAAAGCTCAGGAAAAAAGCAACATATGAGCCCACCTCTTATTTTATGGGTAACATGTTGTACTTTTTGTTAGCTCCAAAAGAAAACAAAAACCATTTTCCTGTAGAAATGTTGATGGACTGGAAAAACAATGGAGGGATGAACAAAAAAGCAAACAAATTCCACCAAGTGGATATTGATTTTACCTCTCTTTGAACTGTGTCCAGGAATTAAATAACTGGACCACGATGTTATAACAAGTAGCTGGAATTTCTTAGACTTAAACATAATCAAGTTTGGTTCCATTAATTTTGTAACCTACAGTCACAAATTAAAATGAATTAGTAGACGTAATCATTTGCAAAAGTAGATTCGTTATTTTTTCCCAGCAACAATTTCAACACATGATCTGTAGATCCTGGAGACCTGTGGGTTATTTCTATAGTTTCTGAGAAAAGGAGTTAAGGATGGCAGCTTTGCAATAAATAGGTTTATATTCTTTCAGCTTCCCCTGGAAATTTTGTAGGGATCCTGAAACTGCACCCACTGGAACCATAATTCTCCATTTTATGCTACTTCAAATTGAAGGTACATCAGAAGAGGCACTGGAAATACACAGTTAAATCACTCTTAAGGTTGAGTTTTGCAGTGCTGGAGGTCTCTTTTTTAAAGAGACAACACTCGGACCAACATGTTTGGCCCTAGGGCAGGTCTGCGTAGCAGTACAAACACATAAGTCCCCATGTAAGCCCTGCATACTGTCCCCCTGCTCTCAGGATGGTCCCCCTGCACATACTGCCAGGTCCTCTGCCAGCAGCCAGGGTGCAGCTCAGGGCCCTCCTGGGTCCTCCATTTCTTTCTCAGGGCCCCGTGTCCCTTTCACAGCCAGCTCTGTTGGGGGTCCCTCCACAAGCCAGGCTTCCTCCGACCTCCTGCATCCTTCCCTAGCCAGCAGCACACTGGAGAGTGAGTCTCAGCCTGTTAAATGTTGAACTGTGAGTTAACACACTAAGACAAGGGTAGGTTAATTGGGATTCAGTTCTCAGTTTATACGAGCAGTGCAGGGACGCCAGCTGTGGAGAAGCCCTCCCATAGTTAGCATGTCTGCAGCATATGATATTTATATTTTGCTTCAGCTTGGAGCTGTGCGGCCTGGCCAAATGTCAGAGCAGACACTATGTAAACAATTGTACAGATAATGCTTTTTCTCTTGAACAGCAGAGGTATAACAGCTGTGCTCGTGTTTGCTCAGCATGCATATAACTGTATTGTAGTGATTAGAAAGTTTGGGGAGCTGGTTCTTTTCTTGGGTTTGGGGTTTTTTTCCTTTATTTTATTTTTTTCTTTTTCATAAAGAGCAAAGAATAGCTTTAACTTCCCCCAGGAACACAAGAGCCCTTGACCATGCATCACTACTAGACTTTTCTAAGCTTCTTGAACCACATCATCAGATTTCTAAGAACAGAGTATTATTAGATCTTACACACGTTTTCAAAACACAAGGGAGTTTTCCAGTGTCAAGTGATGGGATCAATCTCTAGAAAATGCTTTTAGAGTCATAATTTTTTATATGGAAAGAAAACATGCTGTTGTGCACAGAAGGATCTATGTACTGCTTATACACTGGTATTATAACTTAATGGATACTATTTTTCTATTATTTGCCTGTTATACTCTATTACAATTTTTAATGTTGAAAGGGAAAGAGAAATACACACTACACACATTCTGACACAGAGAAATATTAAGCTATATGCTCCTTCCAAAAAGTCTCATTTCTTATGTTCCTCATGTTTAGTGTATTAGTACTAATACACTAAACAGAGGTTGAGAAATCATGCATTACCTGAGAAAACTAATAGAACGGCTAGTTAAATTAGTCCTTTCATGGTAAACCTCCATTTCTGCAAAAGACAGTGCTGTGGACTACAACACTTCAACACAGACCTCTGGTCTGTGTGGAAAGCCATCCCTATGGAAGCAGGGCAAGATTAAATTGATTCTCCTCCCTTCTCATCACCTCTGCATTTTCTCTAGAGAGGAACAAGGTTTTTGTGTGCTGAGTTCCTTCACAGGAACAGTGCAGCTGGCACTAATCTTCTCTCAGAGTATGTTTTTTACCCACTGCCCATAGAGAAAAGATTGTAGAGTGCACCCAGTTTTATTTTTAAAATTATGACCTAGACTGAACTCCAGCTGTCATATGTTACTGAAGTTTTCTTATTAATAATATTTTCTCAGCCTGTGTTTACACAGTTGGTAATAACTTATTGAGTGCATTCAGATCAGATACTTGATACTAGTTGAAAATTAAGTTCAGAGACAGCTAGGCAAGAAAGAATAATTCATATGTGTTCCTAGAGTGTTTCTTTGAAATAGAAGTTCTGTAGTTCTGGTAATTTTAATTTATTTTTTTAAATTATAGTTACTATGAATCTCTAATTCTGTAATTGAAGCATTTGTCCAAGGCATTTTTACTGAAAAGAGCTTTTAAAAAATTCATGTTTAATTACTATTTGAAAGTAAATTTTGTCAGCATTTAAAATAATTGCACATTATGCATATTAGTTGCTATATTATAAGTAAATGACATAGGAACTATAGCATCAGCTTCTTGTATTCACTCCAGTGCCTGGAAACACTGATTGGTTTTGTCCTCTGCATTTTACGTAGCATGAGTACCTCTGAAGAATGAAAGTTCATAATCTAATTTAATCTAATGGAAGGGAGTTTAATCATACACATCTTTTAAGAAATACTGAATTCACACAAATACATCTGAGACCAGTAAATATTTCATTTGGGTACCACACACAGAGGAATATTCCTGACTTTACATAACATCCATCGGCTCATGTGATAGAGATTACCTCAGTAACTTCTATTATTAAAAATTGGTGAATTTATTATTCTGTGGGGGGAAAAAACAACAGAAAATGTGAGTTTTCTTTAAAGACTGAAAACCTAGAAGTGTTTCAACTACATGAGGGAAAATTCAATTTTCTGTTTATATGTGCAGTGAAAAATGGCAATATTTTTAAGGAAGCTGATCATCTCATGAAAAATTATGGTTGCAAAACCAACAGAATATTAGACTAGAAAGTAGTGGTTTATTTCTTTAAATGATAGATGCACTAATTGAGTTTAGAAAGTAGTTTACAAGAGGAAAGTCATTGTAAATATCTTGTGATATTCCAGAAACCTGGCTAACAGAATAAGCATTAAAAGACCATTGCACAGTGCAGTTTAGAGCAGGTTTGAGTTAAAGCAGCTATTTGGGGCAGTACATTTTTTTGAGTTTAGGCTTATATATTATCAAGGAGCAAGTGATTTATGTTGCTATTAAGACTCTATCAAAAAATACTTCCAACCCTATATTTCCAACAAATAATTTTATTTATAAATTTTCTTTTAGACTATGAAGTCCATTAACAAAATATACAGAATCTGGTTAAGATAATAAATACTTACCCATAGGTGAAATGCTTCCTCTAGTTACCCAAATTACAGTTGTTCTCCTGTAAAATTGGTTAGTATCTCCACACTCTCCACCTTCTGCCCTTCACACAAAGAGGTTGTCCAGAAGACTTACTAGTCTTGAGAAATCACTGTGCTTTTCTAGTGCTGTTTGGCAGAGTAAGTTAAACCCCACCAAGGCACCCTTGATGCAGCCTAAATGTGACCACAACAGGAGCCAGAACAGAGAAACTGTTCTGCTCACCCATTTTGGACTGTTTTCCTAAGCAAGGTGCCAGAGCATCAAAGTTGCCCAAGCCAAGGCAGGAGCTGTGCTGCACCTTCATACGGTGAGGGTGACCACAAGGAGATGAGCAGGGTTCTGCACAATGGTGTTTTGCAGAGCTGGAAGCACGCCCAGTGGATAAGAGGGATGCCAGGATCTGCTAGGTGAGGCAAGGGTCTTAAAAATCACTTAGAATCACACAGAATCATCATGATTGGAAAGGACCTCTGAGATCACCGAGTCCAACAATCAACACAAAAAAAACCCCAAACACATACAACCACAGACACCTCACCAGAAAACACCCACAAAAAACCTGAAACAACAACAACAAAACCCAAAACAAAAAACCCAAAACAAAACACCAACCTACAACCTTGGCCACTAGAGCATGCCCTGAAGTGCCACATCTACACATTTCTAGAATACATCCAAGGATGGTAACCCCACCACCTCCCTAGGGGGGCTGTTCCAGTACCTGACCACTCCTTCAGTATAGAAATTCTCCCTAATGTCCAATCTAAACCTCACCTGGTGCAACTTCAGGCCATTTCCCCTAGTCCTGTCGTTCTTTACTTGGGAGAAGAGGCCAACAACCCCCTCCTTACAACCTCCTTTCAGGTAGTTGTAATGGGCAATGAGGTCTCTCCTCAGCCTTCTCTTCTCCAAACTAAACATCTCCAGTTCCCTCAGCTGCTCCTCGTATGACTTGTTCTCTAGATCCTTCAACAGCTTGGTGGCTCTTCTCTGGACATGATCCAGCACCTCAATTCTCTTTTTATTGTTGATGAATTTATAAAAACTTTTTTTTGTCCCTTATGTCAGTGGCCAAGTTGAGCTCCAACTGGGCTTTTGCCTTCACAATTTTCTATCTGTATGACCTAACGAGATCTATGTACTCCTCTTGAGTTGCCTGTTTGTTCTTCCAAAGGTGGTAAACCCTCCTTTTTTCCTAAGTCCCAGCAAAAGCTCCCTGTTCAACCAGGCTAGTCATCTTCCCCACCCTTTGATCTTGCAACACAGGGGGACAGCCTGCTTCTGGCCCTAAAGATTTCCTTCTTGAAGAGTGTCCAGCCTTCCTGGATGCCCTTGCCCTTCAGGCCTGTCTCCCAAGGGACTCTCTCAATCAACGTCCTGAACAGGCCAAAGTCTGCCCTCCAGAAGTCCAAGGGAGATGTTTTGCTAACCTCTCCTTACATCACTAAGAATTAAAAACTTCACCATTTCATGATCACTTAGCCCAAGATGGCCTCAAATCACCACATCTCACCCTAGTCCCTCTCTATTTGTGAACAAGAAGCCCAGTGAGGCACCTCCCTTGTAGGCTCACTTACCAGTTGTGTCAGGAATTTCCCTTCCACACACTCAAGGAAACTCCTAGCTTGCCTGTTCTCTGCTGTGTGGTATCTCCAGCAGACACCGGGTACGTTGAACTCCCCAACCAGAATAAAGGCTGAGAATGGCAAGACTTCAGCCAGTCGCTTATGAAATACTTCATCTGCCTCCTCATCCTGGTTGGGTGGTCTGTAACAGACTCCCAGCACAATATCTGCCTTATTCGCCTTCCCCTTCATCTTTACCCATAACTACTCAACTCTATCATCACTTTAATCGAGCTCTGTACAATCAAAACACTCCCTAACGTACAGAGCCATACCACTGCCTCTCCTTCTTTGCCTATCCCTTCTGAAGAGCTTGTATCCATTCATTGCAGCATTCCAGTTGTGACAGTCATTCCACCATGTTTCCATGATGCCAACTACATCATAGCTATCCTGCTGCACAATGGCCTCCAGCTCATCCTGTTCATTGCCCTTGCTACATGCATTAGTGTAGATGCACTTGAGCTGGGCTATCGATTTCACCCCCATCTTTGACAGTTCATCCCTAGCCTCATCTCTGGAGGGCCTGGTTTTATCTTCTACCCATTCTGAGTCAGGTTTAAAGCCCTGTCCATGAGCCCTGCTAACTCTTGCCCTAGTACCCTTTTCCCCCTACAATACAGGGTTTTCCCATCCATTGCAAGCAGACCCAGTGTCCTGTAAATCAAATCATGGTCAAAAAACCTGAAATCCTGCTGGCAGGAAGTCCTGCTGGCAGCACCAGGTTGGGAGGCAGGCATTGATCTGTCAGGTTTTCTCATTTACCCATTCATTGTTCTGCAGAACGGGAGGGATAGAGAAGAACACGACTTATGCTCCCAATCCCTTGACCAATCACCCCAAGGCCCTGAAATCTCTCTTCCTTGCCCTCAGACTTCTTCTCTCTACCTCATCACTGCCTACCTGAAAGATCAAAAGAGGGTAGTAAACTGAGGGCTGTACCAGACCAGGAAGTTTCCTAACCTGGGCCCCGGGGAGGCAGCAGACCTCCCTGTGGGAAAGGTCCAGCCGGCATATGGGACCCTCTGTTCCCTTCAGAAGAGACTCTCCTATAACAATCACCCTCCTCTTGCTCTTAATAGAAGCAGTCTCAGTGCATGGAGCTGGCTGCTTTGGCAACTCCCTGGATGAGGCTTTATCCACATCCTCATTGCCCTGGTCCTCTATCTCCAGAGCCCTGTATCTGTTCTGTAAGGAGATCTGGGGAGATGGGGGAGATTTGGAGGCAACTAGCCTGCTGCCCCAAAGAGAGACCTGCTTCCATTCCCCCCTCATCATCTCTTAGGTCCCCTCCTTCTGCCTGGTGACAAGAGGGCTGGGGATTCTCTTCCTCTCACAGAGACTCTACCTGCTGCCTCTTCCCTAAGGATAACAGGGTCTGGCTCCACCAGTCTATTTCCCTTTCATATTCCCAGATAGTCCTTTATCTCTCCACTTTCTCCTTCAGCTCTGCGACCAGGCTGAGCAGATAATTTACCTGGTCTCAGCGCACACAGGTGTTGTCTTTGCTGTCCTTTGGCAAGAGTTACAGGCTCAGACATTCCATACAGCCCAAGACCTGGACAGCTCTGTGTTGCCAAAGTAGGTCGGTCTGGGTCACCACATTTCTTTTGGCTGTGGATTGAATGGAGACCATTGTTGGATTTTTTCCTAGGAGGGTGAGGACTTCCAGCCGAGCTCCCCCCGCCCGTTGCCCTGCCTGTGCAAACTGCCACATGAACTGCCGCACTACGCCCTTCTGAGGCACCATGCCCTGTTTGCTGCGCTCCTGGTCGCTCGCGTTCCCTGAGGGTTCCTCTAGTACCTGAAAGGGGTTGTCCTCGCCCGTGCTGAGCCAGAGCCACTGCTCCCCAGCAGCTCACTCTTCCTGCTCAGGGAGATGTCGGGCTGGGGCACCCTCTCTTTCCTTGAGCTTCTGCCGGGCTTTTGCCACTGAGGAAGGGTTTCCCGGGGCTGCCCCCCAATCTGGAGTTCTTCACCTCAGTGACTTCACTGAAATGAAATCCCAGGCACCTGTGGACACTTTCGAAAGAGCTATGGCTTTGGAGCTGGTGGCTTGGTTATGTTTCACTCTGCCTGTTTTGTGATGCACAGGGCTATGACATTGTGTCATTCCCATTAGGATCTGTTGTCTAACACATTGTGCTTGTAAGGCCCCAAGACACAAGTGGTTGGGCAGTAGGCTGTGAACACGCTTCTGTGCCAAATTTGTGTAACCCTACAGCCCAGGCTGATCTTAACACTGTCACCACTGTTGTATTGGTGTATAGCAATGGCAAAACCCCCACTGGCTTTCACATTTCAGCCATTTACATTGTCTAAATACTGGAAACACGGGACCTTTAAGGGGATTAAAAATATAGGAGAATGAAGCTGTCAGAGGAGTCTGGGTTAACAGGAATAAGATGATGACTCAGTAGCAGCTTTGTCAGGGCTGCTTCAGCAGTTCATATTGCTGTTTCTGTTCTTTAGCAGGGGAAGAGCTTTCACAATTAAAACACTGCATTTTGCCCCGCTAGTGTAGTCAGCCTAGCAGAGACTCTTTCATACCACTCCACTGATTTACAGCAGAAGCAGCTTTGACTATAACTGGACTAAATTTGGAAAACAACTCTTAAACCACTTGGTGTAACAGCAGCCAAATTTCACATACCAGTTACAAAATTCACACAACATAGTGATGATCCAAGTGCTTGAGTGTTCTGATACTGGCAAATACATTCAGTTATTCCATTTTAATTTGCTGCAAAGACTTAGCAGAGCTTGAAATATATTCATTTCCAGACTCAGTCACAACAGCTTGGGGTAGGCAGCAGATAAGGTTTTGTTCACAGGATAACTTTCAACACCATCTGTATTTTTCCTTGCATTGTTAAGAACTAACTTGAGTGTAGTCTGAGGATAGCCTGTTGTTCTTAAGTTTTAATGGGCTGTTTATTATTTTAGGAGTAGGACAGATTCTCTGCTTTTATATCACTCTTTTCATAATATTAAAAAAAAAAAAAAAGATACAAAGACACCTTCATCAGAATTTCCCTTTACACTAAAATTGAACTTTAATTCAGTGATTTCCTGACAATTTCCTTAGACTAGAAGAACAAGATATGTCTTGTGAAATGCTCATGTCTTGCAATTACAGAAAGCTCTGAGGCTGTGGTATGCAACAGTTGTTCTGCAGAAGTACTGGCAGTAGCTGTTCAAGATCTGAGTGTTCACTTTTCATTACTTAAGAAGGGCTATTTTATTATTTCCATGTCTTATTGTCCATGCAGTATAATATCTGATTTGATGTGTGAAGAGCTATTCATTTCAAACCAGCTCTGCGCATTAGGCTAAGAAAAATAAATCATTTAGTCAAATCATTATAATGTAACAGCTTTTGTATCCGAGCTGAAGCAAAAGCCCCATTTACACTGTCTTATCTGCTAAGACTGCAGGAGAAAACTCAGCTGTGGACTAGTGTACTTGGGAACTAACATGTTTAATTTTTAACTCAGATGTAAGCAGTTAACTAAGATGCCAACTAACTTAGGCATCTCATTGTACTTTTTCACTACACATCTAATGGCTACTGTCCACTTAGGTAGAGTTACCAGTTTAATTTAAGCACCCTGCGTGGTATAGTGCCACAGAAGTCAGGGCCATGTCAGATGTGACACACTGGCTTGTTGTGATTGCAGGGTCTGCTACACTACAACAAATGTGGGCAACCTTATTTATCATTACATATATGTTTGCTTAGTTAGATACATATACGTAAACAAAGTTGCAAAAAAAAAAAAAAAGTCATTTTCTTGAGTTCCTGATAAGAAACATTGGGCCATTAAAGGAAAGACAAGCTGTTGACATGGAAGGGATTTGCCAAAGTATCAAGCCGCTTCCTAATCTGGTTTCCTAAATGGCAACAATTTTACGCTGAGCTGTTTTGAAAATTGGGCCCCACTACCTAAGATCTACATTTGTGGGCTTTAGGAGCATTTGCAGGTTTACTCAGTGCAGTGAGTGACAACCAAAATGGTGGCATTTATTACCCAAATCATGCAACTCCCCTCAGAGCTGTGAAAGCAAATACACCTCTGCTGAGTCACAAAATGGTTGAGGCTGGAAAGGGCCTTCTGCTCAATAAGGGTTTCTAAGTGCAGGGTAATGGGGGCCATGCAGACTTGGGTTTTGAGTATCTATAAAACCATCCTGGGCAAGCTGTTCACTGTCCTGTGTATCCCCTATAGACTTTATTAAGAATAGAGGTTTCTCTGAATCATAGAATTCTAGAATGGTTTGGATTGGAAGAGACCTTAAAGATCATCTAGTTCTGACCCCTCTGCCATGGGCAGGGACACCTCCCACCAGACCAGGTTGCTAAAAGCTGCATCCAACCTGCCCTTGAACACTTCCAGGGAGTGAACATCCACAGCTTCTCTGGGCAACCTGTTCCAGTGCTTCACGCCCCTCAAAAGAAATAATTTATTCCTAATATCTGATCTAAATCTCCCATCTTTCAGTTTAAAGCCATTACCCCTTGACCTATCACTACAAGCCCTTGTAAAAAGCCACTCCCCAGCTTTTTTGTAGGTCGCTTTGGGTGCTGGAGGCTGCTATAAGGTCTCCCCAGAGCCTTCTCTTTTCCAGGAACCCCAACTCTCTCAGCCTGTCTTTTCATAGGAGAGGTGCTCCAGCACTCTCATCATCTTTGTGGCCCTCCTCTGGACTTGCTCCACAGGTACATGCACTTCTTGTGTTGGGGCTCCAGAACTGGACACAGTACTTGTGGTGGGGTCTCACAAGAGCAGACTAGAGGGGGAGCAGTATGGTGATTCTCACTCTCTACTCTGTACTTGTGAAGGTTTACACTGGAAGATGGTAGATTTAGGAAGAAATTCTTTCCTTTGAAGGGGGTGAGACAACAGGCTTCCCAGAGAAGTTGTGGATGTCCCATCCCTGGAAGTGTTCAAGGCCAGGTTGGATGAAGCTTTGAGCAACCTAACCTAGTCAAAGGTTTCCCTGCCCATGACAGGGGTTGGAACTAGATGATCTTTAAGGTCCCTTCCAATCCAAGCCATTCCTGGGGGTGCACTTCATCCCACCATCCATGTCACTGACAAAGATGTTAAACATAATATATAAAAGCAAAGTATATTATTAATATCACCTCATTTTAGTGGCAGGTGCATTACAGTGGAGATACAGCACTGGCTTTAACACTTTAATTTCTGATGTTCTGTATCTTTTCAGGGCTGTTTCATCCCTACTCCAGCTTGTCCTTGATTAGAGATCTACAAGGGAAAACTGAACCCTTTTCTACTAAGTATGTGATATGATGTCTAAACACTCAGTCTGTTTCTAAATCTTCAGCTGCTTCAGCTTTTATGATTACCAAAGCAATCTTCTGGACAGTACAAGCGGGAGTATTATTAAACCCTCTGTCCTTAAAAGCTTTTTCAGAATCCATTTTCTCTATTATCATCGTCTTGGAATTTGATAGTGTTTTGCAACAATAGCAACCAAAATTGACTTGCATTTCTCAGACCTAGGAAGGGAAGCTTTGTAGCCCGTCACTATAGCTCCCAAAAATAATAGCTTAGTAGAAAACACCAGCTTTTGCTCCAGCTATGTAGTTCTTATTTCTTTAAAATCTAGTGATTTTACAGTGTCATTGACATTCTGTTTTTTATTTGAACTTTTAGTATCCATATCTTATGTCATTTCTAGTCATAGCCAGAAAAAAACACTTTTTATAAAGCTATTTTTAAATTAAATTAAACCAAAATAAAACATCGCACACTATGGATGACTTGTCAGTAATCCCTTTATAATAAAATTGATAATTTTTTCTTGTGAATCAGAAATAAAAGGTGTTATTTTTTAATGAAAAATAGTATGTGAAAGATTGTTGACATTTTCTGATGAAAAAAAATGTGATTTAAAATTCTCAGAGGGTTAAGCTGGTTAAAATTTCCTGCTAATGTTTTCCAGATCTGAAAGGAGAATAACAGCATAAGAGACAGAAATTTTCCTTTTAACAACAAGATGTAATGGTGGTATCAAAATCCATTTCAGGTGGAGATATACCTGAACATATATATACACACTTGTATCTGGAACGCTGCTCACAGTACAAATGTCTCACTACAATAAGCAAACAACTTCTACATGAAACATTTTCAATAGTATTAAAAATAAGTTCAGTACTATGAGTGTCTTCTGCTGCAGACTATAACAGCACCCTGTAAAATGGCTGATGATCTCTCCAGAGCAGAGCTCTCAGAAACAGAAAGCAGCAGCATACCAAAAGCAAGTGGCATAATCAACTCACTAAATCCAAACAGCAGGAGTTTCAGCACAACTGTCTTTCAATCCAAATTTCTAGCCATCGACAGGGAAATCCAAAGTTTTGAAGCATACATTTATATGGCCATGATATTCAACTCAGCTTTTACACCTTAAGTTTCAGTGCTCATGTCCAGTGTAATAATTTATGGCCATTTGATATTGCTCACAGGTATTTTGTCAGCTTCAGAACACGGTGAGGTGTCAAATCTAATTTTTCTCACAGCTCCTGCACACCAGTAGTTTGCCATTCAAAGAGCTATCAGACTGAATCATTATGCTACTTCTACCACCAAAATGAAAAAAAAATGCTGTAGGGGATCGTCTTCTTCCAACAGATGGCAAATGATTGCGAAGTGCAAAACAGAGTGGTTCAGCAGCACAGAGCTTAATGGTCATTGCTATGGTTTGTGCTGGCAGTTAGACTTTATGGTAACAGCTTTCAAAATTTATCAAAATTTAAAGTCCTGCTGCAACAAAACAGGAGCTTGATTAGCACATGGCTTCAAGCTGCCAATTACATGTAAACTTCTGCAAGCAATTTTGGCATGTGTTGGCTACTTCTTTGTTAGCACTTTCATCCGAACACTGGCACATCTAAGCTGCATCTGGTGGAGAGCCACAGCAACAGTACTGATTAATGAAAAAATATTCTGTGTGCACAGGTGAGTGTGTGTACACGTGAATGTGTATGTATGTGTGCAAGTGATCAGAGCTCCCTATAGTATGAGTCTGCTGAGAGGTGCTTTGGCACCTGCTTCCATGGGTTTTGGCGAAGACCTGGGCCAGCTCTGTTACAGCCTGGGAAATGCCCTCATCGACAGCAGCTGAAGCTGGCACATCTGGCAGTGAACCGCCCAAACCCACATTCCAACTCCAGGCACTGTGTGTGGCAAGCCTCTGTCACTGGAAAAAGGTTAGGCAGCTCGGGGCAGAAACACCTGAGTTTCCTGAAGCACATTGCAGTGGACCACAACTGCCAGAATCCTGCTTGCAAATATCCTGGTGGAAAAGGAAAAACTGTCAAAGTTTTACAGAGTAGAGAAACATCTCTAAAAAATACAGGCCTTTTGTCTCACCTCAGGGTCTTACTACTAGGAGAAATAGGTGATATAAGGATTATATTAGTCATTGGACTTCAACTAAATACTTAAGAAAATGTGATACTGGATAGAAAAATGCACACCCCCCAAAGCTAAGAAAATCTGTGTACCTTCAGCTCATGAATATCTCTGTGGTCCCTTCAAAACTGTTACATAGAAATTCACCTTTGCTTAAGATCAGACAAAGAGTGAGGAGCAGGGAAAGAAGTTGAGATGAGAGAGAGCAGCTGGGAGGGGATCAAGCATGTCGTTACCCTTTTGCAGACACATTTTAGGTGTATACCTAAAATATATACCTCAGTATATCAATGAAGAATGTTTAATTTGGCTCAAATACTATAAATGAGTCTGCATTTAAAAAAAAAAAAAGAAAAAAAAAAAAGTTGAAAGTAGTTTCCCAGTCAGCACAAGTACATACCAAACTGATCTCAAGTGGTGGTTTCAACAGCCAGAATTTAGGATTTCTTAAGTGCCCAAGGCCAGGGTGGATGGGGCTTTGAGCAACCTGGTCTACTGGGATGTGTCCCTGCCCATGGCAGGGGGGTTGGAACTAGATGATCTTTAAGGTTCTTTCCAACCCAAGCCATGCTGGTTCTATGATTCTTGCATCCGGACACACATGAAGGGAAAATGTTTGATCTTGACTGTCCTGATTATAGTTCTTATAACATCAGGCATTGTTCCGCTAGTGCAAATAATTAAACATATAAATTGTCAACATTTTTAATAATTACACAAATTATATATTATGTTTTAGGTATTGCAGAAATTTGTATTGAGATCTCATGATCAGATTTTTAAGGTATGTGTTGTTCAAACATGCAAATAGATACCTAATTTATTCACCATTTACAAGAGTATTAAGACAGTAGTTTAGGTATTCACATGCCTGTCTATCTTGGTGCGGGCAGTGCTGCAACTTCTATGCAGGTAAGTAATTACAAGATAGTGGTTTGAGCCTGTGCAACATGGCTGAAAAAAATATAGGCAGAGGTAACACAAAGGTCATGCAGAAGTGCTACTGTTTCAAGTACTTTTTGCTTTAGTATTTTGCGGCCTTGGGGAAGACAAGTGAAATTACTGGAGCAGAAAATAAACAAGAGAGATAAAGGATAAAAACACACCAAAAATTTATCCTAAAATGAGATAGTTGATATATTTCTGTTTCATGTGAAAGCCAAAGCTCATGGGCAAAGAATCTCATCCACCCAATAAACATATTTTAAAGTGTGTATGGAAATATGTAGGTAAAGATACACACATACACAGACACAGACATATAATTTACATGCAGAAGCTGTTTCATGTGACAAGATGACAAATACATGTGCTTAGCTTGACGAGAAAAATGTAGCATGGTAGATGGGGACATATAAAAGAATTTGGAAGAACTGGCTTCTTATTTCTGGCCCTCCTACAAGGCATTTTGAGAGTCATTGTGTTTCCTTTTACTTTTTGTTTTTTATTTAGATAATAAAGTAAATCCTAAACTCTTGACAGAGCTTGCTGCAAATCTGCAGGATGCTTTACTCTGTGGGATTGCAAACTAGATGAAATCTTCTGGCTTCTACATAATAACAATAACAGATAAACCCATAATACCATTTTCATAAATGGTAGTACATTTTCAAGAACTGAACATCACACTTGCCTGGATGCTTTGCAGCTGAGCTGTCATATACCCTCCGAATTTAACCTTGTGTCACACTAAAGATCCTTGCAAGACTGCTCCAACATGCAAGACTGCTCTGGAATCATGAAAGGTTAGACCAGACAGACTATTGAAGCCCATTCTATCCTGGGCTGTTCTATGATGCCATGAATTATCAAAGTAAATCTGGGCCACTATATGGCAAATGACTGCAAAGATTGAACCAGCTGGCCAAGCTCAACCCTCAGGTTATGGATTTCAGTGGTGCTGTAGAACATGTTATTTTGTCCAATGCCTTTGAATCTAATTTCTGCTATATTGTTTTACAAAATGGTCAGTGGAACCAATGAGAGGATTTTACTGAGTAACGTATCATTTAAAGCAACAATGGGAAGCAGAACAAAGCCCATTGTATCAGGTGAGATATTTAACAAAACACAACTTCTATATCAATGGCATTTCTCCCATTGAGCTTAGCAAGTGTAGTGATAAAGGTAAAACCAAAACCCTGAACAAATTTGTGACTTGGGCATCTCATTCTCTGAATTAATAATGAAGAGAATGCCTTTTAAATTGCTTATTGCCTCTTAACAAGATGCTTGGAGGGCTAAACCAGGTGATGTGATTAAGTTGAAAACTAAGTGAAAACAAACAAATTAAAGTTAACTGATGGAATAGGAAAAAATAAGACAAAGAGGGAAATTCTTCAGTGCCTGAATCTTCCACACTCTCAGCCAAAACTGAGGTAAAGGAGGCAAACCTTTAATCACTTTCTTGTAGCATCCTCAAAATCTTGTATAGTCGGCAAAAAACACTGTAAAGAAAACATTCAATATTTTCAAAACCAGATTGTTTAAAAAATTGTTTTTCAGATGCACTGAAAATTTACCACAACTTTTCACAAAAGTTAGCAGCCATGATAGTTTGAAAAATATTCTTAAGTGAAGGTATCTTCACCGGGGAAGTCATCACATAAATCAGGTTTAACATGTTATCTGCAAATCAGATAGGATTTAAGCAGTTTGTGTATGCATCATCTCTTCGCAGGGGTTTCCCCCGTGAGAAAAAACGTACTTCACAAAATGTTTAAGACAGCTTCAGTTTATTGTTTTGTGATTTCGGTGAGTGCTTGGAAAGCTAAGAATGCCAGATTTCCTCAGAAACAAATGTGTTTTCACAGACAATACCACTGACTACATTTTCAGAAGAAAGAGAAAGGAATATTGGAGGAGACTGTCCCACATGCTGTCTCTAAAGTGAGACCCCCCTCTCATCACCTCTCTGCTATTATTAGGCAAAACCTAAGGATGCCATTACTGCACCTGACAGCTTGAAACACTACTCCTTCTTCATCTTTTCCACTAATACCATACCCGGCTGTAGACGTAGAATCATAGAATCATTTAGGTTGGAAAAGACTGTAAGATCATCTAGTACAACCTTTAGCCCTACTCTACCATGTTCACCCCTAAACCATATCCTCAAGCACCACATCTATACGACTTTTAAACACATCCAGGGATGGTGACTCAACCACCTCTCTGGGCAGCCTGCTCCAATGCCTGACAACCCTTTCAGAGAAAATTTTTTTCCTAATGTCTAGCCTAAAGCTCCCTGGTGTAGCTTTAGGCTGTTTCCTCTTGTCCTGTCACTATTTACTTGTGAGAAGGGACCAGCACCTATCCCTGTACAATGTCCTTTCAGGTAGTTGTAGACAGCAATGAGGTCTCCCCTCAGTCTCCTTTTCTTTAGACTAAACAGCCCCAGTTCCCTCAGCTGCTCTTCACAAGACTTGCTCTCTAGGCCTTTCAACAGCCTAGTTGCCCTTCTCTGCACTTGTTCCAGCACCTCAATCTCTTTCTTGTAGTGAGGAGCCCAGAACTGAACACAGGTGTGGTCTCACCAGTGCCAAGCACACAGGGGCAATCACTTCTTTACTCCTGCTGGCCACACTATTTCTGATACAAGCCAGGATGCTGTTGGCTTTCTTGGCCACCTGGGCACACTGCTCACTCATATGCAGCTGGCTGTCGACCAGCACCCCCAGGTTCTTTTCCTCTGAGCAGCTTTCCAGCCACTCTCCCCCCAGCCTGTAGCGTTGCCTGGGTTTGTTGTGGCCCAAGCGCAGGGCCCGGCACGTGGCCTCATTGAACCTCATACAACTGGACCCAGCCCATCGATCCAGTCTAAGTCCCTCTGTAGACCCTCCCTACCCTCAAGCAAACCAATACTCCAACCCAACTTAGTGTCATCTACAAACTTACTGAGAGTGCGTTCTATCTCCTCAGTGAGGTCATTGATAAAGATGTTAAACAGAAGTGGTCCCAACACTAAGCCCTAAGGGACTCCACTTGTGACCAGACGCCAGCTAGATTTAGCTCCATTCACTACCACTCTCTGGGCCCAGCTGTCCAGCCAGTGCTTTATCCAACAGAAAGAATACTCATCCAAGCCATAAGCAGCCAGTTTTTTCATGAGAATGCTGTGGGAGAGAGTGTCAAAGGCTTTACAGAAGTCCAGGTAGAAAATATCCACAGCCAAGAAAGAAAGATCTTACTTGCCACACACGATCCATTGCACGTAACACCTCTAAGTTACTTAGTAAGGTACATTTGTTTCATTCACAATTTGAAATAGCACATGACACAAGTCTGTTTGCTTGTGAAGACCACGGCAGGGCTGAGAGCAATCTTTGCCTGCAGAGTCCCTGGGTCAGTGTGAGTTGGCACCTAGCCAGGACTCTTTCCTCCCACTAGGGCACTGAGCATGTACCACTGCCTGACTGGGTGGGATTTTTCTGATTCTACACTTCCACATGATGTTACAGAGCATTGCTGCCCTTTAGGATGCTGCCTCAGTTGATTTGATCCTGCAAGGATTATCCTCCAGGAGCACTGTGCTGCAAAGTGTGCCTTACATGGTGGCTTTGAGCTCACAGAGCTCAAGCACAAGGAAGGTACTCTTCCTACACAGCTGGTTTATGGCATGCATTTTGAGAGGCTCACCTGTGTTACCCATTGAATTACATGAGATGGAAGTGCTCTAAGCAGATGTCATCTGTTGCCCCATAAAGTTCAGACAAAGAGTGAGTCTAATTGATACATAAATCTCTAGGTCTGAGCCATGCAGTAAATTTTCTTTTGGTCTCAGAATTTTGGAGATCCTGAGTAAGTGTACAGCTAGGCATCGGGAAATACCAAGCACAGGAAACTAAACTTAGGCTAGGTGAGCAAAGAATCAAGGCAAATGTAGACAGGCTAAACACGGTCAAAGTTCCCTGTACTTACAAAAAGTGAACATGATTGTTCTATGCACTACTGATGGAATTAAACTGCGACAATTTGTTGCTTTGAGTAATCTACTGCTAGTTGTAACAATGCTAGTAACACTGCCACTGCAGTACCACACAACTGACTCATCATTTAGGCTATGAGCAACCAGCTTTTTTAGCTGCTTGGTCAATAGGACAAAAAGCCAGCTGCTTTGATAGGCATGCTGTAGTCTGTGACTCATAGATCAGCGAACTACTCTGTGAGCCTATAGATGGAATATGACAAGCACAATCTGCTTTAAATTAGCCTCAATTACAGATTACTTCCCATTAATTTTTAACACACAACTCAAAGAAGGTTGCTTCTCTACAGCACCCTGTTTGGTACAGGAGTCTTTCAGTAGGCACAAGCTACCTGATGAGGCAAAGGTTAAGATGTAGAATTGGGCATAGCTGTACATTTTGCCTCTGATGAAATGTAGGACCTTTCCAACCTCAAAGCTCTACTCGGTTGCGTGTTCTCTTGATTTGCTGTTGGCAAGGCTTGGTGTTAGTAATAGCAGAGGCCACAGTAATTGTCAAGGCTGCAAGCTGATTATGGCATTGGAGATGTTGAAGGGTTGCCAAAAAAGCTAGGTCTCTACAACTAGTGCACCACTGCACACCTACTATAAGGTTTGGGACTGACTAGACAAATTGCTCATTCCTTTTACTCACGTGTTACTTACTGAGACTAAGTAGAAGTTTACAAGCTCTCCTAAAGTCCTCAAGTGGCTACTCAAAAAGTAACTACTACTCAGGATGAGTAAAAGCAGTACAGTTTGGTTTTCTTTGTTCAGTAGTATTTTACAGCTTTAGGTACTTCTATTAGAATTACACCAACACTTCATGGTCAGTTTTAGCATGACTTGACTGTGTGGTTATTAAATAATTGAAAATTAATGTGATGATACTGAAATTTCTCCAAGAACACCCTGACTATTCTAAGAACTGTTCATCTCAAAACTAGAATTTTTTAGAAGACTATTCCCAGGGATGTTTGAAAACTTCATCTTTGGGGAGTCTTACCACATATATTTTGTGAGTTACTTTATTCAGTTGTTTCTTGGAGCAGTTTCATCAGACATACGATGAAATTTGTGTTTCTACACAGGATACAAAATAAGTCCCAGTTCTCAGACTGGCTTTCTCTCACTCCTTTAAGTTTTTTCTCTTCATGATTGCTGTTACACTACTATACGATAACTTTAATGTGTATCTACCATATATCATAAGGAAGGTTCCAAAGAATTATAATTACATTATTGGTCTGATTTAACAGAAATTGACCATGTTTTCTACATTAGAGGGTGTTTCTTATTTTCCTCCAGTCTCAAAAATTGTGTCAGTAATTTTTGCTGTTACCTTCCTGGACAGTTCTCTATTGCTCTACTTAAAATGCTACTCCTGTAAATTTCGTGGTATTTAAGAGCTGTCCCAAAAGGAAAATAGGTGAGCTGTGACAGGGAAGGCAGTTGTTTTGTTTTTGAACTATAAGCAGAGCCACAAAACTTTTTTACTCCTTCCAAACTGATCTTTAGCAGCTGATTTATTTCAATGAACCTAATTTCTTTGTACAAAATCAGCCCATGTTACACATTTTTTAATTACTTTATTTCAGCCAAAAGATGCTATAAACTGACCTGCTCTTGACATAACTGCAGGAAATAAAATTTAAAAGTGACATTAACAAAACATTTAATAAGTAAAATAGAAGTTAGAAAACTGCAGCACATAATATTGACAGGTTCAAATAGTTTCTAGTTTTAGGAGGGAGGCTTGAGGTGCAAAAATGCAAAATATCTGATGAAAATTCCTATTCAGATATATGCTTCCATTCTTGCACAACTCTTCTTATTGCTAGAGACATGCACAACAGTAAAACATTCTGTCCCATTTAAAATACAAAAGCCAGACACTGGTTCTTGTATTCATTGTTACCAAAGAATAGTTTATATATGGAGGCTTTTACATTTCTATTTTGATGCTAGTAGATAATGCCCTGAAATAATTCATACCAAAGTGAATTCAGCTGGGGAAATTCTGTAAAACAATGGGGCCAAAGCATGTAGTCCAATCCACAGTGTACAGAGCTATGCCCAGTCCATCACTGACCTGCTGGGTGTGAGCAGAAACTGTTTGGTTAAGCTGCTAAGCATTGCAGCAATACAGACAAGACTACCAGCTGGCACTATCTGTTCTCCCTATGTGTTTCAGGAATAAACAAGAAATTCAGAAAGGTTTTATGTGCTAGCCAGATACCCTCTTGAGTCTAGAGTCAGGATGAAGGTCACGTTTATCAGGAGACAATAATAAAATTATGGCAACACGAGGTCAGTTTTACTTTCCTGCTAGATGAAGTGAGAAACAACAAGGACAAAGTTTTCCTGGTATGTTCTCCATCTCTTCTGCATCATTCTGACACTTGAGTTTCAAAAAACATAAATCATAGTCAGAGCTTCTAGTGTATTTTCTTTTTGAGGATTCTCATCTAAATTCTCATAAAAATTTTAATAAATCTTCAGTCCAGGCAGCGAGCCAAGAAATGATCACCAGACAATGCTGCAGTCTAGTCCAAGACCCCAGACACAGTTCCAATAGGTCACTAGACTATGCTAGTAGAGACATGGTAGGACAGCTGGGTGTGCAGAGATGGTACAGATCAGGGCACTGAGCAGATGGCTGGGAGGCTGGAGTCACCACTCTGGAGAAGGAAGGGAAGCAGTACCTGCATGAATGTGTACACAAAATTCACAGGACGTGACTAAACAACAACCCTGGAAGCATTAATAACTTCTGGTGTTTCCTTCATGGGCATACTTTTCATTACATTCCTGTGGGAAAATTGTTCTAAATACCAAGTTATTTCTGTTGTTTGGGGGTGATTTTTTTATGCCACATACGTCACATATTTATTATACCACCACAGCTTTGAATTAACTTTCTAATGCATTGAGGTTTTTTTCAAACTGTATTCGAACATTCAGTCTTCTATTCAGCTCCATCTCAAATTGCACTTGATCTTCTCCACATTCAACATGGAGCTGTCAAAGATGCTAATGTAGCTGACTCCTTTATTTCCTTCTCCAGATTTCTGTCTCTGTCCAAGCTGCCTTCTTGTCTTATTTGTATTTAGATCTTTTCCAGACATCTAGTTTATTTGTCATCTCACAGACACCTTAATCAGTTGTCTTCACCTCCCACATGTTTAAGATGAAGAAAGTGAAAAGAAAAATTGTGACATTTTCTATGGGAGTGTCAGAACATCCTATCTTGTCTGCATTTATTTTCCAAATAGTTCAGACAGAGAAAATGGGGGTTGGGATTTTCTACAGAACAGTAACTTAAAAACCATAAGTAATAATAATTGAATTACTGTCTAGTTCAGATCAGTCTAAAAACGTGTCAGTTGTACGCAGAATGCATGTTGCATTCATATATGTTGCACAAATACATATTATTTTCTATCCTGTAAATACACAAGTGTGTGCTTGTCATGAAAATCCCAGCTTTAAAGAGGTTATAGTGTGAGGCTTGTGGACTGTTTTTCCCCCCCTGTTGTTTCTTTATCAATATGTATAAAAATCTGTGTCTTTAACATGAGCCTAACAAGGTTTTCCTGGGAAATGGGATATGCTGAGCTTGCTGAGGCAGTAGGGACTTCCTCACCCAAGTCCTTGAAGATGCCGAGAAGCTCTGGGCTTACCTTCACTTTCCAGAGATCATTATCACAGCTTCTAAGTACCTGCTAGGAAGATTACTATCAAGAAGTAAACCAGCCACTGAGCATATATTTGTGGGATGCTCTGCACCTCCCTGCAGCTTTATTTCATTGCTTCATCAGGAACAAGCATCTCCCTGTTTTCCTACCTGCTGGCCATGGCACAGAGCCCCCTGAAGCCAGGTGTTTCTGCTGACAGTAAGGAGGACCATTCTGTTGTCACCCCTCCTGCTGCAGCAATTCCAGTCATGACTGCAAAGGCAAGGCACCCAAAGCAGCTGCATACCGAAACCTTAAAATGCAAAGCTGATACTACTGTAACTTACTTCGAAAGTTCTTTCTCCAATGGCAAGAACGGAATGTTCTATTCTGGGAGCTGGCTGTTTCCCCAAAGTGTTCTTGTTTGCTTAATGCATTTGCTGAAGGATAGGACATTATCTGCCTACGCACAAAAAGCAGGAGCGGTGTTATTTGTCCAATTTGCATTATCCATCCAGAACAAGAAAGCTTTTCTTGTCAAGAGGAAGCTTGTTGGACTGGCTTGCTCTGCCTATTATTAATAAACAACTGCAACACCATTTTAGTCATCTAAACATAGAACAATGCGTTTTATTTGTTTAAAAGCCAGAGACAAGTGAATAACTGAAAGTTAATTTTAGTAAAAAAGACTACAGTAAATTCTACAGAGTGGCAAGTTTGTTACAACAGGTTTTTAGCTGCAGAAACGCAAGGGGGAAAAAAGGAAATTAAGGAGGAAAATAGAGTTCTGACAGTGCAGAGTACTGAATCATTACTTTTGGAAAATGCCCCTTGTGAAAAAAAGCAGGGCATGAAGTGCAGAGAGGAGAAAGCCAGGATCAAGCCAGGACAGCAAAAGAGGCAGGCAATGGACTGCAGAGTGGGCTTTCAAGTGTTCCTCGCTGCACCCCTCCTTGTTGGACTCTAGCAGCAGCTGGATCCCCAGCAGTTCAATACATCTTATAGGACTGTGACATTTGGCACTGATAGGCTTTACATGCAAAGTTATTATTTCCACATTTTGCAGAACTATAAATCTAATATCACTCAGCATGCCACAAAAACTAATTGCATAGAAGTTAAATGCTGTATTTTAACACCATTTTACTATTCTGCTTTACCTAATCCATTCAGAGTTAGAGCTTGAAAGTATGGCAAGAAAATGCAATGCTTCTCCAACATCATTAAACTGGGGCTTTGCAGGCAGTCAAGAGAGTGTAGCAGCACTTTTGTCCCCTCACTTGGACCCATTCATGTAGTGCTGCAACTTCCCCAGCACAGCTGCAAGCAGTCACATCCACAGCACAAACTTCTTGAAGTACAGGAAGAATAGGACTGTTTCCATCTGTGGTGATACCGATTTGTGCCACTTTGGATAGCTCAACCTAAATCTATGTCTCTGCCAGTTTCCCTTTGGTAGTGTTGAAAAAAATCTTTGTAAAAATGTTTTATATTTAAAGAGGTGCGAGTGTTATATGAAGTATTTATAATTATTATTTGATACTTACACGTGAGTTTAGGGTAAGCTGTGTTGGCCAAGAATTTTGTTCCTACTATTTTTGCCTTCTGTATTTCCTACAATCTGGTGTACATATGTGCTTTTGTAGTTACAGTTGTACTGATGTGTTGCAGTGACATTATCCCTGTCAGGATGTTGTGCCAGTTTTGCATGACACACATGACAGCAAATTATTGGACAGAGGAACAGTCTGCCTAAGCCTACTTGCACCAGCTTTCCAGTGGGAAGTCCCTTCTGTTTGGTATTAACATCTCAGTGATGTACCCTGGCTTTGATGGTAGCTGTGAATACCCATGTGCTATTATGTATTTTTATTTTGGAAGGTGCTGAACTCACAGACTGTGACGATTACCGATGACTACACTTAATTTCTTTGGAAAACCTGTGAAATATATTAAGAGAAACAGCAAAATACATGATGCATTCATAGAAATTCTGCAGAGTATGGCCAGTTTAAGCAATGGCTTAAAAAAACAAAACTCAGCTCAAGCACATAAATACAGGAGTTATGCGCTCACCCTAAAAACTAAATATAGACACTTCCCTTGAGCTGGCATTTAATATTTAATACTTTTTTAAGAGATGCTAAAAACTTTTTGTATTATTTCTGCAGTACACACACTTTTCAATGCATTGAGTGGAATTAAGTAAACTTTTATTTTAAGACAGCAATGGAAAAGGGTACCGTGCAAACATGTTCCAACGCGCATAGTGGCTGATGACTGTGATGGCAGGTCTAACTCTAAGGTGTGCATTAGGTCATTACTTCTTAGAGAAAAATGGTCAACATAAATATGGATACATCAGAAATCATTCTCACAGCAAAGTACAGAGAAGGTTTTCCATCTCAGCAGAGGAAAATCCTGTGTGAGGTCAGTTGCTGTGGCATTCTTGTGGAGTTGCCCACCTTCCAGCTGGTAATCTCAGTGGTCCAGAGCACAGTTACTCCAGGAATACTCTTCTGCTCACCACAGGCAAGTCACTGCAGACTCTTTCTAACCTGTTGGTTTTTTTTTTAATATGGCAGGGAAGATTTCTTCAGTGTCCCCATCCCAAAAATTCATCCTTACTGTTTATGTTTTAGACAGAGATTTATTTTTCCGTATAAATTTTATGTGAGTATATTTCCTTTTTGGCACCATCCTCACAGCTACACTTGCCATGTCTGTAGAAAAATGCCAAATTTAACTGCAAAAAAAAAAAGTATTTGTCAGATTCCAACTACCATTTTGAAGTTGTGTCAGGTTGTACCAGTCCCACTTACTGAATTTTTTTTAATTGACTGCATAATGACACGTCTGCTTAGGCAACAGGCAGCCTAGCTACAACTACAACCTATGGTTAATAAGACCTGAAAACCCAGACCTGGTTGAAAATAAGAAAAACTTGGCCATAAGCCAAATGCTGTTCTCCCTCATCTCTGTGTATCATTCAGGTATTGCGGATCTTTTGCTTTCTTGCTTTCTTTTCCAATTTTGTGAGCCTTGATGTCTCCTGTTTGCCTGACTTCCCTGCTGTCTTGATGGAGCCCATTTTCCACGTGAGATTTGCAGCTGTTTGAGCTTCAGCCTTGCTTCTGACCACAGCTGCTGCACAAATTCTTGGAAAGGTGCAAGTTTCTCCACTTCCTTACCAGGACCCACCTGGATTTACCTAGTGGCTTCTAAAGATCCCTCTTGTCATAGCATGTCCCTTGTCATTGACCACATCTGCCTACATCTAAATAAATGTTGTCATGCAACATGAAGCAGGTAAATTGTGCTACATCTGCCATGCTGACAATGAAATGCTGAAAACATTGTCGTGTTTTAATTTGTTTCTTTTTCTTACATAAACTGCCAGCTAATGGAGTCAGTTGCTGGAGAACTAGATATAATGTGGAGTGAAATGTGAATGTTGACAGGCCAGGGAATTGTCTGAGCAAACAGTTTTTTTAACACACCTCCACACTGTTGAAGGCAGAGTGGGAGTTGAGATGCCTTTCAGCACTGTGACAGTCCTAAAACAGTAGTAGAACCAGACCTCTTATTGCTGCAGCAGTATTATTACCCATCACTGGCTCTTCTACTCCTTCAGACTTTTTTGGAGGGAAAGAGACTAACAGAGAGAGAAAATAAATTAAGAGGATGGTAATTCTGGCACCAAGTGAGCAAGCAGGCTTTCACTGTGCTATGAACACAGATATCTATTGCAGGGCCTCTAGAATTGAATTAGCTCCCCAGAACTTTCTGAAGGCAACCTTGCATCTCAAATGATCGAGCCTCTCATTTTACCTCCTTCCTGCCCTCCCTCACTCAGTTGCACAGATCCTTGTCCATTAAGTGGAATCTTAAAGCAGAGGGCTTGTTGGTATGACAAAGTACAGTGAAGATAGTTACTGCAGCATTTCATTATGGTGGGTGCAACAGAACAGAGCCTTATGAATTTGGTCTTCACTGAGTGCCCAGATCTCTCTCCAAAGGAACACAGTACATCCATGCCACAACAATTTCTGGTCTCAGAATCGCATGTTTGAGTTTGACATGTTGTAAACACTCAGGGTCCTCTGGCAGACAGAAGGCTCATAAAACCAAATATTATTTATGAACAGAGTCTAACCAAGGCAATTTAGTGATGAGAACAGAATGAAGGCTGCAAAGTATAAGTCTTCCTTTTCTGCTCATCTTGTGTAATGTGAGCATATGTACATGAACAGGAAGAAGAGTCTGGCAATCTGATATATAATCAATGTGTCATTGTTTGTTGATATCCCCAGAGAAAAGAATTTTGCTAGCCTGGGTGTGTCAGCAGTAAGGAAATAAAATTTGGATTTGCTGTTCTGGTGATTACAAAGAGGGCCAGACTCCCAAATACCTCTCATTTGAACTGGTACCTCCTTTGCTTTCACAAGCCAGACCTTTTTCTGTTCTTCAGCACTCTTGTTTGATTTCTTTGGACATAACAGTGGGCAGTTATTTTGGGAACTCTTTTGAAGGATGATTTCCACAATGTTCTGCTGCATACAGGCTGGCTGAGAATTTGCATCTTGAAGTTCCAAAAGACAGCAAGAAGATAGGGCATAGTGCTGGAGGCATAAAAAGAGCAGATGGGTACGGGGCAAAATAAAAGAACATGAAGTAATTTTTTAGGGAATTAGAATCATAGAATCATAGAATCATCCTGGTTGGAAAGGACCTTGAAGATCATCAAGTCCAACCTTAACCTAAATTCACCTACCATAAACTAATCTACCCATTCAGTGCTTAAATCATGTCCCTAAGCACTATATCTGTATTTCTTTTAAATACTTCCAGGGATGGTGACTCCACCACCTCCCTGGGCAGCCTGTTCCACTGTCCAACCACTCTCTTGGTAAAGAAATTCTTTCTCATATCCAGTCTAAACCTCCCCTGGCACAACTTCAGGTCATTTCCCCTTGTCCTGTCATTATTCACTTGAGAGAAGAGGCCAACTCCCACCTCCCTACAACCTCCTCTCAGGTTGCTGTAGAGAGCAATGAGGTCTCCCCTCAGCCTCCTCTTCTTCAAACAGAACAATCCCAGTTCCCTCAGCCTCTCCTCATAGGACTTGCTCTCCAGACCTTTCACCAGACTGGTAGCTCTTCTCTGGATGCACTCCAGCAACTCGACATCCTTCTTGTAGTGAGGAGCCTAGAACTTAACACAGCACTCAAGGTGTGGCCTCAGCAATACAGGGTCATGATCGCTTCCCTACTCCTGTCGGCCACACTATTCCTAATGGAGGCCAGGATGCCATTGGCCTTTCTTGACCATCTGGGCACACTGCTGGCTCATGTTAAGTCAGCTGTCAACCAGCACCCCCAGGTCCTTCTCTACCATGGAGCTTTCGAACCACTCATCCCCAAGACTGTAGCTTTGCATGGGCTTGTTGTGACCAAAGTGCAGGACCCGGCACTTGGCCTTGTTAAAGCTCATACAATTGGCCTCGGCCCATCTATCCAGCCTGTCCAGGTCTCTCTGCAGAGCCTTCCTACCTTCCAGCAAATCAACACTTCCTCCCAGCTTAGTGTCATCTGCAAACTTACTTAGGAAGCACTCAATCCCCTCACCTAGGTCATTAATTAAGATACTGAACAAGACCGAACCCAAAACTGAGCCCTGGGGGACACCACTGGTGACTGGTTGCCAACGGGATCCAACCCCATTCACTACAACTCCCTGGGCTCAGCCAGCCAGCCAGTTTTTTACCCAGCAGAGAGTGCACCTGTCTACTCCATGTGCCACCAGCTTCTCCAGGAGAATGCTGTGGGAGATGATGCCAAAAGCTTTACTAAAGTCTAGATAGACAACATCAACAGCTTTTCCAACAGCTCTTCCCTCATCCACCAGGCAGGTTACCTGATCATAGAAGGAGATCAGGTTAGTCAAGCAGGACCTGCCTTTCCTGAACCCAAGCTGGCTGGACCTGATCCCATGTCTGTCCTGCACTTGCCGTGTGAGCACACTCAAGATGAGCCTCTCCATGATTTTCCCTGGTACTGAGGTCAGACTGGCAGGCCTGTAGTTCCCAGGATCCTCCTTTGGGCCCTTCTTGTAGATAAGTGTCACGTTGGCAAGCCTCCAGTCATCTGGGACCTCCCCTGTTATCTAGGACTGTTGGTAGCTGATAGAGAGAGGCTTGGCGATCTCCTCTGCCAATTCCTTCAGTACCCTCGGGTGAATCCCATCTGGCCCCATAGACTTTTGAGGGTCAATACCTGTAACCTTAGTCAGCCCCTGGTGTCTCATTCTCCCAGTAAAGCAAGTATCTTTTCATTCTGTTGAGTTCAGGTAATTATGTACCCCTGTTTCACAGTCTAATTTTACGTGATCTAATTTATTCCCAACCATTTTTTTTTGATTGAACTTTGAACAGTCCAATTGTTTCTAACTTCAAAATTTTCACTCTGGTTCCACTCAAAACTTCATCAGCTCATCTTTGATTGCTCCAAAGCCTCAACTAATCCTTTAGCACTGGGCTAATACAAACTTTTTAAGCAAAGTAACTGGGGGGGGGCGGGGGCAGGATGGGAAAAGCAATTACCCTAAAACTGCTTTTCATTCTTATGCTCCAGAGAAACTTCTGCAGATCATGCTACATTATCGTTATAATAATTAACCAGTCATTTTAGTATACAAAGTTGCTTTGGTTGCCACATTAATTTCCAGATAGCTATAAATTAAGGGGAAAAAAAAAAACACAAAAAACCTCTTATTAGCATTTAGAATTTCAGCAAGCACTTCATTATGTTATCAGCCCTGCAATTTTCTACCCCAAAATTAAAAACTGGAATTGTATATCATCCTATGTCACAAAACTATCCCAGAATTCAGGTAAACGGTATCCTGGTTTTTTTATTCTATTTTCCGTAATATTAATTTTCTGACTATATCTAGACATTTGCAGATCTACATACTAAGCATCTTGGATACCTGCTGGAAGAATGTTTTTGAAAAAATAGAAGTACTGTTTAACGAAGAAATAAACCGAAGAATCAGTCTGTCAGATTTGATAACACAGATATTATCACAACTAACAGGGAAACCAGCAGACAGTTTAAAAATACAAATTTATTTAATTGTAATCTATTTATATTTAGCATTAAAATAATGCAGATCTTTTATATTAATAAAATGGTAGTTCTTCTCTTTACATTTTTTGATGTGTCATCGTGTCTCTAAATACAGTCTAAAAAGTTAGTTTCGAAAAGTAAGTGTCAGGCATTCTGTTCTTAAGAGCTAAAAGGTATCCAAGTAATAAGGCCAATGTGTTTATATGTGTTGGTCTAAAATGGGTTGATCTTTAAAAAATTAAGCTATTTCTTATCCTATGGCCAGAAGTTCTTTTTACCCACTCAAAAAGTAAAAGAACCAGTAAGAAGGAAAAAAAATACACTGCGTAAGTATGACATTCTTCAACTGATGAAATGCGATGAGGAGAGGAGCCGTATTATAAATATTACATATATTATAAATAAAAGGCATCAATACAGCTATGTTGCTGTCACCTGACCTTCCTGACAGGCTACCTTCACCTTTTAGTTTGTTAATTTATTCAATATATCAAGATTAATAGTATGTAATATACTATATTAATATGTATAGTATTTTATTAGTGTGTATATATATATTTACAGTTGGGATGGGGACCTGTGCCTTTGTATTTATAGTAAAGACTGTTTCCTTAATCATATTGTTAAAAATAGCTTCATGAATGGACATCAGTACAGAATATAACACAGTGCAGTCTAGGTTAGGGTCATCAACAGATTATCTCCAGATTATCTGGATTATGTGATTACCCCTGTGAAATGTACGTGTGCTACAAATTAAAAATTAATCAGATTTTACAAGAACTATTATTAAGTCAAGATAACAACTGTTGGCCTACATGTATTCAAGTCATGATGCATTTTAGTATAGATTTCATCATTAATACAGTGTAGCATGAAAAGACTAGTAAAACTCAAAATTTAAAAAACTTTAAAAGATCTTGCACTGACTGTACCAATTAGTCTTGGTGTAGGGGTTTTGCTGTTGTTACCATGTTCAGGCCCAAATAAATTTCATAGATGTCTTTATCATAACCATTTTGACAAGTGGTGTCCCTCAGGCATCCGTATTGGGATCTGTGTTGTTTAATATCTTCACCAATGACATTGACAGTGGCATTGAGAGCACCCTCAGCAAGTTTGCTGATGACACCAAGCTGGGTGGTGCAGTCAATATGCCCGAGGGACGGGATGCCATCCAGAGGGACCTGGACAAGCTGGAGAAGTGGGCCCAAGTGAACCTTATGAGGTTCAGCAAGGCCAAGTGCAGGGTTCTGCACCTGGGCTGGGGCAACCAGAAACATCAATACAGGCTGGGGGAAGACCTGCTAGAGAGCAGCCCTGTGGAAAAAAACCTGGGGAAACTAGTGGATCCAAAGCTGGACATGAGCCACCAATGTGCAACTGCAGACCAGAGGGCCAACAGCGTCCTGGGTTGTATCAAAAGAAGTGTGGCCAGCAGATCAAGAGAGGTGATTCTGCCCCTCTACTCTGCCCTGGTGAGACCTCACCTGGAACACTGGGTCCAGCCCTGGAGCCCCCATCACAAGAAGGATGTGGACCTGCTGGAGCATGTCCAGAGGAGGGCCACAAAAATTATCCAAGGGCTGGAGCACCTCTCTTATGAAGAAAGGCTGAGGGAGTTGGGGTTGTTCAGCCTGAAGAAGAGAAGGCTCCGGGGGGACCTCCTAGTGGCCTTCCAGTACCTGAAGGGGGCCTACAGAAAGGCTGGGGAGGGGCTTTTTACCAGAGCACATAGCGACAGGACAAGGGGTAATGGTTTGAAACTGCAGGAGAAGAGATTTAGGTTAGAGATAAGAAGGAAATTCTTTAGTGTGAGGGTAGTGAGACATTGGAATAGGTTGCCCAGAGAAGTTGTGGAGGCTCCATTCCGGGAGGGGCATTCAAGCCCAGGTTGGATGGGGCTCTGAGCAGCCTGGTCTAGCGGGAAGTGTCCCTGCTCATGCAAGAGAGTTGGAACTCTATGATCTTTAAGGTCCCTTCCAACTCTAACCATTCTATGATTCTATGATTTTCCCCTCCTCCAACATTCCTTCAACAGCTTAAACAAAGCCAACTTCATTTTCACTTGGCAAGCTGGAACCTTGGTTCTTCCTGGAATATAGCACAGAAAAAGGCCCACACATTTCCACGACTACAGAAAAAGCAGTACAATGGGTTGAAACTCTAGCAAGGGGAAAGTGCTCCTCTGGATTACCTCTCATGAACCAAAACGCCCCTTCCAGAAGATCTAATGCTCCGACCAGAAGAAGCAAGTCCATTCCAAGGGGTCCTCTGAGGAAATCTGGCACATAAACCAGCCCTACTCAGCAGCAGCCAACTGTAAAACCCACTGAGCTCTCTGCTTTTCTTGGGAATAACTTGACAAAATTGTAGTGAAGGCAGAGTCCCATGCTGTGCATGTATCTTCAAAACTATCTATATAATGGAAGTTACTCTTTCATTGGGGGACTGGAAAATAAATCAAAACACATATTCAAAATGAAGTCTGAAATTTGCTTGCACTCTTCACCAGGAACATAGTCCCCATTATGATGCCATTGCTAATATCACTTCTTTGAAAAGAACATGTACAGGAAAATGTAAGCACAGAGATGGCTAGTGCTGTTCTGAATGCACACTGTAGGACCCTAGCCCACTAGATGAACTAAATTAAAATGCTGATGTAGAAATGAAGGGTCAAATTTAGTTAAGTCAAATTTACATTAAAACAAGTGTGAAATCGATTGAACCACTCAGAAAAGAAAGTCAAATGAAATGCCAAGTTTATCCTAATCAGCTCCATGTGAAAGAAACTATACTTTTCCTGCCCAAATAATGGCTGCCCATAATCTGTAGGTTAGGAAGGTTAATACAGAAACACGCTAGTGAATCATGATGGAGACAATTTGAAAGCTCTTCCATGCATGCCTAATAAATACTTGTTATTTGTAACTTACCTATGTATGATTTAGGGCTTAATTATTTGTAATGCAATCTAATTACCACTCATGTATCTGCCATTCTTTCTATTAATTGTTTTAATTTGCATGCTACCCATGTTTTGGCAAAATAACTTTCATATCCTCAGATGTGATCATTAGGAAGTAGTCCTAGTATATTTGCAATTATCTCCAGTTCTGAAAACCATGTCCTCTATGTTTTTTGACTCATGGCTTTGCAAAAATCAGGCTGCAAATTTCTAGTTATTTAAGCTTGGAAATCTGTATAATTTAACGAGTTGAGAACCTTCAATCTGCAGTGTCATAAGCTGCCTTGAGATGTTCTAGTATATGCAACTAACTGTATGATCCTCCCATGGAATTTAAGAATGCCAGCCTGTTAGTGGATATATGCAGAATCTTTCATGGTTGCCTCTTTGTGCATAAGAAGTCTAAGGGCCTGGCCATTACTGGCATTTTTTTATGTTTCAGCTTTTACAGGGAGAAGTGCAGTCATACATTTCACCATTACAAAGTATGAATAACTGGAAATAGAACATAATTGTTATATAAAAATGTATATCATCTCTTGCTTTGTTGCTTTCTTAGTTAGGTTTTTTATTAAAAGGAAAACTATTGGTAGACTTCCTCTGTGATAGTTTAATTGTAACTGTGGACTAGATTACTGATGGCATTTCATGGCACCAGCTTCTATGTCTACAGGATTTATTACTCAGTTCATGTCTGCTCTTTTATGGCTTTCTTCCAAGAGATGCTTGAACATGGAGCTCTTCAAATGTCTCCCTTGTGGTGGTTCAACTGCACTGAGATGCATCAGCAAATAGCACTGACACTCATGAAAGCAACAACTGTTACATTCCAGCATAGTTTGATTTAGTGCTGAATTTTTATAGATTTATTCTGTTGTAACCATTTTCTATCCATTACTTGATGTAAGCCATGCCTGAAAAACAGTTTAATGGTGTTTAAAAGATTCTGGTATTCCTCTGAAATTTTATCTTGCAAATATGATAAATACCAGCACAGGTATGGTCCGTCATGGAAAGAAAAAATCCAAATGTGCAGCATTTTTTTAAGTCATGTTAAATCCTTACATAAAAATGGCTACAGAAATTAATCTTAATTATAAAAGCATTTTAAAGATACTTCAAAACATGTAAAATCAAACATAATTTCTAAAATTATGTAGGCTTCTCTACACAGCTAGTATCTATGTCTACATACTCAGTTTCAGTGATGAACTGTAGACATCAAGTAACATTCAGTATGCCTGCTGCATCCATAAACGTACTTGTGAGTGAAAATTTGGGTATGGAATCAGAGAAACATCATTAAATATTTGGCTCTAACCTTTACACTGGTATGTCAACATGCAGTGAGTATAAAGCAGTTTAAAAGAAGAGGTCAGTATACTGCTACCTCACTAATCAGCCACTGGCCTCTTACCAGAAACAGCATTCAAATCTCATTAAACTGCTCTTTATCTAAGTAGGGGAAGAATGTACATCAGCTGCCTTCATTGAAGGACAAAGGGCATACAAGTGTTAAGGCTCTTACTGCTCTCAGTGATGAAGGTGAAGAACAAAAATGTAAACACAAAGAGAATCTGCCAGATATTATATTACAATGGTTAAATAATGGACCACAGTGAAAGACGACAAGACAATGGCTGAAACCTGGTGACAGAAAAGAAAGAAGAGTCCTCAGTTTTCTAGTTATAAAGTGCAGGTCTCAGAAATTACAGATTAAAGTGAGGTTGGTAATGTCCCGAAGACTTCCTGGGTGATGCTGCCAAGTCACCTACGCATTCATTTTCAAAATTCCTCGTTTAAACAAGCTTGAAACAAAGGGGACGTAGACATTATAAGCAACAAATAGTATCTTGCTCTAATTCTGTCAAATAAGGCCCCAAATACAGATATATTCTAAGGTTAATCAAAGCGTTAAAGTCTAATCAAGGCATTAAAGGTTAATTAAGGCATGAAAGGTTAATGGGCATCAAGAAGAATCTCTGTCACTTGAGGTTCCCCACCTGCAAAATGGATGCAGCTTCAGGTTAACACAAGTCAACAAACATTACTGGGACTGTCTTCACTGTCTCTTACCACAGCATCATGCTATTTGATCTGTGTAACTTCCATCTATATTGCCTGCCTTCCTCAGAAATATTTATTGAAAACCCAGAAAGACAGGTTTTGGTGGCCATCCTTCCATTGTACCTCTCCTCCCTGCTGATATTATCAATGTAGAGACTAATGGATTAAATGCACAGAAAACTTACCACAGAATCACAGAATTGTTCTGGTTGGAAAATATATTTAAGTTCCAGTCCAACCATTAACCTAACTCTACCAAATCCAGTGCTAAACCATGTCCCTAACCACCACATCTACACATCTGTTAAACACCTCCAGGGATGGTGAGTCAACTACCTCCCTGGGCAGCCCATTCCACTGTTTGATAACCCTTTCCGTGAAGAATTTTCTTCTAATATCCAATATAAATCTCCTCTGGCACAACTTGAGGCCATTTCCTCTTGTCCTGTTGCTTGTTACTTGGGAGAAGAGACTGACCCCCACCTCACTACAGCCTCCTTTCAAGCAGTTGTACTGAGCAAGAAGGTCTCCCCTCAGCCTCTTCCAGACTAAAGAACCCTGGTTCCCTCAGTCACTCCTCATAAGACTTGTTCTCCAGACCCTTCATCAGCTTCATTGCCTTTCTCTGGACATGCTCCAGCACCATAATGTCCTAATGTCCTTCTTTTAGTGGGGGACCCAAAACTGAATACAGTATTTGAGGTGTGGCCTCACCAGTGCCGAGTACAGGAGGACAATACCTTCCCTAGTCCTGCTGGCCATACTATTTCTGATACAAGCCTGGATGCTATTGGTCTTCTTAGCCACCCGGGAACATTGCTGGCTCATATTCAGCTTATGCTCCTCTTGGTCCACTGTGATTGTGTAACCTCTTCACTTTCTCTGCCAGCTTGTCTTAATTGAGGACAGGCAGTCCTAATTTATAGAATTGCAACCAAAAGAACAACTTGCATTTGTAAACCTCATCTAGAGGAGTTGCAAGACTGTGCCGTTATAAGTCCACTATGTGTATCAACACCCAAGAACATGCTATTACATTTCTGTTTTCTTCAACACCCTTCCATGGTCAATTTATCATATTCTGCCATGTCAAAAATTTCCAAAGCACCATATGAACATCAAGGCAACATTAAACTGTGCAGGTCAATGACAATTAATTTGTGGATTGTGTTCTCGCAAATTACTAGTTGTGCTGAACTACAAGACTGATGTAGCACAGGTAGGGTATTATGCGGGTATTACCTCAAATAATGTACTTCAGGTTAAATAATGAAGTAGATGCTGTCCTGGCTGATTTTAGAAAAATTACTGCTGTCACATTGCTGCTGAGAAAAGCACAGCAATAGCAAAAGCTATGTCTTACAGGTTGAAAAAGGTTAATATTCTACAAACAAGTCCCTAATAAAAAAAAAAAAATGCAAGAAAACTATTTGTTATGTGGAACTTTTGCTTGCAGCAAGAAGGCTAATGATATTCAGGGATGTAGCAGGAGGAGTACTGCCAGCACGTCAAGGGAGGTAGTCTTTCTCCTCTCAGCACTACTGAGACCAAATCTGGAGTACTGTGTCCAGTTCTGGCTTGTCATCTGCAAGGGGGACATGAACATAATAGACAGAACCCAGTGAAGGGCCACAAAGATGATTAAGGGACTGGAGCACCTCTCTTATGGGGGAAGAGAGAGCTGGGACTGTTCAGCCTGGAGAAGAGAATGCTTAGGGGCTATCTCATCGATGTACATAAATACCTGAAGAGAGGGCACATAAAAGACAGAGCCAGGCTCTTTCCAGTGGTTCCCAGTGACAGGACCAGAGGCAGAAACACAGAAATCCCCTCCTGAATGTGAGAAAACACTTTTTACTGTGAGAGTGAGAGGTGCAGGTTGCCCAGATAAGTTACAGAATCTCCATCCTTGGAGATCCATCTTCAAAAACCTTCTTGACATGACTTTAGGCATCTGACTGTAGGTGGCCCTGCTTGAGCAGGGAAATTGGACCAGGTGACCTCCAGACATCCCTTACAACCTCAATCATTCTGTGAATGCTACACAACATAGGCATATCAAGGACATGGGGGTCATCAAGAGCAGTCAGCATGGTTTTATCAAGGGTGAATCATGTTTGACTAACCTCATAGCCTTTTATGATGAAATTACTAGGTGGATAGATGATGGTAGAGCGGTAGATGTGGTTTATCTGGATTTCAGTAAGGCATTTGACACCGTCTCCCACAGCATCCTTGTAGATAAGTTGATCAGGTATGGGTTTGGTGATCAGGTAGTGAGGTGGATCAGGAACTGGTTGATGGGAAGGAGTCAGAGAGTTGTAGTCAATGGGGCAGAATCTGGTTGGAAGTGTGTGACTAGTGGAATCTCTCAGGGGTCGGTACTGGGACCGATGTTGTTCAACATCTTCATCAACGACCTGGATGAGGGTATAGAATGTACCCTCAGCAAGTTTGCTGATGACACTAAGCTGGGAGGAGTGGCTGACACACCAGAAGGCTGTGCTGCCATTCAGAGAGACTTAGACAGGCTGGAGAGTTGGGCGGGGAGAAACATGATGAAATTCAACAAGGGGAAGTGTAGAGTTTTGCATTTGGGGAAGAACAACACGATGTCCCAGTATAGGTTGGGGGCTGACCTGCTGGAGAGTAGTGTAGGTGAAAGGGACCTGGGAGTCCTGGTAGACAGGAGGATGACCATGAGCCAGCAATGTGCCCTTGTGGCCAAGAAGGCCAATGGCATCCTGGGGTGCATTAGAAAGGGTGTGGTTAGTAGGTCAAGAGAGGTTCTCCTGCCCCTCTATTCTGCCTTGGTGAGGCCGCATCTGGAGTATTGTGTCCAGTTCTGGGCCCCTCAGTTCAAGAAGGACAGGGAACTGCTTGAAAGAGTCCAGCGCAGAGCCACAAAGATGATTAAGGGAGTGGAACATCTCCCTTATGAGGAAAGGCTGAGGGAGCTGGGTCTCTTTAGCTTGGAAAAAAGGAGGCTGAGGGGTGACCTCATCAATGTTTACAAATATGTAAGGGATGAGTGTCAGGGAGATGGAGTTAGGCTCTTCTCAGTGATGACCAGTTATAGGACAAGGGGTAATGGGTGCAAATTGGAGCATAGGAGGTTCAAGGTGAATATCCGAAAAAATTTTTTTACTGTGAGAGTGACAGAGCACTGGAACAGGCTGCCCAGGGAGGTTGTGGAGTCTCCTTCACTGGAGACATTCAAAACCCGCCTGGACAAGTTCCTGTGTGATGTGCTCTAGGTGACCCTGCTTTGGCAGGGGGGTTGGACTAGATGATCTTTCGAGGTCCCTTCCAACCCCTAGGATTCTATGATTCTATGATTCTATGAACATAATTTGAAAAATATCTCCAAAAGAAAATAAAGCCATTTCTGAAGTTTATATGGAATAATATTGTTACGTATTCAGAAATGAGATTTTTCTCACCTAGAACTGACATATGCTTATCTTGACAGCAAATTATTTGTCCATCAGATCTAAAATTCAGCATACCAAATGAATGGAAAAAAACCTAACCAAACTTTTTGTACCTAAACACATTTTTTGCTTCATAACTTCTCTAATTTCTATGTTGTGGGTTTTTTTCAGAAGGGATATAGCACAGTGACAAACATGGTAAATCAGTCTTGAAGAATAATATTTATAAAGAGATAACTGGCAGAACTTTTAAAGAAACAAAAAAGAACCACTTCAACTGTGCGGTAACATAAATCTTTTGTGGGAAAACACTTCAGTAATTATTTATTTACTAGTTGCTGGGTAAGCAAAGATGTTTGATGAACATAAATGTTATTTAAAGATGACAGGCAGAAAGGATACTAACCTCCCTGTGCAGAGTTGGGAAACAAATTAGTTCAGTAGTATGCAGTATTTCTTATGGAATAGGTGTGTTGTGTGTTGACCTCTGCTATTAGCTGCTGTCTAGGGAAATTATTTCCATAGTGAAACCACTGATGATCCATGTGGTAATGATAATTGGTCATATACACATAGGGAACAATATAAACCAGCAAAAACCAAAATGTGTAATTTCTAACTTTTATGCTAAATTGTGCAAAAAAAAGGCTGCAAGGAAAGTTGAGGATGGGTGAAAGTCCATCAGCTCAAAAGGCTGTGGGAAAAAGTTTACACTAACATCAAGAAACTGACAGTCTAACGTCTGCAAAATTATTACAAGCTCCTAAGTACTCTGATGTCCCTTTAAGAAAAAAGTAAACATAAACTACGCTATATATAAAATAAATACACAGTCTTAATACGATAAACCATGGAGCACATAAATAATTTCTCCATGTAGAACCTCTTGGGACTAAAGATCACCTGTTAAGAACTTGGAGAAGCAAAAGAGTGTTTCACAGCCTTGAACTAATTCAAACTAGAAGTTTTGATGCCTAAGCTTTTCAGGCTTCATTAATTTTTAACAGAAAAAATATCCAGAATGATAAAGTTTTGCTCACTGTGGCTACTTGTTTTTCCTGTAAACAACCAACACTAGAAAACAGCACTGGATGAAGATCATGGGAGCTTTTTATTGTAGGCCAGGGAAAGAGAGCCACAGACTCTGTATAAAAATAGATAAAGCATATAGACTTTCTCTTTGTAAATGAAAACATTATCTAATAACACAGTGCTGCTAAGAGTGAAAGATATAAATAGCTGACTTTCATCCCTTATGGGGCACATTCCTTTCCTCAGCTCTCACACCTCCAAGGGAAGTGTGCCTGGTGCAGTACAAAGTACCTCTTGGAGAGCCTCTGTGTGCTCTCTTGGAAGTATCCTTTCCAATGCCCAGACATGCAGAAACAGAAGGGAGAGGACCACCACGTCCTCCCCACTACACCACCCTCGAGTCGGAGGTGAGAACTAACAATATCCCATGCCCAAACATATACAAAAGGAATAAAATCACAGAGTGTAGTCTGCACTCCTCCTTTTATCAGATCAGACACAATTTGGTCACAAACAGTGAAATTATTATTGATTTCAAACTATAACAGTGAGCAGAAGAAAGGCTGCACAGTGAAAGCCATCAATAATCTTCAGGTTGATTCTGGCAAGCAGTCAGAATGCCTCTGGGGATCATGAAAAAGTACATGCCAAAGCAAGAGCTCTGTTACCATTCAGCCAAACTTAGTGCCTCAGATACTGTAAGTTAACTTAGCTCAGTTAATGACTGTTTAGAACCGTCAGCTTTTTCAGGCTCGTCTCTGATATTTCATTGGGAAATGTTTTGTCCAGGAAAGGACAGTTAATTTTTTTCTAAACATGCTTCCTTAGCAAGAATGTTTACAGCTTGTACTGGAACACTTCCTAGGATGTTTGTCCTTTGACAAATTTCCAATACCTAAGTAAACACAAGTTAAATTACTCATTCTTTCTTTTGGGGGCTTAGGGAGAGAGAGTAATTTTTTCTTGCATGCCTAACATGTTCATCATTCTATCTTTTGGTTTTTTTAATCAGCTTTGAATTAATTGTTTCAACAGCAATTGTTATTGGGGAGAAAAAAAGAGTGATGTTTTTAAAATTATAGTGATGATGCCTTGCTCAAGACATGGTAGATTGGTCAAAGGTGCTTGACACCGCAGTACTGTAAACAGCCAGAATTCCTTTGGAATAAATTTTCTAAGTTAAACATACTAAACATACTTAGCATCTTACTAAATATTTGACCTCATTATTATACCTAAGTGGATAATCCCATATTTAAAAAGTTGGTGCCCTTGAGAAATCCAGCTCTGTGGCATTTTGGTCTCTATTGGGCAATGAGTGAAATACTAGCCTGACATAAAATGTGGGAATGCTGCCAGTGCTTTTGACGAAGCCAGAGTTAGTGAGGGATGATGTCCTAATTTTGTATTTACTATACAACTTTCGTGGGGATCCAAGAATATCACTTGGATACTGCAATATATTTTAAGATGTAATTGTGAAACACATACAATTTCTTCTTTATATCTATTAGCATAGCAAAAAAAGATAAACAGAAGAGAAAAACAACCTAACCTTGTTTGTAATACTAAGATGTTTCATAATATAGACCTTATACTTCATGTAATTTACATTTCTCATTTCAGCATTTTGGTTTTCAGTATTAAGTTCTTTACAAGTAACAGCATCACATCAGCTAGACCATGGCACTAAGTGCCACATCCAGCCTTTCCTTGAACACATCCAGGGATGGTGCCTCCACCACTTCCCTGGGAAGTCCATTCCAATGTCTAATCACCCTCTCCGTGAGAAAGTGCTTCCTAATATCCAACCTAAACCTCCCCTGGCACAGCTTCAGGCTGTGCCCTCTTGTCACTAGTTGCCTGGGAGAAGAGTCCAGCCCCCACCTGACTACAACCTCCCTTCAGGTAGTTGAAGAGAGTGATAAGGTCTGAGGTCCCCCTGAGTCTCCTCTTCTCCAGGCTAAACAACCCCAGCTCCCTCAACCTCTCCCTATAAGACTTTCCCTCTAGTCCCTTCACCAGCCTTGTTGCTCTCCTCTGGACCTGCTCCAGCTCAATATCCTTCTTGAAGTGAGGGGCCCAGAACTGCACACAGTACTCAAGGTGAGGCCTCACCAGTGCTGTGTACAGGGGGGGAACTACATCCCTACTCCTGCTGGCCACACTATTCCTGATACAAGCCAGGATGCCATTGGCCTTTCGGGCCACCTGGGCACACTGTTGGCTCATGTTCAACAGGCTGTCCACCAGCACTCCCAGGTCCCTCTCTGCTGGGTTGCTCTCCAGCCAGTCTTCCCCAGCCTGTAGTGCTGCCTGGGGTTATTGTGGCCAAAGTGCAGGACCCTGCACTTGGTCTTGTTGAATTTCATGCCATTGGCCTCAGCCCATCAATCCAGCCTGTCCAGATTCCCCTGCAGCCTCTTCCTACCCTCTGACAGATCAACACTCGTCCCCAGCTTGGTGTCACCTGCAAATTTACTAAGGGTGGACTCAATCCCCACATCCAGATCGTCAGTAAAGATATTGAATAGGACTGCACCCAGTACTGATCCCTGGGGGACACCGCTGGTCACCAGACACCAGCTGGATGCAGCTCCATTCACCATCACTCTCTGGGCCTGGTCATCCAACCAATTTTTTGACCCAGCAAAGGGTGCACCTGTCAAAGCCATGGATCACTAGCTTCTCCAGGAGGATGCTGTGGGAGACTGTGTCAAAGGCCTTGCTGAAGTCAAGGTAGACCACATCCACAGCCTTCCTCTCATCCACTAGGTGGTCACGCAGTCATAGAAGGAGATGAGATTAGTCAGGCAGGACCTTCCTTTCCTAAACCCATGTTGGCTGAACCTGATCCCCTGGTTGTCTTCCACATGCCGCTTGATGGCACTCGGGATATTTCCATAACCTTGCCAGGCACCGAGGTCAGGCTGACAGGCCTATAGTTCCCCGGATCCTCCTTCCGGCCCTTCTTGTGGATGGGCATCACATTGGCCAAGCTCCAGTCATCTGGGACCTCCCCAGTGAGCCAGGACTGGTGATAAATGATGGAGAGCAGCTTAGCCAGTTCTTCTGCCAGCTCCCTCAGCACCCTAGGATGAATCCCACCCGGATCCATGGACTTGCTGGGATCTAAGTGGCACAGCAGGTCCCTAACTACTTCCTCCTGGATTACAGGAGGGGGATTCTGCTCCCCATCCCTGTCTACCAACTCAGGAGCCCAGTTGTCCTGAGGGTAGCTAGTCTTTTTGTTAAAGACTGAGGCAAAGAAGGTGTTAAGCACCTCAGCCTTTTCCTTGTCCTCCATTACTAAGTTCCCCCCCCCTCATCCAATAAGGAAAGAAGATTTTCCCTGACCCTCCTTTATTATTAATATATTTATAAAAGCATTTTTTATTATCCTTCACAGAGATACAGAAATACTGCAATATACATTTTTATCAGAACATTCTGGGGCACATACAAGAGTGTCCTCAGGTCTTCCTTGTATCCAGACCCTTGGAACTAGGAACTACTCCTGATCCCTTTTTAAAGGATCTGGTCATCACTCTAGACACCACAGACCATGCATTCTTTGTGCATGGGACTTACAGCTATCACACTAACCAATAATAAGCTCTGCAGTTTCTAGGCCAGCATTTCCAAAAGTCTTTTTTAGCCTAAGATGATCTTGGAAAAAACAGCAGTATTCCACAGAGTGCTTGTTCAGCCTCCCGTACCTGTCACGACCTCTCTTTTTTCCTGACAGCTGTCCTGCTGGTGCTGTCAGGATTCTCACTCAACCAGACTCACCAGACAGAACCCTGCATCAGCATCACAGCCAGCTCTGCCCTGGCTCCCCAGCACACCAGTCCCAGGAACAACATGCAACAACACCCAGGCTGCTTCCTCATAGCCAAGACAGCTTCACCAGGTAGACTCCACACCTCACCATTTGGAAAGTGATGCTTTAGGATATAGCAATTTATAAAAACTTAAATCAGGCAGCAGCAAAGTAAGTTATACAACACTTTATTCTAAGAAAGAGCTAGGTAAACTAAAAAGAAGAAAAGAAAGCTGGCAATCCTCCTTCCCTTCAACTGCTTTGCATTCCCAGCTCCACTGCCCATGTATCTTGGTTATCTACCTGAAATCCTCATTACCTTTTTTTCTCTTTTATAACCCTTCTCTTTCTTCCAGCACTTTATATTTCTCTAGTTCTTCTCTGTGAAGCTTTCTCATCTTTCTCAAGCTAGCCAACCCGTAACCTCTCTAGTGCCACTATCTGGAAGATAAGCCACATACAGATTTTCACAGTTGGTTAATTTAGTCACCAGAACTGCTTTTGGTAAGAGGAATAGGGGCTTTCAGCTCTCCTACCCTACTGTTATCTTCATTCACTGTAAAGACAGAAGAGGTCTATGCCTGTGTCTCTATCCCACTCTTTGTAAATTTTGTCATCCCCACACAATAAATCCTTGCCCTGGAGGCATTTAGATCTTTTCTGCTGGATCTTCTACTGTCACTTTTCTACTCATAGGAAAGGAGTTGTAAACTTCTGTAAAATGCAGTGCTAGTGGGAACAGATTACATTCTCAGCACAGCTTATTCAACTCCTTCAGATGCTCCAAAGATTTCTTCTGTCTATGACTTCCTACTGTTTCCAGATGGACAACCAGTAGTATTATAAAACAGGAATGAAAACAAGATCCAGTGTCCTACTGAAAAAACTTGGTTGGCCAACCAAGAACTATGTGAAGATGATTGAAAATGTTCACCAAAAAAAAAAATTCTGATAAAAAAGGTATTTGAAAAGATTCTGAATTTATTATGTCTGAAACTGCCACAAGTCTTGGTTTACTTGCTTATGGCTTACTTCACACATTTTCCCTATTAATTTACTTAACAAACCTGCTTTTAACCCTTCTAACCTTCAGCCTGGCAAGTGAAACTACATCCTTAAAGCATATATTTAGTTTGTTTTTGTTTAGACATACTATAATCACTACACTTTCACCTTTACTACAGAGCATTTATATTTTCAATTTCACTTAAAATGTACTTGATGTCCTATGACTAATCTGAGAGAAATGGCTGGTGTAGACTGCTTCAGGCACTAACAGCTTTAGTTGCTGCTGCTAAATTTATCTTCAGTTGTGAATCAAAACATTTAGGAAGGTAGCTTATTCCTTTGTATTGATATGAAATAGAAACTACCTTTAGACAGATCTTAACAGCTAACACTAAACACCATCTTGCCTGTAGGTAGTTGAAAAAGTATTTTTAGGTTAGAAAAACGTGGATCAAATTCTCACACGCAGTGACCCAAATATAAAAAGTTCATGTATCACTTCTGTTATCAGCGAGTTGTTTCAGTCTCCAGCTTAATAGAGACAGTTCATGAACTTCTCTAAAAAAAATACTCTTTGGATAGGCAAAAAAGCAGTGATATTTTCATATTCTTGTAGACCACGAACTAGTTAAGTTAGTAATTGTGCACATACTGAAGGTCAATGGAATTTTTTTCTATGAAATTAATTAATCTTTTATATTTAATTAATTAATTAATCTGTCATATTTCTGTCATAGGAGTACCCCTAGTTAGTAATGTTTTTCTCACAGTTAGTGACCAGGTCTTTGTCAAGCTATTCACCTTACTTTGTTCTCACATATAGTGCTGCCAAAAGATGTGAACAGCATACTGTTGAACAAATCCTGCAATGTTTTACTAGACTAATTAACTGTACACAAATATATGTCATTAACTGCTCAAATCTTCTTCCATCTGTCCATCCATGCATCTGTCTTATTATTCTTATTGCTTCAAAACCAGTGTATTTCAATGCAAATACTCACATTTGCTCCTTGTTCTCCCTTATTAGGACAGCAGTTTTCTGTCCGATTTCTCTCTTTTTTTTTTTTTCTAGGTTTCCTCATCCAGTTATTTATTGCCTAGGGAACACAGTAACTGCAAGTACTCTGACAAATCCACCAATATTAAACAAGAATAAACATCCCAGTTCACAGATCAGGAAGAACCACAATTTTGGTTTTCCCCTGGCTTTGATGGTCACTATAACAGTAATATCAACAGTAATATCAACAGTAATATCAACAGTAATATCAACAGTAATATTAACATGATCCATGACCATCTAAGTTGACATCTCACTGACATAAATTGGACAGTAATACACTTTCCACCTGTTGTTTTGAAATTTGCAAACTCAGGCAAATGTCACAACACATCTACATTAATTTCAAGGTTTGATTTGGTCATAACTTTACACTTACCAAGGGAAGACAAAAAATTGGAGCAATCGCAGGACACATGTACACCACCCAAAGAACACCTCAGTTTTTATCCTTGCGCTCTGTTTAACACACCAAAAATTCAGCTAAGTGATCCTTTGGAAGCTAGACAACAAATTTGCATGGGAACTGCACAGCTTCCCTTATGACTAAGAAAACTGCTCTTGCATCCAGATGACCTGTCT
Organism: Hemiprocne comata; assembly: GCA_020745705.1. Classification (NCBI taxonomy): domain Eukaryota; kingdom Metazoa; phylum Chordata; class Aves; order Apodiformes; family Apodidae; genus Hemiprocne; species Hemiprocne comata. The sequence continues at coordinate 11,794,692 of CM036616.1, read as the reverse complement.
CCACTGCTTGATCCTGCCAAGTAAAATCAGATGTTAATTGGCAATTGATTAGGATAACAAACAACAGTAAAAATAACTAAATCTTCTCCAGAAAAAAAATTATCTGCAGTCACATAGACAGAATTGCAGCCTCCAATCAAAAGAAAAGTTAAATGTATATCTGTATATTACATCACCCAGTACAATGTACACATGATTAAGCTGGTTCCAAATAAAATTAGGAATTGTCTAGAACAGAACTTTGGCTTTCTCTGGCAAATCTATTCTGCTGACAAAACTAGAAAATTAATGCTGTCATGGCTAGTTTGTGTTTAGTACCCAGGTAAGTCACCATCACAACAGACCACAGTGCCTGTTGCATCACGCCTGAAGGTATATTTTAAAATGGGGTCTAGATAAATGAAAATACATTGCCTGCTTATAAAATTTCATTAGAACAGAGAAATCCTAGGAAAGTTGTCAGCAAGTTAGTACTCTGTATTTACCTTAAATCTAGTTAAGGTCAGGTAAAGGTAATTCTCACCTTTCATTCTTCCATTCCTTGTTCTCTAGGCAGTGAAAGGACACACTGGGCCAGGATCATTTTCATTGTATATAGCCACCCAAAAGGCTGTTTTACAATTGAAGATTGTGAAATACAAGGGCAACGTAGCCACACTAGCTTTCCTGTCACTTTTAGTAGCAATACCTGAGTAGCTGATTATGCCACTTTCGTAGCATTCTTGTACTATGAACTGGTTTAAAATACCTATAATAGGAACCAGGACATGCACCATAACTTGGGTATTTTTAGTTCCCTGGAATACCCACTAAACTTTCTATGGTACCATGAGCTCCTTCCTACATCTTTGGACTGACAGCAATGCCAGAAACTATTTTAAGTCTTGTTTTAAATTACGTATGTGGGACAGACTAGCTGGTACGTTAGTACTGATAAGCTGGTAGGATATCAAACATTAAGAAATTATCCCTTCTTTCTACCCCTTTCAACATCTCCTTGTTAGTACAGTCCCTCTCCTCTACCTGGCTCCCTGCTGTTTGTCACAAGACTTGAACTTTGTTACCTTTTGAAGACGTCCACCTGTCAGTCTGAATTGACTGCACCTGACCAACAGGTTGAAAACTGTTATGAATAAAACAGCAGATGACTAGGCATCCAGGCAGATACAGGAATCACACAACATTGTGTCAGGAGTAAAGCAGGCCAGGATTTGACTGATGCCTTAGGAAATTCAGGTAGGTATCTTTTGTGAATGAACTAGAGAAGCATGAAAGCTATCATGCCCTGAATTCAAAGCACCTCCTGGATTTGCAGTGTGTATTTAGATGTTCCATCCTGCTTTTTTTGCATTAAGTATAAAAAGTGAAAAAGTTAAACAGGCCAGTTTTGCTTGCATAAATGTACACCTTGTAAATGTTTGCCACATATTACCATACAAAGCATATAGCTTATATTGTGCAAGTATATTGTAAATACACTCTTATTGCTGTACTATTTACTCTTTTTCATTGGAATATCTTCTTTGTTTCTTTCAATATATGATATGATAACAATTTCAATAGTTTATACCAGCAGCTTTTACTCTGACCTGTCCAGTTTCACGTTTTCAATATGAGACTGTTCTGGTTTAAATATTAAAGGTGAACCCCAAATAAACCAGAGGACAGAATTGCTCTCTATTACTCCCCCTCCACCCTCCCAAGGGAAGATAGAAAGGGGAATAAGAGAGAGAGACTTAAACTTTGGAAATTGAAACTAGAAAGAAGTTTGGGTAAAACGTGGGGTGAGGGGAGGAATGGGTAAATATTTATATACAAATATACAAAATGCATCTGTGAGAGACGGACTCTATAATGGCCTTTAATCCAGCGACATTCACTGACCAGTCCTGGCGATGCGCCCCCCCGGCACTCGTGGGGAGGGGACAGAGGTACCAGGCGCATGCGCACAGACCACAGACTACAGCTCCCAGGAGGCACGGCGGGGCCGGAACCGGGAAAAAAAAGGGAGGAGCAAGAAGACGCGCGCTCTGCGAACACGGACAGATCCAGCCGCCGCGGTGAGCGTACCGCTGCGGAGGCTGCCGTGCCGTTGCGGCGCTGCTCCCTGTGGTTGTTGGCGTGTGGACGTACCGAACGGACCGTTTGCCTGGAGTCTCAGGGGACAGGACGTGGATCCCGACCAGGGATTGGCTTCGGCCGTACCCCGGTGGTGAGAATTGCGAACATCTTACTAACATTCCTATAAACATTCCTACATAATATTCACACATACCAGACACTCACTTCTCTTTTCCAATATTCTTCTATTTCCCAAAGGCTCTCTCCAGGCTTTCCCTCTTATCCCTGTCCGGGAACGGGAACAGGGGGGAAGGGGGGAGGTTCTCTCTTGTTTTCTGTGTGTGTTGTTATTGGTATATAGATGTAGTGTTGTATAGCTGTTGGCATATGGATATATAGGTGTGGATATATATAGAGATAGATCCTGTGTGATCGTTGATATCAGACTTGCCAAACCCTCAGTGCCTTTAATAAATCTATTGATTCTTAAGCGTTGTTTGTGGGTGTGACGGGGAGTGGTCTTCAGCTCTCGATCCCCTGAGGTGGGGGTGTGAGTCGCGGCTTTACCTAGCTCGGTCCGCGACAGCATCTCAAGGATGGCAGGGATATGGGAAACACAGGGCCACTCCAGGAGAGGTCCACGGCTCCTCACAGCACCAGATGTAGTTGGATTCTGGAGTGAGCATGTGGGAAGCCAAAGGAACCCAGCAGCACACCCGGCAGGGGGAAAGGAGCAGGAGGCAGGACAAAGCAGCTTCTGGCTCTCCTTGCTTTTCTAGATTGTGACAGGAAGTGGGCAGGAATACTGACCTCTGCCAGTCTCTCAGGGTGCTAAGGACCCTCTCTCTCTCTCCAGTAGGTGTCCAACACCATGCCAGCATCTCCCAAACCATAACAGAGACTCAAGAATTTTGTTCTTAGATCCTTTTTTTTCAGCCAGAGCAAGTGCAACAAACACATTTGCATCCTAGCACTTTGGCATCTTGCCTGCTGTAGCTGTGGCTGGCATGTAGATCCCCAAAGCTGGAGGTAAGCTATAGGACTTAGATGTCTATACTCAGGAAGGCAGAACTGGAAGACTTAGTCCCACATACCTATTTTCATGTCAGCTGAGAGGTTGGTTTGTATTGTGAGATTGTGGATATACAGTGATTCTTGAACGTATAAGTATTAACCTGTTAGTGTAGTGTAACTAAATACAGTGTTTAACTAGATACAATACAATCTGTTCTGAACACTATGCAGTTGTTGTGGTCCGAGTTTGACCTGGGCTGGAAAACTGGAGTCGAGTCACGGATCGCCCCTTCTCTTCTCCTCAATTAGAGGAGGAATGGCCCCCAATTGGCTGGTTTTAATTTTCCAGTGGGTCCATCCCTAGCTTGGGACCAGCTGGCTACACCGGGTATTTCTGTAGAACACAAACCCTGCCCAGATGCACGCCTGCACCAGCACAAACACAGAGACTGTGTGCTTAAAATACCACTTTACTGTGACAGCTTTGGAGTAGAGGGAGTGTGTGGGGGGGAAACTGGATATACAAATGTAGTTACAGGAGACAAACTTGGGGTATGTAACGCTGGTACTTACGATAGGTAAAGAGAAAGAAAAACACTGTAATAGTTTGGGGTAGCGTGCCTGGCGAGTTTCCTGTATAGGACAGACGAAGTGCGTGTGTGTATGTGGTCAATTACTTGTGCCCGGGAAAAAGAATGCAAAGAAAGGAAAGATTTCTCGGTCAATGGGTCTCTCTTACAGTATCTGGTTCAGAAGCACTGACAGATTTGGCGGAGTCTGTGTCTTTAAGAGGGGGCTTTCGGCGAGCGAGGCTTCCTTTCAGCAAGCGGGGCTTTCGGCGAGCGGCTTTAGCTGCAGCGGAACACGGGGCGGAGCGGCTACACGCTGCAGCTCCGGCACAGGCGGCTCCGGCACATGCTGGCGGCCCGTGGCGGCTGCCTGGGCTCGGGCAGCAGCGGCTGCGATGTCGGCCGGAGCTGGGCTGGGGCTGCGGCGGCGTCACACGGCTGTGGCAAACGGCTACAACCGGCTGGAGCTGCGCCGACTGTCCTGGGAGCACTGATGAGGGAGGGATTCCAGCTCTTCTAGCTTTTTTTAGTGTGCTCTAGCTCTCTTCTCCGTTTCTTCAGCTCTTTTCACACAGCTCCTCAGCGAGCAGGCTCCACGAGAAGAGGCAGGAAAGCAGTAAGCAGGGAATAGCGGGAGTCCAGGAGTGCAGGGGTGCGGGGAGGCAGGAGTAAAAGAATGCAGGAGTTACAGCAGGAGTCCCACCCCAGCCACCGAAGGCTTTGTGTGATTCTGTGTCCTATTCCTTTTTCTTCTTCTCTTCTCTTCTCTCTCGTTTCTGCCAGTAGCAGAGAACAATGAACACCAACGACAGATAACGACCCACAATGGCCGTCCTGTTTACATGCTTGTGCAGGCTGGTCTGGCCTTCTGTCTGCGCAGCCCTCAGCTCCTACCTGTGGCTCCTGTAACAATACTGCCATGCTCCAGCCAAAGGCTGGGTCCTGGCTGCAAACATAGCAAGGGGGGCAGGGGTCTCTGCCCTTCATTGTGTAAGTCCCAGCCCAACCCCTCACACCCCACACCCTCGCTGGGTTGTCACCTTCTTCGGTGTTTGTTTTTATCTTTTTTTGACTTTTACATCTCTAATGCAATCAATTTGTGTCAGAGACATACCTTTTGTGGAGGCCAGTCCTCCACAGCAGTAAAATAATACTTAAGAAAAATAACAGATATTTAATTGGACTGTGTGGGTAGGGCTTTTATAGGAACAAGCAGTCTTTTGAACGTGCACGTACAGATCTTTTGGCACAAGGAGATCCATAGTCCTGAAGTGTTGGTACTTGCAAGATCACCAGCCAGCCATGAAAATTTTCAAATTGGTGTTAACTGTTGTAGTAGTAGATGATGGACTTGTTATGGGTATAAACTTCTGGTGCTCAGCCCACTTTTTTCCAAGTTTTCCTCCACAACAATGAGGATTAGAATATAACTTTGAAAAGATAGCAAAATTAAGTTTTAAAAAAATGGAAGTAACCTGGCGAAATGCTAGAGCTGATTTAACACAGAAACATGAGCAGTGCTGACTTAGACACATGGCTGGGAAAGCAGCTCTCTTTATCAAAGACACTGTCAAGGGATTGTGGTTGTTGTGAAATTATGGCAGTATTTAGGGGGGCAGAAGAGGTATGTGGACATCCAGGGAGCCTGCCCAGAGAGAGAGCAGGAACCTGGTATTGCCTGTGGGTCAGAGGGATAGGTACTGCGGAGGAAGGAAGAGAGCTCCCTGTGCCTCTTTGAGAAAGGCTGCGGGGAGTCGGGAGAAAGTGTCCATCTGAGCAGGGAAAGTGTCCACCCGTCCCCAGGGGCAGTGCCTATGCACGAAGCCTGCGTACGTGCATCTGCTGCATGCCAGCATGCGAGAGAAGAAGCATCCCTCTAGCGTGGAAGCCCGGAAGAGGCCGAGGGCGGCGGCCAGGCCCGGTGCTGAGAGGCTGGGTGGGGCCGGGCGGCCATTTCATTGCCGTCTCCATCACACGCGCGGTCACAGGCCTCCGGCGAGCCCGCCGTTGCCAGGGTGACCGGCCAGCGGCGCCCCCGCCCTCCCCCACGCGCCGAGCCCCGCCCCCCGGCCGCCCCTCGGCCAATCGGAGAGGCGGTGGCTGCGCAGCAAGGTTCCCTTTGTTCAGCCATTTCAGGGGCCGGAGCGGGCTCGGGAGCGGAGCTGCGGAGGGAGAGGACGGGCCGCTCCCTCGCCACTCCCCTGGCGCCGGGCTCTGGGATGGTGTGGGTAGGTATGCCGGCTGGGACGTCCCATCTCCGGCAGCCACGGCCTGCCCGCGAACTGGGGGCCGGACTGGGAGCCGCCGCCGGGTTGCCCAGCTGCCGCGGGCCCGGCACGGGCCTCCGCGTCGTCGCTGGGAGGGGAGATGTGGGGGCCCGGCCGTCTGTGGCCCCTCCCCTCCCGGCGCCGCCGCGGGCTTTGCCGGCTCGTACGGATGGATGGATGGGTGGATTGGTGGATGGATGGGTGGATGGCGACGGGACGGGTGGCAGCGGTGGTCTGAGGGGCGGGCGAGGCCTGAGGGCCAGGAACACACACGACCTCGCTCTTACCGGTGTTACTGCTGCCGTTTCCGCAGCCGGGCTGCAAACTGGCATTGCAGCGAGCCGGAATGTGAAAATCTTCTCGGGATATAGGAATGTGGCCATATTTCCCGTCTTGTTTTCTGTAGTGCGTGGGGTCCTTGCTGTGCAGATTTGGGTAGATGTAATTTTGGTTTGTTTTTTTTTTTCCCCTACGAAATACGGGAGAGAAATCTCGGGTCTGTCTTGTACTTTTGCTTGTTTGCTTAGGGAGGTTGTTAGGCACTCCGGGGCAATAACACGTGGAACTTGTAGAGCTTTTGTGGAGTGACTGTACAAAGGGCAGGAATGCTTTTTGGGTTGGTATAAACGCCTTGATTATTCTGGGATATATTTATGTCCTTGTTATGAAGATAATAATTTCTCTCAGTTGAATTTCTGCTCAGGACCTGAGAGATCCTCCTACTATGAGGATTGTTCTGCAATTGTTCTGGCCACCACAGCTTCATAACTTGTTTACTTGTCTACTTGCATGTTTAAGTAGTCCTTAATGTGGTATTTGAATACCACAGATGTTGTTCGATCCTTGCAACACTAATTGAACAAAAAGTTGACTTGTGTCCCTTCTTTACATGAGTAAGTGAGCAGAAAAAAAATCACATGCCCAAGATCCTATAAGGAGCCTTTGGTAGAATTGGAAACAGAGCCCATATTACTAATCCAGAGTCTCAGCCATGTTCAAGAATGACAGTACATGGTCTGTTTCTGAAAGTCCTCATTTCACATCTGCTGTGTGAACTGTGGTTATTTTTGAGTTCTATGTGGGAGGGTCGAGGAAAGGTGCCTACAATTGGGAAGCATAATTTATGTATGATGAGAACTACTTTTGAATGTATTTCTTCAAAATCTAGCTATCTTATACTCAAAGCAGTAAAATACAAAAGGATAATTATGAGCTGCAAAAACAGGATTATAAAAGCAGTATATTGTCTGTCTTAAAGGAAGAAAGCTCTGGTTAGAATTATTAGTGACTAAGGGCTATGTTTACTATTGGATACAGACAGTGACACATATTTCAGTGACTTCAGAAATTGATGCAGATGTAAGCACAGCTGCTAAATTGAGCAAAGCATGCCTTGTGACAGGAAGGCAAAAACAACAGTTTATGAATGCAGGCTTTTATTGGATTATCTTATGAACTTTTATATTTAATTAGAATTCAGTTTAGGAGTCCTTGTATGTGGATATTCAAGAGAACACAGATATGTATGCTTAATTTTAGGTTCGTGGTCGCGACTCCAGGGACAGAGGTACCCTATAATCGGGTGATAGGTATGCACAGAGCTGTTGAACAGACTGGCAGAGCTGGAGTTGAGTATAATTCAATCAAGTTTCCTTCCTGTTCTGCTTCGGGCACACCAAGATGCTACAAAGGAGGATGGCCGAAGGCCAAGTGTAATCCTTCTTTATTGAAGCTGATATTCAGAAACTGTGCAGTTTGAATGAAGAACAGGGCTAAAATAAAGACTGAGATCTTACCTTTGAAGTGTGTCATTGGTAAAGATCTCCCTTTGCAGACCTAGTGGTGTTGTCACTGTCATGAAAAAAAATTTGTGCCACAGGTTTGTGACATTGGTACACACTGATGAAGGCATTGTCGATGAAGTTGTACCAGTGACATGCTACAAGGGGTGGATTTTTTCTTTGTTTTTTGAAATGGTGTGACTGTTTTTCCATTATTTTAATGCCCTAATTGAGTTGAGTTGCAACTTTGATTAGTTTTGACCACATACATGAATTTTACCAGTTAATTCAGTTCCAGGTTCTGTGAACATTTAAATACATATAGCAGTAGTATGTTTTGATCACTAATTCCACTTCTTTCCACTGTTTTATAGTATTGATTTGGATAGTTTGTGTAGGGTTCCTACATAAATTGATAGATAATAAAGTGTTTATTATATGTACTATACATCTATGAATATATTATATATTGATACACAGTATATATCAATATATATGTATAGTATGCAATTCATACTGAAATTTTGTTTTTAAAATCTCTCATTGATAGATATATATTTGTGTAGACCCAGTGTTTTTGGGTTTATGTATGTGATCTATCATACACATGATAAAACAGTGTACATAATAGTTTGTTTATGTATGTACACGTGGATGGCATGAGATATGGCATCTTTTACTGATACATTATGAAATAAACTTCCAAATGTCACTTTTAAATTTTAGGTTTTCCTTTCCAAACCAGACTCCAGACTGAAACTTAAACAGTATTAAAAATGCCCTATTTATTCCCCATGTACTGAATGCTTTTGAAATTTTGAGTTTGTATATATATATGTGCGTGCGTGTGTGTGAGTCAAATCTGAAATAAGGCATAAAATCAAATAAAATTAATGTTTAAAGAAAGCTTTTGGGTTTTAAACCTTGATTAGAGAATGGAAAGTTACTCTTAAATTATTTGCCTATAAAATAGTTTAATTGTGTAGAGCATTTTCTACAAGCCATTGTGAGATACGCTAAACATGGAAAATGTGCTGCTTATGATCAGTCTCCCATTAAGTGCATTGATTTCAAAAATAGATTTGGCAAAGAACAGAAAATAGTAGGTGAGCAGGTACAAAAATACCATTAAGTATTTACTGTGTTAGAATCCAAAAAGGTGCACTTGCAGAAATTATGTGGAGGTAGCACAGACCAGGGGTTTCCAAATGTAGTTAGTGTGTATCATCATCATTGCTAACTTTTGGCATCCAGGGTCACATACCAACCCTGCAAAAACAGAGCCTCATCTCTGGCTCTTATCATAGAATCATTAAGGTTAGAAAAGACCTCTAAGATCATCATGTTCAACCATCAACCCAACACCACCATGCCAACTAACCCATGTCCTGAAGTGCTATGTCCACATTTTTTTTAACACCTCCAGGAATGGTGACTCCACCATTTCCCTGGGCAGCCTGTTCCAGTACCTGACCATTCTTTCAGTAAAGAAATTTTCCCTAATGTCCAATCTGAACCTTCCCTGGCACAACTTGAGGCCATTTCCTCTTGTCCTATAACTTGTTACTCCGGAGAAGAGATGTGGTACCCACCTCACTATAGCCTCCTTTCGGGCAGTTGTAGCAAGTGATAAGGTCTCCCCCCAGCCTTCTTTTCTCCAGGCTAAACAACCCCAGTTCCCTCAGACACTCCTTGTAAGACTTTTTCTCTAGATCCTTCAACAGCTTGGTGGGTCTTCTCTGAACTCATTCCAGCACCTCAATGTCTTTCTTGTAGTGAGGGGCCCAGAACTGAAGGTGCAGCCTCACGAGTGCCGAGTACAGGGGGACAATAATTTCTCTACTCCTGCTGGCCACAGTATTTCTGATAGAAGCCAGCATGCTGTTGGCCTTCTTGGTCCCCTGGGCACACTGCTGGCTCATATTCAGCCAGGTGTCAGCCAGCACCCTTAGGTCCTTTTCCTCTGGGCAGCTTTCCAAGCACTCATCCCCAAGCCTGTAGCGTTGCCTGGGGTTGTTGTGGCCCAAGTGCAGGGCCCATCACTTGACCTTGTTGAACCTCATACAATTGGCCTCGGTCTATCAATCCAGTCTGTCTAAGCCTCTCTGTAGAGCCTTCCTACCCTCAGGCAAATCAACACTCCCTCCCAACTTGGTGTCACCTGCGAACTTACTGAGGGTACACTCAATCCCCTCATCCAGATCACTGATGAAGATACTGAACAAGACTGGTCCCAAAACTGAGCCCTGAGGAACGCCAGTTGTGATTCTGTTTTCTTACTGCATGATCCTGTCTTCCAAGCTAGGATTGCAGTCCAGTGCTCACACATAACATTCCCTATTGATTCATGCACCCACAGAAGTTTATTGTAGTTTCAGATTTCAGTCACATCCTTTCTCCTTCACAGACCCAAATCATTATTCTTCCCTTCCAGCAAAGACAACAAAACCTTGGCTTTCACTGCATGCATACTATCTCCCTACAGTTTGGCCACCTCTTTTATAGAGAAACGAGGAAACTCAGTAGCAAATATGGACAGGCAAGAGTCTAATTCTCATCAGAGACTAAAAGGCACAGGTCTGCTTATTATACCAAATAAGCTAAATCAATCCAAAAGTCCAAATAGATACCTCTGTTTCAGTTCGTTTTACATCGGTTGAACTTGAGTCATTTTCCCGAGAGGGGAGAGAAGTGTAAACCAGTTTTAAATTAAAATAAATTGTTTTGCACAGGATTTTTTAAGTTAGTGGATAGGCAAGTTTAAGCTAAATTGAAAGGAAAAAAAAAAAAAAGAGTAATGTAATTACATTCTTCACTAGTGTGTAAGAAACCAGTCAGCGCTGGGTTGGAAACACAGGAGTTTGAAGCAGAAATGCTTTGGAGCCCCTTGGAAAGCAATTAAAGTAACCAACTGATGAGAGGAAATGGTTGGTTTAAAAAAAATTTAAAATGTGTGGTTGTTTTCATTATTCGCTGTAACACAGAAGAACACTACTGCAAGTGTATGTATGTTTGTGTATCACATCTTTGTATATCTGCTTATCTTAAAATATTTTAACCTTTTACATTTTAAAATGTAAAAATCCAGTCTGGGTCACATTACCAAGTGACTTTAGACACTTGCCCTTAACAAAATCCTCCTCTCTGTAAAAGACTTTCTGTAGTCTTCCTCTGTTTCTCTGCTAAAAACTGGTTAACACACTATAATTCCACACAATTCCTTGCTTCTGGAGAATGCCCTATTCTATTGGTTCTCTGAGCCAATGAGTACTTGTAATGTATTTTACAATTATTATGATACTGTCTTTCAGTGTAGCAAGGAAGCTTATTTTAGCTTAGGCACTGTCCATTCCAATCATTCTCTTAATTTCTGGTGATCAGACAGAATCAAAAGAACAAAAAAAATTTAAATAAAGCACAGTTGGCAGTATTCACAGTTTCCCTCATTTGCAGTACACATTTTGCACATTTCAAGGTATGCTTTGTTTTGTTTGCTATTTCCATTTGCAGTCTGGTGCAACTGTGGGTTGAAGAAGATGATACTGTTAAGCAAATTCTATGAGAAAGAGGTTACTCTTGCATGCAGCCACGACAGAATTCAACCTCTTTTTTTTTTAATTATTATTGATTGTTGTACAGTGTGTTTGAAAGATGAGATAGGTTTCCATTAAAAAAAAATATATGAAGCTGCATGCTTTAATATTTTCTCTCTTTAGAATATGGATATTTATATTGGTGCATGAGATTGAGAATTAGCAGACTTTGAGATTACTGCCCTTGCTTTGTTTCTTTTATGCTAGGTAATGGGGCTAATGGATCATACTGAGTTTTTTATAACCTCAGCTCCACTGGGGTGGGGTTCTCCCCTTTTTAAAAAAAAAAGAGAAGAGAAATAAAGTAAGGTAGCAGAGGCTGCCTTTTGAGGATCTCCTTTAGGTCTTGATTTGGATAAATGTATTTCAGGATTTTTCTAAATGCAGAAGTAATGGAGATTTAACTGGACATAGTGATGATTTAAAATTTCTTTACCACACTTATTTCTTGATGCTTTGGAGAAAAGGTATACCCTTGAAAACAAGTAACTATCCTAAATTATCTGAGGTCATACAAGTTGGGCTTCTACCATGATAAAAATTTTAAAAGCTGGCCTGTTAATTATTGGTAATCTGAGTTGCTGTTTTCATAAATAAAACAGGATACTTCAGAATATTTTATTCTAACATAAAATTCTACAGGTAGAGAGAGCAATCATAGAAAATAACATTTTTCATCCATTTTTCTTGATCCTTTTGTTTTATCAGAGGTAATAGCAGAAATCGTAAGAAAGTGTTAGAATTGAGAGATCTGGTGATAAAATGGTAAATAACTTAAAATTAGTACCTCCTTGTCCAGTATAGAATTGTATATCTGTGATAAAACATTACATCTGTCAGAAGGAATTCTAGAAAGGTGCTATAGTGTGTGCTTTTGAGCTCTGTATAATCTGTTATAGCATCTTTTGTGGACCTTACAAGTCAAGTTCAGAGGAAATTCAATAAAGTGGCCATGTACAGTGTAATGTTTTCATTGCAGTTTAACCTTTGTGTCCTCCAGAAAGTTATGTCAATTTAAGATAATAAAATTCATGACAGTGTTGTGACAGTATTATATAGATGAATCACTCCAGCCCTGCATCTATGAGAAGTTTAGCTGTCCTGTCTATGCTTTCAGTAAGAAGATCTTAGGGAAAACTGTTTATTCTACAGATGTCCTTTAAGATTATGCTAATTTAGTAGTAAGTGTGTTTGGGACTGAATTCTGCTTTCCTCAGACTTCTGAGTTAAATTTTGAAATCCTGAAAAAATACTTAAAAGTCCATGTTCGTCTTATCCGTGTTGAGCAACTTCAATGCTATTGGTATTGGTATGCTGTGAAGATAGGACCAAGTTTTACAAGCCACAGTGTATTTTTTAATTTTATGTGAGACACTATTTTAAAGCTAGGACATTGTTAAATACTCAGTTTTGTTGTTGAAGATAACTTGAAATAAATTTTAAAAAAAAAGAACAAAGAACTGAAAGAAAAAGCTGACTGCCATGTTGTGCAGAAGATAGCCCAAATCTTTTTACAGTTCAATATAATATTTTATAGGTAATACTTTAGTTACAGTAGTGGCAAGGATCTCCACATATGAATTAAAGCTTTAACACATTAGCCAAGTGTAACAAAACAACAGACTTTTCTGTGTATTGCTTACAACTGAATTACAGAACAAAATGCAGGTGTTGTACCACAAGCAGATAAAGGGAGAATGAGAACTGTGAGAGAGATTAAGACATCTGTGAACACTACATCTAAGGTGAATTTCTGCAGAAAATGTGAGCAAGGGCAGAAAGTCTCTTGTAATGCCTTTTGCATTCTGTTTTTTAAGGGCACCATAGGAGAAAGTGTGCTGCAGGTCAGTAAATAGAACCTCAAGGTGAAGACCAGAAAATCAGTACCAGGAGGAAAATCCCAGATTCTGTGTCATGATTATATATATAAGAAAATATATATAGGACTGAGACATTAATTTAGTCTGTTACCTATAAAGTGTTTAGCCTGTGACTGTGTTTTCCATTCTTCATAGCTTTTTGTTTCATGTAATGGTTACATTATTATTTTAAGACAAAGATGATACATGGAATGCCAGCAGCTTCATTCATTTAGTGGAGCTGCTGAAGCTATTTGCAAGTGATCTTTATTAAAAAATCATTAAAATAACCAGGGGAAAAAGAAAACCAAACCTTTAAAAGCCTTGAATATTTGTTTTTATTAGTTGCATTATTAGTATTTTTTAAGGGCATTACTTCATATATGTAGCTATTTAGACTAACTGGTAATCACAGCAGCTAATTTCTGATTCAAATACCATTCTGACATCCTTCACAAACTAAAGTATTTAAATGCCTAAAATATAAAAACCATACAACTCAAGTGAAGTTAGTGAAACTAACTCATTAGTGAAACTCCTCATCAAATTTTATTTTTACATGTTCAGATTCCTTAAGTCTATCTGGCTTTTCTAAGCTGAATGTAGAATGTACTTTTAATTTAATTTTTGATTTCTCTTGTTTTTTCTTCTGGCATGAAATGCTGCATTTGAGCTAGAAGGAGGTAAAATAATTACTAAGGGGACTGGTAGCATTTTTGATGTCTGTCATTTTTTGCGAAGGGTGCATTCAGTCCCCAAGGAATGTTACCTGATTATTCATCTACACGACGACAATCTCTGTCTGTGTAGAAACGGTAACGTAGCCACTTAAGCGCACAAGCTTTAACTTAGATGCATTGCTTGCATTCAGATGTGCTTGCAGTTTCCTTCACAATGGTTCAGTATGGCTTCAAAGCTGCTCCTACAGATGCAGTTGTGAGAATGCTTTTCCGCTTTTTCACTTTTCCATGAGCACAGAGAAAACAGCAAGAATGGCCATTATACATTACTTTTTTTAATCACTTCCTGTATTGCTACTTTTTTTTAACCAGACTCTGTAAATCCATCTGTCTACCTGGAAGTACTCAGTTATCTCTTAATGACTGTTGCTGGAAAGGGCCATGAAGATGTGTGTAGAAGAACTCTGTAGGCTTTCTTCTGTGGTATCTGTTGGCTTCAAGCTGTAGCAACTTGCGTATCTTGTTTAACTGAAAATTCAAGAGTTCTCTTAAATTTAATCTTCAGTTGTCATATCCAAGAGCGTTTAGAACATGACTGAATATGCTTAAGCTGAAAAAGTTGGAAGCATCCTTCTATTGAAATGTCCATTTGTATTACATATTCAGTGTGCATCTATTAATTGAAATAGTCTCCACTGCTAAGATAAGGCTCTTTTGCTTACCAGATTATCCAGTGAGTTTTACTGTTCTGGTCAGATGAAAACTGGAAATTTTCTAAAAAAGTTTTTAATACTGTTTTAATTTCTGAATTTTTTTTAAAATATTTTTTATTCTTTTATGTTTGTCTTACATAATTCCCATGAGTTAACATGGAAGCACTTGGATCACGCTGGTTTTTGTATTAAATAATAATAAATTCAACTCATTACTATTTGCAGTCTAAACATACTAATAATCAAAGGAGGCAAAACCATTGTTTTGAATGTGTCTGCAACTTCCACTGTGTATGTATATGTAGGAACAATTTGGAGGTGGCATGGGGGGTGTCTGTATCTTCTACCTTTACCCTTTGGTCTTTTTTACTCTCTTCTACATCTGAGGCTTGAAAGACAAGGAATGTCTGCAGTCATTCCTTAGCGGTCTCAGTAAGTTCAAGTAAGTCCTGTTTGCTTATTTACCTTTAAAAATTTGCTTATGTGATTAAGGTCATTAGGGCATAATTCTTTTTGTTTATCTGTATGATTGGAGCAGTTAATTCCCCTCACTGATGATCACATGCATAATTTTGTCTCTTTTGGAGGGAACTCCAGATCAGTACTTGTTTATTCACTTTTTTTCCAGGAGGATGTAATTTCAGAATATTTATCTGACACTAGAGATTAGAAAAGGCCAAATAATTGTATTCGGGCTCACAGGATATAAGACTGAATTCCAGTTTATATCTGAAGCTTTTTAAGTCTTTTTCCATTTGTGTCCCTACCAATTCATGTATGACTTCCATTAGTCCCTATGCAGGATGGGTACCAATCTCTGGAGTCACACAGGGACTAATATAAACCCAAATACTGTCACTCCTTGAGGCAACAGGATCTGAAGGACCTTAGATAAACCACTTACTGCAGTAAGGGTGTTAATCAGCCATCCAGGGAACAATACACTAGCCTTCTATTACCATGAGTAGTGATGATGGTTTAGCTTATAGTATTGCTGTCAGTATTGCAAATATCAGCAGTTGTTGCCACCAGAGATAGATCTGAGGGTGGCAGTGTCACTGACAGTTACTTGTCTTAATGGATGTTCTCTGTGTGTGTGTTTTAATACACATTGAGTATTTAGAAAAAAAAGAACAGGAGGAGGAAAGGGTTGAGTGTGATTCTGAATCCTGTGTATCATGAATGCAAGATATTACATAAATGCAAGATATAAATAAAACCTAATCCTGACTAATCAGTTCTTAGTGCTCCCAATATATTATTTGCCTTGACCCCTACACTGAATTCCTAATAATGCCGTATGAGTTTTTACCAGAGGAGACCCCTCAGTTTTTTGAGACATCTTTTGTACTCATTTATTTACAGTTGGTGCTGGTGCATACTGTGAAAAGACTGGTCTGATTTAAACAGTGTAAAACAAGTAATTGTAATGATTTCAATCAGAAGGTCAAAAAGCTTGACTTTCTGTGATTTAATTTTGCTTTACATTTGTAGCCTTTCTTTTCCTCAGTAGATCATTCTTATCTCATTTATGCATCAAAACATACTTGCAAAAAAATACCATTTGTCTTGTGTTTGTTACTTCTTTCTACAAGCAAGAGGGTCTCAGCATCTTTACAAGTTTCTTATGAGATTCCTGATCTTTACTTGTAGGTTATTTTTTAATATAAATTTAATTTTTAATGTAAACATATACCAAAGATGTTTCTACTGCATCATCATTGTTAATTATTATTGTTAAGATGGTGGTGTACAAAAAACCAAAACATTTAAACTGGTGAACTGTTTTATGGGGGATATATAAGTGATTTATGCATATTTTGCATTAAAATTGGTTTATTAAAGTATCTGTTTGCTACAGCTAGAGAGCTGATGATATATTTTGATGCAGAATTTTCAAAATTAGCTTAAAAACAGATGGCAGGTTACTTTGATTTTTTTTTTAAATTGTGAATAATTTAATTTTAAAAGAAGCAATGCACTCTTTTCAGGGCCAAGAACTTCCCTAAATTTGTCACTGTGGCACAGTAAGGTGAACTCTCCCTTGCATTTGCTGTGGGGTACATCTTCCTTATTGTCTGAGCAGATGACTTCCTCTATGAATGTTTTTGGAAAAGAAGAGAGATGTTTACCACATGCCCATGGCACCAGACGTCTCACAAAGGCCCTGTCTGTCACAGCGGAGCTGTTCTTAGAGAAACAGGCACTGTGAAGTCTCTTAATCTTATGACTTTCCTTCCAGGGTTTGCAGAGGCTAGAATGACTTCCTCAAACATGCAGTAAGTGGAGAAAGGAATCTCACATCTGTTTCTTTGTTTTTACTAACCTCTTTAAGTTGACAAGGATGAGTGGTAACTGAACAAAGTAAATGCTAGGATTTCAAGGACCTCATCTCTTTTCTCACAGTCTTATATCATTCTCATCCATGGATGTGGCTTTTTTCAGCCATAACTTAATTTTTAAATTATATCTGCTACTTTTCATGGGTATTTTGAAAAGTCTCAGTTCTGATCTGTTGATAAGGAACAGGTTCAAAATCTAGGTGTCGTTTTGGTTTTATCTCTTGTCTTGGGGCAGCCTGAATCATCAATTACAGAAACTTAAGTTCAACCAAAATCCTGCAGCAGACACTAGTGGCTTTGCCTCCTACAGCTAAGAGAAGGAAGCCTTACTATATGCATAAATACGGAGTTGAATAGGATTCATATGCACCTGACACTAATCTTGTTTGAAAGATTTTTAAGCTGGCAAAAAGCACATGCTGAATGACAGACATGGACTTGGACTGCAGAGATTTAAATAAGACTCTGGACCTTCAAGAATTATTCCTGGCTTTGCGTACCTGCTTATCCACTTGGAATAGATTTATCCTGTTAAAGTAACGAGTGGGGCTTGTTACCCAGGGCAGAGCATTTCACTTTCACTTCCCAAACAGTAGTAATCTCTATTTTCCATGCCTTCAAAAATCCCTCTCATGTTAGGCAGTTACAGAGGTTCATACACTTCAGGGGCAAATCCTGCCTGACCAACCTGGTGGCTTTCTACAATGGAGTGACTGCATCAGTAGACAAGGGAAACTTATGAATGTCATTGGTCTGGACTTCTGCAAGGCCTTTGACACAGTCCCCCACAACATCATTCTCTCTAAGTTGAAGAGATAGGGGTTTGATGGGTGGACTGTTCAGTGGATAGGGAAGTGGCTGGGTGGTTGCATCCAGAGGGTAGTGGTCAATGGCTGGATGTCCAGATGGAGAACAGCGACAAGTGGTGTCCCTCAGGGGTCCGTACTGGGACCCGTGTTGCTTAATATCTTCATTAATGATACTGACAGTGGCATTGAGAGCACCCTTAGCAAGTTTGCTGATGACACCAAGCTGGGTGGTGCAGTCGATATGCCAAAGGGATGGAATGCCATCCAGAGGAACCTGGAGAAGCCGGAGAAGTGGGCCCAGGTGAACCTCATGAGGTTCAACAAGGCCAAGTGCAGGGTTCTGCACCTGGGCTGGGGCAACCAGGAACATCAATACAGGCTGGGGGAAGACCTGCTAGAGAGCAGCTCCGTGGAAAAAGACCTGGGGTACTAGTGAATCCAAAGCTGGACATGAGCCTCCCATGTGCGATTGCAGCCCAGAGGGCCAACAGCATCCTGGGCTGTATCAAAAGAAGTGTGGCCAGCAGATTGAGAGAGGTGATTCTGCCCCTCTACTCTGCCCTGGTGAGACCTCACCTGGAATACTGCGTCCAGCTCTGAAGCCAAGGAGGATGTGGAGCTGTTGGAGTGTGTCCAGAGGGCAATGAAAATGATCAGAGGGCTGGAGCACCTCTTCTATGAAGAAAGGCTGAAGGAGTTGGGGTTGTTCAGCCTGAAGAAGACTCACGGGAGACCTTGCAGCAACCTTCCAATATCTGAAAGGAGCCTATAAGAAGGCTGGGGAAGGCCTGTTCACCAGGGCATGTAATGATAGGACAAGGGGTAATGGTTTAAAGCTAGAGAAGAGTAGATTTAGGTGGGACATTAGGAAAAATGTATTTAATATAAGGGTGGTGGATCACTGGAACAGGTTGTCTAGAGAGGTGGTGGGGGCCCCATCCCTGGTGACATTCAAGGTCAGGCTTGATGGGGCTCAGAGCCATCTGTTCTAGTGTGATACGTCCCTGCTTATTGTAGCGGGGTTGGACTAGATGACCTTTAGAGGTCCCTTCCAACCCAAGACATTCTATGTAGGAGTCCTAAGTAAAGTACTGTAGAATTTGGAGAAAGAAGCTTCTGTCCTGGAGGAAAAAAAGAAGAGGGGGGTGGAGGTTTTACTATTTTAGACTACAGCTGATAGATCTGATACCTTCTGTTACAAATTCAGGAGGTGATGGTTTTCTCTAACAGCCTTCTATTCAGTTTCAGATTGATTTATGACTGCCGGCATTGAGAATATGTGCTGCCATTTTAATATCTAGCATGTGTGATTACAGTGGGGCAAATCATTAGCAACACAGTGTCTTTCCACTTGGTATCTCTATCTGTGGAAATGAAACAACAGCAAGATTGAAGATACGATGGATGCAAATGTATCCTTGTTCAGAAGAGCAGCTGATCAAAGGCATTTTAAATCCAGAGATCTTTGCAGTTTTGCACTGTTTACCACTTGTTCAGTCAGCTGGACTTTTAATGAATTATAAGAATGGCGTTTCATCCTATCAAAGTAGAATTCAAAGCACTCCTGATCATTTTGAAATCAGTGAAAGCTTAACAGGTTTTTTCTCTGCAGCTGACTGTGTCATGTATCTAATTGAACCCAACAACAGCAATAGACTTGGTTTTCATTTCTGACTTGTACATAAGTCTGTGCTACATGTTGAAGTTTGTAAACCTCATTTGCATTAACTCTTAATTAATTGTCCTACAAAACATTGTTTGTGTATGCTGTGGCCTGTCATTCATTTTATGTGCAATGGTGTGGTGGTTTTGCACCTTCGTATATATGGAAACTGTACTCTATACTCATTGGATGCATGAGGAGCAGAGGTATTCATAATAAAGAAGGAATATCATTCTGTCAGAAGACTGGAATTACAGGTTTTCAAGTTATCATGCATACTATGTCATCTGTTCAATGGGATTCCACACTGCAGGCTTTTACAGACAGTATCTGCAAAAAGAAACACTGCTCTTCACCTTTGGGAAAAGAAACAATGAAAAATGGTGGACAGTGATGCCACAACCATGATGAGCTGGAACAGCTCTCCCTTTCTCACAAGCAACAGTGTAGTAGATTTCCAGAGCAGGTGCATTATCAAAAAGTCCATCATCAAGCTGATATTCCATGGAGAGCAAATTGCGTTACTTGCCTCCAATATTAAAATGTCTGGTGTTCCAGGAAATTTTGGTTGAGCTTTATTACGAGGTGTCATACTATGGCATCAATTGTACAAATACACATTTTCTAGTACGATACACAACATAAGACAAAACCAATTATATCTGGAATTGTCTCAAGAGGGTAGGAAGCTAAAATAATTTCTCTTAGCTTCTTCAGCTGCTTAATCTACTCCTAGACATACCAGCCACAGGGCATGAATGACAGTAGGAAATGAAGGTCAATTAACTGTACCCAGATCTGAAATTATATTATCTGAAAGCCCAATATGTTTGCTGCTTTGAACATTGCTATCTAATTGCTCCTTACAGATAGAAGAAGTGTTATCCATAGATAGAAAAAAAAAAGTTCCTTTTTAAGATAGCCCTACCAATGAAGCAAATTCTTTGTTTAATACATTCCACGGAACTTTTTACTTTAGACTGAGGCTTGCTATTGTATTTGACACTGAAGAACTCTTGAAAACTATTTTTTGTGACCTTAGGTACCAAAAAGTGATTCCCTCCTGCATGTGGAAGTTCATACCATTTGTGCAAATCTTAGCGTGGAAGTCTTGTGTTGAACAGAATTGCATTTGCAACAGTGAAATTACTGTTGCATTAGCTGGAAAGTAGTAAGCTTACAGCATCTTCTGGCTAATGTTTTTATATGACTCTCCATAAATACTAAGTAATGTTGAGATCCTATAATATTTTTCTGAAGTTTCCTCAGACTTCTGTTTCAAACAATCCTTCTGTCATAATAACCAATAAGCTCTGGAAAAGCAGAAAATTAAATTCATAGACATTTCAGTCATGGGTGGAAAATCCTTCCAGACTGTCTTTCCTGTCAGTCTCTTCAGTAACCTCTCTGGTGCTTCACAGGGTAAAACTATCTTATTCTAAAGACTATTCAAATAAATAATTGTTTAATAAATATTAATTTTGAATTATATGTCTGAACTCAGCAAGACTGCACTAAATGTTATAGAATCGATTCTCCTTTGATACGCTGGATGTGAGGACTGCAAGTATTTTAAGTGAAAGCTTAGGGCCTGTCTCCAGGTGGAAAACATTGCAGAATACAGCAGTAGCTATTCTGCATGAGCTCCTTCACATAGATGCATTTGTTCTGTGTTAGGAGAGTATTTTTCTGCTTAGCTTAATCCACATTACTCTTAGCTTGAAATAAGAGGGTTTACACAGAAAACGATTATGGAAGATCAGCTGTTTCCTCTATGCATACAAACTTTCTATACATAGAGAGGTACAGAGAGACACTATAAGCAGTCTGCATGGAAACGTGGAAGCCTGGATTTTAGCAATGGATTGAATGATTGATTCCCATTATTGAATACCAATTTTACAGATTTTTTGCCAAGAAGGTAGCTCATTAGAATTACCTCTAAAAGAAAAAAAATAAGATAAAATCCACTTTTACCAATGTAGTAAAACTAAAGACTGGAAAATATTTTCTAAATGGTAAAGTGGCTGAAACTAACTGCTGAAATTAGGACAAAATTGGGAATTAATTTTGATTAGAGAATATTTATTTGAAACTAGTTTCAAAACCACTAGCAGTAAGAAGTTGTACTTCACAGAATCACAGAATCACCAAGGCTGGAAAAGACCTTTAAGATCATCAAGTCCAGCCTATGACCAACACCACCACACCATCTAGACCATGGCACTAAGTGCCACATCCAGCCTTGCCTTGAACACATCCAGGGACAGTGCCTCCACCACTTCCCTGGGAAGTCTATTCCAATGTCTACTTCCCAAACATGCAGCTTGGAAGCTATGGCATTTGAGGGATAGGACACCTTCCTAGTAGTGCAGATCACTTTTCTGGCTGGTTGTCAGGAGGGATTTGCACCAGTCTCCTATTTCTCTTGTCAGTGCACTTAGACTATTGGATGAAGGGGGCAGTGTTCTGTCAGGAATCTCCTATTTGTGCTGTCTAGATTTGTCTCTTACTACCTGACAATTATTACACAGGTTGCTGATTAGGAAACTTCACTGAAAAGTTCCTCTTAATACTGTTTATAACATAATGGAAAGCAACAGGAGACATTGAAAGACCTAGCACCAAGTACACTCTAATGTGATGGTAAGGACACTTCAGAAAAAACACTGGGTTCTATACCCTAGGGAGGAAGCAAGAACTTAAGCCTTCCTCATGCATTCAGAGCTACTAATTTAGCTTAATGGATTTTGAATGGGTTAGCAGTGTAGCCATTCCTTTTGCTTCCTTGTATGACAAATACCAGATCTGTGCAATTTCAGCCTGATCTAATGGGACATCCTGAGAAAGGGAACAGACTATTGGCAACAAAGCCAAAGATAAAAATCCTACTTGTTGGCTTTTTGTGGGTGCTCAAGTAGAACACAAGAAGCAAGGTCTGTGGAGGGAGAAATTAATTAAAGACATAGATTAGTGTTTGGTGGGTTTTGTTTTAAATCACATGGTTGTGATACCAGTGGATTCTGGCTAGTGCATGACATCTGAAGCTTGGATAACAGAAAAATCAAAGACTAGCCTCAGCAGTTGTGCAAGGCTACTGTCTTCAGGAACTTTTGTTTTCCTCACATATATAGGTGGACTACCTCAAATTTATTTCTGTGGCATTCTGCTGATTAAGAAGAACCAGGTCGTCATTTTTTTTTTTTTTTTTTTTGAATGGTAGCTTTCATGCCTCTACCTGGTACTTCACAGAATCACCAAGGCTGGAAGATCATCAAGATCAGCCTTTAAGATCATCAAGTCCAGCCTATGACCTAACACCACCACACCATCTAGACTATGGCACTAAGTGCCACATCCAGCCTTTCCTTGAACACATCCAGGGACGGTGCCTCCACCCTGGGAAGTCCATTCCAATGTCTGATCACCCTCTCCGTGAGGAAGTGCTTCCTAATATCCAACCTATCCTTCATTAGACATTCTTAATTCACACAAGATTCTTGTTAGAGGAAAACAGGTAGTAGAAGACAAAGAGGCAAACGATACAGAAAGTGTTTTCTTATTTTTTTCTATAATGTTGCTTTCAATGTGAAGGTTGTTTTTGTTGGTTTTTTTTGACTCGGTTAAATTATTTTCCCTTTTTACAGAAATTAAAGGATTAGACATAAGTAAGAATAACTTAATGACGAAGAAGAGAAGGTATCCAGGAAGATGAGGTATCTGCTTTGATTTCTAAGCAGTTCCCAGTGGCAAAGGATCCTGTATGCAACCTGAGGAGGAACCTCAGAAGATGGTTCATCCTCAGAGCATGGCTGCATAAAGCAGTTAGATATCCCCACTACTTGTAGATGCCCATTCATATGCTGATTTGCAGGCCTTTTTCTCTTCCTTTCCACTGCAGAAATACCTTACTGGGATTTAATTCCAGTCACATTAATGAAAAGGAAACCTATGGTTTCCTTAGTTACAGATCTATGGCCTGCTTCTCTTCCTGCTTTTTCCTGTTCTCTCAACCTTCCTTTCTGGCCTCTTCCCTAATTTCCCATATTTTATGTTGTTTTTTGTCTAGTGCACATGGTTTCCTGATAAAATTCGACAAATGTAATCCTTGTGTCAGAATTCCTGAGTAGTAGCGTCCTGGGTATTCAGTTTGAGTTTCTCTCCTCCTCCCCTCCCCCCACCCCCGGCTTTGCGTAGCTGGTTTTATTCCTTGTTTAACACAGAGTTGAGAACTTATGAGATCTGCTCAGCGCTCAACCAAATCACGTACAAGTACAGCAGATGGCAAAGCAGGTACCACGCTCCTGATTCCTGGGTCTGCTTTCGCACTCCCGTGTCTCCTCCGTGGGCGGCGGCCTCCCCGCTCGCTGCCGGGTGCTGCGGTGCGCGGCCGCAGCAGTCCCAGGAGGCCGGGCGAGGGCCCGAAAGCCTGTCTCGTCTGCAGCAGGTTTCTGTCTTCTCGGGTGGGTGGCTAAGGCAGAGGCGTCCCGTTTCCCGCCGGCCGGGACTGAGGGGCCCGGGTTTTGTCGCCCCCAGGCTCCTGACGGTGTGGGACGCACTGGGAAAAGGCTGACGGCGGCGCCGGCGGGCCCGAGGCGGCCCGTGCGGGCGGAGGCGTGCCCGGCGCTAGGACCCAGGAGGACGCGAGGCGGCTCTTCGGGCCAGATTACAAATTCGCCGTGACTCAGTCTGCTCGGCGCGGAGCTCAGCGGGTGGTGGCAGCAGGTCGGTGTTGTCCGTCCGGCGGCGGGGCTGGCGGGGTACGCGCTAAGGGGGCGAGAGCCAGAGCGGGTCGGGCGTCGCGGTGCCCCCTCCCTCCCTTCTTCCCTCCCCCCGGCCTGCCTTCTTTTCCGCCCTCCCGCCTCCCCTGGCCTGGGCCCTGCCGCGCCGCTAACCGCGGCCGCCTGTTGTCTGGTGTTTTCCAGCAAGCCAAGATGGAGTATGAGTGGAAGCCCGACGAGCAGGGGCTCCAGCAGATCCTGCAGCTGCTCAAGGAGTCCCAGTCCCCGGACACCACCACGCAGAGAGCCGTGCAACAAGTATCCTTGGCCGAGGCCTGCGCCGCGCGGGCGGAGCGGGGCGGTGGCGGCCCAGGCGGGTGCTGGGGAGGCCGGGGGCGACGGGTGCGGGGAGCGCGGCCTGCGTGGCGGCAGGTTGGCGCTGCGGCAGGCGGCAGTGGCGGCTGGGCCTGCTCGGGGAGCCGCCGCGGCGCGGTGGGCCGAGCCTCCGCCGGAGCGGACCGCCGTGGCGCGGCGTTTGAACCGCCGAGGCGGCCTGTGGGCGGCTGGGCCGCTTTACCCCGGCAAGGGCCCTGGCACCTGTTGTGAGCCCGGAGCCAAGGGCTGGGTGTTTCTTTTTTTTCTTTCTTTTTAAAGCCCAGGCTCTGGTGCGGCCTCGCCAGTATCTGCCGCTTTCCCGGGATCCCCCACGCTGGGCCGCCGCCAGTGCCCAGCCCCCAGCCGCTGCGGGGCGGGAGCGCGGCCCTCTCCCTGGCGGATCCCGCCGAGGCGCAGGGGGTGGCGTGGCGTGCGGTATCCGTCGCCCCCGCGGCAAGGCGGGGGTGAACAACGGGCCCCCGGCGGTAATCCGGCACTGGGATTCGAGGCGAAAGCTGTAGTTGGCGGGTGGAGTGCCCCTGGCAGAGCCGCTGCCTGCACCGTCTCCTTGGCCGGTTGGCTCTGATAATGCGTTTTTTGCTACGTTGTGAGGATGTTTCTGCTCACCTGGAAGCCTGAGCCTGAAATACTGCTCGCTACAGTCGCTGAAATTCACGGTTAGGGTGAAGTCTACGGTATGTGGCTTCTTGTGCTGTTTTGCAGAGCATTTAGTGTGAGTTGCAGATTGCTGCGTTTTTTGCCTCCCGAAGTCTGTTGATTCTAGGTTTTAAGGAACAAAGATGAATAGATTAAAACTTACAGCGGCATAGGTCTCGAAAAATAAAGCCCATGTCTACTGTCTCCTGCTCCTTGAAGTAGCCATGTAAGTGCTTTGAAATATCTAGAAGTCCTGAAATTCTATGAAAGGTGTGAGTTTAGCATCTTGATTCCTTTTTATGTAAGGCATTTGCTTGAAGGCCTTCATAAAAGGCAACAATTTATTTCAGTAGATAAGAACATAAATGTGCATGGTTTTACGTATATTTACATTATTTTGAGAGTTTAGCTTTAAGCTAAATTTGCTCCACTTGTAGGCTTTAGAAACAGATGCAGTGAAACTTGGGTAGGCTTCTGTTCTTAATTGAAAGGTGAAGGTAGTTTTCATCTCAATCATCTTGTTCTTGCAGCTGTGTTTCAGACTTTTAAGGTGCTGTTACTTTCTTAGAAAAATTCTAAACAGAAGCGTCTAAGTAAAGTGGTCCAGATTTAAACTGGTGATCTTTAGTATTTAAAATACAAAAGTGCTTATAGCAGAAGTGTTTGTACTGCAGCTTTAATGTAAAATTGGATTCTAAAGTTCTGCAACAAATAATAGTGTCTGTTTTGTTTATTGAAAAATAGGAGTGTGTGTGCTGGATGAGCAATACAGGTGATGCTGTCTGTATTGAGTAGAAAATGCTAAACAAAAGTGCTGTTAACTGATGCTTGAAATTCTTTTTAAATGTTAGTGGTAACTTCTGACCTGGTATACTTGTGCTTTCAAGGAGGTCCTCATCTGTTGGCCTCTAAATGTTAGAGAAGAAGCACTGTCATAAAAAACAATTTGGGAAAATTTTCTAATACATCTTGAGGTGCCATGTCCTAGAACAAAAAATTGAAATGTAAAAGTTTTACACTCTTTCCAGCAAAAGGTTGTTGTATCTGAGGGCTGTTGTATTGTAGAATGCTACTTAGTAGCATGTCCAAGCAGGGTGGTGATTGATGGCTACAAATTTGGAGTACTGGTGCCCATAATTTTTTGTAAGATTATTAGTGTGTTGAGTCTGTCATGCTCTTTCTTTGACTCTGTTTGGGCACATTTGGGTGGTTAGAACTCAAATATAACAAAGTGGGGACTATAGGTTAGCCAAAACCCTTTGGTAACCAAGTTATAGATTGGTAAGGCTTCAGCTCTTTTTCAAATGAAGATACTAGATTTTTTTCAGTAAAAAGAAGATTTTTGGAGTTAAAAAAAAAAAAGGAAAACGATTTAAGTTAGTGAAAAAAGTGTTAAGGAAATGTGGCCTATAAGCTTTTATTTGATTCCTAGACAAGTTAAGTTTTTTCTCATTAAGTGTCTATTAAATACTGACTGTTCTTTCAGTTCTTTCTACTCACTTCTGCTGCTGCTTCCTGCTTCATCAGTTGGAATTCACAGTTGTTAGTGATGTTCAACTGACTACTTTGGTGATTGTTTCTGAAGCTTGGAGAAGAAGAAAAAAAAATTTACACGTGCTACCCTACTTCTTGTCTGTTCCTGAAAGAGCTCTTTGGCTTGACAACCTTGGCAACAGTCTCTGGATGTGTGAATTTTAAATTCTAGGGGCCACGTAGAATGTTTTATATTATTTTTCACTTGCTCTGACCATCCTCCTGTTCACATTACATCTTTTGTGGGTTTCACAGCAAAGGAGCTTGTGCCTGTAATAAGTGCACTTTATTCTTTTATTAAGTAGAAAGAGGGCAAGTTTCTCTAGCAAAGTTATGACTTGATACAGACAGCCTAAATATCTATAAATGAAATTTCTTAAGTTTGTGGTTGAGACACTGGCTGTAGGTCTTTGAAAGGAAATGGATCCTTTAGAACTGGAAGGATTTACAGGCCTATCAAGTCCTAACATACATGTATTTGGATAAGGTTTAGCTACATGGAATGTTTAGAGATTTAGCTAAACAGCAAGTGAAGTAAATGCCTGTGGAGCAAAGGATCTTACTTCTGAAATGATTTTTTGTTAAATGTCTTGATTGTTTGCCATACTAGTAGGTTTAGTAACTTAGAAGTGACACTGCACTGACTTAAACTACTGTTGTTGAATAGAATACCCGTTTCTACCGCAGTGTGAGAACAGGATACAAGGAGAATGCCAGATCACTGCTCTAGCCAAGCAGTGGCAGAATATGGGGAAATTTGAGGCAGAAGTAATGACACATTTTAGGGAAAAAATCTACATACCTTCATAGCTGTCCAGAAACATGATCATTCCTCCTGCAGTTAAGAAGTGTTTTGTCTTTTTAGGGTTTTTTTTGTGTGTGTTTTGTTTGGGTTTTTTTGTTGTTTTTAATTAGCCTGTGGATAAGCATGAACTTCTTGGTATGTCTCTCATAAAATCAGTAGTTTATCAAAATCATAGCTGTTGTATGTTAGTGCTGAAATGTTTTTATTAGTTGTGGAGGGGAAAAGAAGATATATTATGGGATGATTTTGTATCGGTGGATTCCTGAGGTTTTCTGGTCTTCTAAGTGTAAATACCGAAATCCTAAACTGTACATAGGGAGCTTTTTCTAGTGCCTTTACAAATATTTTTAAGTATCTATTAATTTGTGTCTGTCCCTATATTTTTTTCTAAATTTTTCCCATTACCAAAAGCTATTGCTTCATTAAGAAAATTACAGAAACTGTTTTAGATTGTTCATACTCTGTGTATTGTGAGCTTATAGTCACAGCTGGTTGTGACTGTAAGTGATGCAGTAGTATATAACTAATTTAATAATCTTTGTATCCAGAATGCTGTAAATGCTGTGTATGAGGATTCAGCTTTCCTTAACAATTTATCTCTTCAGAAACTAGAACAACTCAATCAGTATCCGGATTTCAACAACTACCTGATTTTTGTTCTTACAAAGTTGAAGTCTGAAGGTAAGTTCTTGAGATATTGACTGTTTTATTCTACTTTTTTATTTTGTTTTTATCCTTTTTAATTTCTTTTGGTTAGGATCAAAGAAATAGGAAGCTGATGCCTGTGGTGGGTTGATTGATGCTGGCTGGATGCCAGGTGCTCACCAAGGCGGTAGTATGATTCCCCTCCTGAACTGGACAGTATATTGGAGAGCTCTTGGGTCCAGATAAGGGCAGGGAGATCTCTCATCCATTATTCTCTTCGACAAAACAGACTCAACTTGGGGAAGTCAGTTTAATTTATTACCAATCAAACCAGAGCAGGGTAATGAGAAATGAAACCAAATCTTAAAACACCTTCCCACCAACCCCTCTCTTTTCCTGGATTTAACTTTACTCCTGATTTTCTCTACCTCCTCCCTCTGAGTAGCGCAGGGGAAATGGGGGTTGCAGTCAGTCCATCATGTTGTTTTTTTCTGCTTCTTCATGGGGTAGGCACCTCACACTATTTGCCTGCTTCAGCATGAGGTCCTTCCTGTGGGAGACAGTTCTCCACAGACTTCTTTGGTGTCTTCCTGCAGTTCATCATGAACTGCTCTAGCGTGGGTCCCTTCTGCAGGGAACAGACTGCTCCAGAGTGGCCTTAGCCAGTAGCAGATCCATCTTAGAGCTGACTGGCATTGACTCTATCAGACATAAAGAAGCTTCTACTAGCTTCTCACAGAAGCCATGCCTGTAGCTCCCCCTTTACCAAAACCTTGCCACACAAACCCAATGCAACGCCTGCAGTCAGGTTGCTGGGTAGTTGATCTCCATAGTTGTAGAACTCATTTATTCTCTCAGGAGTCTTTGAGGAAAAAAATATTATAACTTACTGGTGCTCGTAGCTTCAGTCATGGAATAGATTCCATTCTAAATGCCCTCTGAAATCTCAGAACTGTTGATGCATCATACCTCTATCAGGCTGCGGTGAAATTGTTTAATAACTTTGAATAATGGACTGTACGCATCATAAAACATGCTGCTGAATTCAGTTGTGATCTTCATCTCTGTAGTAAGGAGTCTGTTTAATATTTTGAAGATCACATAGAGTTATCCAGAGATGTCGTCTGTCAGAATCTTCATTCTGAAGTCTTAATTCTAATAAAGTGCAGCTAGAAATCAACTGGATGTTGGTACAAAATGCATATGGCCGACTGTGTAGCCTCTACCGGTTGGTAAATTCAGACAATTCCTTACTGATGGTCAGGGTTTGTGAAAGATTCTTTCCAGTGTACTACAGCTACCAATTTGTGAGATCTTTGACAGCTAAAATAATTTGTTTCAAGGTCGATTTTAGCCTGTTTTCATTACATTTGTTTTTAATTAGTGTGTTTAGTTGTTTTCTGGTTTGTTTGTGTTTTTTTTCCTTAGGCTATCTTCTAGTGTTTTACCTCTAATGCTCTGGATGCTTGGGTTTTTTTTCCCTTTGCATTAGATTTTACTTACCTGTGGCCCTATAACATTCAAAGAATCAGCAAGAACTTTTATCTTACATTTTAACTAGTGTTTTGGTTGTGCTGTCAGCTTACTTGAGGGTAAAGGGAACGCGGGAGGAAGACAGCATATTTTCGTATTTGAAGGCTGGAGTATATCCCGGTGTTCTTGTGTGTTCTGTCTAGGAAGTCTGATCATCGGTAAGGCCTTGGGGGAATACCTCAAGCTTGAGAGAGAGAGCTTTCAAGACCTGAAGTAGACATGGTTATTAAGTGTTTGAGCAAGGTGCCAGTGTAGATACACCATGTGTTTTACCATTAACAGAAAAATGAAAAGCGGAGTGAGTCCAGTAGTGAGATCTGGAGCATGTACAAAGGATGCGACAAGAAAGGTGTTCCACTCTTCCTTTTTCTTTCCCCAAATTTTTTTGCTAACACTGTCTTACTTGCTCATTTCCCCTTATTCAATCTGTTCATCGCTTAAGGTTCTAGATACTGGTGTGTGTTTAGTGATGTATCAGACTCTCTCTTCCCAGGAGATCCCTAAGATCTCCTTAGATAAACCAGTACTCTTATTTTACCATTCTTAGTGTTTAGACACATCCACCTATTTGGAACTGGATTAAGAGTAGGAGATACTAACTATTGCAGAATAGTTGGATAAAGGTGTTCTATCTGAGGAGAAAAAAAGTAGGATCTGGCAGGTTGAGAGAGAAAGCAAGTTGGGGAGAAGTAGTAAGTTAACCTCTAAGAAGAGGTGTTTGGGATCAGACTGCACTGATACCTCTCATAGGTACATCAGGTCTTCTGTGGGACTGCTGAGAGGGAGCTGTTGCTTCAGAGATGCTCTTGGCCTGCATCAGTGACCTTTTTAGAGTCAAAATCTTTTGTCCAAAGGAACTGGTTTTGAACTTTGTATTTCTAGTTCTGGAAATTTGCAGAATACTTGCAGAGTTCTAGAACCAAGTCTGGTGTTGGTGCTTTTCATAGTATTTGCCAGGTTCTAAATATCCTGTGACCTTGCTTGGGCAGGACTAATGAAGGACAGTGGAAGACTGTTGGTTGAATTTGCTTCGCATCCAACCAACAGCCCTCCATTGTCCCTTGTTAGCCCTGCCCAGGAAAGGTAAAGAGACCATTAGAATTGCTACTCAGTAACTGCACGACTCTTGCATCCTCTTTTGGACCACTGGGGGAAAATGTGGTGGACTCATCAGATCAATCTTCAGTGCATTGAAAAAGTATTCTTTCCTTTTCCGTCCTGTGTTCTGTTGCTAGTCTGTCCTATATTCTTGCCAAGTTTGTTGGCTAGGGGAAGGCAACAGTATGCTTATACTACAGAGACCAAAGCACCTACAGATAATTTATACTGATGGAAGTTTACACTTTTATTGTGGTAGTACTGTTTCAGCAGAAGGAACAATGAAAATAAGCTTTCAACATCACTGACAGCTTATTCAGTAAAAAAAAAAAAAGATGTTTGATAGTGTGTAAGAAAAGAGCTTGGTTTGATAGCAGGTGGGACTAACCTGATTCAGTTTTTGCCACTGTTGAAACCATTCCTGAGAAAACTATGCTTAAGGATACATTTACGAGATTGTTCCCAAATATGGGAATTCTGTAATAGTTTATTGAAATGTGTGTTAAATAGACTCATTTTACTGCAGTGGAGTTTGTACCTCATTATCTTTGGCCTGAGTCTTAGTGCCTCTGCAGGCAGGTAACTTTGCAAGCAAGTAACTTTGCTTGCAAAGCTGGGTTCTTCACTGAGATGCCTCTAAGGTACTTAGGTAAACCTTATGTGTAGCAAACTTGCTGTGCGTTAGCAGCATTATTTTTCAGTTGCAAAAGGTACAACTTCTCCAGTGTTATCTTGGTCAAGCTTCTGTGCCTGAATGCTTATGACTTGCTGGTTTTAGGTCTATTGTGATACTCCTACACATACGTGGTGGTTTTCTTGT
Organism: Hemiprocne comata; assembly: GCA_020745705.1. Taxonomy (NCBI): domain Eukaryota; kingdom Metazoa; phylum Chordata; class Aves; order Apodiformes; family Apodidae; genus Hemiprocne; species Hemiprocne comata. Next base: position 11,763,154 of record CM036616.1, on the reverse strand, counting down.
TTTAGTTTTTAAATTCCATGCCCCTTGTTAAACTGTTAAAGCTTATTAAGATGGGGTCTTCCTGGAAACAGATGTTGCCTTGCTACCAGTGAAGGTGGTATGGCCTGGCTTTCAGCTATGGCATATGCTTGCCCTAGCTTTAAGTACTTATTTTCTGTTTCTTTTTTTTCTTTGAACTGGTGCGCATTTCTAAAGTTAGTGTTGTGAATCAGGATGAATGCCAATGGTACAAGTATCACACAATAACATTCTGTCGTGGAAGTCAGAGAGCAGGCAGGCTGATGTAGGAAAATACGATGCCAAGCCATTAAAGATTGAGGTATACCTCTCTAGAATGTGCTTCCCAGGAGGCATGACGTTCGGAGATCTTCCTTAGTTGGTTGAGATGGAGTCCAGATTAACTGAAAACTATCTGAATGAAAGACGCTTGGTTTTACTAATTGATCTGTAAATGAAAATATTACTCGGATGTTCTGTTAGTTTACCTGTTCCTTCTTGGTTTGGCAGGTGTAAAACCTATCAGATAATATAATGGCAGTGCACTGCCTTAGTGTTAGTTTTGTGGTTGTGGTTTTGTTTTTTTTTTTATGGTGTCCCCTGAGCTGAGCTCAGATTCTCCTTTCTTCTGTATTCTGTTAATGTGTTGCTTTCTGGAAGCATGTTACTGCTGTTCCTCGGATCACTCTATTTTGTGTGGCTGCCTGAAACAGTCCCATACTTCTGTTCTTGCTTTCTTTAGTTACCTGCATCTGTAGTTCTAGTCTGTTCCCTTAAAGGAAAATATGAGCAAGTATTGTCTTAATTTCAGTCTTCTTGCTGTCTTGCTGTGGCCAATTCTAGCTTCTAGTTAAGGTACACTGAGGCAGTTATCCAAGACATTTGAAGCATGAGGCAGGTCAGAAGATGGACCTCTAGATGTCCTAATATAGACAGTTCATATTGTAAGCACAAGTTCTCAGTTTGTTTTGGGCCTTGTTGACCATAACGCTGAAATTCCCAAAGTTGTCTGTATTAAAGCCTTGCTTTGTTTCTGCCTTCTGTAAATTAATGCTTGTAAGATCATTCTTTTTTTCCCCTTCCCACCTAAAATAGACTGACAAAAAAACCCATCCTGCTTAATTAATCTGTCTTGTCCTTTTGTAGGACATATCTGTTAATTCACTGGTGTTTTATTTGTATTATTTTTAACCTGGAATTACACCATGCTTTATCTCACACAGCATCCTGAATTTTGTGACTGAGAAGTGGATCTGGCTTGTGCTAAATTATCAAAAGGTTATGTCCATTATCATTCACCAAAAATGTACTCTGATCTTCATACATGCAATTTTTCAGTTAGGGTGCATTGGGTGTGATGTCTCATCATCCTGCCACAATATTTTGTTGATGCAAGGTTGTATCAGCATGCTGTGAGATGACAGGGTCTACTTGCATTAGCAAGGAATCTTGTGTTGCCTTCTGGGACCATTTTTCTGTTCAACTCTTAGGAAACTAAAATGAGAGTTTGTAATCTTCGTAAACTATCCCTGCCATGTTTCTGCACCTATCCATTCTTTGACTGTGATCTTCACACCTCCAAGTGAAAAAAGGGAAGCTGTCTTTGTATGGGGTCAGAATTAATGTGGCATTCTGCTTGGGCTAATTGCTTTTATGTTGGTGAATGTTGTGTAAAAAAAAATTGCGAGAACAGAAGTGGTGTTGAAGCTTGCCATTTCTTAGGTAAGATTCTACATACCTAACACCTCTTTGTGTGGTGAAAAAGAACAGAACTACTGAGATTACATCTTTTCTAGTTAAGATTCAGACTGTCCGTCCTTATTCCTGAAACACACGTGTCCTTTCGCAGATCTGTCTTTTATCCGTTTTAGACAAGACACAGAGGACATAGTTTGTGCACAGTTTCTGTGAAGTTTCGTATTTGTAGCCTGTCCTGTGTCCACTGGGTTCTTGGCAGGACCTAGGCTAATGGGAAAATATAGAGACAAATGCATGATAGTCCTGATAGCTTGTGAAGTCTATGTTGGAGGCAGGTCTATGGTCTGTAGCTTGATGGGGGTCGTCTCAGGCAGCTGTGAAATGTTTTGGCCCGTTGACCAGCTTAGTGCCTTGGTGTGCTTTATCACATTGGCTGTTTCTTCAAAAGTGCTGTTTGCTCTAAGCATTGTGGAGGCAAGTCTTGGAGTGTATTTTCCTTAAGTAGCTTGTGGAGAGAAAGGACAGAAGTTTCCAGGCTTTCCCTTGATTCTTAAGGTTATAAAATTTTCAGTTATGTTTTAGATGCCTTTTTCTGAAGTTCAGGTAGCCTTGGGTAAGGTCTCTTTTGGCCTTATATTAAGTTTGACCTTTTTTGGGTTAGCTGGAGATACTTAGCCAGCTATTTGAAACCTTTCCTTAGTGCATCTTACCAGCTGAATGTAGTCTGCTTCAAGGGGTATTTCCTTGTAAAGTCAAACACTCATACTTGGTGATGTTTGGTTGTTTCTTGTGTCAAATCTAAGTTGACCTAAAATGCCAGTATCAAGCATCCCTATGTAGTGTTTCCCTACAGAGTGGGAAATTGTAGTGGATGTGGTTTCTAAAGGCACTTCTGTCCACCAAGGAAATAAAAAATTCGGAGGTTTTGTCTTGACTTAGTTGGGCATTATAGGGGAATAAGCTGGGCTGCGTCAAGAGAAGCATGGCCAACAGGTCGAGGGGGGTGATTTTTCCCCCCTCTACTCCACTCTTGTGAGACCCCACCTGGAGTACTGCGTCCAGTTGTGCAGTCCCTATTACAAGAAAGATATAGACGTGCTGGAACGTGTCCAAAGAAGGGCCACAAGGATGATCAGAGGGCTAGAGCACCTCTCCTGTGAAGACAGACTGAGAGAGTTGGTGTTATTCAGTCCGGAGAAGAGAAGGCTCCGGGGAGACCTTATTGTGGCCTTCCAGTATCTTGAGGGGGCCTGCAAGAAAGCTGGGGAGGGACTTTTTAGGATGTTGGGTGGTGGTAGGACTAGGGGGAATTGATCAAAACTAGAAGTGAGTAGATTCAGATTAGATGTTAGGAAGAAGTTCTTCACCATGAGGGTGGTGAGACACTGGAACAGGTTGCCCAGAGAGGTGGAAGCCCCATCCCTGGAAGTCTTAAAGGCCAGGCTGGATGGGGCTCTGAGCAACCTTATCTAGTGGGAGGTGGCCCTGCCCATGGCAGGGGGTTTGGAACTAGATGATCTTTAAGGTCCCTTCCAACCCTACCAATTATATGATTCTAAGCTTTGCTGTCAAGGTGGGGTATTAGAAAAGCAAACTAGTCTGGCTTTAAAACAAAACCTATACATGGATGCCACCACACAACCTTCTGTTAAGCTATACTTAAAGGCTTTAGACAGGAGAAGTGTTCAAAACTTTAAATACACAGCACTCTGTACCACACCAGTGATGATGTGTGTCCTGTATTTTGTGTTTCCCTGTACTCACTTTGCAGTTTGAACAGTATTCTGAATTACTGAATTCGATAACACAGCCTCATTTTATTCACCCATTTAAATCTTGTGTTCCAACAGCTATTTATATGACAGATTGTAACATGTTTTAATATATAACATTCACCTTTGATATATTCAGAGAGTGACAAAACTTCTATTCATCTGACCTAGTCATTTCTTCAGATAGATTGACTCTAAATCTTAGTTAATTTGCTGCCAAATGCTGTCTAAGCAACTTCCATTGTGAAGCTCATCGGCTCCTTTCCCTGTGCACTTGGTGCGAAAGTCGTTGTCATCCATCATCAACCCTCCCCCCCCAAACAAATAAATAGAGAGGTGACATCGTCAAGAGAGATGACATTACTTTTTAGGTGTTCTCAAACTGCAACAATATCCTGAAATATTTTTGTGAATCATACTCTCATCACACTGAATCTCCATTTCTTTTTATGGGTTCTTCTGCTCTTGATAGAATTCTGGCACTGATTTAACTGCAGGAGCAGGAGGTGATGCATAAAGTGGCATTAGAGAGAAAAAGTGCGGAGACTAGTTTGCAGGGTTATGATAGAGAAGCTGAAAGTAGGAATTAATCCAGGGGTTTAGTTATTTAAACTTTTCATGTTTTTTGCAAGCCTGTACAGACGTACAAATTTTGGCATTGTGATTGACCTGTGGTCATTATTAATTAGAATGTGTAAACTCCTGTAACTAGCCAACAAGCTAATTGGTCATCAGTTCAGCACTCCTCTATTGTCTGCAGTTCCGTTTTGTTTCCAGTACCATCTTCAGAAACATAGATGTTGCTACTTACTATTCAAAAAATATGCAAGACTCAGCATCAGTCGAACATTTCCAGCTTTGTTTTGGCATCTTCAGAAGTTCCTAAGTTGTGTCAAATTTTTTCCATGACTCACAACAGTCAATTGAGCACTGATTAATTTCAGACTAGCCACTACATTTCAAGGTCATTTATGTATTGACTTACACGGAATGTTTTGAAACAATGTTGATTCTCCTTCTGACATGTCAGTAAGTCATACCAGTTCAAGCCAAAGGATTACTTGAAAGTTCAGTATTAAAAAAAAAAAAGACAAACTTCTTCTGTTAGAAAGCTCATGGAGATGTCTCTGTACTCTATTCTTATACATTAGGACAGAAGAAATTATTAAACTTCCCTCCTCGTATAACGCTGCTGTGGAGGGATCCTTCTTTTAGCTCTTCTAAGAGACAGCCAATCTCTCATTAATGGATCAGAAATCTTCATGAGCAACAGTGACACGAGTAATTCTTTTTATCACATTTTGTATTTATTATATTTGTATTAAATTCATACCAGTAGTTGAAACACACAGAATGACAGCTTATTTCTGAAAAAACGCTTAGCAGCTTTATGACTGAAATCGACAGAGAAGCTTTGGTTTAGAAAAAGTCTCGCTAACATTTTAAGTTGCCAATATCACGGGAGTAATAGGGCAAAATATAGCCATGCTCATAATCATTGTATCACAGTCTGTGAATGGATAAACACTACCCTCATCCCAGTTGCTCATTTCTTTTAAAAATCTAGGAACTTAAGCTCTAAGGAAAAGAGAATGAAGAAGCAGGGTGAAACAAATGCACACATGGATTTGCAGGCAAGCTGCAAAAACCATGTCACTTTCACATGTGCACCCTGTGTAATACAAACCCTCATTAGAGGAAATAATGCTATTTAGAGGAGAACACTCTAGTTCTTAAAAGCACTGCAATAGCCCTAAAATCACTTGTATCTGTGTAATGTGGGTATGCAGCCATTTCCTCTGTCTGTAAACCATTAAAATCTGGAACTCGTGTTAAGAGTCTTGCAACAGAATTGAAAATTTACTTAACCAAATTATGATTAAGTGATATGATTTTGTTATAAAGCAAGGCAATGTAAGAAGGGGATCCTGCACTGATAAACTGGTTTGGCACCAAAGATCATAACAAATGCCAGAGGTCTGCTTCACTTTCCTTCTTTTTCTTGTACTATGTGTTCTTGTCAACTCTACACTTCGAGGTTGACTGAGCTAGAAGGAGGTGAGGCTGAAGCATATGGCTGCCAGAACTGATCACAGAATCTGTGAAGACTAAAGAGTGCCTTACTCAGCTCTTAGGCCATCTGCCTGTTTTCTTGGTGTTACAGCAAGAACTCCATCCAGACCTATATCTATATATACTGTCTTCTGACAGAGTAGCTGTTAAGTTGTTGAACAGTGGATTCCATAAATATCCTTGTGCAGTTAGATCAGAATCTTTTTCTCAAACAAAGATTTTGACAGTGGTTTGGTTTGGGTTTTTATTTTGTTTTTTTTTCTGTTGTTGAGGGGGTTTTTGTGGGTATTTTTTAGTTTTTGTGTTGTTTTGTTTGGGTTTTTTAATGTCTGAGAGTCAGATGCTATGCTGCTTTTATAGCTCAAGCCCATTTTTGTGATTTCTGCTTTTCACCTCTCAGTATGATGATAGTTGGCTTTGCTTTTTATTTTTAAACTTTCTTCTTTTGCCTGCTTCATGAATACTTTTTTCAATTGTCAGAGGTACAACTTTCATTATGATTCTCATGGAATCTTTGCAGGTCTGTGGGATAAACACCATGAAGAATAGTCTTTCTGTTAGCTAAAGAAATGGATCTAAGATGTTTCATGCTTCTGCATACCATAGGGTAGTCCATGAAGAAAAGAACAGTGCTTAAATTTCACTTTAGTGGGACCTTGATTTTTATGTAAACCAGCTGGCTAATCTGCATATTTCTGACACAATAGTATCTGTATCCCTGCTAGGTTAAATTGAAGGTGTTGTCTTGCCCCTTATGTAATTGTAGCCAGGCATTCTACAGGATTATTGTTTTTCCTTAATGCACTGTTTAATATTTTTGTGTTGGAGTTTACACTAATAGTGGCTAATGTACCATATTCTAAGAATCAGAGCTTGGTTGGCACTTGACCTCTTTCAATCCAAGAAGATACTGCTGGCTGACACCGAATGAGTAACTATAGTATTCTGTGTCTAACTGTGGCTGCTGCCCATGATGGTTTATTGTGGCTTGCAAGGGTTTTAAATAATGTGGAAATTAAAGGAAGACTCCTTTGGCTTCCTTCCTTGCCAGGCACAACTTTAAATCTTAATAATAATGTATTGAGGGCTGGATTTCTTGAAGATACGTGTACTTATCAATGGATTACAGTTACATAAAGCAATCAGAGTTTGACATACTGTATTAGTGCAAGAGTTGATAAGCAGATTTTGCTTTTAATTCAGTGAGTATTTCAGGGAAACCTGAAACTGATCAAGAGTTCAAGTGAGAAATTCTTTAGGTCATTTTCCATATCATCTTTATTAAGGGTATCTTCAAAACTTTAAATAAAATTACAAAACTTCTTGCTTTGACTTGCCATGTAATAATAGTAGTAATACTTGTCACATCTCGTAACCTAATTCTGTGGTTGAGAAACCTTTCTCCATTCATCCAGTCTTTAGTATTTTTATTTAAAATAATAAACGCTTTTGTCCTTGTTTTGGCTGGAATAGGGCTAATTTTCTTCTTAGTAGCTAGAATAGTGTTATATTTTTGATGTAGTATGGAATTTGGTATGAGAAGACTGTTGATAATATACTGTAATGTCTAGTTCTTGCTAAGAAATCAAGGGCTTTCCAAATCCCCATGCTTTGCAAGCATACAGGTGCACAAGAAGCTGGGAGGGAGCATAGCCAGAGCAACGGGCCCAAGTTGGCCAGTGGAATAGTCCATATCATACAAGGTCAAGCTCAGTATATAGATGAGGGTTGGCCAGGAAGCTTTTTCTCTTTTCCTGAGTTGAAGTTTCCGTACTTCTCTCCTCTTGAGATCGCTATCCAGGGATGGACTGGGCATTGGTCAGCAGATGGTGAGTAGTTGATAATGATGATGTTGTTGTTATTACTATTTGAATGGTTATTTCCATCATTATTGCCATTGTTATTTCAATAATTAATTTTTTTTTATTAGTCTCTTTACGTTTATCTTTCCCATTCTCTCCTCCATTCTCTGGGGAGTAGGGGAGAGTGAGCAAGTATGGTATTTAGCTACCTGCCTGGTTAAACCACGACAACACCTTTCTTCCCTCCTTCACCATTCTCCCAGAAGAGTTGTTGGCCCTTGAAATGCAGTGTTGTGCAAGTGAAATTAGTTCTATTTTTATATTGTTTAGAAATTGGGTATTTAAAACCTATAGTTACAGTATATAAAGTTATAGAATTGTTTCAAATGTGTGCATATAGTGGCTTCTTGGTTTATAAAGTTACTGAATTTTCTGTAAAGGATATGTTTATTTGCAAATCAATGCATTTATGGTTATGGAGCATGAAAAATTATGCTTCTTTAGAGTCTTGGTGTTGTGATGAAGTAACTTTATTTTGCAGATACTTTATGCTTGAAAGTTTTATCTCTTATTTTGCTTATCCTTATTTCTGTAAGGATTTTTAAAGTTGAAGGCCTGAATAGATTCGTGTGTAAACTAATTCTTGGCACAAAGGAACTTGGAGCATCTTCATTTCTTGCCTGAATCAGGGCTTCATACAAAAAAATTCAAACAAGTGGCTAAAATGCTAAATAAAATTAGGCTTCCTGTGTTGATTAAGGTTGCTGTAAAGTAGTAATTTCTATGTACAACTTCCAGATCTCACTTTCAGCATATTTCAGGAGTAATACCAAGTTACTTATGCCCTTGGTTGGAGAACAAAACATGAGTCTGCTGCAATATGAATGATCTAGGCTGTTCTTCTCTCATTCCTCCTCTTGTCCCAGTAATTTAGAGAAATATGCAGGCAAAAAGAACTCAGTGAAGGGAATTCAAACAGTTGCCTAAACTTAAATTCTTATGCAGTCCAGGTCAATTCTGGTTGCTTTTTTCTTACGATTCACACTGTCTAACACTTGCCTATTAACATTGTCTAAAGACTTTTTTTTTTCCTCCCTCTAATTATTAATTTAATAGATCAATAGAGCAGCTGAGATTTGAAGCTATTGCAACATTCCATTTTGTATAAAAAGTGAACAGTATTTCTGAGGGGGTAGGGGGTAGAGGATTTACTACTATAGTCCCTGCATCATTTCTGTATCTTACTATTGTGAAAACAGGTTTGTCATCAATTGTATCAGTGTTCCAGCAAGCCAGTCAATATAATCTGGAAGTCTGACCAATGTCTTTCGTGAATCTCCTATATCCATATATATTGATTTCAGGTCTATACCTCTATACAGAAGTTTCTCTTAAAGCGTAGAATTTTGATTAAGTAGAAATTGTGAACTCTGAACCTGAAAAGTTTTTTGCTATGTGACTTGATGGGTGTTCTTGGAAGGAGAGATAAGGAAATGAAGATTAATAGGTCTATATAAGCTTTGCTCTTGTTACATTATTCTGGAAATCTGCTTCATTTCTATGAACTGATGGAAGGTTGACCAATTATTTTCCATTGCAGATGAACCAACACGTTCCTTGAGTGGTCTCATCTTGAAGAATAATGTAAAAGCACATTTTCACAACTTTCCCAATGGGGTAACTGACTTCATTAAAAGTGAATGTCTGAACAACATTGGTGATTCCTCTCCCTTAATTAGAGCTACTGTAGGTAAGTCTGCTCTTATTGCTATCTTTTGCATACTGAAAATGTTACCATATGGGTGAGAGATGCACTAGTGACATAGAGTTATTAAACTCCTAAAACTGTTTGCTTCTGATAATTGTCACAACTTCATGTTTTAATGCCGATACTTATCTTTAGTGTGACTATACAAAAGTCACAATATTGCTTCCAGTTCTCTTAGAGCTGATTTCTCTTGAAATGTAACTGAATGTTTATTTGAATCTACTAAAATAGCTGCCTAATTTTTCTACCTTCTGCATCAATGAAACACTTCTGTTAGCTGATTTCGTGTGCCCCACCCCCCATATGCACACACATGTGCATCCCTTCAGGGAATCATCATCCCATGCATAACGTTCACATAATGAGTTCCTGTTTTTAAATACCTTCTGTCAGAAAACAGTAGATAAAGTGTAGTATACAGAACATCATAGAATAGAATCATAGAATGGTTTGGATTGGAAGGGACCTTAAAGAATATTTAGTTCCAGTGAGAAGTTGTTCTGTTACGTGGATTTCTGATTTTGGAGATAGTTTGTCTTAGGACACCTTTTCCATTAAATATAAGTATTTGCATTTTTTTTACTTCTAGGTAAAATTGCTTTTCTAACTGGTCTTTGAAAATATTATTTCCTTCAATTGTAACAATCATTGTAGCAATTTTCCCTATTCACTCAAAAATACTAGAATAAAGTAAAATGAATGGATGTATTTGACTACAGTAGAGAAAATAGGGGTGGATATCAGTTCATAAAGAAATACAGCTTGTATCAGCTGACTCTTTATGAAATAATCTACCAGTTACTACTCCTTTAGAACCCTTTGCATTTTCTGTAGGATTCCTTCTCAGACATCTGGGTTATGGACTACGGACTAGAGAAAAATGCTCATCTTAGTTTTTTTTCCTGCTGTCTTGTTACTTGTGAAACTGCTTTGCTATGACTTTTATTAATGTCGCATTTTTTAATGACAGTAGAAACAAGTCTTTAAGTGGCAGGTACTTTTGTAGTTTCAGGTTGTAGAAGAGTCATGCTTTGTTTCTTCATGCTCAGTGGAGTATGATGGAGCTGACTAAAGAATATGTTCCAGCTCCATTTGGATTGCTGTCTTAGGGTTGTTTGGTGATGGTGGTTTATGGGGTGGGTTTTCTTGACGGTTGGAACAATTTTGTTTTCAAGCAGTTATTCTTTGATTTCTCCTAGTACTAAATGTTAGTGGATTAGTAGCTCAATTACTGTTCAGCTTTAAACGATCCTTGCAGGGTTTGTTCAAGTATGTATGAACTGTGAAGATGAGTAGCAGCTGATAAACTGTATACTTGCATAAGAGTTGCTGTTTAGCACATGCTTTGCACCTTGCTGTTTTAAAGTAATTAAATGTTGGATCCTTTTAGCCCTTTGTCTTAGTAGTGAGGTTGGTCCAGTACCCACTTTTCTCTTGGTACTAGCTAGGTGTAAATATGTTACTACCTGCCTAGGCTGCTGTGGCATATGAGTTGCCATTTGCTAGTTAGAGCTGCTCTTTGAGATGCATATGGGTTTTGGTTGTTCAAGCACTATCAATTTAATGAGTCAATTGGAAATAAGGTTGTTGCAATTCTGAGAGGAAGAGGAACAAGTACCTCAAAATACTATCAGAGAAGATTTAATGCAGCATTCAGTCACTGTTGTGGTCTCTAGCATCTGGTGCTAACTCGACAAAAGCTGATAACCTTTTGGCCAAGATGGATGCAAGCTGATAAATCCCATCCTTAGAAGTCACCTTGCTGAGGAGAATAAGCATGGCAGTGGAGTCAGTCTTAGAACTGTGACTTAAGACTGAATGATGACTAAATATTGTTGTATCCTTACTTCGCTTTTCCCTGTTTTAATGCCCAAATGAGTAGCAGTGTGGAACTTCTTTGTGCTGTGTGGTGCTGGTTTTAATACCCCATGTGCTGATGTTGAAATACAGATTCAAGTCCAAAAAAGATGGCTGCATGTTTTGAGGACCTGCAGACTTACCAGGAAATAAATGCATCTATTAGGATTGTCTGTTTTTTAAAAACTGTTCTTTTAAAAATTTCTGGGGATTCTAGTCTGGGCAGGACGTTAGTGTAGCTCTGTCTTAAAGGCAATCAGGGAAAATAGTCTGAGTATTAAGAGTAGTGGCAGGACTGGAAAGCTTCACTGCAGAAGGAAGGTGAAAGCTAATGATTGCTCTCTGAGGAAGAACTTGTGAAGTTCAACTTTTTAGGATTGAGAAGTCCAAAAATCAATTTTAGGAGCTACAGAAGCAAAGCACCACCCCAAAAACCCCAGCCTTCCCCCTGTCCTGTAGCTGGAACGAAAGTACTGAAGCATAGCTGCTGTTTCTTCGTGTTCAAATTTTAAATTGAAGAATTGATGCTGTAAACTGTAGTTGCATGTAGTTGAAACAGTTACATAAAATATGTTGTTATGACAGTTATGCTTACATTTTTAACAATTTCTGACATGCCCCTGGAGTTTGTTCACTCATGGTTATTGCTCAATTAGCACAGCTGCTATATTCATTGGATGTCAGATTTCTCAAGTGAAATATCAACAGATTCTGTAATACTGTTCTGAAGTTCATTACAAGTCAAAGACCATCTTTACAAAGACTTTCAGATTTCTAACGTTGCAGCTTAGTATGTTGGTCAGAAGGGAGACCCTGTCAGCTCTAGCCCAAAGCTGTCAAAAAGCTGCAAGCTACTAAATTGATTATTTATTTACTTTGATTATTCTTTTGATGTCTGTGTTTTGGAGTCTGAAGTGTTGCCGAGAAAGCCACAAAAGCTAAACTCTGGTGTCTTCCATTCCCTGCTGGCCAAATAAAGCAGTGGGTGGGTGGGAAAAATGTCATATTTCACAGAAGATGAAGCTCATTAGTAGCCAATGAAGAGTCCTTCTAACATCAACATAAGTGCTTAAAACTTAAGTTTATGTGGCTTGTTACTGTATGTGGCTTGTTACTGTTTTTAAAACCTTTTGCAAAGTTTCAAGTGCTATAGCTGTTGCCTCTTTGAATCCTTGATAGTTTAATAATATTTTCCTTTTTTGTTCCCAGAAAAGTGGGTTTTTATAATTTCTGAAACACTAGCACAGTGTTAAATGGCTTCTTTGCAGACCTGTACAGAAAGTTCATACTGACTTGTACAGTCTGAACTGCATACATCTCTGTTGCAAGAGGCAGTGGCCTCAGATCACTTCTTGCCTATGCATCTGGAAGTATTTCCTCCTAGGAGCCTTTTGGAAGTACACTTAAAGTAGTTTTCAACTAGTCTTTCTTTCAGTTGTTAAAGCTTGCATGTATTACAACTATAGCCAGACCATTCGTCATCCTGTGAAACCACTTTGAGGAACCTGAAAAGATCTTCGACCAACTCTTTTCCAAAACTGCATACCACTTTGAGACTTACAGCTTCTGTCACTGTTTAGTGCAGAGGACTTCCAGGAATTTTATTCTTTCATTTGTTTCTGAAGCTGTGTTAAGTCTACAATCAAACCTATGCCAGATTTAAGTTAGGGAGACAATTTTGCAATTCAAATAGAATCACAGAATGCCAGGTTGGAAGGGACCTCAAGGATCATCTGGTCCAATCTTTCTAGGAAATACTATAGTTTATATAAGGTGGCTCAGCACCATGTCAAGCTGAGACTTAGAACTGTCCAATGTGGGGGAATCTGCCACTTCCCTTGGGAGACTTCCAATGTTTGACTGTCCTCATGGTGAAAAACGTACCTCTGGTGTCCAATCGGAATCTCCCCAGGAGCAACTTGTGCCCATTACCCCTAGTCTTTTCCATGTGACTCCTTGTAAATAAGGAGTCTCCATCTTCTTGGTAGCCATACTTGAAGTACTGGAACATGGTAATAAGGTCTCCCCACAGCCTTCTTTTCTCAAGGCTGAACAGACCCAGTTTTCTCAACCTCTCTTCATATGGCAGGTCCTCCAGTCCTCTGACCATCCTTGTGGCCCTTCTCTAGACTCTCTCCAGCCTGTCTGCATCCTTTTTGTAGAGCAGGGACCAAAATTAAACTCAATACTCCAGGTGTGGTCTGACCAGCGCCGAGCAGAGCGGGATGATGACTTCTTGATCTCTGCTAGTGATGCCCTTGTTGATGCAGCCCAGCACCCTGTTGGCTTTCTTTGCTGCTGCAGCACAGTGTTCACTCATGTTGAGCCCGTTATCCACTGAGACACCCAGGTCCCTTTCCACAGGGCTGCTCTCCAGCCAGATGGATCCCAGTCTGAACTGTGCTCCTGGGTTATGTGTTCCAAGGTGCAAGACCTTACACTTCTCCCTGTTGAACTTCTAAGGTTCCTGCTAGCCCACTCCTCCAGACTGTCTACGTCATGCTGGAGGGTGGCCCTCCCTTCTGGAGTGTCAACCTCTCCACTCATCTTGGTGACGTCAGCAGAATTCCTCGGGGTGCTTTTGGTACCATCAGCCAGGTCACTTTTGAAGACGTTAAACAGCATTGGGCCCTAAACAGTATCGATCCCTAGGGGATGGACCCCACTTGGGACCAGTTGCATAAGGAGGAACTATTTCCTATCACCCTCTGGGTACAGCCTGTCAGCCAGTTCCCCACCCACTGCACAGACCACTTGTCAAGGCTGTAAAGAGTCCATTTCTCCAGGAGGAGGCTGTGTGGGACCATATCAAAAGCCTTGGAGAAGTCCAGGTAGATGATGTTCACTGCTTGCTCTGCGTCAACCGAGTGGGTTACTTTGTCGTAGAAGGTGATCAGGTTTGTCAAGCACCATTTGCCCCTGGTAAATCCATGTTGGCTTTTCCCAGTCATGTGCTTCAATTGACTTGTGACAGTCCCCAGGAGGATTTGCTCCATGACCTTTCCAGGGACTGAAGTGAGCCTAATGGGTCTGTAATTACCTGGGTCCTTCTTTGAACCTTTCTTATAGATGGGGGTGACATTAGCCTTCCTCCAGTCCCCAGGAATGTCTCCCCATCTCCACGACTCCTCAAAGGTTATGGAGAGCAGCTTTGCAATGACATCAGCCAGCTCTCTCAGCACCCTAGGGGGGATGGCATCCAGGCCCATCGATTTGTGTGGGTCAAGCTCCTGTAATAGTTGACACACCAACTCCTCCTTCCCTGACAGCAGGTCGGTGTCTGCATCAACCTGGACTTTTGTTCCTATGGCCTGGGTCCCATCAGCACTAGTGAAGCCAGAGGTGAAGAAGGTGTTGAGGAGCTCTGCCTTTTCAGTGTTGTTGGTGACTAGTTCACCTCTCCTGTTTAGTAGTGGGCCAGTATTATTCCTCTGTTTCTGCTTGTGGCTAATGTATCTGAAGAACCCTGTCTTGAAGTTTTTGGCATCTCTGGCCAATGTCAGCTCAGGCTGAGCTTTTGCTTTCCTAACTGCATCTCTGCGTACCCTGGCAATGCCCTTGTGATTTTCAACAGGTAATGTTCCACTTTTCCACCTCTGGTACATTTCCCTTTTGGCTCTGAGCAGACCCAGAAGCTCACAGTTGAGCCAAAGGGGTCTCTTGCTCTGCCTACTTCCTGTGCCTGTAGAGGGGATGAACTGGTTTTGCATATCTGGGAGAGTGTTCTCGAAAAGCTCCCAGCACTCACTAGCCCCATATTTAAAGTACTTTGACTAGGAAGCAAGACAATTTGTTTATTTCGTTCTTTTTGTTAAGTTCAGTTTAAAAAAAACAAAGCAGTGGATCATTAAGATCCAGCAACAGTAAAGCATGTATTTTCTGTTACTGCATCTGAGATTCTTTGCAGGACCATAATATTCAGGAGAAACGCAGTCTTTAAGACTTCATAGGTCTCCATAGGCTTTTGGGAATCTTATTCAGTTGTAGTTATGAAGGTAACTGGATAAAAACTACTTCTGGAACTGTAAAATTGTGTTTTACCTGTGTCTTCATTTTTGCCCTTTGTGGGCTCTCCAGCCTATTGCATCAAAGGAACCATGATGCAAAATATCTTTTAGTTACTGTGTGTCTTCTCCAGAATGTCCTTTGCTCTGTGATGTTGTCCTGTATTCTTGTGTATTTAACAAGAATTTTAACTTTTTATTCAAAAAAAAAAATGGTATGTTGTGATTAGCTCAATGAAAAAGCTTAGGAAAGCTTTTTTCATCATGTGTCACTTGGGAGATGACTAGTTGTAGTAGTATTGTTTTTCTGTGTTCATATTCCTTAGAACTAACTGTCAGTGGTGAAACACATGATGCAACCTGTTTCATATATGATTAATACAAAGTCAGTCCTAGAATATAAGTAGCCTTCCCTGTTCCTGTCACCTGGTCAGTTTTTCCTGGGTTTTTTATGTGCTGGAAACAGAAATAGTGACTCTTTGGGCTGACCTTTCTTTTTGCTGGATCTCTATCAGCCAACCCATACAGCTGATCACTGGGTGACCTGCCATAGTGTGGAATAGGTATCTTGGTCTTAGAACGCGTTCTTGACATTTTGTGTAAACACAGTCAACATGCAACTTACCACTGGGTTGTAAGTCTATTGAATGACAAATGGCCGCATTCATGCTTTTGTATTATAATAAAGGTGACTTGAGGCGGATACTCTGTATTTACTGGAGGCCAAAATTTGTACAGTATTTAGTAAATTTAGATCCAAAGCTGCCCTGCAGTGTTTAGACATGATTATTTCTATAACTGAAATTACTTCATGCTGGATTTCTCGCATCTGAGGCCTTTGTGGTAACAGGAAGGAGCAACCAACCTTTGCATTTCAAAGCCCTTCAAATACCATTTCTGATTAAAGGTACTACTTCTTTTGTGCTTTCCAGTTCTTAACAAAACAAGAAATGTATTAACTCCTTAAATCTTGGAGGAAAAAAAAATTGTACGATACATGAATATGTGTGTGATCTCATTTCCTTCACCCCTCTAATTTCTTTAGGCATTCTGATAACAACCATTGCCTCAAAAGGAGAATTACAGAATTGGCCTGAACTCTTACCAAAGCTTTGCAGCCTGTTGGATTCTGAAGATTACAATACCTGTGAGGTAAGGAGACTTACAGAAAGTAATACATTATAATCTGAATTTGCATGTCTTTCATTCTCTCCATAGACAATACATATATATATAGTATTTTGTGTGTATGTACACATATATTCTCCTTAGAGAACAGTAGTTCAAATTTTATACTTCTTTTCTATCTGCATTTCATGTTCTTAAATTGTTTTCTTTGCATAAAAGCAAAATAAGTCTGCACATGGGGCCTGTAGCATCTTAGCTGAGAAGTGTCCTGAAGTTACCACTCTGTGATGTCTAATCTTCTAGGCATCAAGTTGACCCTGATTTTTCTCTTACTTAAAAAGTAGCCTTCATTCTTCTTGTGACTTCATCTTAATAATAACTGTTCTGAACTATGAGGAGAAAAAAAGCCTTGTCTGATAAAATAAAGATTTCTGATCACACAATTTTAATTACTTGATATTGTCTCCATGAAAGTGTGTGAAGCATTTTGTATAAAATTGTCCTCCGAGATAGGGCAATGGTCAAAGATGCCAGACAATATGAGTGTTTTAGTGCTGCTTTCTCAAGAAAAAGAAAAAACACTTGAAACTCAAATTGACCATCTGTCTTGGTATAGCGTGGTCAGGGTGAACAAAAACACAGAACTGAATTGCTTCTCTGTTACTACCCCAGTCCCATCTCTGCCCTCCAGGGGAAGATAAAAGGGGAATAAGGAAGAGGCTTTTAGGTTGGACAGGAAAGGAATAGTAATGTGTCACATAATAAGGAAAAATATACACATGTATAGAAAACACAATTTTAGTGGTCGCTGATAAGTGTTCAAAAGTCCCTCATGGCAGAGCTGACTCAGGAAAAGAGTCCAAGGCTTTTGCCAGCACCTGGTGGATTTGGATCCTACAGAGCCCATGGCAAGCTGAGGGCAAAGAGCGGGAACCTTTCTTCAAGATGCCTGAGCGAAGGGAAGGAAGAAAGAGGCAGAAGGGAGCAGTAACGGGGTGGGGGGGAATGGAACGGGACTGCGCGCCCTCCTGGCTGATTTAGAGTATGGCAGGAAACAGGAGGGAATACTGACCCCTTTCTCTTCTGCCGCCCATATCCCTCAGGGTCCTGAACACTGTCTTTCTGGGTCCTTGTATTGATACCATAAAATTAATTTGTGCCCCCTCAAAACACAATAGCATCATATCCAGAGTTCTGTTTTGCCCCATAACAAACCATAAAAGGAAATAAAATTATATATGTAATTAAATTGAATACTTCTGCACCTGGACATTTATTTCTCAAATAAGAACTAGCTTTTAAGTATTTTTTAGAAGTATGATTGAATGAACACTGAATGCTAAAATTAAAATAATGACTTAGCCATTACTGATTAACCCAGCTTGAGAGCTTACATATGCCAGGATAAAGCACTTAAATAAAAAGCCTTCAAAGATGTTTCAATTTAACTACACATTTTATTAGCTGCATGTACTATGTTATGCTGAAACTACCTGTTCTGTACAAAATCTGAACTTCTGCTTTCTTTTGAATGTGAAAGAGGTGGTGTTTGTTTTTAAACAGGGTGCTTTTGGCGCTCTTCAGAAGATATGTGAGGATTCTGCTGAAATTTTAGATAGTGATGTATTGGACCGACCACTCAATATCATGATACCTAAGTTCTTGCAGTTCTTCAAGCACAGCAGTCCAAAAATAAGGTACGTTCAGGTGTTATACTACACTAATTTGTTAAAATTTTGTTTAGTTGATCAGCAAGGTTGCTGTTTTGTAGACATGTTTAACACACTTTGTTTTTTTAAATGATCCTGCAGAGATCCACAGAGATTCCACACATCAGGAATTTGCATTTTTATCTGCTTAGTTAATACAACAATCCCACCTTTTTCTACATCTTCCAACTCTACAATCGGCCTATGATTTTGAAATTCAAACTGTTTGTTAAATTTTTGCATATCATTATTATTAAAAAAATTCAGTACAGTGGTTAGAATTTAATATGCTGATTAGAAAGAGTAATTCTGCATTTATTTTCTAATTACTTCATCCATGGGAGAGTCAAAATTCTTTTGCTGGCAAAGGTTTCTGAGTTCCTGCAGAAAAAAATTTCTGCTTTGATTTAGAGAGGACTTTATCTTTGAGCTAAATCAAATGGGTTTATCATCTTTGCACTGTAAAACTATTAATCTCTCTGAAGTAACAGAAGTATAGGATAGAAGAAATATTCCAGAATTAAGTTGTCATTACTAATGTTCCTAACAAGGAACAATAGCTTTTACCCTGAAATGAGCCAAAAGTGTGCCTCTGCCACAAAGAAAGCTAATGTTATCATAGACTTCATCCTGTGGAAAGAAACTTAATGCTTCTCTTTCTCCATCTCCATGGAGAAAAAGATGCTTTTTTTCCTTACCACATTATACAGTCTTGCACTTTTTTCCTGTGCTGAGATGTTTGTGGCTTTGATACTATTAAACCAGTTTCAAGTTAAAAGCAGGCCATGTGATGACCTGCAGCCTGGTTTCAGTACATAGTGCTGAAATATGAAAAATAGTAGTCGTGTCAGTAAAATACTTTATATTTAAATCTGTCAAGAGGCAACTTTTGAACAGTTATTTATGAGGCAGTCTTCAAGAAAAGTCTGAACAGAAAAGGAGTTTGAGGTTAACATTAGTATACTTCAGTGGATCTAGAGGCTTTTACAGGTAGTTTTGCCTTGTGCATTTACTTACAGAATTTGACTTTGATCTCAGAGGATTCTAAAGACCTGTAAGTAGTGGCTTTGCATGAAATGGAGTAGAAGAACCAATACTTCATTTTTTTAGAAAGTTTCTACCACAAGTGTTTTAGTATGTATCCTACTAAAAGTGTGTGTTGTTCTAAGCTACAGCTGTATTGTTAATAATGAAGAAGGGCATGCCAAAATTTCATCATGTTGACTTGTATGGAATTGTTAATATCTGAGGAAAGATCAGTGATGATACTCAAAAAGAACATCCTTACGTACTGTTCAGAACAAATATGCCAGGTGTAGTCATCCTCCTCTCTTTTACTGAATACTTAAAAAAATACATTTATTAGATGTATCAGAGTGTAAGGTGATACTTAAAATGTGATTTAGTAATTTTACTTGGTAATATTATAGATGTGCATATTTGTTCACTCTTGCTTCTAGAGGATGTTTGGACAGTGTAATTTACTTCCTAATATTTTGCACTACTGAAAAATTATATTTTAACTCTTCCATTTTTAGGTCTCATGCTGTTGCATGCGTCAATCAATTTATCATCAGCAGAACTCAAGCTCTTATGTTGCACATAGATTCTTTCATTGAGGTGGGTGTGCATTCTTGGTTTTGTGGTTAAGTCAAATTACTTATGATTTATCAAGAGTTCTGAATTATGTTTTACAATGACCTCTACCCCCAAACTCTTCATTTCTTGTTTCCTATTCTTACCTTCACACCCCATGGACTTAAGTTCATTCTCTGTGTTTGTGCGCAAAGTTGGTTAATCCAAACACTCTTCAAGCCCAAAATAAAAGTGTTTTGAAGGATGCTTCCTCCTCAAAAGTAGGAAGGTGTAAAAGTAATGGCAGCAGTCTGCCACTTACCTGTGGTGGAAAGTGCAGTACAAGGACCATCATGGCACTGAGTCTGTCTGGGTCTCTCTGAATATTGTTACTGAACATGGATTGGAAAAGTGGTATTTTGGGTTATCTGGAGTATTTGATTTGTTGCTGTTACGTGCTGATGGGAGTTTTTTGGCTTCAGAACTTCATTTATGTTTAGGAGAAAAAAAAATCCAGGAAATACTGTTCCTTTGCCAGTGCTTATATTATGCAGTTGTCATGGTTTATGGCATGGCATTTTATCAGGATCTACAGTCTGACCCTCATCGTGTTCCACCTCAACATAAGGAAGAACTTCTTTACTGTAAGGGTTACAGAGCACTGGAATAGGCTCCCCAGAGAGGTTGTGGAGTCTCCTTCCCTGAAGACTTTCAAAACCCTGGATGCCTTTCTGAGTGACCTGCCCTAGATTCTGTGGTGATCCTACTCTGGCAGGGGAGTTGGACTCAACAATCTCCAGAGGTCCCTTCCAACCCCTAACATTGTGTGATTTTGTGATAAATCTATCATATAGCGAATATCAATACTTGATAGCTTTTTCAAGTGTGATTGCTCTGCTTGGGAGGATAGTTGATACCACCTTTATAGGGATACCTGTGCCTTGCAACTAACGAGTCACTTCCATAGCCTGGTAGTTCTTGCCTTTTTCCCAACTGCCCGGTCAATACCTGCATCTCTGGTCAGGGATCCCAACTGCCAGGCTTCTCTGTCATCCAAATCCAGCACTGGAGCAACCAAGCGACAAGTGATTAATGTTCATGATGACCAAAGTCTTTTCTCAGAGCATGCAAGTCCCTCATGGAGAAGGATTAAACAATTACTTTTGGTTCTGAGTCATCCTCCTCAGATGACTCTGCCTGAGAAGGACACTCTCCCTTATCTGCTTGGGAAGGACCAGTCTTACCATCTTCATCACAAGGATTCACTCTGTGGTCTTGGTCCTCCACTAGTAAAACTTTAGGAGACTTTACATGGGGATAAGAGCTGGGAAATGACTACTTCTTCTTAGCTTTGCTGCTAGTCACAGGGTCGACTAGTACCAGTGTGGTTTGAGTGGGATTGTTCCCTCTCAGTGCCCTCTTTGCAAGTGGCAGCTCTCACTCTTTGAGCGGCAGTTTTCACTGTACGAGGGGCAGTGCTCACTCTCAGATTTGAGATGGTTTCTTATGCGTCCACAATTCATAAAAAACATTCATAATATTCAGCAGGACATTCAGAAAAATCCCTAATAACATAATGCTGTCTTGAGCAAAATTTGATGGCCTCAGCTCGAGAGAAAACAGAGTGGAATAATTTCCCAAGGTAAAACTGAAAGTGTAATTACCAACAAAGTTGACATGAAAAAATCACTGCAAAACATGCTGCAGTGTAGATCAGTATTAAAGACCATATCACAGCTAGAACTCTCAACCAGTGCTTATCATTGACAACACAAAGCAACACTAAGACCAACTAAAAAGAACCATACCACATACCCTATGTACCACATCTACGGCAGCATATCTGTAAATTACTCTAAGAATTACATGATTGGAAATGTCTGTTCAATTTCCAACGCTTCAGGGCTTTCAAAAGAAAACATGTGATGCTCTCTCAGTGTAGCCATCCAGGTATCCTCCTACTGGAGTTGGAATTCAAACTGTTCAGACGATTAGTCAGAATTTGAGTCTGGGCTCAAGATCATGAGCTCAGCCCCACTTTGGGCGCCACAAGGCTATTACACTTTAGTGCTGGGTCGGCAATTAAACAAATGACACATGCTCTTTTAAGCCTTCTCCCTTCCCAGAAAGGGAAGGGAAAGAGAATAACGAAGAGACACTTACAGCTTAGAAACTAAACTACACAGCTTTAATGAAACAGTAATGATGAAGAATAAAATAATGAAATACATACCAAACAACTATCATGCTTAACCCCAGCAATGCTCATGTAATCACCAAGGCTGCAGGACAGGCCCTGGAAAAGTCCTGGACTGGGTTCCTGGAGTCAGCAGCAGGTGGCAGCTGGATGCAGCAACACATGGATTCAGGAAAGCACAGATGGAGATCAAAGGCGGACAAGTGGATGGAGTTCTTTCAGGACACTGGCCATGGGTGAAGAGTTTGACCCTCCCAGTCCCTCAGTTTATATCGAGTATGGCACATATGGGATGGAATACTTTTTCGATCAATTTTGGTCACCTGTCTGGTCCGCTTCTCCCCAAAGCAGGGTGTCAGGAGTGACCTTCTTTACTCCCTTCTGTTTCCAGAGCATAAAATGTGTTTCAGAACCAAGCAGTGGCCTTGTTCTGCACACCAAACTCCAGCAGTAACTAAATACTGAGCGTTATTGCAGACGCTGACTGAAATACATGCCGCTAATTTCAGCAAGTTCAGGTATCTAGAGGAGACTTAATTGGAAAGTAAAATTTCTAGAATTGTTTCTCTCCTGCATCAAACAAGGACTGCAGTGTTTTGGTTGTACATACAATACACATTGGCAGTCTGAGGAGTTCATTTGCTAAGCCTTGTGTCTTTAAGAAATAAAACGGTATTCTGGGGTGGGGGGTGGGAGAGTACAGAAGTATGTACTTTAGTTTGCCAGTAATGTCAATTTAAGTACAGATTGAACTATATGAACTGAGGCTTTTCAACTGGTAATACTTTCCAACAGAATCTTTTTGCACTGGCTGGTGATGAGGAGCCTGAAGTACGCAAAAATGTTTGCCGTGCTCTGGTGATGTTGCTGGAAGTTCGAATGGATCGCCTCCTTCCTCATATGATTAGTATAGTTGAGGTGAGTCTCATTTCCCATATTGCATGCTGAAAAACCTCTTCGGGATTGCAGAAATAATAACAAATAAAAAGCATTAAGACAGGTTTGTTACTCTTGCACTTGCCTACCTTTCATTTTCCTTCAAGACTGACATTGCAAAACATTCTTATTAGCTAATTGCCAACTTAATATTGTGTTTGACAAGCATATGGCAACATATGGTAGTTGTTTATTCTTCACCAAGTTAATTGATCCTGAAATGTCCAGGATCAGCTGTACTATGGAGCAGCCAGGCATTGCTTGACCCCAAGTGAGAAGATCACTTAAAAAATCTAGTGCTAGTGCTTATACTGCTACAGTTTACACATGGAAGCTGTCACTTTTTTCAAATGTATTGAACACAACAAGGATAAGGTATATTCTTATATATTTTTTTATATAGCTGAGGTGCATTTTGAGTTACTATTGACATTGCCTCCCATTGCATTCAGTTGTAGAGGTTAATGCTATTTGATAGTTCTTCTACCAGTCTTGATTAGTGCAGACTTGTCTACCAGAGGACCAAAAGCTCTGTTTTTAAGTCTACTTAACTGTTTGAGCTGTGAGCAATTTCCACGTTTCTGGGAAATACTGGCAGTTTGTAGGTAGTAATTACATCTGGAAATATAGCTAAGATGATAATTTTCTCATGCAGATTTCATGTGGACAGGTGGGTCATAACTCTGTAAAATTCTATGAGGACAGCATCAAACAACACAAAGAAGGTGTTGGTTTTTTGCTCCTGTACACAGGTGTTAGAGATGCATGAAACTGACTTGACCATTGGCAGTCTTGACCTCCTGTCTATTCTTGTATGTTGTCTGGATTTTCATGACGCCAGTCTTGCAGACATGTCCTCATATAACATAAGCAAGGACTGTTGGTATTAGGTCATGGGTTGTTTTTTGGGTGGTTGGTTGAGAGGTGTTTTATTTGAGACATCTTTGGAGATCATATTGTCAAGAAGTGATAACTTTCTTGACTCTTCACCCTCCGAAGATTAGTAAGGAATATCTGGACTTTGTAGGTAGAAAGGATGTCACCAACCAGAAGACAATCCAAGATTGTATTCTCACTATATCTGGTGTTTTGCTGTTGAGAAAACTATGTATGGCTAGGCTTTCTCTCTCCAGAAAAACAGTAGTAGTGATTTTCTGTTCTGTAACAGAAAGTTTGGAGTTGGGTTGTTGGTTTGGCTTGTTGGGTTTTTTTTTCAGTTTTGGGGCTTCTGTGTACTCTCAATGACTTCCTCAGTTCTGTATACATCCTGGTATGGGCAAATGTGGTACCTCAGAACTGACTGCTGTTCAGCATTCAAATGAGTCAGGTTTTGCACCTTTTAGGTTTTAATATCTCCAAGCTGCGTGCTGCTGTTGGCTGCCCTAAGTGAAGGAAGTCTTAAAGTGAGCAGCTTGTATCCACGTGATGTTCTTTATGGAGAATCACTTTTAAAGTAGTTAAGAATATTAATGATCCAGTAGCGATTCTAAGAACATCTTGGAGGGCATCATGCTTTTGAAGCAGACAGATTTAAACTTTATTGCCAAATTCCTGGAGCATACACGAATGCCTGAGTTTGGATTTCAATGGGTTTTTTGATTATGCACCTTCCAGGTGAGCAAAAGATGATGGTTTTTCTTTTTTTTTTTAGTCAAATAACTTTAACAGGATATGTCAGTAGACCAACCTGACATTTCAATTGTACTTTTATGCTCACAGAGCTTATTTACCAAAGCACATGGCTCCTCTTTCTCAGTAGAAATCCGGACTTTTGCATCCTGTTGCTTTCTTTAGATAAAGACATGTCTGTTAACTGCTCAAAGGATGTGTTCTTCTTAATACTTTGTGTATCTCACTGTTATTTTCTTAATTATTTTACTTAACAACATGAACACAGTATTATTTATGTAACAGTACACAAAATTGTTCTGAATAATCTTCCTATCCAGTTTTGTAATTTATTACAAAATAATGTGACAAAGGCAGCTATTTGCATTGCCTAAAGTCAGTAGAACTTTATAGCTTATCACTCAAAGTACTTTTCAAAATTTAACATGATAATATTAAAAAAAGACAAAGCCTTCAAATACCCTTCCCACATTTTGCTTTGTTACTAGGGTAACTGTTCTTGCTATGATTTCCAGGCTGTGTATATGGCTATCTTACACCACTGCTTGTAAGTAGCCCTTTCAATCTACTGCTTTCTAGCTTCATGGAGCATATAGTATAATATTTGTAATAGATACTTAAAGAGGAAATGCCAGGCATCTTCAAACAGGTTGCTTTTAGTCATTCTGTTTTTGACTTCCTGGTAAATAACAAATCCATAACAAAATACTGGATTTTCAGCATGTCTGGGAAAAAAATGCCAAATCTCTCAACTTAAAGTGCATTAAGGAAGCCTTGCTTGCAAAGAGTAGGACACTTTTCAACCTTTTCAAGCTGCAATCTGTGGACAACTCAGAATGAAGTAGTATTCATGTTACTGTGAGTTCTTAATCACAATAGTGAACCTTTAGGAAAAGCTTGTGATTTAGTGCAGTCTTGTAGGAAGGGTTGCCATTCATGGCAAGTCTTGCATCTCTAAAATGTATAAGGCTAATAAAGGTCTCCCCATTCAGAGAATAAAATGGTATTCTGAAGCAACTGAACAGGTATTTCTGTTGCTCTAAATCCATGTATAAGGAAAGGTAGCTGCATGGACTTCTGTGAGGTTTTCTAAAAGGAATGGAAGACCCAACTGTTGCAGAAGTAAGGGCTGTCATGGCAGAACGCAGAAACTAATATTTTGGAAGTTGCAGGAGTCTTCTGTGATTCCCTTAATTGTTTTGTCAGTTGTGTATAAGAAACTGATGTAGCAGTAGGCTACTTAGGCTTTTTTGCTTATGCAGGTATTTGATTCTTTTTGGTTGAAGGAAGATGAAATTTTAATAGCAAGCTTGAATATTTGATACTTAATCTCTGAATTACCATTCATGCTACAAAAATATCAGACTTGTTGATTTTTTTTTTTCCTGTTATGTGTTCTACTTAACTATGTTCTGCCGAGTAATCAAGATTTGGAAGGGAAGCTTTTTTATGGTCCTGGAAATAGAAAGTTCTTCCATTTTATTAAGTGTATAGTTGTATCTTTTTATTCAAAAGTGCAAAGGGAGAGTAAATAAGTTAAAAAAGTATTCAGAGGAAACTGCTGTTTTTATCTTGGGTCTCTGCAGTTTCTTGGTAATAATATTCTCACGTAGGTAATAAAGAAATTTAGAATCTGAATCATATAGCTTTAACAAAGAAGTCTTGTCAGCTTATTCTCACAATAACCTTAAGTAATCTGTTGTGTCTGTTTCTTTTCCTCATCCCAAAGAAACAAAATTGCTATGTTAGGATAGTCTGGTGTTGCAGACGCATTTTGCAATGTTGGTAGCTTCTTGTGAATGCTTAAAACTTCTATCTTTTACGAGTAATTTATTTTTATATTGTGTAGTACATGCTTCAGAGGACCCAGGACCAAGATGAAAATGTGGCTTTGGAGGCTTGTGAGTTTTGGTTGACTTTGGCTGAGCAGCCAATTTGTAAAGATGTGTTATGTCGGCATCTTACTAAGTAAGTATTAAGAATTACAACTCCTGTTTATTTTGAAATAGTTGTCTTTAAACTTCAGTTTACTTTTTTCTGGTTATCTAACAGAGACTGTATCTAGCTTGCAGTATGCTTAGAAGAATTTTCCTGTAGCCAGTTCTTGTGCATAGTAAAAAATGGCTGTAGCACAGAGTTAATTGAAAAGACTTCTAAGGATTTCAGACCCAGTGACCTCCAGAAGCAACCTGAACTGTCTCACTGTGATGCTTTACCTCAAGCTTAACAGGGTGTTAAGCTTCACATGCATGCTAACGTGCACTTATGCTCAAACATCTCTGTATGACATTACCTGCAATATCTGGTGTACTATGAACATGTTGTCTCGGCTACTGCTGATGTAGGAGTCTCCTGCAATACTTACATGTGCATAGTCATGCAAAGAGTTCCCCATTTTATATAGAACCTTAGTAAAGCAGCATGACATCACTTGGATTTTAGGAATCAATTTTATATCAATTGCTATTGCAATTTAAACTTGAAGAAGGCATGTACGTGTTCCTTCATAGTTTAATTTCAAAAACTGTTTATTGTAAGTTTCAGACAGTTACCCTGTGCCTCGAAATTTAGATCTTTGATGGAATGGCAATGAATATCTGTGTTTGAGACACAAACATCTGCATGTCTGCAACAGTGTCTAACTTTTTTCCAAACTAATCTGAAAGCGTTTGGAACAGAAAATTAATTTTTCAGTTTTCCCAGCAAATGGATACTCTTTGTTTTTATATATGCATGGAAGGTTTTTGAAATTACTAGGGCAGTTCTCTCAATGTCTTGAGTGGAGGAACAGAATCACAGAAGGGATGCATTCTTCTTAGCAATAATAAGTATTATAGATGTGAAGCAATTTTTTTAAAAATAGCAAAATATCAGTTTTTGTAAGCAATTAGAAAGCGGAGAATTGAGATGAAAATGCCTACTGTAGTAGTGGAGGAACAAGAGTTGAAAACAGAACCTATGTTGAGAAATAATTTTTGAGTTTTTAAAATGGTCTTACTTAATTCTCACTCTTGTATCTCAGAAGACACAAGAATTCTTAGCACAGTACTTAAGTCTACCCACACCCTTCCCAACACACATCATGTTTATAGTGAGAGTAACAGTATTTATTAACTACTAGTTACTAACTGCTAGTATTACACCTCTTTTGGCCTACATGAACATTGAACTGCAGTAGTGTCATAATAATTTTTTTTAAAGGCTTTTAAATTTCTAGAAAAACAAGAGTAACATTACATTTCTCTCACCATCTTTCAGTGTCATCTTTGTTGAAAGCAACTTACTTGTTGGGAAACCCTCTTTGACTAGGGAGCTGTAGAAGTTTGTCCGTACTTGATGATAATCTAAATTTTTTTCTATTAGATTAAAAGTGGGACAAGATCTTCTAAAAACCAGTTCATGTGGTATCTAACATCTTGTTCCATTTTGTTCCTGTAGGCTTTCTTATAAAATACATAGCTCTTGTATACTTCCTGTAGTATACTGCAGAAATGCCTATGAATTGGTGATAATGCGTATACTTACTATTGCTTCCTTCAAAGTTCAGAAGGTAATGTGCCATTGCAATGCATGAGTATTATTGCTGGCTTGGTACCTTCAAGAACAATACTCTCATCTGCAGAATCTGGAGAGACTGAGTCTGTCACTGGCCCTGGTTCAGTCCAAGTTAATTCTTAGTTTAATTTGGTTTGTAATATCTGGTTTTATGTACTTTATGTGAAGTATTTTACTTTTTTCCCTTAGTACTGTTTTTAGCTATACAGCTGAACAGTTGGAGTCCTGTGGCCAGTTTAATCACAGAATCACAGAGTGATTTGGGTCCCTGCATGAGCAGGGACTAGACCCCACTAGACTAGGTTGCTCAGAGCCCCATCTAACCTGGCCTTGAACACTTCCAGGCAGAGGGCATTCACAACCTTCCTGGGCAACCTGTTGCAGTGTTTCACCACCCTCACACTAAAAAATTTCTTCCTAATGTCTAACCTAAATCTGCTTTCTTTCAGTTTAAAACCATTATTCCTATCACTACATGCCCTTGGAAGTAGACCCTAATACAGATTAGTCAAGATCTCGCCAATATTGGGGACCCCCCTTAGTGAAGTAATCACAAAAGGATAGAAGCACTTGATGTGGTTAGGCTTCCGTCTTTAAGACTAGTGAGTCTTCAGCCACAAGTAAATGAGGTGAAAAGTATTACTGGTGAGAGACAACTTGTTTGTCATGCATATTATGGCACTTTGAATTCTTAATGAAAACATTAGGCTTAATGTCTGAAAGGTGCTTCAAAATAAATTTATCATATGAAAGAGTTTCTGTTTTTTAGAGTTTAAAATTCTAGCCACATGGCTACCTTTAGTAAAAGGTTTGTAATTTGAAATTAACACTTTTTCAGATGACAAAGGGATTGATTAACCTTATGACATGGAGCTTGGTTTAGGTACTAGCTCTTTTTTATCAGACTAAGGTTGGTAGTTTGTTTTTTAATTTTGGTTTGTGGGCCTGAGGGTGCAACCAAAATTATGGACAAGTGATTGAAAACTGCCTTGATTTTTTTGTATGTTATTCTGACATGTACCAATATTTCTTTGTAGGCTGATACCTGTGCTGGTAAATGGTATGAAATATTCAGAGATTGATATTATTCTGTTGAAGGTGAGCATAAATTTCTTTTGAGCTAAGAGTATCTGGTTAGCTTCTGACCTGTAAATCGGAACGGGCAGATCCATCCTACAATCTGTCCAATGCAGAATTAGCTTTCTGGGGCAAGACATGCAGTTCCAAATATTAAATGTAACTGCTGCTGTTTTTGTTGTTTCTGTTTTTTCCTCTTTCCCAGACCACTCAACTTACGCAGAGCTGGGACACTATTGCCCACGAACTACTGCAGCAATGGCATCTAAAAAAATGTTACTAGATTCTAGGTTGAATACACAGCTTTTTCCTTCAGTACATTTTAGAATATGTCCGAGTACCAGAATTTATCACTACTTCTTTCTATTTCACTCCCCACAAACCTAATTTCTTAACAAGGATACTTTATGTGTGACTTTACATGTCTTGCTTCTGTATTCCTGTCATTTTTCTGGAAAATGGGGCAGCAGAATGTGTTTTTAGTTAGCTGGGCAGCACAGATGGGTTTTGAATCTTTTATATGCTTATCCAATCTTGAACTAAAACCACATTCTTAAGTTTCTTGAGCAATGTAGTTGGACTAGTTTATCTGATAAAACATTTTTATTACAGGGGGATGTTGAAGAAGACGAAGCTATTCCAGATAGTGAACAGGACATAAGACCTCGTTTTCATCGCTCACGGACAGTGGCTCAGCAACATGAAGAAGATGGTATTGAAGATGATGATGATGACGACGATGAACTTGATGATGATGATACTATTTCTGACTGGAATTTAAGTATGTCAAAGTAATGTGTAAAATGTTTTAAAATAGAGCTACTTGCATAATACAAGAACCACAGTAAAAAGAGTACTTTGCGTATAGGAATACTGAGGCTTTGCTTTTTTAGACAAAAAGAGCTATCTGACATAATTGGTGGATAGAATGGAGGGGGGTTCTTTCAAATGACACTTTGACTATGTAACTGGATTGGCGAAAACTAGCCCTTTGGAAGCTTTTTTCAAATATAGCAGATGGAGCCACAAATATTTACATTTAACAGAACTTTTGGCTTAAAATTTTAATTCTACAAGATAAAAATCATGTATCACCTGGTTAAGTTCATTTAAAAAAAAAAAGAAACAACTCTTACACATTGATAGCTGGAGTAAGCCTAATAATGCTGTCTCTTACTTCAGTCTTTCCTCTAAAATTGGTTTGTGTGTTTTGTTTTGGGCTGGTTTTCTTTTTCCATGTGAGTGTGCTAGTACTGATGGCCATGACCGGTAGCTCTTTTAAATATGAGGAATTTGCTTCTGACCAGACTATAGTAGCTTAGTCGTGAAGAAAAGAGAGAGCTGTGAGGATGCCGCAATTCTGATGGCCTCTGTACGGGTCATATGCCAATAGGCAATGTGGGGAGGAAAGAAAATGCCACAAACTGGTTTTTAAGCCCAAAGGTAGAAAATAGTTAGTGAAATTCTGACAAATCTGACTTAAATATACTTTGCGAGCAGCGTCATTGTGCAATAACGTTTTGAGATTCAGAGACATCCACATAAATATTATTTTTTTCTTCCAAGGCCTACACTTTTCACGACAGGTAAAGATACCTTGAAGCTTACGGTCAAACAATTTATGAACATACATGGTTGTTGTGTTTTTCTTTTTTTTTTGTTTTAATATTGTGGTGGTGATGATGATGAAGAAAAAAGGAGTGCAAATACGCCAGTTTCCATGAAGCCTCTCTTTTAAAAATACTATATTTTTAGATCCATATGGGTGTTCTTGTCACTGCTGTGTGTAGAGATTGGAGAATTTACTTTCTGAAAAAGATAGCTGAAATGAAAGAGGGTCCACTGTGGTGCACAGTTTTGATTCAGATGGTGGGAAAGCTAAAGTTGTCCAGGAATGGTGAAAGAGAAAGTGCAGAACAGTTAAGAAATCTTTATTGACATATGTTATATGGACTTGAAAAAATTTCCGTTATCTGAGAATCAGAACTGTTTGCTCTGTTTCTTATCCAGTGTTCTATATTTGGTTTCCCATTTGAACAGAGAGGAAGCATCAGCACAGACTGACAACTCACAGCATTGCTTGCTAATGAGACCACTTGGATCCTTTGTGACAGATTCAAAAGGAACCTAGTTATAATAAGCAAAAAGTGAAGTATAAATTCTGTAATACTAGGATTCTTTATGAAACTACCTTAGCATTATTTTTTCTAGACAAGACAACATTACAGCAAAAAAACAGAGTAAGGATTTCTGAATCATATTTTGAAGTTGCTTCTGATTTTTATGAGCTCTTGTTTGCTAAAAACATGGGATTAAAAGTTTCAGACAAATGTTGAGGTGTTCCTTTTCATCTTGGTGCATCATAGAATAGGAGTAAGGTAAAAAAAAAGAGTTCGGAGCAGAGGCCAGCGATTTGCTTTTAGTCTCTGGAATTGGATGATTTTGACTGTTTTTTTACTTTAAGATATGGCCTCCTTGGAACTTAACCTTGCAAGTCAGGTTACGGATAATAGAAAGGGCTTTTTCAAATACATAGCTAACAAAGCTAACACTAGAGGCAATATTGGCCCACTGTTGAATGAGGGGGGAGCCCTGGTGACAGAGGATATAAAGAAGGCAGAGGTGCTGAACGCCTTCTTTGCCTCTGTCTTTACTCCTGCAGGATTTCCCCATGAGCTCCAGACTCATATAGCTCCAGAAGTAGTCAAGATAGATGAGGAGTTTGACATAGTAGATGAGGATTGGGTTAGGGATCAGTTGAGTAATCTGGACATCCATAAATCGATGGGTCCGGATGGAATGCATCCAAGGGTGCTGAGGGAGCTGGCGGAGGTCATTGCTAGGCCACTCTCCATCATCTTCGGTAAGTCATGGGTAACAGGAGAGGTGCCTGAGGACTGGAGGACAGCAAATGTCACACCAGTCTACAAGAAGGGCAAGAAGGAGGACCCGGGTAACTATAGACCGGTCAGCCTCACCTCCATCCCTGGAAAGGTGATGGAACAACTTGTTCTTATCTCTATCTCTAGGCATATCAAGGACATGGGAGTCATCAAGAGCAGTCAGCATGGTTTTATCAAGTGTTTATCATGGTTTTATGACTAACCTCATAGCCTTCTATGATGAAATTACTAGGTGGATAGATGATGGTAGAGCGGTAGATGTGGTTTATCTAGATTTCAGTAAGGCATTTGACACCGTCTCCCACAGCATCCTTGTAGATAAGTTGATCAGGTATGGGTTTGGTGATCAGGTAGTGAGGTGGATCAGGAACTGGTTGATGGGAAGGAGTCAGAGAGTTGTAGTCAATGGGGCAGAATCTGGTTGGAAGTGTGTGACTAGTGGAGTCCCTCAGGGGTCGGTACTGGGACCGATGTTGTTCAACATCTTCATCAACGACCTGGATGAGGGTATAGAATGTACCCTCAGCAAGTTTGCTGATGACACTAAGCTGGGAGGAGTGGCTGACACACCAGAAGGCTGTGCTGCCATTCAGAGAGACTTAGGCTGGAGAGTTGGGCGGGGAGAAACATGATGAAATTCAACAAGGGGAAGTGTAGAGTTTTGCATTTGGGGAAGAACAACACGATGTCCCAGTATAGGTTGGGGGCTGACCTGCTGGAGAGTAGTGTAGGTGAAAGGGACCTGGGAGTCCTGGTAGACAGGAGGATGACCATGAGCCAGCAATGTGCCCTTGTGGCCAAGAAGGCCAATGGCATCCTGGGGTGCATTAGAAAGGGTGTGGTTAGTAGGTCAAGAGAGGTTCTCCTCCCCCTCTATTCTGCATTGGTGAGGCCGCATCTGGAGTATTGTGTCCAGTTCTGGGCCCCTCAGTTCAAGAAGGACAGGGAACTGCTTGAAAGAGTCCAGCACAGAGCCACAAAGATGATTAAGGGAGTGGAAGATCTCCCTTATGAGGAAAGGCTGAGGGAGCTGGGTCTCTTTAGCTTGGAAAAAAGGAGGCTCATTGACCTCATCAATGTTTACAAATATGTAAGGGGTGAGTGTCAGGGAGATGGAGTTAGGCTCTTCTCAGTGATGACCAGTGATAGGACAAGGGGTAATGGGTGCAAATTGGAGCATAGGAGGTTCAAGGTGAATATCAGAAAAAATTTTTTTACTGTGAGAGTGACAGAGCACTGGAACAGGCTGCCCAGGGAGGTTGTGGAGTCTCCTTCACTGGAGACGTTCAAAACCCGCCTGGACAAGTTCCTGTGTGATGTGCTCTAGGTGACCCTGCTCTGGCAGGGGGGTTGGACTAGATGATCTTTCGAGGTCCCTTCCAACCCCTAGGATTCTATGATCTATGATTAATATTCTATGATCTATGTTTGAGCTTTTACTTATGAAAGTTTCCTTAGTTTCTCCAATATGTTACATGCCTGCCACAGACCTTCCCTCTTAGTGTTACGCCATCCTGAAATCATGTGGTGTATTTAATGTTGCGAAAAAATTGTGTGGTTACTGTCAGTGGAATATTTTACTATGCCCAGTGTGTAAGTCCTTTTAGTGGCTACTTAAGCACTGCAGAAGTGGCTTTTTAAGAGCTGTTAAACCCCTACACCAGAGCAGCACACAGTGGATCACTGTGCATGCTAATGAAATGGAGGTATCTTTGCTCCTAATGTCCTGAGACTCTGCTGGCAGCTCAAAGTTAAAATGAGGAGTATATTGCCTAACTATAACTGTGTGTACTATAAGCAGAGATTAACACTGTTAATTCCCCTCAGGGAAATGTTCTGCTGCTGCTCTAGATGTCCTCGCCAATGTATTTCGTGATGAACTTCTGCCACACATCTTGCCCCTTTTGAAGGAGTTGCTCTTCCATCCTGAATGGGTAGTTAAAGAATCGGGTATCCTTGTTCTTGGAGCAATTGCTGAAGGTAAGGCAGCAGTGCATATCGGGTTGCAGAATTTTTTATTGGGTCTAAAGCAGCTCTGTGATTCTCTCCAGGTTAGTTTACTTATGCGAATAAATATATGTCCTTAGCTGGTTCGATTTTGGTGATTTATCTACTATTTGGTGATTGCAGTTATTTAATTTTTCATTTTCAAATCTATTCATGTTTAGGAGGCTGAACAGCTTAGACGGTTTATTTCTCCCTGTCTTAACTGCAGCATGTATTTATTGGTCTCTCATTAAATACTAGCTTGATTTCATAGCAGAAGAATGTTTAATAAATTTAAGCATTGTTTTGTTTAAGGGTTTTCAGAAATGGTGAAGAGCATTCCTCTGACCTCAGTACCCTGAATTGCTTTTTGTGGATAGTTAGAGGCAATACAGGCCCACTGCTGAATGAGGTGGGTGCCCTGGTGACAAAGGATATAAAGAAGGCAGAGGTACTGAATGCCTTCTTTGCCTCTGTCTTTAATCCTGCAGACTCTCCCCAGGAGCCCCAGATCCCTATAGCCCCGGAAGGAGTCAGGATAAAGGAGGAGTTTGCTTTGGTAGATGAGGATTGAGTTAGGGATCAGTTAAGCAATCTGAACATCCATACATCGATGGGTCCGGATGGAATGCACCCGCGGGTGCTGAGGGAGCTGGCGGAGGTCATTGCTAGGCCACTCTCCATCATCTTTGGTAAGTCGTGGGCAACAGGAGAGGTGCCTGAGGACTGGAGGATAGCAAATGTCATTCCAGTCTACAGAAAGGGCAAGAAGGAGGACCAGCTAACTACAGACCAGTCAGCCTCACCTCCATCCCTGAAAGGGTGATGGAACAACTTATTCTTGGTACTATCTCTAGGCATATTGTCACGGACCGAGATAGGTAAAGCCGCGACCCACACCCCCACCTCGGGGATACACATATCAAGGATGAGGGGGTCATTAAGAGCAGTCAACATGGTTTTACCAAGGGGAAGTCATGTTTGACTAACCTGATAGCCTTCTATGAGGAAGTAACTAGGTGGATAGAGGATGGTAGACCCGTAGAGGTGGTTTATCTTGATTTCAGTAAAGCATTTGACACTGTCTCCCACAGCATCCTCGTAGATAAGCTAAGGAAGTGTGGTCTTGATGATCAGGTAGTGAGATGGATCGTGAACTGGTTGAAAGGAAGAAGTCAGAGAGTTGTGGTCAATGGGACAGAATCTAGTTGGAGGTCTGTGACTAGTGGAGTCCCTCAGGGATCAGTAATGGGACCGGTACTGTTCAATATTTTCATCAACAGCCTGGATGAGGGAACAGAGTGCACCCTCAGCAAGTTTGCTGATGACACTAGACTGGGAGGAGTGGCTGACACACCAGAAGGCTGTGCTGCCATTCAGAGAGACCTGGACAGGGTGGAGAGTTGGGCGGGGAGAAACTTGATGAAATTCAACAAGGGCAAGTGTAGAGTCTTGCATCTGGGGAAGAACAAGCCCATGTGCCCCAGTACAGGTTGGGGGCTGACCTGCTGGAGAACAGTGTAGGAGAAAGGGACCTGGGGGTCCTGGCGGACAGGAGGATGACCATGAGCCAGCAATGTGCCCTTGTGGCCAAGAAGGCCAATGGCATCCTGGGGTGCATTAGAAAGGGTGTGGTTAGTCGGTCAAGAGAGGTTCTCCTCCCCCTCTATTCTGCATTGGTGAGGCCGCATCTGGAGTATTGTGTCCAGTTCTGGGCCCCTCAGTTCAAGAAGGACAGGGAACTGCTTGAAAGAGTCCAGCACAGAGCTACAAAGATGATTAAGGGAGTGGAAGATCTCCCTTATGAGGAAAGGCTGAGGGAGCTGGGTCTCTTTAGCTTGGAGAAGAGGAGACTGAGGGGTGACCTCATCAAAGTTTACAAATATGTTAAGGGGGAGTGTCAGGATGATGGAGCCAGGCTTTTTTCAGTGACATCCAGTGATAGGACAAGGGGCAATGGGTGCAAACTGGAGCATAGGAGGTTCCATGTAAATATCAGAAAAAACTTATTTACTGTGAGAGTGACAGAGCACTGGAACAGGCTGCCCAGAGAGGTTGTGGAGTCTCCTTTAGTGGAGACATTCAGAAGTCTGCCTGGACAAGTTCCTGTGTGATGTGCTCTAGGTGACCCTGCCCGGCAGGGCGGGTTGGACTAGATGATCTTTCGAGGTCCCTTCCAACCCCTAGGATTCTGTGATTGTGTTGTTCTCCAATTTGAATATGATAACTTCTGTTCCTTTTTACTTACTCTCAGTCTTATTTGTCTTTTTGCCTACATTTTCAGCATCTCTGTCCCTTTTGCAAGCTGAAGGAATACTTTTGGGTCCGTGCCTTGATTATCTTACTTTTTCTACAGTGCCTAGTGAACTTTTTTCTTTGACTAGAAAACTTCTTTGGTTTTGATTTCAAGTCAAGTAATGTACATATTAGTGGTTCTGGCAAATCTTGGTGTATTACTGCCATTGCAGACTTCACACGGGTATATTTTCTTGGTGGTCAGTATTTGTATCATATTAGGGGAAAAAAGAAGAAATGTAAATTTTTTAAGGAATCCTTTTTAATTATGGAATGATTTGTTGTCAACACTAAGTTTTCTCTACTTGTTGTATTAGCTACTCTGAGTAAACTGATGTAGGAACTCTGAGTTTTATAAAACCATTTTATCTGGATGTACTTGCCATGCTCTGTGAAGTAAAACAGAATTTCCAGGAATTGCGGAAGCACTGAAGTAGAAGTGTAGTTGAAATGAATGTAAGTTTAATTGGGGATTTTAATTATTGTTTATGTAAGGTTTCTTTTTAGGATTTAATATAAATTAGGTAGACTCGCTTTGTATATTTTTAAAATGTATTCCTATATGATAGAGAATGGAAATACGTCCTTTCAACTTTTTGTTAATTCTGGTACTGCAATAGCTATATCTTTTCTTCTAGGCTGCATGCAGGGTATGATTCCATATCTTCCTGAGCTGATCCCTCATCTTATTCAGTGCCTCTCCGACAAAAAGGCTCTTGTGCGCTCCATTACATGCTGGACTCTTAGTCGCTATGCACACTGGGTGGTTAGTCAACCCCCAGACACATACTTGAAGCCATTAATGACTGAGTTGCTAAAGCGTATCCTAGACAGCAACAAGAGAGTACAAGAAGCTGCCTGCAGGTAAGCCAAAGCTTAAGCAAAAACACTGCTTTTTCATAGGAAACTATTTTAATGCCTTTATCAATGGCTGCATAACTCCATTTCTAGCTCTTAATGTATTTCTTTCTCTTCTAAATTGAAGTAGATGCAGCTTCTTTTGGAGTAGTCACAGATTACTCGAAGCTATGAGAACATGAAATAAGTCAGTGTGCATTTCTCTTGTCATGTTTTCAGAGTATATGACTCACCAAACTAAGTAACTTATTGTAGTAAAAAAAATTATCTGTTTGTGACACTGGTTTATTTTCAATATATGATTGTCCTGGTCCTGTTTGGATTTGTCCAAGGGCCATTGCCTGCATAATCTCCTTTTCAATTTGTTCAAAAGCTGCTTGTTGTTTGGAGCCCCATTTAAAATAGTTTTTCTTTCGGGACACGTCATAGAGAGGTTTCACAATCTGATTATAACCAGGAATTTGCTTTCTCCAGAAACCCACAGTACCTAAAAAGGAATTAGTTCCTTTTTTCGTTAGTTGGTGGGGACATAGCTGATATTTTGTTAATCACATCCGTCTGGATGTGGCAATGCCCATCTTGCCACCTAATTCCCAGGAACTGGATGTCTTGTACAAGCCCCTTGACCTTGCTTCTTTTTATGGCAAACCTGACTTCTAAAAGAATTTGGATCATCTTTTTACCGTTGTCACAGTATGCAAGTCCTTCATAGAGTAAGATTTAACAATTCCTTCTGGTTTTGGGTCCTCCTCTGCAGATGACTGTGTGTCAGGAAGAAAAGGATACTACTTTTCCACAGCTACTCAAAGTATCAGTTTTATCATCCTCTCTTGCTTAAGAAGCAGAGAGTGCCCTTATCATCCTCTCCCTTGTCTGCTGAAATTTTGGAGCTTTTGAACAGGGTTAAGCTCTTTTCCTCTTTATCTTTGCTTTACTCCTGGTCACAGGGTCAACTGATAGACGTGTGAATCAAGTGAGAGTGTCCGTAGTAGTTGCAGCAGTGGCAGTAGCAGCAGTGTCAACAGGGCTCACTTCCTGAATCGGAACAGCAGCAATGTCTATGAGGGGGGAAGCAGCGGCTGCAGTTGTAGCAGCAGTGTTCACAGTTCTCCCCGGCCCTGTCAGTCATGGCTGTGCCTGCAGGGGAGAAAGCAGTGGCTGCAGTGACAGCAGCAGCGTTCTGTTTACAAGTGGCAGCTCTCACTCTGAGCAGCAGCTCTTGCCCTGCAAGTGGGTGTGCTCACTCTCAGAGTTGGGATGGTTGTCTTATGCCTCCCCAGCAAAAGCATTCATAAAATTCAGCAGGATGTTCAGAAACATCCCTAATGTTGTAAAGCTATGTTGATCCAAAGTCTGGTGGACTCAACTCGGGAGAAAACAGAGTGGTATAGTTCCCCAAGGTAAAGCTGAAGATGCAATTACTGACAAAGTTTTCTACGTCTACACAAAACATCACTGCAGAATATACTGTAATTGATGTCAGTATTAAGGACCATACCATTGCTCTATCTCTCAAGCAGTGCTTACCATTGATAAACTACAAATTAACACTTAAACCAGCTGCAAAGCAACATGTTGCATACCCTGCATATCACAGATAGACATCAGTCTCTTCAATTTCCAGCCCTTTAAGACTCTGATACTCTCTCAACGGAGCCATTCTGGTATCTTCCTACTGGACTCAGAATTCAAACTATTCAGACAATTAGTCAGAATTTAAGCCTGAACTCAAGCTAATGAGTTCCGACCATATTGGGCACCATAAATCTGTCATGGTTTAGTGCTGAGCTGGTAATTAAATGAATGACAGATTGCTCTCTGTTAACTCCCGTCCCGCCCCTATTAGGGAAAAAGAGAAGGAATAAGCAAGAGAAACTCTTATGGGTTGGAAACTAAAGTACACAGCTTTAATGAGACAATAGTGATGAAAAGGAAAATAATGAAATATGTACAAATATACACAAAAACTCTATCGTGCTCCCCCCCAGTAATTGTTCATATCACCACCAAGGCTGTGGGGAAGGCCCTGGAAAAGTCCCGGACTCCTGGAGTGAGTGGACTCCTGGAGTCAGCAGCAGATGGGAGCTGGGATGCAGGAATTCAGGGATGCAGG